>OX578136.1:72978729-74178729 GCA_951213105.1 Amaurobius ferox
TTAATCTCTAAAAATAAGTTTCTTTAGAAATATGAAGGTAATTCACGCAAATGTTTTATGAAGCCGAAGTGGTGTAACTGGCAACAGGCATGGGTGCACTATCCGGACTATATATCCCAGTACCGATCTTGAGGTTTTGAGATGAAAATAAACCTAGTGTTCTACAACAACGGTGCCAAAGCTGAAATATAATATGGTAGCGCATGGAAGGAAGGTTGGAATCACCCCCTAGACCTTATATCGAAAGACGAGACTGTAAATTTATTCAAGAGTATCCCTTATATCCAAGAATAGTCCTTACATTCAAGAGTATTCCTTACAGTCAAGAGTATTCCTTATATTCAAGTGTATTCTCTATATTCAAGAGCATCCCTTACAATCAATAGAATTCCTTACAGTCAAGAAAATTTTTTATATTCAAGAGTGCTCCTTTACAGTCAAGAGTATTCCATATATTTAAGAGCATTCCTTACACTCAAGAGTAGTCCTTACACTTAAAAGTATTCCTTATATTCAAGAGTATTCTTTACACTCAAGAGTATTCCATATATGCAATATTCCTTACACTCAAAAGTATTCATTGTATTTAAAAGTATTCCATAAACGGACTCTTAATCCCAGTGGCGACCTTTTGCTTTTTTGAGATAAAAATAAGCCTAATGCTCTACAGAAAGGGCCCAAAGCTGAAATACAATGTATTGACGCATGGAAGGGAGTTTGGGGTTGCTCCTAGGCCTTGTATCGAAAGACGAGACTGTAAAGTTATTCAAGAGTATTCCTTACATTCAAGAGTATTCCTTACAGTCAAGAGTATTCCTTGCAGTCAAGATAATTCATTATATTCAAGAGTACCCCTTACAGTCAAGAGTACTTCATATATTCAAGAGTATTCCATATATTCAAGAGTATTCATTACACTCA
Organism: Amaurobius ferox; assembly: GCA_951213105.1. Lineage (NCBI taxonomy): Eukaryota > Metazoa > Arthropoda > Arachnida > Araneae > Amaurobiidae > Amaurobius > Amaurobius ferox. The sequence continues at coordinate 72,979,651 of OX578136.1, forward strand.
AGAATATTCCTTGCATTCAATAGTGTTCTTTATACTCAAGAGTATTTCTTATATTCAAAAGTTATTCCTTGCAGTTAAGAGTATTCCTTGCAGTCAAGAGAATTCCTTATATGTAAGCGTATTTCGTACAGTCAAGAGTATTCCTTATATTCAGGAGTATACCTGAATATAAAGAATTCTCTTATATTCAGGATATTCTTTACAGTCAAGAGTATTCCTTACATTCAAGAGTATTCTTTATATTCAAGAGTATCTCTTACATGGGGGTGTAGCTGGTAGTAGAGCTGGGTTTCTTATCGTTATTTCTACACGCGACTGATTTCTTAATTCTTATTTCTTAATTCTTCAACAAATTCTTAAAATTGCGTACCTGTGAGGGGTATTTCAATCGTGATAGTCCCACACGTTTATAATATGCTTCTACTTTCTTTCACTATATAAACAAACATTCTTATCAAAGTTATAAACATACTGTATAACTGATAATATAATCGGAATTGTATAATCGGAGCAGGGCTGGCGGGGTCCTGCTTGGCGCCTTCTACAAAGTATAACAAGAAAGATCAATTATGTATAAAGCATTGATTAAGTCATTTTTACGACAGTTATCGTGCGAACGGACAGCCAGACAAAATGAACAAAGTCATAAACACTTTTCAACTATGTTGTAAAGTGTTAAAAAGGATCTTTCTCCGGCATATTATAATATCTGCAACACTACGCCATTAAAGTAATTAAGTACTTGATCCTGTCAGTACATTATTCATTTTTCGAATTGATTACAGTCGGGAAAAGAAATCAATAAATCATTTACAAAGACCTTTGAATACTAGGGAATTTCGAATTGAAGGTATTCGAAAAAATGAGATTTCACTGACGTAAATCTCACTTTTTTTTTTTTTTCTGCCGTGAAATGTGAAAACGCTGTTCAGTTGACAGCCAGTAAAAAAGCACAGATTTGTAAAAGAAACATAACAGTAAGGAAACTAACACAACGTAATTGCGCACACATTATTATGCACACGTAATTACGTTGCTCAATTTCCCTTATCCTTTGCACAAGGTGTTTTTACTTATTGAAAACATAACAGTACTCAGGTAACGCTGAACACATTTGTACGAAAAAGAAATTCTTGACGATAAGGGGTACCTATCAAACCGAAGAGCTTCATTAGCTTCATATTAAATCCACCTCTGAATTTGGCCACAAGCACCTAAAAGATGTGAAATCATCTAGTAATCAAATCTTTACTGTAGGTGTGTTTCGTCTGCCTGCCCCCCCCCCCAACCCACCACCAAAAATAAAAATTTCGCTGATACGATTAGATTTTGCTACGCTTGTTCTGGTTTGTGCACCAAACCACATCGTTTATGCTAGCATAGATTTTCAGTTATTAAAGAAATAATGTGTGTGTGAGGGGGGGGGGCGAAACTCACGTATTTACTGCGTCATGGAAGTAACTGTTTAAATACAGCGTATTAGTTAGCTCCATTTCGCCAGCCCCCCCACCTCGGAATTTCAAAATTTCAATGATGCCATTCGTTTGTACTACGTTTGTACCGGATTGTACCGTCAAAATTTTCGTTTGTACCACTTCCGGAACGGGGTTATTCTCATTTCAAAGTGGGGGGGCTGGCGAAACGGCAGCCCCCCCACCTCGGAATTTCAAAATTTCGTCGATGCCATTCGTTTGTACTACGTTTGTACCGGTTTGTACCGTAAAAATTTTCGTTTGTACCACTTCCGGTACGGCGTAATTTTAATTTTAAAATGGGTGACCTTGAGCTCCGACAAACCCAACCTCGAAATTTCAAAATTTCGTCGATGCCATTCGTTTGTATTACGTTTGTACCGGTTTGTACCGTAAAAATTTTCGTTTGTACCACTTCCGGTACGGCGTAATTTTAATTTAAAAGTGGGTGACCTTGAGCTCCGGCAGCCCCCCCACGTCGGAATTTCAAAATTTCGTCGATGCCATTCGTTTGTACTACGTTTGTACTGGTTTGTACCGTAAAAATTTTCGTTTGTACCACTTCCGGTACGGCATAATTTTCATTTAAATGTGGGTGACCTTGAGCTCCGGCAACCCCCCACTTCGAAATTTCAAAATTTCGTCGATGCCATTCGTTTGTATTACGTTTGTACCGGTTTGTACCGTAAAAATTTTCGTTTGTACCACTTCCGGTACGGCGTAATTTTAATTTTAAAATGGGTGACCTTGAGCTCCGACAAACCCAACCTCGAAATTTCAAAATTTCGTCGATGCCATTCGTTTGTATTACGTTTGTACCGGTTTGTACCGTAAAAATTTTCGTTTGTACCACTTCCGGTACGGCGTAATTTTAATTTAAAAGTGGGTGACCTTGAGCTCCGGCAGCCCCCCCACGTCGGAATTTCAAAATTTCGTCGATGCCATTCGTTTGTACTACGTTTGTACTGGTTTGTACCGTAAAAATTTTCGTTTGTACCACTTCCGGTACGGCATAATTTTCATTTAAATGTGGGTGACCTTGAGCTCCGGCAACCCCCCACTTCGAAATTTCAAAATTTCGTCGATGCCATTCGTTTGTATTACGTTTGTACCGGTTTGTACCGTAAAAATTTTCGTTTGTACCACTTCCGGTACGGCGTAATTTTTATTTAAAAGTGAGTGACCTTCAGCTCCAGCAACCCCCCACCTCGAAATTTCAAAATTTCGTCGATGCCGTTCGTTTGTACTACGTTCGTACCGGTTTGTACCGAAAAAATTTTCGTTTGTACCACTTCCGGTACGGCGTAATTTTTATTTAAAAATCGGTCACCTTGAGCTTCGGCAACCCCCCCACCTCGAAATTTCAAAATTTCGTCGATGCCATTCGTTTGTACTACATTTGTACTGGTTTGTACCGTAAAAATTTTCGTTTGTACCACTTCCGGTATGGCGTAATTTCTATTTAAAAGTTGGTGACCTTGAGCTCCGGCAACCCCCCACTTCGAAATTTCAAAATTTCGTCGATGCCATTCGTTTGTATTATGTTTGTACCGGTTTGTACCGAAAAAATTTTCGTTTGTACCACTTCCGGTACGGCGTAATTTTTATTTAAAAGTGGGTCACCTTGAGTTTCGGCAAGTCCCCACCTCGAAATTTCAGAATTTAATTGATGATTCCATTCGTTTGTGGGACATTTGTACCGGATTGTACCAAAAAATGTTCGTTTGTACCACTTCCGGTACGGCGTTATTCTCATTTCAAAGTGAGAGGAGAGAAACATCAGCCCCCTCCTAAGAATTTGAAAATTTCGTCAATGCCATTCGTTTGTACTACGTTTGTACCGGTTTGTACCGTAAAAATTTTCGTTTGTACCACTTCCGGTACGGCGTAATTTTTATTTAAAAATCGGTCACCTTGAGATTCGGCAACCCCCCACCTCGAAATTTCAAAATTTCGTCGATGCCATTCGTTTGTACTACATTTGTACTGGTTTGTACCGTAAAAATTTTCGTTTGTACCACTTCCGGTACGGCGTAATTTTTATTTAAAAGTGGATGACCTTGAGCTCCGGTAACTTCCCACCTCGAAATTTCAAAATTTCGTCGATGCCATTCGTTTATATTACGTTTGTACCGGTTTGTACCGTAAAAATTTTCGTTTGTACCACTTCCGGTACGGCGTAATTTTTATTTAAAAGTGGGTGACCTTCAGCTCCAGCAACACCCCACCTCGAAATTTCAAAATTTCGTCGATGCCGTTCGTTTGTACTACGTTTGTACCGGTTTGTACCGTAAAAATTTTCGTATGTACCACTTCCGGTACGGCGTAATTTTTAATTAAATGTCGGTCACCTTGAGCTTCGGCAATCCCCCACCTCGAAATTTCAGAATTTCGTTAATGCCATTCGTTTGTACTACGTTTGTACCGTAAAAATTTTCGTTTGTACCACTTCCGGTACGGCGTAATTTTTATTTAAAAGTCGGTTACCTTGAGCTTCGGCAAGCCCCCCACCTCGAAATTTCAGAATTTAGTTCATGATTGCATTCGTTTGTAGGACGTTTGTACCGGATTGTATCGTGAAAATTTTCGTTTGTACCATTTCCGGTACGGCGTAATTTTTATTTAAAAGTCTGTGACCTTGAGCATCGGCAATCCCCACCTCGAAATTTCAAAATTTCGTTGATTCCATTCGTTTGTACTATGTTTGTACTGGATTGTACCGTGAAAGTTTTCGTTTGTATCAATTCCGGTACGGCGTAATTTTTATTTAAAAGTGAGTGGCCTTGAGCATCGGTAATCCTCCCACCTCGGAATTTCAAAATTTCGTCGATGCCATGCGTTTGGACTACGTTTGAACCGGATAATTACCGGATATTATACCATAAAAATTTTCGTTTGTACCAATTCTTAAGCTTACATGCCGTACATCTAAGCTTACATGCTGTACATCTTAAGCTTACATGATATATCTTCTTAATGTTACAGTTTAATTTTCCATCATAGTCTTTTCTGTAAGGCAAAATGTCATTAGGTGATTATTAATGCCAATAAGATCTTGTACTTTGTAATTCAAATTCACCTGGATTCAAAATTATGCAAATCAATTAATCTGTCATTAAGAAATATCATATTGTTTTTATTAATCATACCATGTTTCTAGTGATATTCATATATCATATATTTATTTGTACAATTACATAGGTAATAAAATTATTTTTATAGCTTTATAGAAAATATGCAAGACATTAAATTTGAGAAGGGGGACTATTTACTAATGGAATATTATAATTTTTGAAACTAGTTGTGTACATGGACACCACCACGTTCCAGTATAAAACTGACATTTCTGTGACAAACATTGGTGTTCAACAAGATAACTTCTTATTGTTTTATGTTTTGAACTCTTTTAATTGCTTTTAATTATTAATCTTAGTTTGTTATGAGTATTAATTAGTAATTTGGTCTATTTTTTCATTATTTCTGCATTTAAAATTAATCAGCAGTTTAGATTTTGAGGGAAATCCTTACGTTTCTGACAAGTGTTTTTAATTTAAAGGAATTCAAGGAAATATATTTCTATTAGGTATGAGATAAGTATGGTCATCCTGCTAGAGGAGTGTTGCCTTTTGCGGCAAATTTCAAAAGGAATCTATTAGAAACTTAATTTTCTAATACATACTTTTGTCGCCTACTATTTATATCGATCTTTAGTTTCGAAGACATTTCGAGTGAAAGTATAGAGAATTAAAGAAATACTTGCTTGTACAGGTACTTTAATTTAAAAAAAAAAGTTCAAAATATTACGTTAGTATATTACTAATGCTACATTGTACAACTTTATGCTGATAGAAGTTATAATATTATTATTTTATATTTTTTGTATACAATGAGATAATTCTTCAATAGCATGCAATCTAATTACTCAATGTTACATTTTCTGAAATTTCACAAGTACTAAATTGATACTCATTCGAGGATATGGGATTAGTCCACTGAAAGGTTGCGACGTCAGAGTGGCGGCCTTCCTTCTTTCTTGGCGGATTTTCTGTAAGCAGTAATTGCAATTCATATTTAAACTTTTTTCGGTGATACCCTGGTGTGCAATTGCTAATTGGCCTAACAATAAGAAAATTTGCAATGTTTGGTTTCATAGAATTGTCTAGCAAGCTGCTTGTGCAAATTAATTATCAGCTGGCTCAGAATGGATTAAAAAATCTGATGTGGGCAGAACATGACTTTCCCTGCAGACTCATATTCGTTCTCTTTATTTATTCAATAATAATTTGAGTTTATCTGCATAAAATAACAACCATAAGTATTTTAAATGACATTGAATTTACACGTTAAACTTAAATTTGGTTCTCATTTGATAGCTGGACTTATTGTCAAAGGTGGCGTAGCGAAAACGCGAAAAAACTAGAATATCTCAGGAACGGCTAGTCCTAGAGTAATGGGGTTAGTCTTATTCTTTTTGTTGTCAAAAATCACGTATAAAATAGGAATTTAATTGATATAATTGAACACACGTAGTCTTATATTTTTATATATAACGATTTTTGCGGGCCATTTCGCAAAATTAGCCAGTTCCTTTTTCCCGAATCGTAGTAGAATAACCTACAAATGATTTATATACAAAATTTTGTTAAATTTGGTATATAAATCACTTGTAGGTTATTGAAATATTATGCACCAAATTTTGTTAAATTTTTTCCATTAGTTTTTAGCTAGAGTGGATAAAGGCAATTTCTGCGGCCATTTCGCAAAGAAGGCAGATTCTTTTATTACGAATCGTACTATAATCTAATGAACATCAGGATTTCCCACAAAAAACATACCTACCAAATTGTATGAAAATCGGTCTATTAGTTTTTCAATTAGAGTGGATGTAATATCCACACAGACACACAGAAACATACACAGATACAACCTTACACACACAGACGTCTTCCTAAAAATAGTTTTTTCGTGTTCTAGAAGTCCCAAAACGTGTAGATCCTTTGAAAATTCGAGTTCCGATCTTCGGCACGATTCCAATACTTTGAGTACATACACATACACACATATATTATCTGTGTATTATCTGTGTACCTAAATTCCGTGCCTATGCAATTACAATAGTTGTGATTTTAAATGATCCCTAAAATTTTATTATTTCTTCAACGAAGCCTAATTTTAACATATGCAGAATGCAAATATCTCAAGCGATTGTAAGATGAATTACATAAGAATTGCTGAATTTTTTTCACACAAAATTATTTAGCTCTGGAGTCTGGAATACAAGTTATATGAATGAAATATTCATTGATTTTGCATAAAGAATCAGATGATTTATATTTCGATACAGTTTTAAATATTTAAGTGTAATAAATTACTGTAGTACTGTGTAATGTACTGTATAATGTAAAGGATATCACCACTGAATGTATCACATTTTAGAGATTTTTAAATGAAATTGCATTTCAGTTGGAAAGTGTTTCATAATCAATGCTTATGCATGATTGATCTTTCTTGTATTATTATGTATTTAGAGTATATGGCAATATTGTTCAGAAGAACTTTATAGGACTTTTATGTCATAAATTATAGTATATTATTTATTCCCATTATTATTTTTGTTGTATAATTTTGTTATATAATGTACATTTTGAAATTCTTCCTTATTAACACTTTATAGCATAGTTGAAAAGTGTTTATGACTTTGTTCCTTCTGTCTGTTCGTTCGCACGATAACTGCAGTAAAAATGACTTAATCAAAATGAAATTTTAGTATGTTGTTCAGACGGTCTGTGGGACCTATGGGAATATAAATGAATAATATCACCCAATTAGTTTTGCATTGAACCCGGGTTGAAAAAATGAAATACATTAAAAATGAAATACATAAAAGTATAATAAATTACTGTAGTACTGTGATAATGTAAAAGATATCACCACTAAATGTATCACATTTCAGAAATTTTTAAATGAAATTACATTTCAGTTGGAAAGTGTTTCATAATCAATGCTTATGCATGATTGATCTTTCTTGTTTAATTTAACATTATGTTTTGAATAAATTTACATGAAAAATGTGCAATATCTCGAAATGTCGTATGTGGTATGTCAATCGTTTTCTAAGTGGATATTATGTATGAAATAATTAAACATTTAACAGCATTCAGATTCTTAATTTGCTTTAATAATTTTTTCAAAAATTTATTCGAAACTTGTGTAGTATCTCGAGAATGGTTCATTCTAACATTCTAAAGTTTCTATCATTTGTCTATCAATTACGTCTGAAATGATTTTTTTTTTTATCATTATTGAAAGTTCTGGTTAATGATTTTTTCAAGCTTTCGTTCAAAATATGGGGGAGGCGGGGGGGGGGTCTTCCAAACTTTCGATTACATTTAAAATCAATTGGAATCCAGTATACACTGAGGTCAATAATCGTACCAAATTATATTCAAAACTCTTCATTCGCGTGTGACACCTCCGCCGACTCACAGGCACACACATACACTATGTACTGTCCCGATCATGAAGCCTTCAGTGGAAGCACTTTTGAGAACCAGAAGTGAAACACCGTACAGGCAGCCATCCCTATGATGTGGGTCTAGGGATGCCACTTCAGGACTGTCGAGCTATGGTTGCCAGATTTGGTGTTTTATTGGCGACATTTCGAATGTTCGAGAACCTTCTTAAAATGACGAGTATTCTACGAGATATGAGCCCCTTCTGGCAGTTTCTACTGAGAATATATAAAAAGAGTCATCGCTCAATTGGAGAGCAGTTGACGTGATACGAGCTACATTGAAATTATGAGATAAGTCATTGTTTTCAGGATAGCATCCGCTGTTTTGTGAAATTAACTGAGTATTTAATTGCTATTTTACTGTACCTAGCAGTTGTTTAGTAATCTTGTGAGATAGTTATCGAACCATTTGCTGTATCTTATTCCTGTTTATGTTGTGCTTATAAACGTGTTAGTTATCCAGAAATTTGGATTCTTTCTTGTATCCTGGACGCACACCCACGATTCCAGAGAATACGTCGTAACAGTATATTAGCGTGTATTCACACGTGCTAACACATACAGAAATGACTTCATAAACGTTCGGTTCTTGTTCTAGGATGCTTGAAACGTGTTCTTCCGTTGAAAACTTGCCCCAGTTAAATAAGTTCCCTATACTCTATAGGGAAACTAATATGCAGGACAGTAAAAGCAGTACTTCTGCAAAATAATTTCGCTAATTTTTATATAAATAAAATTAAATGAATGCAATTAAAATGATTTGCAACCAAATTCTCACATCCATGATAGCTAATTCCTACTTTACTTTTAAAACTATATTATACTCAATTGTGTTGGGTACATAACATTTTTTAATTAATCAATATTTTAAATACTTTATTTCCTGAAACCTATTTTAAATACTCACAAGTACCGAAATATATCTTCAAATTTTTCAATGTACATGTGCTACATATTCGTATTAGTATGTATAAGTGCTACTTTGTATAAGTGCAAATTGAGCTAAATATTTATATAAATGTCAATTGAGTTAAATATTTGTGAAAATGTAAATTAAACTAAATATTTATATAAATGTAAATTGAGTTGAATATTTGTATAAATATATGTTAAGCAAAATATATATATATATATATATATATATATATATATATCTATTTGGAGACTTTAATCTTTCTTCTGTAAATTTCAACCATTCCAATACTGGTACCCTATCTGGCCACACTCAAGTTGAGTATGCTATTTCTAACTTTATGCAGTTCCTAAATCTTGATCAATTAAACACTGTTTGTAATAAATATGGCAAAATTCTTGATCTTGTCTTGACTAACTATAAACAGATCATTATTGAACATTCTACCTTCAGTTTCGTTAAAGAGGATCCATACCATCCTGCTCTGGAGGGAACTATATTGATTAAGAAGGTGAGTAGAAATCATCGAATTAATAATAATATGAAATATAACTTTAGAAAGGCCAACTATCCTATGCTATATGACTACTTTTATAATACAGACTGGAACTTTCTAAATACATATACAAATGTTAATGATGCTATATCGAGTTTTTATGACTGTGTCTATGGGATATTTGACTTATGTATACCAAAATATATTCCTACTAAGCGGAGATATAAATCGTGGTATTCTTCTAGCACAATCCATAATATAAAATTAAAAAAAAAATATCGTAAAAAATCTATTAGAGGTGGTGATATAAGTGATCTTCAGGAATTTCATAGACTACGCAAATCTGTGAAAGATGGAATCAAAACTGATTTTACCAATCATGTTGCTATCATGGAACAAGAACTCAATAAGAACCCTAAGGCTTTCTGGAATTTTTGTAAAGGTGATTCGCCTGGTAGTCATGGGAGCTCAACAATGAGTTATAATAATACTGATTATTCTACTGTTAATGATATTGCAAACTGCTTTGCTGATTTCTTTGAATCTGTTTATATCCAAAGTAGCCAACCTGTTGATTTTGAACTGCTAACCAAGTATTGTGAACTCAATAACATTGACTTAATTAAGGTTACATATATTACTGAAAATGATGTTGTCAAAGCCTTAAAGAAGTTAAAATCCAGCCAGTCTTTAAGCTGTGATGATGTTCCTTCTTTCATTATCAAAGGTTGTGCTGACTCTCTAACTTACCCTTTGCTTATTTTGTTTAATATTTCGATTAAAACTATGGCTTTTCCCAATGTCTGGAAATATGGTCAAGTTATTCCTGTACATAAAAAGAACAACAAGCATGATATTTCGAACTACAGGCCTATTACCATTCTTTCCCCTTTTTCAAAAGTTTTTGAATGTGTTATGCATGAAAGGATCTTTTCCCAAATTAAGCAATGGATTTCTCCGTACCAGCATGGGTTTATGCCAAGACGATCAACTGTAACTAATTTAGCTTGCCTTACCAGTGACATTGTTGATGCTATTAAAACCAAGAGACAACTTGATGTAATTTATACTGACTTTAGTAAAGCTTTTGATCACATCGATCTGGGGTTATTAACCCGTAAACTGATTACTTGCGGTTTTAGTGTTCATTTGTCGACTTGGTTATACTCTTATATTTCAGATAGACTGTATTCTGTAAAGTACTGTGGTGTAAACTCTAGACTATACAGTAATTCCTCTGGTGTTCCTCAGGGTTCTAATCTGGGCCCACTCCTTTTTTTAATTTTTATTAATGAAATTCCCCGGATTTTTAAAACAGCTAAATGTCTTATGTTTGCAGACGATTTGAAACTTTATATGAAAATCAACTCATTAACTGATTGTGAACTGCTGCAGAGAGATCTAGATGAACTGTATAACTGGTCTGTACTAAATAAACTTCATTTAAATATTTCTAAATGCTATGTTATGAGCATTGCTAGGATCCATAATATTCTTAATTACAATTATATTTTAAATAATTCATCTCTATCTCGATGTACTCATATTATTGATTTAGGTGTCACTTTCGATGATACTTTTAACTTTCAGAGACATATCGATAATATTATTAAAAGGGCCTACCAAAGACTTGGTTTCACCTTAAGACGATCTCGTGTTTTTGCCAGTTCTGATACGATTATTTGTATTTATAATACTCTTGTTAAACCAATCTTGGAATATTGTGCAATGATTTGGGACCCTGTTTACAATCTACATTCTCAACGGATAGAAATCGTGCAAAATAAACTTTTATGTACTATTGATTACAGATTGACTGGCTATTATCCTTATGATATGCATACAAGGGAACTCAGACGGAAATATAGTTTAATGTCTCTTAAAAAAAGAAGAAACTGGTCCTGCCTTTTGTTTTATTATAAGGTTTTAAATAATACTATTGATTGCCCTACTTTACTTTCTTGCCTGGAATTCCACATACCTGTCAATAATACCAGGAAAAAAACTCTTTTTCACAATACTATTGTTAAGCGCAACTATATTAAATGCTATTCTATCTATAAATTTGTTGATCTATATAATACTTATTGTGCTGATATTGATATATTTAACTTGACCCCTGCCTGTTTTAAAAAAGCCTGTTTCAATGCGCTTGATATGTTTACTAATTAGTATTCTTGTATCCTATGTTCTGTACTTTTTAATTTCTTGTGTGGCTACTGTAACTGGATTTCATCTGTAGTTGCCACGTTAATTGAATAAATAAATAAATAAATAAATAAATAAATATATATATATATATATATATTAATGGCCAGGCACTTGACTTTCGTCATTCGCCTTTCGTCAGCGGCCAGAACGTGAACCATTTAGCCGTCCTAAGACGTTGCCCCAGGCGCACCAGAGGGGGGGGGGCGGAACACACTACGCCCGCAACACAAACATCCATGTTTTACGTGGGACTCGAACCCACAACGCGGCGGTCGAGCGATTGCTGTGGAAACACTCGCCTTGACCACTCGACCACTGCGTCGGCTTAAGCAAAATATTTGAATAATGTACTGAATAAATGTGCTGATTTGTAAAAATATATTTATTTGTATTTGTATGTTTTAATACATATATAAATTTTATTGTCATAAAAGCATGTTCTTTAATTATTTGATGCATATTGGAAATTCGGAACTGAGAAGGGGCGAAATGGAGTCTCCCACTTTGAAATGGGAACAACTATATATAGGAAACGGTATAAATGAAAATTTTAGCGGTACATTCCATGCAAATGAAGTACATGCGAACGACGTCACTGAAATATGAAAATTCCGAGGTCAAAGCTGCCATTTTTCCAGCCTCCACTTTGAAATGAATATTACGCCGTACCGGAAGTAGTACACACGAAAATTTTTGCGATACAATCCGGTACAAACGTAGTACAAACCAATGGCATCGACGAAATTTTAAAATTACGAGGTGGGGGGTTGCCGATGCTCAAGGACACCCACATTTATATAAAAATTACGCTGTACCGGAAGTGGTACAAATGAAAATTTTTACGGTACCATTTGGTACAAACGTAGTACAAACCAATGGCATCGACGAAATTTTGAAATTCCTAGGTGAACGGGGCTGCCGTTTCTAAAGCAAGCCCACTTTGAAATGAGAACAACACCGTACCGGAAGTGGTACAAACGAATATTTTTACGGTAGTACAATCCGGTACAAACGTAGTACAAACGAATGGCATTGACGAAATTTTCAAATTCTTAGGTGGGGGCTGATGTTTCTCCCCCCTCACTTTGAAATGAGAATAACGCCGTACCGGAAGTGGTACAAACGAACATTTTTTGGTACAATCCGGTACAAACGTCCCACAAATGAATGGAATCATCAACTAAATTCTGAAATTTCGAGGTGGGGGCTTGCCGAAACTCAAGGTGACCGACTTTTAAATAAAAATTACGCCGTACCGGAAGTGGTACAAGCGAAAATTTTTACGGTACAAACCAGTACAAACGTTATACAAACGAATGGCATCGACGAAATTTTGAAATTTCGAGGTGGGGGGTTACCGGAGCTCAAGGTCACCAACTTTTAAATAGAAATTACGCCATACCGGAAGTGGTACAAACGAAAATTTTTACGGTACAAACCAGTACAAATGTAGTACAAACGAATGGCATCGACGAAATTTTGAAATTTCGAGGTGGGGGGGTTGCCGAAGCTCAAGGTGACCGATTTTTAAATAAAAATTACGCCGTACCGGAAGTGGTACAAAGGAAAATTTTTTCGGTACAAACCGGTACAAACGTAGTACAAACGAACGGCATCGACGAAATTTTGAAATTTCGAGGTGGGGGGTTGCTGGAGCTGAAGGTCACTCACTTTTAAATAAAAATTACGCCGTACCGGAAGTGGTACAAACGAAAATTTTTACGGTACAAACCGGTACAAACGTAATACAAACGAATGGCATCGACGAAATTTTGAAATTTCGAAGTGGGGGGTTGCCGGAGCTCAAGGTCACCCACATTTAAATGAAAATTATGCCGTACCGGAAGTGGTACAAACGAAAATTTTTACGGTACAAACCAGTACAAACGTAGTACAAACGAATGGCATCGACGAAATTTTGAAATTCCGACGTGGGGGGGCTGCCGGAGCTCAAGGTCACCCACTTTTAAATTAAAATTACGCCGTACCGGAAGTGGTACAAACGAAAATTTTTACGGTACAAACCGGTACAAACGTAATACAAACGAATGGCATCGACGAAATTTTGAAATTTCGAGGTTGGGTTTGTCGGAGCTCAAGGTCACCCATTTTAAAATTAAAATTACGCCGTACCGGAAGTGGTACAAACGAAAATTTTTACGGTACAAACCGGTACAAACGTAGTACAAACGAATGGCATCGACGAAATTTTGAAATTCCGAGGTGGGGGGGCTGCCGTTTCGCCAGCCCCCCCACTTTGAAATGAGAATAACCCCGTTCCGGAAGTGGTACAAACGAAAATTTTGACGGTACAATCCGGTACAAACGTAGTACAAACGAATGGCATCATTGAAATTTTGAAATTCCGAGGTGGGGGGGCTGCCGTTTCGCCAGCCCCCCCACTTTGAAATGGGAATAACCCCGTTCCGGAAGTGGTACAAACGAAAATTTTGACGGTACAATCCGGTACAAACGTAGTACAAACGAATGGCATCATTGAAATTTTGAAATTCCGAGGTGGGGGGGCTGGCGAAATGGAGCCGTATTAGTTTACAGTTATACAATTTGTTTACGTTTGTGGTTCTTGGAAAACATCTGGTTCTCTTCTCGACTACTCTGACGTTATACTCAAGGTGCTTTGTCTTCTGTTTTGTAGTCATTCGGGATGATGTTAGCAGACGAACAAGCATCGTTTTTTTTTTCAAGGACAGCTATCTGTGTGCTCAGACTGTTTGGCAGTAATTTAGAAGGAACAGCTTGCTATTTGAAAAGGAATCATTGAGTACTGATTGAAAGAGAATGGAACACTTCAGTTCATGCTCCTGCTGAATGCAGAAGATAATTGGAGGAAATATCAATTCTCTATTTTCTACCACGCCTATGCCATATTTTTACTTCCATCCGAAATTCCATATATTCGTGGCATTTACTGACTATGCAAAGGATAATTTCCAGTGCAATCATGGTAGTTCAGTCAATGCTGGAAAATGATAGTGGAATTACTCCATGAATGTAAAAGGTATTGCAATAGCATATATTAGTCAAATGATTCAAAATTGTTGGAATGACAAACCCTCTTAGTAACTTTAAAATAATTTCATATATTTTTACATAACTTTAGAAGTAAAACTAACAAAAAAAATTGTGTAGGAAAGATCCTAATGAGGTATCAGAGTAGTAGAACGCGGTAAAAGGTCAATTTCCCACAGGGGACACTGGAGACGACAGGCACTTTTTAAAAATGGTTCATTCGCACACTCACACTGTACATCATACAATAAGGACGTGTTCATTACTGCTCGTCATTGGCATAGTTTTCGAAAAACGTAGCCAAATCGTGTATGCTATTGTAAAAATCTGAATTTTTTAAACCAATGTCAGTCACATTTTTCTCCTCAATTAATGTTTAATCCACTGAATACAGCATAACTTCAAGTATATTTTGGCATGAAGAAACTGAGGGAAGAGTGGGTGACTGTAATCATGTTGTATTTTCTCAAACAATGTGTTTGGGGCATAATAGGTTCGTTAGTGCACTTGGGGTGGAATGGGTTATACTCCTTTTTCCCCAAGCACTATAAATCGATGGAAACACAATGCTAATCAACTAGCTGATCACTGGTTGTTGATCAGCATATTCTTCTACTGATGTTTCCATTAATCCGTAATCAAAACCACCTCCATAACCTAGACTGCAATGTTCTTCGATCAATAACTCTAATGTATCAAGTTTTCTAGCCCTTCCCCATGAAAATGCCTTCCCAGAAGCCAAAGTGAAGCAGGTAGTGTAACAAATAACAACGAAAAGAGTCAAAACTGCATTTCTTAAATCATTTCCTTACGAAGCCTAGCAAAATTAATCCTTAGAAAAAGCCCAGATGGCTAAACAATTGAAAGAAAGTATAAGAAGGAAAAAGTAATTAGATAATAAAAGGAGTAGAAAACTACGGGAAAAGGACTTAAAAAAAGAAAGTGGAAGAAAATGTAAAGAAAGAGGATGAAAGCGAAGGAAATGAAGACTCAGCATGCGTGTATTGTAATGAACTGGATTCAAACTCAAATGGAAAATGGATTCCATCTTCATGTATTGAATGTACAAAGTGGGTCCATAACTTATATACCAAGATAAAAAGCGACGATGTTGAAATCCGTACTTATTTCTCAACTTTGGCACACATAAAACAAACAAAATAAGTGAACAAAATAAAACAAACAAATAAATAATTACCTCATTCGGCATAATGGGATTTAGAATTTTTACATTTTTCGTTTTAAAAAATTAACTTTTTGAATTTTGGATTTTTCTATAATTCATGTAAGTTTAAAAATGTTTGAATAAGTTACTTTCTGTTTTCTGTTTTTTTTTCCTCATAGTTACACTTTAAAAAGTTGCTCCAAGCATTAGGTACCCCATTCCACCCCGTTCTTCCCTATTTTATATTCTAATGTAAGTTATAACAGAAGTAGACCTAAATAACGTGGAATATGAATGTATAACAAATCGAGTGGAGACTCATGCTTTAGATATTTCGTACTCATGTCCGAATGATGCTAAAACTACTAAATAAGTCCCCAATCTAAACGCTTGCTATCTTGTTCACTTATATTTATTTCAAAGGTGTTAATTTACTCGTGTGGAGATAATTTTTTAACAAATTACATTTATTAAAATTAAATGTTAACCAGCTCTATCAAATCGAGAATATCATTACATGTAAAATCCTCTCAACATAAGAATAGCAAAAATTGAATCTTCGTAAAACTTTTGTTACAAAGGTATTCCTTAAAAGTATTGAATAAAGTTATTTTTATGCTGCAAATGGGACAATCGATACAATGAGTTACATGCTTTTCAGCTGATATGTATTAATAGATAAAATTAATATACTTTTTTTCCTAGATAAAAAAAAATAAAAACTATAATTTTACAAATTATTCTACTAACGTATTATAGCATTGCACACAAAAAATACAATGAACTTATAATCGATATGTTGAGGAATGTTCCATACATTTTAAATACGATATTTCTTATTAAATTATATCGATATTTTAATTTTATCGATTTAATCGATATTTTACATTAAATTGCTCAAACTGATATTTAAAAGCTAAAAATCTGTTGTGGGCAGCACATGACTTTCCTTATATAATGCAATGAATTTACTACCTCTACAGTGGAAAAAAAATATTTTATTCCCATAGTAGATACTTATATTCTTTCCAAGATATTGACTTTTCGTCAATTAGTAGTCATTTTCATTGATTTAGCGTCATTTTTATACATTTGGCGAGATTTTCGTTAATTTGGCAACATTTATAAAAGTTGCCAAGTTGGCGACATTCCGCCAAATTTATCGCCAACCGTTATGGACAGAGAAATAAGTTATTTTTATAGCAGATAAATGACTATTGGCGACCAAATACAAAAGTATTACTCAAAGTATCTTTTCTCATGAATAGAACGAGCTAGATCCACGAGAATGATGTCACCAAATTTATCGCATTATATTACATATGAAAGTGAACGTGTTTCTCTACAGTTAATATTTTTTTAATTTATGGAATTTTTTAATAAATTTATTTGAAAATATGCAATATCTAGAGAACGGTTCATGTTAGCGTCTAAAGTTTCTGTTAATCGTTTTCTAAGAAAAAATTACATAAGAAATGTCTATTTGCGTAACTTTTTTAAAGGTTTTGATTTTTTGATAGTTTTTTCAAAATTCCACTCGAAAATTTAGGAGGGTTCTGAACATTCGATTGTGTTTAAAAACAATAGACTTCCAGTATTCATGACTTGTAATTTTTGTATCAAATTTTATTCGAATCGCTCTATTCGTTCGGGAGATATCGTCTCCACAGACTCACTGACACAAACATACTTTCATACACCCACACACACACACACCACCTCAGAAATGTTCGATTCGTTATCAGGGATACTTGAAACGTGCTCTCCGTAATTCGAGTTTTCGACCCCGTCACAATACTTTCCTTATACATTATGTATATGAGGAAAGTAATAATATCATGTCGCTTAGCAATGGATTTAAATCCAATCTTTTTATGCGGCAGACGATTTTTATTAAATCTTTCCCGACTTGAATAATGAAGATGTGTATATAAAATAAATTTCATTGCCATTGCATTTTTGTCTGGCTAATATCAATTACGGTCTTCAGGTTTAAACATTATTATTATTGATATTTTCGGGGATTATTGATATTCAGAGATTATCAATATTTTCAAGTTAATATGCATTGTTTTATTGCGGTAAAAATTGTTGAAACTCCTGTATTGTACGTTGTAAGAGTAATCTTCTTCAAATGCACGGGTATATCTTCTAATCTACGAGAATATAAGTAGTGTAGGTATATTGACATATATTTGACATATATTGGAATCAAGTACGGCTTTCTGGTATGAAGATGACGGGGATTATTGATATTTTCAATTTATTACGTCATCTGCTTTATTTTGGCAAAGCTTTTTGAGACTCGTATTATAATTGTGGTAATCTTCTACTAACATTCGGACATATCTTCTAATCTACGACATTATAAGTAGTCTTCCCATATAATTTTAGCATTTTCATTTTCGCATATAGTGGAACATTCAGGTTTAAAGATTACGGGTTATTGATATTTTCAATTTATACATGTTATCTACTAATACAGGTTATACCTTCTTATATTAGTGTATATGTAAGTAGTACGGGTCCCGTACAATTTTAACGCTTTTAATTTGCATATATGAATTCAATTCCATATTTTTTGTACATTTTCTTACAAATGGGGCCAGGATGTTTTATTCTTCAGATCTTCCCGTGAAGATAATTTTGTATAGCGAGAACAGAGATTCTTAAACTTCTTTTTAGGAACAGTAAATTAAGCATTTTACCAGAATATTTTGATTAAAAATGTCATTTTGTATACTATAGGAATTTGCACATGATTGTGAATTTTAAATTCCTTTATATAATATACTCCGTACGAAGAAGCTGCTAGTTAATAATATAAACACCTTGATTTATCTGTCTGTTTATCTATCTATCTCTGGGTAACACTAGTTGAGTTTTGGTGTCGCAAATGGCGGAATATCGCCAACTTGGAGATTGTTTTTAAATGTTGCCAAATTTATGATAATATAATGTCGTCAGATTGATAAAAATGTCGCAAAATAAATAAAAAATATAGCCATATTGGTAAAAATGACATCAAATTGATAAAAATTCAAGGTGTCTTGGAAAAATGTAAGAATTTCTAAGAATAACCTATTTTTCCGTCTGTAACACTTGAAGAAATTCTGGCGACGAATTTTGGCGGCATATCGCCATATTGGAGAGTCTTTTTAAATGCTGTTAAAATGACGAAAATGTCACCAAATTGATAAAATTGGCGCTAAATCAACGACAATGACGACTAACTGATGAAAATTCAATATCTTGGAAATAACATAATAAACGACTATATGAATAGCCCATTTCTCCACCTGCTCGTAATGCTTGGCAAAAATTTTGGCGAAATGTCGCAAACTTGCCGACGAGAAACGCAGAGCCTTACTACAGTGCCTAGAAGTAATAGTGTGCCGACCGAGGCGAAAAACAGGTTCCCTAAAAACTGCCACCGCCAGACGGCGTTGGTCTCGAATAAGAGATCAAAAGCGGAGGAGTTAACATTGAAACTAATGGAAATTTAATGCAAATGAAATAACCGATATCTTTGGAAATAATTGAAGAATTTGTGTGAAATTTGGTGTAATTATTGCAAATGGTATACCCAAAAAGTCTTTTGATTTTCAAAGAGATTGAGCTAGGTTTATATTTGTATTTTTAAAATGTTATTTAACTTTATCTGTGGTCGTTCAAACATTTGAGGTCCAAAATAATCAAGTTCATTCATCACAGTAACGTAAAATTCGGTATGGCGTTTTCTCTTCTGGTACATTTCAGTTCTTTCAATTTTGAAGCTTATCGGGCTAGCCCGTCCTGGGCCCGCCATAGGATTTTACTTGTTTTTAGAAAATAACTCGAACATCAAAGAAAGTAGGAGATCTAAATTTAATATATCGTTTTCGTTTGGGGTATATTTTAATTCTTTCAATTTTGAACCATATCGGGTTATTTTTTATTAACAGGCTTTTGTTAAGTTTACCTGCATTTATATATGAGATATTTCACGTGAAATTGGAAGATTTGAAAATTTTTAATTCAAATCTAAAATTAAAAATTTTTATATCATCCAATTTAATGTAGATCTGAATGTAATGGAATCTTTAAGTTCAATTTTCATCTACTTCCCGAACTACTGAAATATGTGAATTTTCGCACACGTGATAAAAATGATTAAAATACATACAATAACAAAAATTAACCAATATTAAAGTTTACTTTAGTTAGTACGTGATTAGCGTGTTTTTTTTGTCTTTTTTAAACAATATTTTTTTAATCTGCCCACCGTCCCTCCGTACCATCTCAACGCCCCCTAATTTTCTCTGGGTCTTCTACTGCCCCCTGAAAGTCTCAAACGCCCACAAGGGGGCGTTATCGCCCACGTTGAGAACCTATGGTCCAAACAAATAAACCCGGTGTAATTATCTGCAATAGTCGACGAGTTATTGCTTTTCTGAAAAAAATCTGATGTGGGAAGCACATGACATTTCTTACATAATGTGAATTTACTACTTTTACAATAAAAAAAAATCTGATGTGGGCAACACATGACGTTCCTTATATAATGCAATGAATTTACTACTTTTATAGCTAAAAAAAATGTTATTCTTATAGTAGATACTTATATTCTTTCAAAGATATTGAATTTTCTTCAATTAGTCGTCATTTTCATTGATTTAGCGTCATTTTTATCAATTTGGAGAGATTTTAGTTAATTTGACAACAATTAAAAACGTCGCCAAGTTGGCGACATTCCGCCAAATTCGTCGCCAAAATCTCGCCAAGCGTTATGGACGGAGAAATAAGTTATTCTTACAGCAGATAAATGACTATTGACGTTCAAATGCAAAAGTAATATTCAAAGTATTTTTTTCATGAATGGAACGAGCTAGGTCCACGAGAATGATGTCACCAAATTTATCGCATGGTATTACATATGAAAAGTGAACATGTTTCTCAATAAGAAATATTTTTTTTTATATAACTTTTTGATAATTTTTTTGAAAAATGTGCAATATCTCGAGAACGGTTCATGTTAGCGTTCTAAAATTTATGTCAATCGTTTTCTAATGAAAAATTACATAAGAAATGTCTATTTGCGTAACTTTATTAGCGGTTTTGATTTTTTGACGATTTTTTCAAAATTTCACTCGAAAATTTAGGGGGGTTCTGAATATTCGATTGCGTATAAAAACAATAGGCTTCCAGTGTTTACGGATTGTGATTTTTGTTCCAAATTTCATTCGAATCGGTCCATTCGTTTGTCAGTTATCGTCTCCACAGACTCACTGACGCACACACACACACACACACACACACACACACACTTTCACACACACACACACACACACACACACACACACACACACACACACACACACACACACACTTTCACACACACACACACACACACACACACACAGACATCACTTCAAAAATGTTTGCTTCGTGATCAGGGATGCTTTAAACGTGCTCTCCCGTCGAAAACTCGAATTCGAATTTTCGATCCCGTCACAATACTTTCCTTATACATCATGTATATAAGGAAAGTAATAGGTTACTCTTATAGTAGATACTTATATTCTTTCCAAGATATTAAATTTTCGTCAATTAGTCGTCATTTTCATTGATTTAGCGTAATTTTTATCCATTTAACGAGATTTTCATTTGAAATTTTTAATTTGGCAACATTTAAAAATGTCGCCAAATTAACGACATTCCGCCAAATTATTTGCCATAACCTCGCCAAGCGTTATGGACTGAGAAATATGTTATTCTTATAGCAGATAAATTACTATTAGCGTTCAAATACAAAAATATTATTCAAAGTATATTTTCTCATGAATGGAACGAGTTAGATCCACAAGAATGATGTCACCGAATTTATAGCATGGTATTACATATATAAAGTGAACATGTTTCTCAACAGTTTATACTTTTTTTAATTTACGAAATTTTTTGATAAATTTATTTTTGAAAAATGTGTAATATTTCGAGAACGGTTTATGCTAGCTTTCTAAAGTTTATATCAATCTTTTTCTAAGGAAAAATTATAGAATAAATGTCTATTTGCGTAGCTTTAATAAAGGATTTGAGATTTTGATGATTTTTTCAAAATTTTACTCGACAATTTAGGAGGGTTTTGAACATTCTATTGTGTTTAAAAAATAGGCTTCCAATATTCACGGATTGTAATTTTTGTACCAAATTTCATTCGAATCGCTCCATTCGTTCGTGAGATATCGTCTCCACACACACACACACACATATATATACATATATATATATATATATATATATATATATATACACACACACGTATACACACACACACACAGACACCCCCCAAAAAATGTTCAATTCGTGATCAGGGATGCTTGAAAAGTGCTCTCCCGTCGAAAACTCGAATTTGAATTTTCGACCCCGTCACAATACTTTCCTTATACATTATACTATGTGTATAAGGAAAGTAAAAATATTTTATTCTTCATACATATATAGTACATACTTATATTCTTTCCAAGATATTGAATTTTCGTCAATTAGTCGTCATTTTCATTGATTTAGCGTCATTTTTATCTATTTGGCGAGATTTTCGTTAAGTTGGCAACATTAGAAGAAGCCTCCAAGTTGGCGACATTCGCGAAATTCGTCGCCAAAATCTCGCATTATGAACGGAGAAAGAAGTTATTCTTATAGCAGATAAATGACTATTCGCGTTCAAATACAAAAGCATTACTCAAAGTACCTTTTCTCATGAATGGAAGGAGCTAGATCCATGCGAATGATGTCACCAAATTCATCGCATGATATTACAAATGAAAAGTGAACATGTTTCTCAACAGTTAATATTTTTTTATAATTTATGGGATTTTTTTTATAAATGCATTTGAAAAATGTGCAATATCTCGAGAACGGTTCATGCTAGCGTTCTAAAGTATATGTCAATCATTTTCTAAGGAAAAAATTACATAAAAAATGTCTATTTACATAACTTTGTTTAAGGTTTTGATTTTTTGATGATTTTTTCAAAATTTCATTCAAAAATTTAGGGGTTTCTGAACATTGGATTGTGTTTAAAAACAATAGGCTTCCAATATTCACGGATTGTAATTTTTGTACCAAATTTCTTTCGAATCGCTCCATTCGTTCGTGACATATCGTCTCCACAGACGCACTGACACACACACACACACACACACACATTTACGCGCATACACACAAACATCACCTCAAAACCGTTCAGTTATGCTAGAAACGTGATCTCCCGTCGAAAACTCGAAATCGAATTTTCGACCCTGCTACAATACTTTCCTTATACATTATACTACGTATACTTTCCTTATATACATAGTATAAGGAAAGTAATATGACGGGTCGAAAATTTGAATTCTTTTCGACGGGAGAGCACGTTTCAAGGATCTTTGAAAATGAAACAGATGTTTTTGAAGTGATATCTCTGACTCGTTCTGTGTGTGTATGTGTGTAAGTATATGTGCTTGCGTGCGTGTGTATGTGTGTGTGTATGTGTGTGTAGAGACGATATCTTACGAATAAATGAAGCGATTAGAAAGAAATTTGATACAAAAATTACAGTCTATGAGTATTGGAAGCCTATTGTTTTTAAACACAATCGAATGTACAGAACAGCCACAAATTTTGAAATGAAATTTTAATGCGTCAATAAAATTATGTAAATAATTATATCTTATGCACTGTTTCATCAGAAAACGATTAACAGCAATTTTAGAACGCTAGCATGAACCGTTCTCGAGATGTTGTATATTTCTAATATAAATGTAACAAAATATCCCATAAAACTAAAAAAAAAAATTATTAACTATTGTGAAATATGTTCACTTTTCACATGTAATGTTATGTGATAAATTTGCTATCATCATTCTCATGGAACTAGCTCATGCAATTCACGGGAGAAGATAATGTAGGTAGTAGTATTGAATTTGGGCGCCATTAGTCCTTTGTCTACTATAAGAATAACCTATTTCTCTAATTATTAGTTTTTACTTTCCTTATTCTCGTATGCATAGTATAATGTATAAGGAAAGTATAGTGACGGGGTCAAAAATTCGAATTCGAGTTTTCGACTGAAGAGCACGTTTCAAGCATCCCTGAACACGAATCAGGCGTTTTTGATGTGATGGCTGTGTGTGTGTGTGTGTGTGCGTGTGTGTCCTTGCGTCTGTGGAGACGATATCTCAAGAACGAACGGAGTGATTTGGACGAAATTTGATACGAAAATTACAATCCGTGGATACTAGAAGCTTATTGTTTTTGAACGCAGTCGAATGTTTATCGCAATCGGAATTTTGAAAAAATCATTAAAAAATAAAAACCTTTGAAAACGTTACATAAATAATCATTTCGTATGTAATGTTTTATTATTAAACGATTGACATTAAAAGTAGAACCTTAGCAGGAACAGTTCTCGAGATATGGCACATTTTTCTAATAGTATTATCAAAAAATCACATGAAATTAAAAAAAAATATTAACTATTGTGAAATATGTTCACTTTTTTATTGTAATTTTATGCGATAAATTTATTAACATCGTTCTCGTGAATCTAGCTCGTTCCATTCACAAGTGAAGATACTTTAGGTAATAGTTTTGTATTTGGACGCCATTAGTCATTTATTTACTATAAAAATAACTTATTTCTCCGTTCATAACGCTTGGCAAAATTTTGGCGAAGAATTTTACAAAGTATCGCCAACTTGGCGACTTTTTTAAATGCTGCCAAATTGAAAAAAATATCGCCAAGTTGATAAAAATGTCGCCAAATTGATAATAATGACGACGCCAAATCAATGAAAATGACGACTAATTGATGAAAATTTAATATCTTGGAAAGAAGATAAGAAACGACTATAAGAATAAGACATTTTTCCGTTCGTCCATATTGTTCGTCTGGGCGAAAAATTTGGCTGGATGTCGCTCATTCGGCTGGATGTCGCTCATTAACGAAAATGTCATTAAATTGATAAAAATGGCGTTAAATTGGAGCCAATATTTCGCAAATTTTTAATTCCGTTATATCGCGGACCTATACCTTCTAGTATATAAGAAATGCGCTTTTCTCCGTTTGTTTGTAACACTTGGTGATGCATTTGGCGAACTTTGTAAATAATCTAACGATATATCTCCAATTTCGCGATATTTAGCCACAGATTGACAAAACTATCTTCAAAATTGCAAAAATAACGCCAAGTTAATGAAAAGGACGTCTAATTAATGCATTTATTATTAAAATATTTTATTTTTTGAACTATACAGGGTGATTCAAAACGATGGGTAAAACTTTAAAGGATGATAGAACACATCTAAACAAGCACTTTTCGTCATACAGTGCATGGTCGTAACGCATGTGGTTAAGCGTTAGAGGGAGCTGTCCAGCGAACGCATTAAGCGCCTGTTGTCGCTCTCGCCGTCAGTTCTATTTTAGAAGGAATGGATTGTTTCATAAATCAGAAGAAGACCGACATGAATTTCATGTACAAGCTGCTGACGGGAATGCGAAAACAGCCCAAATCCGTATGTGGTGGCTCGCCGTAGTGTTGGAACCATAACGTTGGAATGAGACATAATCAAAGGATGCTTTATGATGATCAAATCTGTTCTAACGATTATTTAACGATGGACATAAGCAATTTGTAATAATAATGATGAGGGGTCTGACTCCCGTTCTGTCCCCTCCCCCCATAACGATCAAATCTGATCTAACGATTATGTAACGATTGACATATAAGCAGTTTGCACTAACTTTGATAAGGGAGAGCCAACTGTGCATCTGTACATAATCATCGTATCTGACCATTTTTACTTTCAATATTTACACATTACACTTTTGCCATTCACATTTTATTACATTTTTATATTTAATATTACATTTTTACCATTTTTACTTTTTTAATAATATTGTATCGAAACAGCATCCTTTTCCTGACAATTGATCAAGAGAATTCAAGATTTAATCAAACAAGAGCATTTCAAGACATCTTAAACCCATTATGAACACTTTGGAAAACTTATCCGCAGTGTCTGTGTATGGGTTTTGAAGTAATAAATTATAAGAAAAAATGTATTTAATGAAAGTATAAAACTATGTAATATAATAGTATGAGGAAATAAAGATGTATGGAATAAAATTATAAAACTGTCAAATTATGTTTGTTTTAAATTTGGTGAAAATATTTTTGCAAATTTTAGAATAAGAATATATAAAAAGACTAAAATCATCACGAAAGTTATAGGATTACAGGATATATAGTATTTATACGCATTTATGTCTCCCCTTTCTATTCTTCCAAAATACAAAATGAAGAGCTTTCAAAATATTTTTGCCAACATAAAACACACCACGAATCGCAACATTTACGTATGTTATAGCGACCTTCTTACGCAAACTAACTGCACCACCTGGAGTGTAAATACATAAAACAGGACGTTGCTCGCTGAGAAAAATTTACGATCCTGCTTCGACGATTCAAGGTCAGGAAGCATTCTGCAGTTTTTATACTTGCTTTTCTCATAACAAATTGTACTATAGAAGATCATACAAAAATAAAAAGTTATATAATACAGAACTAACAATATTTTCACAAAGAAAGTTATAATACTCCTCTGTGTTTTAATTTTGCTTTGACGTCTGCAAGAACGCAAAAGTGAATTAACAATTTAAGGCGCACTAAATTAAACGTTATATCTTACTTTTAAAGCATTATTAGCTGCAAATGGCTGTCTATGAAGGGGACGGACACCTCTCACGTATGGACTCAGGACTTTAGAGGAGTCCCAGACCCCGAATATTTTTATTTTGAAGGAGCAGAAAGCATGAAAAATTCGCAAAGAAAGGAAAATAAAGTATGGAGGGGGGTCCCGTGATAATGTTTGTGTAAGGGTACACAACGTACATGGGCGACCCTGTTACGGTGACCACAGCTATTGGTAACTTTTATAAGCGGATATTTTTAGAAGCGACAATTTTTAGCTCTGTCACATATTAGGGGTACTTTTAGCGGCACTTTTTTTAACAGTTACAAATAGCGATAGACACCGAAAATACAGATATATACGCCCCCCCCCCCCCCCGATAAAAACCTTCAAGCTACGCCAGCATGTCGCGGATAATGGTGAACAACACAATTGCTCACATCAAAGCCATACAATTGAAAACGCACCGAATATACGGGAGTGCATAGAATCTTGTGCTCCAGTACAAATCTGAGATAATTACCTCAGAGAACACTCCCCCCCCCCCCTCAACTGGCTTTCCCTAGTTGAAAATATCGCGCATGGAACTTAATTAATAAATTGTGGTAAAAGAGTATACCAGAAGAAAAATTATCATAATTCGCAAAATTATCATAATTCGCAAAATTATTATTCCGTAGAACTCGATTAGATTCCATAAAATAACGAAATAACTGTTTTTAAGTTTTCAGTTTTTTAACACAATGTTACGTTAATTAAAAGAACGTTTTGCAGTTTACTTTTCTGTTATTTGGCATTTTTCGTAGTTTCATATTTCATGATTCAACTATTAGTTTTAAGGCCATTTTAACGCCCGATTTTAATGTCATAATATAAATATTCACGCAATTCCTATCTTCATATCTGGAAATATTCAATATTCTGAAATGTGCAGTTTGCAGGGGTCAGCTCCATGCTGGAAATCGTTATTTGAAGAGCGAAATTTCGTTGATTGACTGCAACAGTTTTAATAAAGTGGGTGATTTGCATTTTCACTAAAAAACATTACTAATTTATTGTGATGTCTCATCTTGTATTTGAGAACTTAAAGCCTTCTTCAATAATCAACTAACGAGATTTAAAAATGGTCAAATTAATGGACGAATTACGCGAGTGATGGAATCAACACTTTGTAAAAACATTCGAATATGTCAAGTTCGTGAGATTAGTTCATCGAATAGATATTTTAACGATGTCTAACGGTTCTTATTCTGTTGTAATAACTATCATACTAAACGGTAAATATGCAAATTAGTCTTCTGGCGTAAAACAACGTCCTATAGTGGTCAAATTAATGGACGTCAAATGGTCAATTAATGAACTAATTAAGCGAGTGATGGAATCAATACATTGTAATAACATTCATGTCAAATTCGTGAGATTAGTTCATCAAATAGATATTTTAACGATATCTAACGGTTCTTAGGGTGTTGTAATAACTATCATACTAAACGGTGAATATGTAAATTAGTCTTCTAGCGTAAAGCTACGTCTTATAGTGGTCAAATTAATGGACATAAAATGGTCAAATTAATGGACATCAAATGGTCAAATTAATGAACGAATTACGCGAGTGGTGGAATCAACACATTATAACAACATTCAAATATGCCAAATTCGTGAGATTAGTTCATCGAATAGATATTTTAACGATATCTAACGGTTCTTAGGGTGTTGTAATAACTATCGTACTAAACGGTGAATATGTAAATTAGTCTTCTAGCGTAAAGCTACGTCTTATAGTGGTCAAATTAATGGACGTAAAATGGTCAAATTAATGGACATCAAATGGTCAAATTAATGAACGAATTACGCGAGTGATGGAATCAACACATTATAACAACATTCGAATATGCCAAATTCGCGAGATTAGTTCATCGAATAGATATTTTAACGATATCAAACTGTTCTTAAGGTGTTGTAATAACTATTATTAAACGGTGAACATGAAAATTAGTCTTTTGAAGTAGAACTACGCCAAAAGTAATTAGTAATTAGAAAACATAATTTTATTATTTATTATATTTCTATTATCAATTTTTATATATTTATTACTTTTTCTTTATAATTTTGTTATCCTAAATTACTACATAATTTTGCGGATTTCAACTGATTTTAAATCCGGAACTGTTAATCGTAAAGTAATTAATAATATATCATTAGATGACATAAAAATGCTTCCCATGTATAACAATACAAGTTTCAACCATATCTCCTTCCTTAACCGTTCGATACAGTTGCAGAATTATGTTGATTAAGTTACATCTATACTACACTTTTTATACAAAATTTTATTAAAACAGGGTTAAAAAAATGTCCGTTATATTAAATACAAATTAAATTAAAATTAATATAACTTTTTCAAATTAGTCATTTTTTTTTTCAATTAATATACGACCTCTAAAATCATCTTGCTGATGAGTATTTAAACACAGCGAAGGAACTACAGTTATTAAACAGGTGAAATTTTGCTTATATAAGAAGGTTTTATATGAGAATGTAAGATTTCCATCAAAATATGTATTGGTATTTTTTTCAAAGATTAATTTCATAATTCATATTTCGTACAAAAAATTATTTTAAAAGTAAAAGTCACGTAATTGTGTTTGGGTTACTCAATAGTAAATAAATATACAAAAAAATAATCAGCGTGAGAAGATAATTATTACAGAAGATATGACTGAAAGTCTGGGAAACTAGTCAGGAGCTCAAAACTTTACTCATAACTCGGAAACGTCTCATCCATATGACTCGAAATTTGGTATCAAAGGCTTAATTTTGCTCTAGAATCGAAATATATTGTCAAAGTTAGATGTTGTCATTAGAAATTTCAAAATTTATACGCGTTTTAATATGAATACAGCCCCTTATACAAATTTTATGTGCAATAATTTGTAGAGGACATCATTTTTCCCTCAGCTGCAGAGTGCCGTTATTTTCTTTAAAACACCTCTATGCATCTATAAAAATGTTTCAGTCAGTGGCGAGTATATAAAGCATTTGTCGTTTAGGAACATTTCTGCAAAAATAACGTTAAATTAGCTCAGCGTGATTGCTACATATCTCAACACGTCGGCTCTCGGTAGTGGTCTCACATCGTTTCTTCCAACTCTGTTTCATTCCCATATCTATCTCTAGGACCTCCTGGCAGCAACAGACCACACAGAAGTCTTGTCTAGAATCTTAGATTCCCAGACACTCCATGGTGGCATTCTCGCCACCATGGAGAATCAGAATTCGAGAAATATTCTACTTTCTCGCCTCTCGTTGAGAGACAAACTACTCTCCACGGCATCGTATAGGTTGCTTCTCCGCTCACGGTGTTCTAGACGAATTTGAAAATACTTTTATGCGTCCTTGCCTGTTTTTTACGAATTAATCATGAATTAAAGTACAGCAAAGTGCGAAATAAATGGAACACCTGAAATATCTCGTGTTCTAATTACCCAAAGGACACTGTTTAAATTGATTTCTTTTCAGCTCAAAAGGATCTATGCAGATCTGTAGAAAGGAGGAGCGACAAATTCCAGGAGCCCGACCGGCAGAGCCCGAGTCTGGATTAAGGAATAACAATTTCTACTTAAACGCAGCTTTTTCTTTTGTCATTGGAAGTGGAATTATTGTTTTTCCGGGGCCCAAGTCCGCTCTGGGAGGCCTTGGTCAACGTGGCTGATTTTCAGTATCGTCGCCAGAAAAAATTTTGGGTGTTGGGGATTGCTAACCAAATATGTTGTTTTCCATTTCTCCATATATCACTTTTATGAAATTCAATGGGTTCCTGGGGAAGTTATATCTCCCTCCCGGTGACGCCACTGCTATCTATAACTTACTTCTTTCACTCTGTCCCATCTCCATTATTGGGGAAAATCAAGTTGAAATTAAATGGCTTTTTTGGTACCATTTTGGCCAGTCTCATCTTAAATTCCAAGTTTCCGGGTTTTGCTATAAAAAGATTTTACAGTAGTCTCAGTGGTCTACAAAAATTTAGATTATCTCATGTTAATATGTTCCACGAGTTTTTCAGTTATGTCTCAATTATAGAGATAGCTATTGAAATGTTTTTTGCTTCGAAATATGTAGTTTGATTGCCCAAATAAAATTCTGCAAAGAAGGCCTATGTAATTTATTTTTGATTTTTGTCATGAAGTAAATTATAGCATGGACATTTTAATAAAATTTTAATTTGTATATACTTAATATGTATAGATTAAGACTTTGCGGAAAATAATGTTCTCAAATTCATATATTTTTCACAATTCACTTTTCCATCTGGTTTAAAAATACAAAAAGAATTAGAAAACTTTTCATTACAACATTGGTTTAGGCTTTGGGGTTATCCAACTACACACTTTAAAGAAAAATCTGATGTGGGCAACACATGACTTTCCTTATATAATGTAATTAATTTACTACTTTTACAGTAAAAAAAAGTAGGTTTTTCTTATAGTAGATACAAATATTCTTTCCAAGATATTAAATTTTCGACAATTAGTCGTCATTTTCATTGATTTAGCGTCATTTTTATCCATTTGGCGAGATTTTCGCTAATTTTGCAACATTTCAAAAAGTCGCCAAGTTGGCGACAATCCGCCAAATTCGTCGCCAAAATCTCGCCAAGCGTTATGCACTAAGAAATAAGTTATTCTTACAGCAGATAAATGACTATTGGCGTTCAAACACAAAAGTATTACTAAAAGTATATTTTTTCATGAATGGAATGAGCTAGTTCCACGAGAATGATGTAACCCAATTTATCGCATGGTATTACATATGAAAAGTGAACATATTTCTCAATAGGAATTTTTTTTATATCACTTTTTGATAATTTTTTTTTAAAAAATGAACAATATCTCGAGAACGGTTCATGTCAGCGTTCTAAAATTTATGTCAATCGTTTTCTAATGAAAAATTACACAAGAAATGTCTATTTGCGTAACTTTATTAGTGGTTTTGATTTTTTGACGATTTTTCAAAATTTTATTCGAAAATTTAGGGGGGTTCTTAACAATCGATTGCATATAAAAGCAATAGGCTTCCAGAGTTTACGGATTGTGATTTTTGTACCAAATTTGGTTCGAATCGGTCCATTCGTTCGTCAGTTATCGTCTCCACAGACTCACTGACACACACACACACATACTTTCACACACACACACACACACATACACACACATACACACACACAGACATCACTTCAAAAATGTCTGATTCGTGATCAGGGATGCTTGAAACGTGCTCTCCCGTCGAAAACTCGAATTCGAATTTTCGACCCCGTCACAATACTTTCCTTATACATTATGTATATAAGGAAAGTAAAAATAGATTTCAACAGTAAATTCAATATAGTTCAAAATCACTCCGAAATAATGAATATTACAGTATCCACACATACGCTATAATAAAAATGTTCTAGTGCAAAGTACTAAGTTTCCTCTAGCTATTTTTATGAGATTTGTAGATTAGTGCTCAAACACACTACGTTTCACCAAACAGCTTGTTCAAGTTTTCTCATGGTGACAGGAAAATGTGGGATAATGGATAACCAGCCGAGTCGACTCCTCTGACCTAAAAAGAATGTAAGTTGAACAGTGTCAATCGAAAAATAAGAAAGGATATTTAAAAATACATTTATTTAAGGCGTCCCATGATTTTGGACTGTACAGTTTTTAACACTTTACAACAAAGTTGAAAAGTGTTTATGACTTTGTTCATTCCGTCTGTCTGTCTGTCTGTCCGTTAGCACGATAACTGCCGTAAAAATGACTTAATCGAAATGAAATTTTAGTATGTTGTTCAGACGGTCTGTAGGACCTATGGGAATATAAATGAATAATATCACCCAATCAGTTTTGGAGTGAACCCGGGTTGAAAAAATGAAATACATTGAGCCCTATGGGACCTAATTTTTCAAACATTTTTTTTTTGCGGATTTCAAATTCACAAATTGCTTCGAAAATTTTAGGTAATATTCAAATTGTTCCATAAAATATATAAAAGAAAATTCAGCGAAATATATTCAGTACTTTTTAAAAAAAAAATTAAAATAATAATAACATCTCTTATATGAAGCGATCACGTGACCGTGATATGAAAATATCACGTGACCCACTTCAAAATGATATATGGCATCCATCTTGTCTCAAAATCGTGATTTTTAAAGTTCTTTTTGATTCATATTGAGTGTTGTATCCGTCCTAAAACTACTTTATTTTTGCTTAAATTCTGTGCATTTACATACTGAAACAACGCAATTACAATATATTTGAGTTTAAATGATTATCGAAATTTGATTATTTCTACAACGAAGCTTATTTTTCACCTATGTAAAGTGTAAACAGCAAAATATGTAGAATGAGTTGTATTAGAATTGCTGTATTTCTTTAACACAAAATCATTTAGTTCATGGAGTCTGCGTAGCTGATATGAATGAAATATTCATTGATTTTATAAAGAGAAGGACGATCTTTTTCGATGAAGTTTTACTCATAGAGTTTAATTACTTGTAGCTCCATGGTCTTAATTTTTAAATAAAATAAATTATTATAGTATTGTGATGAATGACATGAATGGGAAATTATTTATGAATGAAATGCTGCTTTTATAGAGAATGCCAGGCGTGTTATTTTTTCTATGACGTCATTTTAATGAATTTCAGTGGTTTTCGATGAAGTTTTCAAATATAATAAATTATCGTAGTATTTATGATAATTCTAAAATTATTGCCGAGGAATGTATCGCATTTTAGAGATGTTTAAACCAGGCAATTTTTATTTCAATGCCGTCATTTGAATGAAGCTCATTTTTTTTGATGAAGGTTTAAGTTTTCAAATATAATAAATTAATGTAGTATTGTGATAAGTTTTAAAATATTACCGAGGAATGTATTGCATTTTAGACATGTTTAAATGAAATTGCATTGAAGTTGGAAAGTGTTTCATAATCAATGCTTTAAGCATGATTGATCTTTCTTGTTATTTTATTGTATTTCTTTATTAAGAAAGGGCATATATGAAAATCGTAACGTCTGAACGTAGTAAAAACTTCCCACAGTCTTATTCAAAAACAGAAGGAAAGACAATCGTCTCAGTAGATTAATGGATAGAGCAGCATCTGACGGGTAAAAGATTTGTGACCCTATGCTTAGGCCTTTTTAGGGCGTATTATGCCCCCGAAGGGGGGCGTTTCCGACTTATATGCGCCCGTGCAGTAAGTGAAGACGTGTTTAGGTTTTTATCTAGGACGAATTATCCGTATTGCATACTCGGTAGACAGCAAAAAGCTATTAAAAGATGAACTTTTTAAAAAGCCACCGTGCTAATCGCTAAAGGTAGCTTGTAAAAATATATAAAAGTCTTTACACTAAGTCGTTACAAAGTTAACACTCAATTGCGCCGAATAAATACTGTTGAAATTTTAAGCAACTCTACACATCAGTTTTTCATGGATGTTTGTTCTACTTATTTCAATTCATTGCAGCTTTTTTCAGAGCAGTTTTCTAAATATTAACTTACTACTTCAAGTGAAAACTCAGGATTGAGGGGAATACACTTTTATATAAAATATACTTTACAAATATTATTGGCATAAATTAACATTCCGCAAAAGCAATTTCATTTCAATTTGTGAGAAGT
Source organism: Amaurobius ferox (assembly GCA_951213105.1). Classification (NCBI taxonomy): domain Eukaryota; kingdom Metazoa; phylum Arthropoda; class Arachnida; order Araneae; family Amaurobiidae; genus Amaurobius; species Amaurobius ferox. The sequence continues at coordinate 73,013,832 of OX578136.1, forward strand.
CAAAGATGTTATCTTTCTATTTCTCTGTATGTGTGTATCTCTCTCTCTCTCTCTCTCTCTCTGTATGTGTGTTATCCCTGAAATGTAGATAAATGACTTAGAAACTAGAGCTTGTGGTAAGACAATTTTATGTGTCGCTACATTCTGTTATATACATATATATATATATATATATATATATATTACAGAATGATTACATTTCCATATATATATATGTGTGTGTGTGTGTGTGTGTTTATATATATGTATATATCAGAATTATTACTAAATATTTCAAATTTTCACAGCATTATTTCCTATGCAGAAACTTGATAACTCCCGGAACAATTATTGTAACTATCGGCTTTCTTTCAGATTTAGGGTCAGCTGAATTATTTATTTAAAATTCAATTTCAAAAATTGCAGCCAATTAGGTATGTTTGTATTATCCGAGGAGATAGAAAGAAATTTATTAAATAAAAGGGAGATAATGTGACATTTCACTAAGTTGGTTGCAAAATTTCCCAACATTAAACAGTTTTGCAAATGAAGGTAAAGGCAAGGAGTTAAAACGTTATACTGAAAAACACCACTATTATTTGAGACCATAATGTAGGTGGCGCTGGTATAAGATAAGCGCCACTGCATTGCATATGCATTTCTATGGCGAAAAGCTTAAAATATGTATTTAAACTGTCAGTTTTGTAGAAATAAATAAGTAGCGCAATGCAAATTAGAACTGAATCAATAGGAATATTCCTATGTATTCAAAATTGTTAACACTTTACAACAAAGTTGAAAAGTGTTTATGACTTTGTTCATTCTGTCTGTCTGTCTGTCTGTCTGTCTGTCTATCTGTCTGTCTGTCTGTCCGTTAGCACGATAACTGCCGTAAAAATGACTTAATCAAAATGAAATTTTAGTATGTTGTTCAGACGGTCTGTAGGACCTATGGGAATATAAATGAATAATATCACCCAATTAGTTTTGGATTGAACCCGGGTTGAAAAAATGAAATACATTGAGCCCTACGGGACCTAATTTTTCAAACATTTTTTAAGCGGATTTAAAATTCACAAATTGCTTCGAAAATTTTAGGTAATAGTCAAATTATTCCATAAAATATATAAAAAAAATTCAGCGAAATATATTCAGTAGTTTTTTAAATAAAAATTAAAATAATAATTACACATCTTATATGAAACGATCACGTGACCATGATATGAAACGATCACATGACCCACTTCAAAATGATATATGGCATCCATCTTGTTTCAAAATTGTGATTTTTTAAAGTTCTTTTTAATTCATATTGAGTGTTGTATCCGTCCTAAAACTACTTTATTTTTGCTTAAATTCTGTGCATCTACATACTAAAACAACACAATGACAATATATTTGAGTTTAAATTCTCATTCAAATTTGATTATTTCTACAACTAAGCCTATTTTTCACCTATGTAAAATGTAAACAGCAAAATATGTAGAATGAGTTGTATTATAATTACTGTATTTCTTTAACGCAAAATAATTCAGTCCATGGAGTCTGCATGGCTGATATGAATGAAATATTAATTGATTTTATAAACAGAAGGACGATTTTTTTTCGATGAAGTTTTAAGCAAAAAGTTTATGAATTGTAGCTCCATGGTCTTAATTTTTAAATAAAATAAATTATTATAGTATTGTGATGAATGAAATGGAGAAAGTTATGAATGAAATCCTGCTTTTATAGAGAGATCCAGGCGAGTTATTTTTTCTATGACGTCATTTGAATTTATTTCAGTTGTTTTCGATGAAGTTTTCAAATATAATAAATTATCGTAGTATTATGATAGTTTTAAAAATATTGCCGTGGAATGTATTGCATTTTAGAGATATTTAAACCAGGCAATTTATATTTCACTGCGGTCATTTGAATGAAGTTCATTTTTTTCAATGAAGGTTTAAGTTTTCAAATATAATAAATCAATGTAGTATTGTGATAAGTTTTAAAATATTACCGAGGAATGTATTGCATTTGCGACTTTTTTAAATAAAATTGCATTGAAGTTGGAAAGTGTTTCATAATCAATGCTTTAAGCATGATTGATCTTTCTTGTTTTACCTTTCAATTAATTTTTATCTCTATATTCTGAACTCATTCAGCATTTTTTCACAGTTATAGGACTTATAACTGTGAAAAAATGCTGATTAATTAACCTTATAATTAGGGAATCCCAATTTTAAAATAATTAAATCATATACTCAATATGATGCATATATGTTATGTCAAATGGAACAAAGGGCGCTTTACTAACACTAGCTACACCTAGATATAATTCTCATATCGTTATAGCATTTTCAAGCATTTCATCCATAGGCGTTTTATCTCCTTCACTCACTATGTTTTGCCTCCTGGAGACATAGTTTTGCACCTCTCGATAATCTGCGCGATATAGCAGTAATGTTGGTCGCTGTTTACAAACGATGCTTGTAAACATCGAAGTGTCATCGTCGTATCTTGCTAGTCCATCATATGCTCAGAATAAATTACACTCTTTGTGTTTTAGTAAACGCTCCTACGAAGCGTTGTTGAGGGCAATAGACTTTGGTGAAGGTCACTTTACTAGAAAATCGTGAATTGATCCTCTCATACAGGTAGAGAAGGAGCTTAAAGAAATGACACTTTAATATCCACATAGATACTCCCAGGTGTTCTGGGAGCTTTTTTGACCTTCAACGAAATGGCCCATCCTGCACCACCAGTTTTGGGGTTATTTCACTTTTCTTCAACAAAACCTTACGATGGTGATGATATAATCAATGCTGGAAAATGATAATTTGAATTTCGCTATGAATGTAAAGGATATTAAAATAGTATAAATTAACACAGATCAGTCAAATGATTCAAATTTATCTGCGTGGCACACTTGGTACCAACATGAATACTTGAAAAAAATTTTACAATTTTAAGAATTTTCGCAAAAGTAAAATAAAAACTTTAAAAGGATACTTAATAAAATCATTATTATTATTATTATTATTATTATTATTATTATTTGGTCCTGATGCTGATAATGATAGCAGTAACGTTGACTGGAGACGTGACATGAGAACGTTGACTGGAGACTCAACCTCTAGATATTTTCGATATATGAACGCAACAGCACATATTTAATACTGTTGAAGAATATTGTGTAATCCGGCCTTTTAAGTGCACTTGAAACGTCAGTGCATCATGTTTAGGTGTGCGTTTGATTAAAAACCCTTAATAACACAATACCTGCGTGGCAATAGAGTTTGGAACACCGTTTCCAGATAAGATTCATGTAACCTTGAATGAGAGTTTCATAACGTTTGTTTAGTAACCCAATCACTCTTATCCTGAACAAGCTGCGGAAAAAGATAAAAAATGGCGCCCGAAACTTTATTTAAAATGTCGTTTTTAACACTTTTCAACAAAGTTGAAAAGTGTTTATGACTTTGTTCATTCTGTCTGTCTGTCTGTCTGTCCGTTAGCACGATAACTGCCGTAGAAATGACTTAATCAAAATGAAATTTTAGTATGTTGTTCAGACGGTCTGTAGGACCTATGGGAATATAAATGAATAATATTACCCAATTAGTTTTGATTGAATCCGGGTTGAAAAACTGAAATACATTGAGCCCTATGGGACCTAATTTTTCAAGCATTTTTTAAGCGGATTTAAAATTAACAAATTGCTTTGAAAATTTTAGGTAATATTCAAATTGTTCCATAAAATATATAAAAAAAATTCAGCGAAATATATTCAGTAGTTTTTTAAATAAAAATTAAAATAATAATTACACCTCCTATATGGAGCGATCACGTGACCATGATATGAAAAGATCACATGACTCACTTCAAAATGATATATGGCATCCATCTTGTCTCAAAATCGTGATTTTTTAAGTTCTTTTTAATTCATCTTGAGTGTTGTATCCGTCCTAAAACCACTTTATTTTTGCTTAAATTCTGTGCATCTACATACTGAAACAACTCAATGACAATATATTTGAGTTTAAATGGTCATCCAAATTTGATTATTTCTGCAACGAAGCCAATTTTTCACTTATGTAAAATATAAACAGCAAAATATGTAAAATGAGTTGTATTAGAATTGCTGTATTTCTTTAACACAAAATCATTTAGCCCATGGAGTCTGCATGGCTGATATGAATGAAATATTCATTGATTTTACAAAGAGAAGGACGATTTTTTTGATGAAGTTTTAAGCACAGAGTTTAATTACTTGTAGCTCCATGGTCTTAATTTTTAAATAAAATAAATTATTATAGTATTGTGATGAATGAAATGAATGGAAAAATGTTATGAATGAAATACTGTTTTTATAGAGAAATCCAGGAGTGTTATTTTTTCAATGACGTCATTTGAATGAATTTCAGCTGTTTTCGATGAAGCTTTCAAATATAATAAATTATCGTAGAATTATGATAGTTTTAAAAATATTACTGAGGAATATATAGCATTTTAGAGATGTTTAAACCAGGCAATTTATATTTCAATGCCGTCATTTGAATGAAGTTTATTATTTTCAATGAAGGTTTAAGTTTTCAAATGTAATAAATTAATGTAGTATTGTGACAAGTTTTAAAATATTACAGAGAGATGTATTGCATTTTAGACTTGTTTAAATAAAATTGCATTGAAGTTGAAAAGTGTTTCATAATCAATGCTTTAAGCATGCTTGATCTTTCTTGTGTTATTTATATGGGTTTTATGACAAAAAATTATATATTATAAGAATTACTGCTAAAGTTGTCACCGTGTAATCGATGTTTTTGATTTTCCGCATTTTTGTGCTTCAGATTTTTGATGTTCCGGATTTTTGAATTTCGGATTCTTGGAATTCCAGTTTTTTTTTTCGGGGTGGGTGTGGGGTGGGGGCGACATATAGCTTTTTACATTTCGGACGGTATTCCAATTTTTTGTATATCGGACGATATTCCAGCTTTTGTAATTCAAACGATTTTCCAGCTTTTTAACACTTTACAACAAAGTTGAAAAGTGTTTATGACTTTATTCATTCTGTCTGTCTGTCTGTCTGCCTGTCTGCCCGTTAGTACGATAACTGCCGTAAAAATGACTTAATCAAAATGAAACTATATTTCTCTCAGACACTAATCATTCTCTCAGAGAAATAGACAAGTAGGTAATATTCAAATTATACCATAAATATATAAAAAAAATTTCAGCAAAATATATTCAGTAGTTTTTTAAATAAAAATTAAAATATTAATTACACCTCTTATATGAAGCGATCACGTGACCCACTTCAAAATGAGATATGGCATCTATATTTTCTCAAAATCGTGATTTTTAAAGTTTTTTTTAATTCATATTGAGTGTTGTATCCCTCCTAAAACCGCTTTTATTTTTGCCTAAATTCTGTGCATCTACATACTGAAACAACGCAATTACAATATATTTGAGTTTAAATGATCATCTAAATTTGATTATTTCTACAACGAAGCCTATTTTTCACTTATTTAAAATGTAAACAGCAAAATATGTAGAATGAGTTGTATAGAATTGCTTCATTTCTTTAACGCAAAATTATTTAGCTCATGGAGTTTGCATAGCTGATATGATTGAAATATTTATTGATTTTACTGAGAGAAGGACGATTTTTTTCGAAGTTTTAAGCATAGAGTTTAATTACTTGTTCCTCCATGGCTGTTATGTGAGTTTTAACCACACGTCCGGTTAGAACGCATAATTCAGTGGTATTGTTCATTAAAACTGGCGTCATTTGAATAAATTTCAGTTGTTTTTGATGAAGTTTTCAAATATAATAAATTATTGTAGTATTATGATAATGTTAAAAACATTACCGAGGGACCAGACGATTTATATTTAATTGACGGCATTTGAACGAAGTTCATTTTTAATGTTTTCAAATATAATAAATGAATGGAATATTGTGATAATTTTTTAAATATTACCGAGGAATGTATCGTATTTTAGAGATGTTTAAATGAAATTGCATTGAAGTTGGAAAGTGTTTCATAATCTATGCTTTATGCATGATAGATCTTTCTTGTTCAATTTTACCACAGGCAGTTCTAATTATTTCAATATTTAACATCCTTTTTACTTTCCCTTCATATATAGTATAATACGTAGGAAAAGCAGTGTGACGGGTCGATAATTCGAATTCGAAAATTCGAAAGAGCACGTTTCAAGAATCCCTGAACTCGAATCGAACGTTATTGAGGTGATATGCGTGTATGTGTGTGTATGTGGTGGGGGGGGGGGGGTCTGTCTCACGAAAAAATGAAGGGTTTTGAACGAAATTTGGTGCAGACAGGATCTAATGCATAGGCAACCGGGTCCGGTGCCCTAGGCTCCTACATATAGGGCCCTAAATTATGCTATAATGGTATGAAATTTCTTCAAGTTTAAAATAAAGAGAAAGGAAAATATCAGTGATTAAAATCACGACTTAATTATTTAATAGCCCCAAAACTAACATTGCATCTTCCAGATTTCTATTATGCTATTTGCTTTAAACATTTATTTATTATTGACCATATAAATAAACATTAAAATATTTAGTAGGGGGCCCTAAAGACAATTAGGCCTTGGGTCTTATCTACTGTAAGTCAGGCCGTGGGTACAAATATGACAATCGGTGAACACTGGAACATTACTGATTTTAAAAGCAGCCGAATATTCGAAAAACCTCTCCCCCCCCCCCCCCGTCATTTTCAAATAAAATTCTGAAAAAAAATTTAAAATGTCAGAACCATCAATATTCCTACATAAGTAATCATTTCTCATTTAATATTTCATTAGAAATCGAATGACAATCGAAATGAATGAGTTTAGAACGCTATTATGAGCGGCATTCGCTTTTATAAAATTTATGAAATCTCGTAAACATCTTTGTTTTCCTACAAAGTATATGTAAATGGGTACTATTGTCATAGGCCAAAAAATATAAACTCACATATAGATTGATTTACAGGTTTCTAACATCTCTGAATAAGAATTAGCAATGTCTTCAATGTCTGTGTGTCTGTCTATCCATCTGTTTGTGTGCTTGTTTATCCATCTGTTTGTGTGTCCATGAACAATAAATGTCTTGAATATATTAAGAGATTTGAACCAAATCAGGTACAATTATTTCATTTGATAAACGTAAGGGGGGATTAGGGACACGCCTTAAAATTTTCGGAAATATTTTTCGTAAATAACCGTAAAAAGATGATTATATTTAAAAATAGGTTAAAGGAATAGTTTTTCTCGAAATATTGCACATTTTTGGTCTAAAATGAAAACAATGTCATGAAAAATCACTTATTCTTTCAATTATCAAATAAGTGAATGCTTTTTAAGCGCTTTTGACCTGTAAAATGGATATTGTTTAAGATTATTCATGACCTGTTTTAGCATTTTACTTTTCTACAAAGAGTGTGACATGCATAAAAAAAATTCGATATGTTTATTTCTATTGGTGGCAACAAGATGTTCATTGACTATTACAGAGATTGAATGGTAAGAAGTTATTAACTTTTAACTTTTATTATCAGTTATTAACTTTTTTTCAACATTTACTTTTTCTCGTTACATATACATTTTAAATGCAATTTGTTCAATATTAGCCAATTATATTAGCGCGTGTATGTGCCAATACAGATGCTCATTTGTTATAAATTAATCAGATTTTTATATTTATTTTTCCCAGAACATCGAAATTTTTGATTTGTAGATAAAGTCATTTGTTGCTCATATCAGATATATTTTAATTTAAATATAACATTTGCTTTTTTTTATATTTTTATTCTAATACTCATTTTTATTCTAATACTCACTTTTATTCTGCTATCAATTTACAGCAAAACATTCTTTTAACATTACAAAGTATCGTCATATTCTCTCAGACGCTAATCTGTTATCGTTTTCAACGTAAAACAATCATTTTTAACTCGAGACGACAACAGACATACAACAGATTCTCCTTGCTGCACGCAACCGTCTTCACAAATAAACAATTAACTCATTCATAAATCCCTCAAAGAACATGCTAAACAGGAATCAAGCAAGCGTAAAGCAGAAGGCGGCCATCCATGCACAGTAACCTGTAACTTGCAACAATTTGATTACTGTTTACGAGTTGGAAGACACCACACTACCACAGAACAAACTATTGTTCCAGTAAGAAGCAAAAGTAAGATGTTAGTTGTTAAAGCCTTTTAGCTCACGCTTTGTTGTGATAACAGCTTTACAGTCTGAGCAATTCCCATTGTTTCATTATTAATAAAAAGTGGAGAAATTGAATAAAATGTTTCCCGCTACACGCTTTTTTCAGTAAATCATGATATTTTGCTTGAAAAATGAAGAATTAGCATGCAGTGGATTTACTAAATATTCAGTATTACCCAAAAAGATGTTGAATATTTTATCTAGTTTCAATTGTTAGTTGTATTACTACAGCCACCATGCTCCAGCAGTTACACTGAAATATTCAGCTTTAACCAGAAAGGAGCAAAATATTTCATCTTGTTTCATTTCTTAGTTTTAGTACTGATGGGGTCTAATAGTTAAACTTATATGTTCAGTATTATATATACTGTGAAAAATACTATGTTCTATGTTCCCTTATTTCTTCCCTTAGTTTTAGTACTACAGGCTCTTTGTTCAAGCATTTACAATTAAACACTCAGAATTATCTAGAAGAATAGACAATATTTTCGTTTAGGTTCTTTTTTAACACTTTACAACATAGTTGAAAAGTGTTTATGACTTTGTTCATTCTGTCTGCCTGTTAGCACGATAACTGCCGTAAAAATGATTTTAACAAAATGAAATTTTAGTATGTTGTTCAGACAGTCTGTGGAACCTATCGGAATATAAATGAATAATATCACCCAATTAGCTTTGTATTAAACCCGGGTTGAAAAAATGAAATACATTGAACCCTATGGGACCTAATTTTTCAAATATTTTTTAAGCGAATTTAAAATGCACAAATTGCTTCGAAAGTTTTAAGAAATATTCAAGTTATCCTAAAATATATATAAAAAAATGTTCATCGAAATATATTGAGTAGTTTTTTAAATAAAAATTAAAATAATAATTACACCCTTTATATGAAGCAATCACGTGCGCATTATATGAAGAGATCGCGTGACCCACTTCAAAATAAAAGATGGCATCCATTTTGTCTCAAAATCGTGATTTTTAAAGTTCTTTTTAATTCAGATTTAGTGTTGTATCCGTCCTAAAACCTCTTTATTTTTGCTTAAATTATGTGCATCTACATACTGAAACATTGCAATTACAATATATTTGAGTTTAAATGATCATCAAACTTTGGTTATTTCTACAACGAAGCCTAATTTTCACTTATGAAAAATGTAAAAACCAAAGGATGTAGAATGAGTTGTATAAGAATTGCTGCATTTCTTTAACGCAAAATTATTTAGCTCATGGAGTCTGCAATATATCTGATATGAATGAAACATTGATTTTACACAGAGAACCCAGACGATTTTTTCGATGAAGTTTTAAGCATAGAGTTAAATTACTTGTACCTCCATGGTTTTAAGTTTTTAAATAAAATAAATTATTATAGTATTGTGATGAATGAAATGACTGGAAAAATGTTCATGAATGAAATGCTACTTTAATATAGAGGCGATTTATATTTCGATGGCGTCATTTGAATAAAGTTCATTTGTTTTCGATGAAGTTTTCAAAGTATAATAAATTATTGTAGTACAGGTACTATGATAATTTTTAAAATATTACCGAGGAATGTATCGCATTTTAGAGATGTTTAAACCAGGCAATTTATATTTCAATGGCATCATTTGAATGAAGTTCATTTTTTTTCGATGAAATTTTAAGTTTTCAAATAATTTTCGATTGATTTTCTTGATGCTGACAGAGAATCTCTTTCAAACGAGGAACTGATCCAGTGAGAAACAGAACGAGCACTTGATGAGGAGCCAGAGCCTGCTATATGCCAACAGCTAACAGCAAAAAACTTGTCGAATGCGATTTCTTATTTCAAGCAGGGAATGAGCATCCTTCTTCAAAATGATCCCAACGAAGAAAGCAGCGCTAAAGTGTCCCGAGGAGTAAACTCAGCCATTACCTGTTACAGAACACTGCAAAAAGAAGCAGAAAGCAAGGCGAAGCAGACAACGTTGGACCAATATTTTAAACTGGGTCAATCCAGAACAGCGGAAAGTGATGATGACAGCATATTGTAGCTTACTGATTCTTCATGCTAATGTTCGTCATCAGACTTTTTTTTATTGTACTTTTACTTTTATGTAAGCATTTTTACAGAAAATAAAAAGAATAAAATGCTTTATGAACTAAAACTATATTATTTTATAAAAAATTGGAACAGATCCAATTGAATTGGTATGGGTTTGTATCAAAATAATTGATTCGTTATACGGCCAACTTTTCCGGAACGTATTACTTGTAGCTCCATGGTCTTAATTTTTAAATAAAATAAATTATTATAGTATTGTGATGAATTACATGAATGGGAAATTATTTATGAATGAAATTCTGCTTTTACAGAGATAGCCAGGCGTGTTATTTTTTCTATGACGTCATTTGAATGAATTTCATTTGTTTTCGATAATGTTTACAAATATAATAAATTATAGTAGTATTATGATAATTCTAAAATTATTTCCGAGGAATGTATCACATTTTAGAGATGTTTAAACCAGGTAATCTATATTTCAGTGCGGTCATTTGAATGAAGTTCATTTTTTCGATGAAGGTTTAAGTTTCCAAATATAATAAATTAATGTAATATTGTAATAATTTTAAAAATATTACCGAAGAATGTATCGCATTTTAGAGATGTTTATATAAAATTGCACTGAAGTTGGAAAGTGTTTCATAATCAATGATATATGCATGATTGATCTTTCCTGTTTATTTTGTACTGTAGTCTTTATGATGCATCAGTTTTGATTAAATACTCAGTTTTGCCGAAAAGAATTTAAAATATTGTTTTATGTTTCGTTTCGTAATTTTAATACTCTAGCCTCAACGGTCAAAAGTGAATTCCTCTTCAACATTGAAAATTACCCACATAAACGCACTCTCTCTTCAAATTTTACTTTAAATATTGGTCTCTATAGTCCAATGGTTATATATTAAATATCAAATATTAAAATGCAAAATATTATTAAACATTTATAAATATTAAATCACAATGATAAAAGAATATTTTCTCTTGTGTTCTTTCTCAGTTTTAATATTGCAAACTCTTTTGTCTAACAGTTTTACTTAAATTCTCAGTGCTGCGAAGAAGTGGACGAACTATTTTGTATTATTAAGCTTCTTAGTTTTTATTCTGTAGCTTCTATAGTCAGCGACTTTACTTTAATATTCAGTATTAAATGTGAATTGTAAAATAGTTTTTTTATTATTTTCAACTTCACACTTCAAAATAAAAGATAAATATTCTATTTTTGTTCTTCTTTTAGCATAGTTTATTTCCCCTATTAGCAAATTACATTTTTTAATATATATATGTCAGTATAGATGCTCATTTAATATCATTTAATATAACATAGTTAAATTTTTTCAAGTATTTTTCTTTTTAAATTTAAAGTATATTATTTCAAAAGGTTCAGATCGCTAATGTTCAATGTATTCTTATAAGCATGATCGGTGTTCATTATAAACGCGAAATCAACCTAAAGATGTACTTATTTTGTGCAACTATGTTCATTACATTACATCTGAAAATTCTTTAAACCAAAAGTTTGTTATCGGCAGATCTCAACTTGATATTATTTATAAATGCATACATGGGTGCCCATAGAACTTTTTCCAGGAAAAGGGGGGGGGGGGAGGGGGCATAAACTGAAAGATAGGACGTACAACATGGACTAGTTTGATGTCCGCCTTTGTGACCTTGAACGTCCAAGGGAGGGCAATTGTCCCCCTTTCCCTTCCCTATATGCGCCCATGAATGAATGTAATATTTATAGATATATAAATAAAAACGTTAGAGTATACAATATGCTTCCTTTAAATAAAGTAAAATACGAGGAAAATTTCTAATCATGCGATAATCCCGAGATTGAAAAATTCTTAATCCCGAAATCCCTGGATAGTGAAATACGCTTGAATTGTAGCTCCTACTTTTTATGGTTCATGAGGCAAATGTCCCATTGCTCTAATTTCTGTGATATTTATTTGCAATAAACATCGTGGAACTACCAGGACCCTATTACCCTCTCAGGGGCTCGTAGGTAATAATAAATTATAGGGTCTGTGATAAAACGTTTATAGTAAAATAATGTACATTGAGCATGGAAGGTGAACTTCTCGATTTACACGGGCTTCCAGCATTTGTCTACTTTGTCTATGGTAAAAAACGACCGTGTCCAGTGCAGTTGGAACCAGTGTTTCTTTCAATCATACCCCATTACCATCAGACGTGTATTCGCCCCCCCCCCCCCTCCCCGGAGACATTTTATGAAACCTAGTTTCCATTTATGTGACACAGCATTTAAATATATTTATAATATTTATATAGGGCAAATAGAAAATTCGCCCTCCCTAACATGTCATTCACCCCATCCCCCATCTCCCGGTCAAAAAATCCTGAAACACTGGTTGGAACACAGTATTGAAATGTAATCACTGTGATATCATAAGATTATTAATAATTAGTTTAACTTTATATCTACACTATTTTTCTTTAACTCCAAGATAATCTATCACTTGTTAAATCTTTAATTCAACCAGTGCTTACAACTTCCAAACTTAGAAGATAGTCGGAGTCACTGAACGTTTAAATAGACAAGTTAATTTACGTATTGTCGTCGAATTATACTTTTTTATACCCGTCGCATGAATTTATTCGATTATTTTTAATCTAAATTAAAATTTGAAATTTGTGCACGAAAGAGGAAAATAGAAAACCCAAATGTATGCACTTGATTCTCTGTTCAAGCACAGATGTCTGTGAAACATTAAGCATAAAAACTGAACTCCTTATTTGCTATAAGGTGACAAAAGTGGCTGAAAATCAAACCATTTAACCAAAATGTAAGTAAGAAAAAAAGCAATAGTACAGCAGAAACGTACAGACGTCACGTTCAAGATAAAAGAAATCATTAATTTATTGATAACTCCCTAATGAAGTCATTGAACTAAAAGCCATTTTATTTCAATGTATATGCTATAAAAATCATTTAATATACCTCCATTCTTTAGCGATAGCCATTGCGAATATTTTGACTGTTTCTAGCTTTTCAGGTGATTCTGGTTTTCAAATATTGATGCCAATCTAGAAATACCGGAATTATTTTTTAAATTCAAATTTCTTAAATTTGATTTACAAAAATATACCTCTTAATGAAAACATCAACTTCTCAAGGGAGATTTTATATTTTTGGGGTAAGATCAGTTGATCACAGACTTAGAAGGAAAAAGAGGAAAGTTGGTAAGAATGACTAATATACAGGGTGTCCCAAAAAGATTGAAACGCGCTTTAATTCTTTACCTGTAAGTAATGTAAAGTGCATGATAAGTATAAGTAAATGTAAATTGCAAAAATGATAAGTATATGTAAATATATGTAAATGATAAGTATATGTAATGATAAGTATATGTAAATTGCAAAAATGTTGAAATTAAGGTAGCAAATAAGATTACATTAATGAAATAGTCCTCCCATTAATTTTCAAAAAGTTACACGTTTTAAATTTTTATACGACCCCTTTAGAAAAAATTTGGGCAATCAGAAAATTTATATTTTTAATGCAACACGATCATTAAAAAAACCGCATATCTGTATCTCTAAAATTGAGCGAGTTATATTAAATTGAAAATTGAATATTGTGAATGGGGACCATATATTAAATTAGAAATGTAAATTTGTGACATATCACAAAAAAGATAAAACTGGATGATAATACATAGGATACCCAACCGCGTAGTGAGTACCACTGCTTTATATGGTCTCTGTCTGTGTAATGTTTTAGTTAGATGCATTTATGATAAAAAATTTTGACACATATTAACGTATTTTTGATCTAAACAATTTCTATCGTCAGTTTGTGTGTGATCCCTATTTTCACTGATGAAACAGTCTTTTACGTGGTATGGAAAGTGCCATAAGGCAGATTTTTTTCCTTAATCATAATTCAGTTGATTTTAAAGATACAGATATGCGGTTTTTTTAATGATCGTGTTGCATTAAAAATAAAAATTTTCTGATTGACCCAATTTGTCTAAGGGGATCGTATAAAAGCTTAAAAAGTGTAACTTTTTGAAAATTAATGGGAGGACTATTTCATTTGCGTAGTCTTATTTCCTACCTTACTTTCAACATTTTTGCAATTTACATTGGCCACTTATCTCCAACAGGTAAAGAATTAAAGCGCGTTTCAATCTTTTTGGGATACCCTGTAGAGTAAATAATAATGCTATAAAAGATCTATGGCAAGAGGGGAAAAACATGGGCACTCATACGGGAGGAGGGCACTTTCCATCCCCTGGATTTTCAAAGTCTTAAAGGCGGATATCTGTCTGATCAATGCTGTATGTTTTATTCTTGAGTTTGCTTCTCCCTGGAAAAAGTTCTACAGGCGCCCATAAAAAAAAAGTAGATAGCGGTTCTCTAGTTCACTATACCAAAGAAGATAGTGCATTTAATTTCAGGGAGCGGGAAGTATTTTATTTGCTACCTATAATTTTTAAATTAATTTAAATGGCTATTTTCGCATAGTCATTGCACTTTATTAACTGGTAATTCAGTAAACTAAATATCTGATTATCCCTGCATTCGGTGAACAGTGTATTAATGGTTGCACCCGCAGCTAGCTGAAACTAGTTTTCGTATAATCTGGCATCATAAAAACATTTACGACAATAGAATCTTGAATAAAATCCAACATCAAAGACCTCTGTTGTTGTTTATGACCACCCTTTTTGTGTAATTTGGATAGCCTTCATCACTGAATCCGAATTAACTAATATTACAAAATAATCTGCATAATCTGTTTTATATAAAGACGTATTTTTAAAAGCACTACAATATACAAATTTTCAAATTAGATAAAATCTACATCGCGAATTCAGGAAAGTAGTGTTTAAAATAAAAATGCTAAATTTATACGTAATGTGTTGCTTTCATTAAGATACACCTTGCTTGCATATAAATGTCGCTTCAAGGTTACAGCGATGCCGCATTCTAAACTTTATGGTCTGCTTGTTCATCATACCGCCAGCATGATGAAGCTGTCCGGCTACTGTGGAAAAAGAATAGTATGGACCTTCAGCCTTCAGAACTTTTGAGAATGAATTAACGAGTGTGGGGAAAATGTTTATTTACTATGCATCTGATAAAAATACAAGCTCCTAATATAGGAAGTACAGTCAGACAAAATGCATCCTCAATGAACAGCCAAGAATAAACTATTCAAAATAAAAGAGCGATAACTCATGGAATACAGACGGTGTTATTGTTGGAATCAAGACTCTTAACTTTGATATGTGGGATGTAAACATATGAATATTCTAGAATTACTGTTTTGTGTTAAAGTATTAAAGTAAGTTACTTATATGTAAATCACAAAAGTTGTTTTCTTCAGGGACAGATTTACTAAAAATCTAATTAAGTTAAAGAATTGGTTGTCTGGCGAAACAAGAGGCCACTAAGGACCCTGGATTTTACAGGAATTTAACTTTAAATGAGAAGGAATCTAACTTTTCCCCTTTTTAAACACTTTACAACAAAGTTGAAAAGTGTTTATGACTTTGTTCATTCTGTCTGTCTGTCAGTTAGCACGATAACTGCCGTAAAAATGACTTAATCAAAATGAAATTTTAGTATGTTGTTCAGCAATCTGTAGGACCTATGGGAATATAAATGAATAATATCACCCAATTACTTTTGGATTGAACCCGGGTTGAAAAAATGAAATATATTGAGCCCTATGGGACCTAATTTTTCAAACATTTTTAAGCGGATTTAAATTCACAAATTGCTTCGAAAATTTTAGGTAATATTCAAATTGTTCCATAATATATATAAAAAAAAATTCAGTGAAATATATTCATTAGTTTTTTAAATAAAAATTAAAATAATAATAACACCTCTTATATGAGGCGATCACGTGACCATGATATGAAAAGATCACGTGACCCACTTCAAAATGATATATGGCATCCACCTTGTCTCAAAATCGTGATTTTTAAAGTTCTTTTTAAATCATATTGAGTGTTGTATCCGTCCTAAAACCACTTTATTTTTGCTTAAATTCTGTGCATCTACATACTGAAACAACGCAATTACAATATATTTGAGTTTAAATGCTCATCCAAATTTCATCATTTCTACAACGAAGCCCATTTTTCAGCAAAATATGTAGAATGAGTTGTATTAGAATTGCTGTATTTCTTTAACACAAAATCATTTAGTTCATGGAGTCTGTATAGCTGATATGAATGAAATATTCATTGATTTTACAAAGAGAAGGACGATTGTTTTCGATGAAGTTTTACGCACAGAGTTTAATTATTTGTAGCTCCATGGTCTTAATTTTTAAATAAAATAAATTATTATAGTATTGTGATGAATGACATGAATGGGAAATTATTTATGAATGAAATGCTGCTTTTATAGAGAGAGCCAGGCGTGTTATTTTTTCCAAGACGTCATTTGAATGAATTTCAGTTGTTTTCGATGAAGTTTTCAAATATAATAAAGTATCGTAGTATTATGATAATTCTAAAATTATTACCGAGGAATGTATCACATTTTAGAGATGTTTAAATCAGGCAATTTATATTTCAATGCCGTCATTTGAATGAAGTTCATTTTTTTCGATGAAGGTTTAAGTTCTCAAATATAATAAATTAATGTAGTATTGTGATAAGTTTTAAAATATTACCGAGGAATGTATTGCATCTTAGACATGTTTAAATAAAATTGCATTGAAGTTGGAAAGTGTTTCATAATCAATGCTTTAAGCATGATTGATCTTTCTTGTTTCAAATGAGTACTTTCAACTTTCTTTCACATATTCGCATTCTAACTACGCTTTGGATGGCGCGTTTTTATTTTAATACCATAAAATTTCTTTAATTTCAACACATTTTTTTTCGAATTTTACCAAAATGCATATGACCTTCTTGTACTTGGCTAATGATAATATTTTTTATCCGTTTATCAATTCGAAATATAAATAATCATCTAACACAGTTTTTTCCAAAGTGACGGCTCACATGCCCCCAGGGGTAAGCGAGTCGATACGTAGACGTACGCAAAAAATAAATAAATAAATAATAAAAAAAGTATTTTTTTTATTTTGTTTCCTAAGACTTTTATATCTCAAAAAAATAAATAAGAAAATTAATTTAAAAATAACAAATATTAACTTGCATTTTTAAATGACACGATCATAAACACAATAATATCATACTTACGCAATGAATATTCATTTACTAAAATATCAGTTTAGGATAAAACAAGAAAGATCAATCATGCTTAAAGCATTTATTATGAAACACTTTCCAACTTCAATGCAATTTTATTTAAACAAGTCTAAAATGCAATACATTCCTCGGTAATATTTTGAAACTTATCACAATACTACATTAATTTATTATATTTGAAAACTTAAACCTTCATCGAAAAAAATGAACTTCATTCAAATGACGGCATTGAAATATAAATTGCCTGGTTTAAACATCTCTAAAATGTTATACATTCCTCGGTAATAGTTTTAGAATTATCATAATACTACGATAATTTATTATATTTGAAAACTTCATAGAAAACAACTGAAATTAATTCAAATGACGTCAAAGAAAAAATAACACGCCTGGATCTCTCTATAAAAACAGGATTTCATTCATAACTTTCTCCCATTCATTTCATTCATCACAATACTATAATAATTTATTTTATTTAAACATTTTGTTTAAGACCATGGAACTACAAAAAATTAAACTCTATGCTTGAAACTTCATCGAAAAAAATCGTCCTTCTCTTTATGAAATCAATTAATATTTCATTCATATCAGCCATGCAGACTCCATGGACTAAATTATTTTGTGTTAAAAAAATACAGAAATTCTAATACAACTCATTCTATATATTTTGCTGTTTACATTTTACATAGGTGAAAAATAGGCCTTGTTGTGGAAATAATCAAATTTATATGAGCATTTAAACTCAAATATATTGTCATTGCGTTGTTTCAGTATGTAGATGCACAGAATTTAAGCAAAAATAAAGTAGTTTTAGGACGGATACAACACTCAATATGAATTAAAAAGAACTTAAAAAAATCACGATTTTGAAACAAGATGGATGCCATACATCATTTTGAAGTGGGTCATGTGATCGTTTCATATCATGGTCACGTGATCGTTTCATATAAGATTTGTAATTATTATCTTAATTTTTATTTAAAAAACTACTGAATATGTTTCGCTGAATTTTTTTTATATATTTTATGGAACAATTTGAATATTACCTAAAATTTTCGAAGCTATTTGTGAATTTTAAATCCGCTTAAAAATTTTTTGAAAAATTAGGTCCCATAGGGCTCAATGTATTTCATTTTTTCGACCCGGGTTCAATCCAAAACTAATTGGGTGATATTATTCATTTATATTCTCATAGGTTCTACAGACCGTCTGAACAACATACTAAAATTTCATTTTGATTAAGTCATTTTTACGGCAGTTATCGTGCTAACGGACAGACAGACAGACAGACAGACAGAATGAACAAAGTCATAAACACTTTTCAACTTTGTTGTAAAGTGTTAAAAAAAAACATTACGCTATTCTAATACGAAAACTCCATTAAAATCAACGCCTGATTAAAAATAAACGCCAAAAAATCCCGCATCTGTATTTATCATAGGGGTACACGAGTACGTCTTAAGGGTACGCGATCAAAATATTTTGGAGGCCACTGATCTAACAGAGTAATAAATGCTTTTATTCATGTAAAGGGCTATAAAATGGTGCCTTTCACACGTTGACTAAAACTTCAATTACAATCTTGTGGGCTCTGTTCCTTGCGTTAATTGGAATTAGCCGGAGTCTTCTGGTCATATTTCATTGAAGAGCTGCGGGGATAATAAACGAACCACTCATGCGAACCCTCGTGCCACTAGAGCAAATTCAAATAATTTTTTCGAAAGAAAATAACATCTTCTGTAAATTCATAAGCAAACAATTTTCATAAGGGGTTGTTTTCATATTAAATTTTACACAAAATTTAGAATTTCCAATAACAACACCAAGTTTGATGTCATAAACAAATTCTACATACCCAAATTAGTCTACGTATAATTTTTTTATTAACGTTCCTGTCAATACATAGAGATATTGCGGTTCTAAATATGGAGGAGATGATTTGAGTTTAACCCCCATATTTATAACCACACCTTGAAGAACTAAGACCGTCCTAAAATAGCTATTACGTACAGAACCCGCCCTTAATCAAATAAACTTATATCTAGCCAGTATTCATAGCACATAAGCATTTCTTAAATATAATACAACCTCATGTCATATATCCGATTTAAAAAAAAAAAGGGCATGGCCTAACTTTTAACAATGAAATCCTTTTTTAACACTTTACAACAAAGTTGAAAAGTGTTTATGACTTTGTTCATTCTGTCTGTCTGTCTGTCTGTCTGTCTGTCTGTCTGTCTGTCTGTCCGTTAGCACGATAACTGCCGTAAAAATGAGTTTATCAAAATGAAATTTTAGTATGTTGTTCAGACGGTCTGTAGGACCTATGGGAATATAAATAAATAATATCACCCAATTACTTTTTTATTGAACCCGGGTTGAAAAAATGAAATACATTGAACCCTATGGGACCTAATTTTTCAAACATTTTTTAAGTAAATTTAAAATTCACGAATTGCTTCGAAATTTTTAGGAAATATTCACATTATCCCATAGAATATATAAAAAAAAATTCAGTAAAATATGTTAAGTAGTTTTTTAATTAAAAAAATTATTTAATATAGGGAAAAAAACAAATTCAATTAAATTCTGACTTTGGGATATCTTCCAGAAAGGAAAGAGAGAGATATTATATAATAAATATCTCTCCATTTGTTTAAACGTTTTGCATATGGGAGTGGCTTCATATTTTAAAATAAATTTGGTAGATAGCAATTTTTCTTTTTTTTTAAATTTTATATAACTCTTCATGATAAATTTAATTTATGGCATTTTAAATGCACTTTCCTACGTCCTAGAGAGTTAAAATTTGGTACACAGCTTACATTTGTTGAACATTTTATTCGACAAAAATTTGATGGATCTTTAAATATAGATCATACATTTTTTTCGAAATGGCCTGAAAATAATCCCCGTTCACTTCTATAAATCATTGTTGTAATATTGTTAAAAATTCTGATGTGGACAGTGTCACAAGGTAAAATTGTCCTTATCGAAATTTACCAGTATAGGACTTACCTATGATGCCGCCACTAAGGGTGGAGCATGTAAGCTCCCGGTTCTCAAGCTCGGACTACGAACACACAAAACATAAAGAAACACACATGCTTAATTGCTCAATTTTTTTAATATTTTACTTAATAGATATCTATTATATCTGGAGTAACTATGCTATAATTAAATCAATTACTAAAAGACACATAATACTGACAATATTACATTAATAGCTATATATATATTTACACACATAATATCTTTGATTTAAATTTCTTAAAAACAGTTTCCTTTAAACAATCGATAAAGAATAGTTCTTATAGTTCAATATTACGAACTCGTTCTTATGGTCTACTCATATGAACTGGTAGTCAATTATTTTAATAATCGTTAAAGGTGTGCCTTCCGTGCTAATAGTGACAATTGAAAGTTGGTTACCTTTACTCTTTGTTACGTGCATATTCGTGCCATCTCAATGATGTGGGAAAATCGTTGCACTTCGCGTACTTGCGCAGGCTACCATTCTATTGCTCACAATCTACAGACATTTTTTCACAAAAACCAAAAACATGATGCTGACTCGTTCGAAAGTTTTAAGACGAATACCAAAAACTTCAGGTGCGTCTAGGACGCTGTCGAAATTGCATCTCCTGGAAAGTCCTAGAACATTCTCTCAAACCTTTTTCTTTTCACATTGTAGTGTCGTTGTTGATTCGTTGAAGTGAAGAAGGGGATGCGCTGCTTATTTATGTTTGTATTGCCATTGGCTCCCTCTGCAGCATTTAAATAGCTCATTAGCTAGGTTGGCATCCGCAATTGGAATTGGAAAATGGCTAGGTTGGCATTTGTAATTGGGTGGAAACATGTAATACAAATATTGTGTTACATGATATCCCCCCTTGCAGAGAGAAAATTTCAGCACATGGTAAACATCGCACTGAACACATATGTGTACACATTGCGGCCACTGTGGAAATGTTGCTTTTATCCACTGCACATATATCTGTCACAGAAATGCAGATCACCGCATGTAATACACACTATATTGTAACATTGACATACATATATCGGTGCATTACAACCGACATGTCACTAAAATGAAGGAACTCACTGTTCGGAAGATACACCATCTCGTACTTGGTGACACATATATTGCTGTACCTGAAGAAATTATCACTGTTCGGAAGGCACACTATATTGTTACATGGAATTATCACGAGCACGGAAGACACCTTATTGTCACATGGAATTATCATGAGCACGGAAGACACCTTATTGTCACATTGAATTATCATGAGTACGGAAGACACCTTATTGTCACATGGAATTATCATGAGCACGGAAGACACCTTATTGTCACATTGAATTATCATGAGTACGGAAGACACCTTATTGTCACATGGAATTATCATGAGCACGGAAGACACCTTATTGTCACATTGAATTATCATGAGCACGGAAGAATGAGTCACCATCCTGTGACTTAACTTTCAAAGTTCCGGTACTTCAATATTTATATTTTCATTATGTTGCTTAGTACAGTCTATTGTACACTTCAAATGAAGACTATATCATAATTGTTATTTGCATTTCTATTTATATACAAGTTCACAACATTACATTAAACTATACACAATTCATTACCTTGATTTCTCATTTTCACAGACGTACATAATTTTTCGACAATTTTTTAGCTGTATATATTTCTTATTTGTTACAATGAATAACATATTATATATTTTTTGTGTGTATAAATCATGACTCTTTTGAACACCATATTTATATCATATTACATCTCGACCTTTAAAATATCACATATATATCATCAATATATATCAAATGTACTCATTTCGCCTCTTCAAAATATTGTGCATCTCACAATACGCACTTTAAATTTCCTCTTCGACTGCCCTTTCGTGTGTAACAATTGCACGGGAGGAAGGGAGAAAAGAAAAAAAGAAAAAATTCGCTTGACCCGTAGCTTTCCTCTGCTCCCCTCAACGCGTTTCTATGGCAACTGCGCATCTGTTGACCCCCACGACGAGCCTTGAATGAGTGTCTTCATTGTTTGCAGAGCGCAAACTTACGTAAAAGGGATCTTAACTGCCTTTTGCATGTATCGCTAAAGATTTAATCGTTATCGTGTAACTTGGCGGTATCCTCTTGTCAAGCGCGGGCTTTTGACTTTCCGGTGATGAATGTGCAAGCTAACATTGACGTGGGATTTTCTGGCTGTATCTTTTAAGGAATTTATTTGCACTTTTTCTTTCAAGTTCTTTTTTTTGTATTCTTACTTATATTTATTCTACTTATCTTGTTAATAATTCTATTTAATTTGATATATATATATTTTTTTTTTATTATTATTATCTTATGACCTTAACACAGATCTGACTGTTGAATTATAAGTTTGATTTCATGTACTTCTAATTTATTGGATTTATTTATCCCTTGTTGCAACAACGCGTGATATATTATTTTATGTGTAGTATTATGAATATACCATGATTTTGTTATGTTACTGATATAATTGACTTTATGTTCCTATTTCAGCATAACTTTACATATTTATTTATTTAAATATATTCTTTCATATTTAATTTTATCTGTTATTTCTTTTTATTTCCAGTGATACTTAATTAATGTATTAATTTATTACTAATACTCAATCATTTATCATTTACATACAATTTTCTGCATTTTCCTAAATGTATTTTATTTTTATATACCGGCCGGTATTTTTAAATAACTATAATTGCCTGCAATTATAATTTTAAATTTTGATACATTGATTGTATGCTTACAATAGAAATTTTTTGTATTATTATCGTACTATGCATGGGAGATTTTCTCCGATGTTTATTTTTTTTAGCCTGTCTATTTATTTTGAAGGTGAATAGCTTTCGCCGTACAAGTAATACAAATTGAAAGTAAGTAAAATTTATTTATTTCTCTCTCTCTCTTTCTTACAACACATGTTAGTTTATTTTATTTTAGAACATTGAGGGGTATTGTATGTATTTTTTTTTTTTTTTTTTTTTTTAACACTTCTACATATTTTTTCTGATATTTATTGCTCTCTGCATACGTTATGTATTCATACATAAATGTTTATTTATTACCTATATTTTTATTTTATACTCATATTTATAAAATCCTCATATTTACAAAAAATTTATCCTCATATTAATTTTACAAATATGTTATCCTCATATTTATTTTACAAAATGTATTATCCTCATATTTGTTTTATACAAAATATTATCCTCATATTAATTTTACAAAACTACCTTTCTTTCATTATTAATTTTTTTAAAATTATACATTTAATGCCTTCATTACCGTTACACTAATATAACATATTTTGCGTTTTCGCACATCAAATTTTCATATTAAATTTTTATCATTATATATTATTTTGCTTTCGAATACTATTTTTTGCGTGTCCTCAGATTATAACGTCTCGGACTCTGATAATTATGATTATTGGCGTTATATTCTTTGTTTACATGCGATTGACTTCTGTCAACAGTTCGCCGTGTTTGTTTATTTTGTAAATACTTTTTACGCGGCTCTGCTTTATATAATTTATTCGCGTGAACAACTATCCATTTTTTATTTGGATCGTACATAGGCGTGATAGCGTAATTATTGTTACGGATCACCTTTACGATGCGAAATGGCCCTTGAAATTTTTTTTGTAATGCTGTGGTGGGCCTCAGATTTTTCAAATATACAATTTGCCCTTTTACCAATTTCTGCTGTCTAACTCTTTTAAAAATTCTTTCTTGGCGACTTTGGGCTTGAATTTGTTTTCGTTTTGTATATCTATTAATTTTTTCCGCTAAAGTAAGTGCTTCACTGACGTCATTATCATATTCAGTTTTAGTTAAATTCGGACTGTCATCAGGGTCCGCTATTTCCAGATTATTTTCTCCGGGTAATTTCAAATCTCTGGTAAGAAACAAAATAGCGGGACTGTGGTCTATATTTGCGCTGGGTGTTGCATTATGAAATAATTTTACATATGGCAAGACTTTGTGCCAGTTAAATGTTTGGTCAGCCATTGCTGCCAAAGAATTTTTTATTCCTAAGTGGCTTCTTTCTAAAATTGCATTTGAGCTAGGTTTGTAAATAGACGTATACTTTATTTTTATACCATGTTGCTCTGCGAATTTTTTAAATTCCTCGCTTTTAAATTGCCTCCCATTATCGGTCAGCAGCCACATAGGAACGCCATTTTGTGAAATCCAATTCGTTAGGACCTGTAATACACTCGCAGTTGTAATATTTCTCACGGGTACTGCCTCCAGGAATCTCGAGTAATGGTCTATCATCGTTATGATGTACTCGTGCTGTCCGTTACTTCTCGGTAGCTTCCCTACAATGTCTAATGCCACCGTGTGATTTTGTTGACATGGACGTGGCACATGTTGTAATGGCATAGGTCTTATAGCCTTATTTTTGTAACATAAACATGCATCACATGATGCGCAAAAATTCTTTACATCACTGTATGCTCCTTTCCAGTAATACTTTCTATTCAGAATTTGATAGGTTTTTTCAACTCCAAAATGTGGTGTATGAGCTAACTCAATAACTGCAAATTTTAGACTGTGAGGTATTAGAATTCTGTCCTTTTGCATAGGATTTCTGATATTTCTAGCAGTCTTTATCATAATTAATCCTGTATTTACATCTCTATAGTATTTAATTACATATTTTGGCTGTTTAAATTTTGCATTCAGTCCGTTAATAATTTTCTTTATCTCTCTATCTTTTGCTTGCTCTTCTAAAATTTTGGCTATTGTTATCGCGCTGTCATTAGCAATAATGTTATTTATTAATTTAGTCTTAGTTTGTTCAGAAAAAATTTGTCGCGACATAAAATCACTGGGATTATCTTGTCCTTTAATGTATTTTATATCGAAAGAATATTGTTGTAAATTTAATAACCATCTTGCGATTAAATCAGAATTTTGATTTTCTAAGTGTATGTAGTGAGTTAAAGCTTTAGAATCAGTAAATACCGTAAAATGCGTACCATATAAAAAATCTTTGAAATGTATTATAGCGTCGTGAATTGCTAGCAATTCTAGCTTCATGCTCGGATATTTCTTTTCACTGTCTGAAAGTTTCCTGCTATAATACTCGATAGGATGAAAATTTCCGTTCACTGATTGAAGTAAAATTCCTTACGCGGCTACTTTTGAACAATCAGTCGACAAAAAGAACGGCTTTGACATATCAGCTGCCTTGACTACCGGTTTCGATAAAATCGCGTTTTGCAATGTTACAAACGCTTCTTCGCATTTCTCCGTCCATATAAATTTTTTATCTTTCTTTGTTAACTCAATTAATGGGTTGCATAGTTCAGAAAAATTTGGTATGATCTGCCTAAAATAATTACATAAACCTAAAAATGATTTTACTTTTTTTACTGTCGTTGGCACAGGGAACTTCGTTATTTTGTGTACATTATCATCTGAAGGTGTTATGCCTTCCTTACTTATCTTAAATCCTAGAAATTTAATGTTCTCTTTACACATTTGTAATTTTGAAAGGTCAATGGTTAAACCAAATTTAGCTAATCTCGAAAATACCGTTTTTAATTTCTCCAACATTTTCTCGAATGAATTTGCGGCAATTACAATGTCATCTAAATAAAATTCAATTTTCTGATCTTTTAAATCTCCTAAGCATTTCATCATTAGTAATGAGAAATATGCTGATGAATTTTTTGCCCCAAAAGGTAATCTATTAGGTCTATACGATCCATTATTTGTTATGATATTTAATCGGAAACTGTCCTCAGGTTTGATTTTTATTTGAAAAAACGCGGACTTTAAGTCTATCACCGTGTACAATTTGTGGCCTGCGATGTTGTGCAGAATGTCGCTAATTTTACCAATATTTACGGGCAGTAATTCAGTAATCTGATTTAATAATCTGTAATCTACGGCTAAACGATACTTTTGTACTTTATCTGTATGACTATTATTAAAATTGCTTTTTTTCTTAATTAATATGCATGGGAAGGCGTAGTTACTGTTAGACTTTTCAATTATTCCTGCTTCACACAATTGTTTTATCTCACCTTCTAGTACAGGTTTTAACCTTTTTGGCAAGGGATAAGGTTTACACTGAATTGGGTATTAGTGTAGTAAATTAAATTCCGGTACTATTTCTTCCGTCATTCCCAGCGTTTTGTATGATTTCGAAAATACATCGTAATTTTGTAACAGTAATTTTAGTAATATATGTTTTTCATTTTCTTGTAAGTGATCTAGTTTAAAATCTTGCGGTGTTAATTCCGCTTTTCGTAAAGCTGAAATGTCCATTTTTTGTGGATCATTTAAGCTTTCGATATTGTTAATCTGTAAAATTTTATCAGTATCATGTTTCTCTTCATAAATTTCAAACTGCGGTGTTACAGTACCAAATATCATATTTTTATTTAGATGAATCTCTTCTTCTGTTTTGTTTGTTAAAAGAGTAGAAATAAATTTTCTATTATTTACATAATGTAAAGAATGCTCAGCGTGTAAATCTTTTAATGAATTTGTAATATTTAACAATACCTCCTTATCCTCAAAATAGTTTTCATTTAATTTTAATTTTATTGATTTTGTTTCTTGAGGGAGTAATTTAATTTTATGCGCTAAGCTTGCATTTAAGCATTGAATATGTTCAACTCTTGTATTATTATTCTCTGGTTGCTGTGCTTTTTTCTGATTTTTGTCTTGAAATGGTATGGATATGGATTCTTTGACAAACTTTAATATTAATTTATTTGTGTCAATTATGGCATGATGATTTTTGAGAAAATCAAATCCTAAAATAATTTCATAAGGGGTGTTATTTAATTGTTTAGTTATGAAAAAAGAATTTTTGCATCTTTTGTTTTCAATTTTAAAGCTAAAGCTGATACATTTTGAAAATTGAATGTTTTCTTTGGTCATAGTCTGTATTTTTACTTGTCTAGATAAATAGTTAATTTTAATTTTATTTTTGATTTTTTGAAATATTTGATCTGATAATAAACTGACACTTGCGCCACTATCTATGAGAGCCACTGTTTTTATGTTCTCTAAATTTATGTTAATCATTGGCAAAGCGTCACTCTGTCCATATGTTGAATTCAGTAAATGTTCATTTAAATTTTGTGCATCCTTATTAATTTTGCTTGCAATTTTATGGGATCTCGAATCCTTATTTGATGCCTTATAACTTTCTATATGTCTTTTATTTCGAGGTCCCTTTCTTAGTTTAAATATTCATTATTCTGATATTGCCTATTATTGCTCACATAATGTGGTCCATTATTCTGATATGATCTTCTGTTATTACTTTGAAATTGTCTGTTGGTATTTCCTGCACGCCGCCGTATTCCCCGGTTATTTATGAAATTACCTCTTCTGAAATTCGCCCTACTATAGTGTGCATAATTATTTTGAATCGTGGGTCTTTGTTGAAAATTGGTAGTTTCTTGACTGCTGTTTTCATTTGTGAATGCCCTTTTTAAATTATTTTGTACTTTTTGCAGCGTAAAACATTCTGACATCCAGTGATTGTTGCGACCGCACGCTATACAGAATTTCTGTGGCGGCTTTTCTGCATTATTTTCAGTTTTTACATGATTTATTTCTACATTCTCAATTATTTTATTTTCTATTTCAATACTATTTATACAATCACTATCTTCCTCCAATGCGGATTCTATCACCTCAGCTATTTTCACTGCTTCGTCAAAGGTTTTCGGGTCATTTTTTTTTATTTCTGTTCTTAAATCTTCTCTGACTATCTGTAAAAATTTGGTGAGTTTAATTTTCTCTGTAATTTTTTTTACATTTGCGTCCATTGTTTCATCTACTTCTAGAAAAATTATCGCCTGGTTTTCGATTTCTTGTGCAAGCTCCTTAATTGTCATATTTGGTAAATGTTTCAGATTGTTAAAATTGTTGTGTTTTTGCACTAATGTTTGTTTCCTTTCAAATTTGTTTTTTAATAACTCCATGAATTTTTCATATGATTTTTCCTTTTGCAGAGCAATATTTTCTGCTAGAAATTGCTGAGCCTTTCCCTTTAATCTTGATTTGACAATTATGATTTTCTCTTGTTCGGACCATGATGTTAACTCCGCTATTTCCTTAAATTGTATGATAAAGAAATTGACATTATTTTCTTTTTGTCCATCAAATGATGGTAACATCTGCATAATTGGCAACGATGTATTTTGCTGCGCTTGATTTGCGGGCATCAGTATCTGGATCGCATTATTTGCTACAGCCGAATTATCTGTTATACTGCTATTTACATTAATCGGCGGATCTTGCCTCGCTCTTTTATTTGTTTGCCTAGTTTTATTCGGCGCCATGATTTACTACACTGTTATACAATTCTAACTCTATATTAAATATTTATGCTAATACATACATATATATACAATCATATAATACATATTTAAATTATCATTTTCATGCATTTTCTTATCATTCTACTGAGTTATATCTCATTATTAAATTCATTGTTAAATTCAATATTACATTCCGCTTATTATTAAATTTAATTTTGCCTTTTACTTATATTTTTTACTTTCTCTTATGAAAATTAATTCTCTCCGAGCTTGACCACATACGGCACCAATTCGCGCGGCGACATCATGTCACAAGGTAAAATTGTCCTTATCAAAATTTACCAGTATAGGACTTACCTATGATGCCGCCACTAAGGGTGGAGCATGTAAGCTCCCGGTTCTCAAGCTCGGACTACGAACACACAAAACATAAAGAAACACACATGCTTAATTGCTCAATTTATTTTAATATTTTACTTAATAGATATCTATTATATCTGGAGTAACTATGCTATAATTAAATCAATTACTAAAAGACACATAATACTGACAATATTACATTAATAGCTATATATATATTTACACACATAATATCTTTGATTTAAATTTCTTAAAAACAGTTTCCTTTAAACAATCGATAAAGAATAGTTCTTATAGTTCAATATTACGAACTCGTTCATATGGTCTACTCGTATGAACTGGTAGTCAATTATTTTAATAATCGTTAAAGGTGTGCCTTCCGTGCTAATAGTGACAATTGAAAGTTGGTTACCTTTACTCTTTGTTACGTGCATATTCGTGCCATCTCAATGATGTGGGAAAATCGTTGCACTTCGCGTACTTGCGCAGGCTACCATTCTATTGCTCACAATCTACAGACATTTTTTCACAAAAACCAAAAACATGATGCTGACTCGTTCGAAAGTTTTAAGACGAATACCAAAAACTTCAGGTGCGTCTAGGACGCTGTCGAAATTGCATCTCCTGGAAAGTCCTAGAACATTCTCTCAAACCTTTTTCTTTTCACATTGTAGTGTCGTTGTTGATTCGTTGAAGTGAAGAAGGGGATGCGCTGCTTATTTATGTTTGTATTGCCATTGGCTCCCTCTGCAGCATTTAAATAGCTCATTAGCTAGGTTGGCATCCGCAATTGGAATTGGAAAATGGCTAGGTTGGCATTTGTAATTGGGTGGAAACATGTAATACAAATATTGTGTTACAGACAGCACATGTCTTTCCCTGCAGACTCATATTCGTTCTCTTTATTTATTCAATGATAATTTGAGTTTATCTGCACAACATAAGTATTTTAAATGACATTGAATGTACACGTTAAACTTAAATTTGGTTCTCATTTGATAGCTGGACTTATTGTCAAAGGTGGCGTAGCGAAAACGC
Source organism: Amaurobius ferox (assembly GCA_951213105.1). Lineage (NCBI taxonomy): Eukaryota > Metazoa > Arthropoda > Arachnida > Araneae > Amaurobiidae > Amaurobius > Amaurobius ferox. The sequence continues at coordinate 73,044,022 of OX578136.1, forward strand.
GAAAAAAATAGAATATCTCAAGAACGGCTAGTCCTAGAGTAATGGGGTTAGTCTTATTCTTTTTGTTGTCAAAAATCACATATAAAATAGGAATTTAATTGATATAATTGAGCACACGTAGTCTTTTATTTTTATATATAACGATTTTTGCGGGCCATTTCTCAAAAATAGCCCGTTCCTTTTTCCCGAATCGTAGTAGAATAACCTACAAATGATTTATATACAAAATTTTGTTAAATTTGGTATATAAATCACTTGTAGGTTATTGAAATATTATACACCAAATTTTGTTAAATTTGGTTCATTAGTTTTTAGCTAGAGTGGATAAAGGCAATTTCTGCGGCCATTTCGCAAAGAAGGCAGATTCTTTTATTACGAATCGTACTATAATCTAATGAACATCAGGATTTCCCACAAAAAACATTCCTACCAAATTGTATGAAATTCGGTCCATTAGTTTTTCAATTAGAGTGGATGTAATATCCACACAGACACACAGAAACATACACCCTTACACACACAGACGTCTTCCTAAAACTAGTTTTTTCGTGTTCTAGAAGTCCCAAAACGTGTAGATCCTTTGAAAATTCGAGTTCCGATCTTCGGCACGATTCCAATACTTTGAGTACATACACATACACATATATATTATCTGTGTATCTAAATTCCGTGCCTATGCAATTACAATAGTCGTGATTTTAAATGATCCCTAAACTTTTATTATTTCTTCAAGGAAGCCTAATTTTAACATATGCAGAATGCAAATATCTCAAGCGATTGTAAGATGAATTACATAAGAATTGCTGAATTTTTTTCACACAAAATTATTTAGCTCTGGAGTCTGGAATACAAGTTATATGAATGAAATATTCATTGATTTTGCATAAAGAATCAGATGATTTATATTTCGATACAGTTTTAAATATTTAAGTATAATAAATTACTGTAGTACTGTGATAATGTAAAAGATATTACCACTGAATGAATCACATTTTAGAAATTTTTAAATGAAATTACATTTCAGTTGGAAAGTGTTTCATAATCAATGCTTATGCATGATTGATCTTTCTTGTCTTTACATTGAGGTTGTTTCTTTTTAAACTAAGCAGTGCAAGATGGCAATAAAGTTTAATATTCAAATAATTTCAGATAATAAAAAGTTGCTTTGCAGTATTGTTTTGTGCCGCGTGAGTGGGGGGAACGAAACAGATTTGACCGGAGCAGACACGATCAAGAGCACGAGCTCTTCAGACGGGACATCGCTTGTCACGATTCCTGTGTGCAGAGGGAAGTTGATGGCGGTGATGGCGTAAGTTTCCATTGGCGACACAAAACATGGTCGTAATGTATAAGCGTATTTACTCGTCAATATTGCGTTGTGTTAACTTGAACGTCATGAAGCCGGTAGGTCAATAAGTGGTTTGGGATCAGGAATGAAGAAGATTTCCTTGTGAGGAATCTCAGGGATTACACATTCAATAGCTCGCGAACGATGAACTGCGTGTAGAAGAACTGGCGATGATGTGACTTGGTTGTTAAATAATGACTCAGTTGTTTCATTCCAATTCCAATAATCCTTTATTAAATTCTTTATGCTAGGTTTTCATATTAACATCCTGACGAACATTTGTCAGATACATAATTTCAACAGATGATATGCCGAAACATTCTTATAAGACGATTGATCAATTATTCGAAATATGAACATAAGTAGAACATTATGCATTACATGCCTTGAAATCCATCTGTTCTGAAAATCATCTCACAGATACGATAAAACTTTAATTTCTTCCGAACGCGATATTCCACTGAGATACTTCGTTATTCCATATTTAAATTTAAAACCACTAATAATTTAGATCAACCATTTCGATGTATTGCCCCGTGGGCATACACGCGACCTATCGCTTTGGAATTACATCTCCAACTAAACTGATCACAAATTCCACGCCGAAGCGTCTTAGTGTTATTACGCATGTTCATTACGACAGAAAAAGGAGTTCCAATGCTTATCTATATGAAATGCAAATCCGCGGTAAATGCAGAAAGGGCGGAATATAACAATACGCCAAGGTTTATCAAAACTGGCGGGAAAGATCCATAAAGCCGAATTGCAGAATTGGCACGTTATCAATTTGGAATAAAATTTAAGAACGAGTTTTAGAAACGAAAGTAACTTAGAATTCGCCGAATGTTAAATTTAGACGGGAATAATTAATTAACAAGGGCATGCATTTCATAACAGTATTATAACGATGGTACTTATATTTTCCAAAAGCCAAAATACGATTTACATTTTAAATACTATCCCAAAACCTGGTACAGTTTTAAACATCAAATATCCCAACTATTATGAAATATTATACTTCATGCGTGCCGCTATAAAAATTTGCTTAAATGTGTTACATTAATTTCCCAGAATTTTATTCATAGCATCCAAAATATTTTTTCACCGAGCAAGAAGCTGTGGCCGAGAAAATGGGAGAAAGGTTTAAAGGTGCATAAACGCAATCGAAATCCACTCCACGTTTTCTTCCTGAAAGCAAGGTTCGCTCCTTATATACACCACCATGGTGCTCAGTTTCAATGCGCTGTAGTTCCGACTATTCATTCATTGGCTGTGAATTTTTGATCATTTGCATATTCGGTCGACAGGTGTTTGCATGTACAGTTTCATTACTATCGGATTATTTTGAGGAGTGCGTCGATTTTTCCGTCTTAGTGTCTATATATACAACTTACCCTAATCTATCATTGGAATTTCTTATATATATATATATATATTATATGAAAATACCGTGAAATATAATATAATAAATTTATCAGAAATCACACTTAAAAGGCGCAAAGCTGCACTAAAAAGAGGATTAAAAATATTTTCAAAATGAAAAGAGGTATGGATGGAAGCAATGTACCGAAAGATGGCCGGGGGGGGGGGGGGGTGACCCCCTCACCCCGGTTAAGCATACATTGCGTCGCGACAACACTCCCGGAGAGCCGGTACATTGCAAAATAGAATACGAATGTATCAAGTTTTAAGATGAAAACCAGACATTATACACAAACAAATATAAGAGAGAATTGTGGAGATCCAGCTATATCAAAAATCACTAACAGTAAATGTTTGAAATATGCTCACTAGTATAAATGAGCAAAACTACATAGCTTCTACTTAAAGAAGACTTATATTGACACTTAAAAGGACAATAATAATATCATATATATATATATATTTATATATATATATATATATATATATATATATATATATATATTATATATTATATATATATATATATATATATATATATATATATATATATATATATATTATATATTATATATATATATATATATATATATATATATATATATATATATATATATATATATATATATATATATATATATATATATATATATATTTCATATATATATATATATATATATATATATATATATATATTTCATATATATATATATATATATATATATATATATCAATGAATTAAAGTAGAATAATTGAAGAGAAATAGTGATACATCCATAACAAAAATAATTCAATATCTAACCAAAATAACTCCAGAGAATGCCAGTCATCAATATGAAAAACTAAGAAACTTCCCTTTTAATTTAAAACAAATATTTTAAAGAAAAATGGAGTGACGAACAATGGATTGAAGGTTATGTAATAGTAAAATCTTCAGGGGGTGACTACTATACATCAGCTTCAAAATGGCATGAACAATAGGCCATTATATCACCCCAATGTGCTATAAATTGAAATAGATTGAGAAAATTGAAAAATTAAAAATAATTAACTTACACGTGTATAGATGTTCAGTCACACAATACCAACTTAACATGATGCGTAAAGAAGGTGTTGCCAAATGTGTGTGTGTGTATGTGTGTGTGTGAGGTAACAGACTATAAAAAATTACATTTCAGATTTAAAGAGCGCCAAAATCCGTTGAGCACTGCTAAATAAATTTATTTTCTACCATTTTCTTTTCTGTTCCATATTTAAAATCGGCTCAAATTCCTGTCGCTCAAATGCCATCACACATTTCATTAACAACAAGAGAGTTAACAATGTTTAGTAGAGTTTTTGGCAAGTGGTGTATCATATATTCAAAGTCTGCTCAAAAATAGCTCAATTTCTGTCTTGTTTATACGTAGACGCCACGAGTTCTTGCAACATAATTTTTCTTCCTCAATTTTTGGGAGTATCAGTGCAAAATGAAACTACTTTTCTCGTGGCAAAAACAAAAAAAAATGCATATCAAATTGGTGTTCTGCCAGAACACGCATTACGTGCTTTCGCGTCAAATGCTGAAACAAAAAATCATACTTGGGAAGTACTTGGCACGACCGACGACCCACTGCAAATGCAAACGACAGAAATTCACCTTACGAACTGAAGTGATTGCGGAACAGATTTTACAGCATTTGTTATTAGTGGTAAAAATCTTGCCGTATTACTGTACTTTTTTATGTGAATAACATTTGTGGTTGTTGTTTCTCTGGCAGAAAAGGACAGTTTCGAAAAATATAAACACTTTGGACGTTTGAACCCCCGAACGTAATAGATAAAAATGTAAATAATTTTCTTGTTTTGTCGAAAATAAGGGTCCAGATTATGAATATACAAGAATAATTTCAGTATTTTAATATTTTGAACATTTTTTCCTAAAGAATTTAAAAAGTAGCTCTCCTCCCAGGGAATGTTTTTCTTTTCATTTTTCTAACTTTCATTCGAAATATAATGTAAACTATAAAAGTTAGATTAAATACGAGTATTAAACAGTAAAAATGAGTACTAGAAATTTTAGCATTAAAATCTCTATTTATTGTTAAAAATCTTTAGTTTTTGAGTAAGCGTCTTGCCAAGTTGAAGAATATTGAAAATTTCATGTTTTTCTAGTCTGTAATGCTTATATCTCAAAAACTAAAATAGCTATCTTTAAACAATAAGCAATAATTTGTAGCTCTTTGAAAGCCTTGTAAGTGTATATAACCAGATGTTGGATCTAGTTCTCTTTTTCTTATAATATAAAGGTTGAATTTTAATTCACAAAATGTTATTCACAGAAAACCAGATCGGTTCCATCGGACTATAGCCACCGCCGACTTTTTTTAAGGTGTGTGTGTGGGGGGGGGGGGCGGCAGATTAAATTCCGAGGCTGAATGGAAGGTTCGCGTTCGTTAAAGGTTTCCACTTCAGATTTTGAAGATGACACCTCCTGTTTTTTCGAAAATTCACATGGTAAAATAATTATGTAAAAGAGAATAATAATCTGATAACGTGACCCGATCGTTGTTTGTGCCTCTCTCCAAAATTGTAGGAACTTTATAAGCAAGGTAACACAGCAGAAGCAACAAGCAAGGTCAAACATTCGGCACTGTGAGCATAAACCTAAGTACCTTATTCTTTTCGCAACCCTGTATGTTGCCCGCTCGAGGGTCATAAATACAGGGCCCGACTTAACCTAACTTGGACCCAGGGCAGACATTCCTCCGAGGGCCCCCCTTCACATCTCGACATATATGAAATGAGTAAAAATATTTTCTCAAAACATATTTGCATTCTAGAAAAATGTATACAAAAAGTTCTTATGTAATTTAATGAAATCTAAATTATTGGCAACTTTTTCATTATAGCCAAGAAGCCAAATTGTTCTAGATCTTGTATTAATGCGGTAATCCCTATACTATATACCCAAAAAGTATTTTTCACTGGGAAAACCTAGTCCGCTAGCATAAATGTTTTTTCATGAGGCTGATGTTAATGTTTTGATGTTATGACTGCTCAGTTCGGGGCGTTAGTCGGGCCCTGCGTTAGTCTGCCCCTGCGTTAGTCGGGCCCTGCATAAATGAAAGATCTTTGTATTTCTTGACCCAAAAAGAAGACCAGAAAAGTAGTCTTCAAAGAAACTGTTTGTTTAATTGTAAAATTGTTATTATATATGTAAATAAACGTGTAAGTTGTGCTTCTGTCTGTCTGTCTCTTTGTTATCTCGACAAGGAAGAACTCATTTCTTTCTTTTTGTGAGGATTATTATAAAATTAAAAAAATATATATTACAAATATTATAAGTTCACAGCAAATTGTGAATTAAGTTTCTTTACATTCTATATTCCTTACAAAGAATGCGTAAAATAGCTGGTATTATATATATAGGATTTCAAAACACGCATACTTTTTAACTTCACATGGTGTTTTAATTTCACATGAAAACCATTTTAAACACAGAAATCATTATTTGACACCATAAAAAATTTAAACTATTCTGCAAATGTAGATTTTTTACATGCTCCAATCAAATATGTTGCCAATTACCACCGCCACATAAATCAAACATATTTACCTACTCAATCACAGGGATATTTTTTTAATCTAAAAGTATTCATACTATTTATGAAACAATGATTTGCTTATCATTCAATATATTTATCATCTTCCGTATTTCAGACGTTTGGCGCCTTTCTTCCTTTTCACGTTTTGACTGTACTTTCTTAGCTTTTAACTCTACTTTCATTTTAGCTTTTGATTCTACTTTCTTTTTGGCTTTTGACTCTACTTTCTTTTTAGCTTTTGACTCTACTTTCTTTTTAGCTTTTGGATCTACTTTCTTTTTAGATTTTGACTCTACTTTCGTTTTAGCTTTTGGATCTACTTTCTTTTTAGCTTTTGACTCTACTTTCTTTTTAGCTTTTGACTCTACTTTCTTTTTAGCTTTTGGATCTACTTTCTTTTTAGATTTTGACTCTACTTTCGTTTTAGCTTTTGGATCTACTTTCTTTTTAGCTTTTGACTCTACTTTCTTTTTAGCTTTTGACTCTACTTTCGTTTTAGCTTTTGGATCTACTTTCTTTTTAGCTTTTGACTCTACTTTCTTTTTAGATTTTGACTCAAAATAAGCTATGAGACGATATTTTATATACATGTTAATCATCATTTAAAAAATCTGATGTGTACATCATATAACTTTACCAACAGACTCATATTACCAACGGACCGGACTTTGAGTCTTTTCAGGCCGGGTTGGGTGAATTATTTTGAAATCTTTTCAGACTCGGGTCGGATCAAATATTAATATTTTCAGGCTGGGTAAAATTTTAAAAATTAGGCCGTGCAGATCGCATAATCGTTTTTCCAATTGTAGACCTTTCTTCTGCAGCTCTAGAGCAATCAATCAAAGGCATTTGCGGTGAGGCATTTGTGGTTAAAGGGATTTGTGATGAAGAAAAAAGATAATACTAAAGAGCAACGGAACGCCACAGGCGGAACGGTGCTGAGATATAGATATTATTCAATTATATTATATTTTATTATACAAGTTTAATTAAAGAAATATTTTATTGTACAAGTTGTAAAAAACCAATTATCTGAATGCATTTTGTGCATAAATATTTAACCTTCAGTTGCTTCATTGAATTAAAACTGAAAAACATCCTTATTTTTTTACATCGTCTTCCTTCATATTCTCAAACTCAAAGTCACCCCATCAGCTGCTGTACTCCACGAGTCCGACTTGGACTTTGAGAACTTATCCTATCACTTTAATATCGAGTGCTTGTAAAATAAAGTCTGTATATTGATAAAATTTTGATAAAAACTCTCCTGAATACAGCATTGTCAGGAGCTACGTGGTACTATTTGCAAACAGCTAAAGTTGTCAGATCTTGGGTTTGGATGAGTTGGCACAACTGCTGATTGATATTACGATACGGCGGTGTGTTGAAAAGGATGTAAGCGTGTTTCGACACAAAGGGAAGCATAATAGGTTCATGATCAAAACACTCCGGCCCAAAATAAGATCCTTCGGATCAAATTGTAAATATGCGTATTTGAAAACATCTGAAAGATTAGTTTTATAAATAAAAGTTCCTTTCCGGAATTACAAACATGCCACTTAGAACTGAAATAAGGAAACCATTTTAAAAATTAATGGAAATTCAAAGATTAACGTGCCACTTAAGACATGGTGTAACAAACATATCAATTATACTGCAGTAAAATAACGTCTACAATAACAAGACGTAAAAAGATAAAAGCAATAGAGTGCGCAACATGGGTTGTGAAAAATTACTAGTTAAGAAAGAAGAATGGTCAGTTGAGCACTCCGTTGCTTTCTTTCATTTGATCCAGACCGCCAGACATAGCCGAAGGTGTAAGGTATCTGTTTGGATGGCCGGGACAGTAGCACTCAATTTAGACTAGAACCCAGTGGAGCAGACATCCACTGGAACCGTACCTTCCCTGCCCTGCCACCAAACTCTCTGAAGGACATTCTAACCCACAGTTTAGCATGCTCGTACTCCGCGTGAAAAGGGATAGTTTAGACAGAGCCGGGAATCGAACTCAGGTCCTCCGACTGCAATCCCCGTGAATTAACACTTTTTTTTTTCTTCCGATCCAGACAATCCAACCTAACTTAACGATGGTATATGTTTAGACAGCAGGGACAGTGCCACCCAATTTAGAGCGGAACCCAAGTGGGGTCACATTCACGGGGATCGTATACCCTCTCTCCCCTGCCTCAGAAGCACTTTTGGATCCAAAGATTTTACGTGCCTGTACTCCGCGTAAACACGGGGTTGTTTTAGGCAGAGTCGGGAATCGAACTTGAGTACTCCGAGTGCAATTCCCGTGTGTTAACCACGTTTACTTTTACAACCCAGAATGTCAAACTCACCGGAAGGTTTAAAGTAGGATCATTCAATATAGAATCACCCAGTGGTGGTTGCATGACCATTTTTGAAAACTTTTATATTTTGCACAAATGTTCCTACATATTTCAGCAGGTGAAAAACGATTTTTAAAAAATTTTCATCTTGCTCGGTTATTTGGCACAGCCATTTTTTCAACATGGAGGACTAAAAATTTGATTAATTTTTATGTTCAAGCAAATGTAAATATCTTTGAACTCAAAAGAGTCAGATACTTGGAATAAAAACTATTCTACTGGCCTTAAAGTAATCTACATTTCATGCTATTGTAAAGTTTGTGTAACTGCAATCTGGGTGGCTGAAATGTAGCGTTGAAATTCAGCATCAGTTTAGCTAAAAATGCAGGTTTTAGGCTTTTTAAAGATAATGAAGGGAACAATTTTAAATCTTCAAATTTTCACCATATCTTACCCTACTCCCAACGTCTTAGCTGGAGAAATTTTAAGACTGAAAACATTTTCCGCTTTATTTTAAGTCCCAAACATTGAGACTTTTCAAATTTACAAATATTGAAGCCTTAATATCTCTGGTCGGAGAACCGATAAAAATCTGAAACTTGCAGAGAATCAAGTACTACATAATAACTAATTGTAGTAAAAATTTGGAGTTTGAGACTTTTCTGGTTTTATTGATATAGAGCGATGACTAAATCCTAAAAGTAACAAATCTTAATTTTCACTTATCCGTAAAGTATGACACCTTTTATTAAAAATTTTTATTGTACAGTTGTGATATTTCATTACAGAGTTTGTCAGTAATCTGGTAGCTCTGTTCTGCAGATGTGCGAAGTTCCAGAGGCATATGTTTTCTCATTACTTTTGATGGAGGAACCCATTATGCATTGGATACCTTTTGGAAAAAAATTTTTGGACCTGTTGGCTTGAAGATTGCAGATATAGGTCTTCATTTCCAAAACACATTTTTTCAGTATGCTACTATTGCTTATCATAAATATAAGTTACTACTGGGATATCTACATATTCCAAAGATATATATGTTTGGTAACATCTTATGGTGAATTTGCTGAGAGATAAAAATTTGTGCTTTTCTCTCGTTTGAGGTACCGATTTACATTTTTCAAATCTAAGTTTCAACACCTTCTCATTTAATTTCACTTCGTCCGCTGAAACAAAAATGTAGGAAATTCCTTTAACTTTTTTCCACAGCAAAATAATGTACATCTTTTAGGGTAAGGATCTGCTTTTCATAAGTTCTTTGCAAGCTTGCTCTTGCCTCTTCCCTTTTTATAGTACCTCCTACTCTATTACAGGCATTCTTCCCATGAGCAGTAGCAAAAAAAATTCCACTTAGCCTCTAGATCGAAATTAAACTTATAATGACAAGTGTTGATTAAATTATTTTTGTTTTTATATTGACTGGCAGCTCCTTCGCCAAAATAAAAGAGTTATTGACTGTTGGCAGAGGTATTTTGAGGTGGCTTGTAAGATACTTCTGAAATGTGTGAAGTGCCACTGTGTAGTATTCTAGGTGGTCACTTATGATGCACATATTGTGACCCTTTAAAATATCATCTGACTTGAAGTAATATACAAAAAGATGGAGGGTGACCTGTGTGCAGACCCAATTAAAACTTTGAATTTAATCTTGAGTTATGAAAATGTAGTTTTCAGCAAAATCTGCTAGAACTATGCACTCAGTTTCTGCAAGGTTTTCTTTTATAGCTCTTAGAAGCTGTGACTGATTTTTGGAGACAAAATGTTATTTCTTTAGCACCAAGCGTTTCTCAGCGAGGCTTTCAAGAAACTCACTTGATGTTTGTCTGATAGTTAATTGGTTCGCATCTTCTAACATCTCATCCATTTCCTCTGTGAGGAAATCAAGTATAATTACTGCTATAGTGGACAGCCAGAACACTTATCCATCATGCATTCATATTTATCTATGCTACAAGTCAATAGTTCTAATAGATATTTATGAATAACATTGAAATTTTCCCCCCTCTAACATTCTTTTCACATTGGTGGTGCACACAGACACAAACTGTGCAAGTACCTGGAGAACCAGCTGAAACACACCATTTTGGCCTGAGTGCACAAAATTTTGATAAATCTAATTTTAAAGATAAGTAAATGTTCTTACAATGAGCATACAGTTCTCTTAAATTACATAGCATTAAACGTTTTTGCCTGTGCTCGTTGACACCATTAACTTTGACACAGACACAATCTTTCTTACCAGGACATATCCAATTGTTATCATTTTCACAAAATTCTTCTATAGCTAAAATTACAATTCCATCTAATTCTTTCCTGCATTTTATTTCTGTTAAATCAGAAAGAAAGCCATCTTTTCCGTCTTTTCGTACAAGTTCTCTTGTAATCCTAAGTATTTAGAAACCTGTAGCTCTTCGCATATTTTTCATTTAGACCAACAGCTAGGCATTAAACTGATAATCTTTAATTTTGTTCATTACTGGCTATCTTGAATTTTTTTTTTAGTTTGTCAATTAAATTAGTATATTCATTACACAAAATAGATGAACCCTCTTCATTATCTACTTGCATATCTTCTGTAAATTAATGTTCTAATTTCTTACACAGCACCTTTGAAATTCTCTTTGATTTGCATATTAAAACTCTTGATTTACTTTTTGAGCTTAATCGTTTAAATTTTTATACTGGTGAAATATCCAGTACAGAACAAACTGCATCAACTTTACTTAAACTAACCTCTTCTGGAACAAACATGTCTTCAGTTTTTTCATGAATGTCTCTGCTTTCGTAGCCAATAATGTAGTTTTATAACACGTAGGACATAAAAATTTTCCTGGAACAAGGTTACCTGATGCTGTCTGCTTTTCTTTAAACGTTCCAACGTAATTTTACGACAACCTTTGTAGCCCTCCCCCTCCTCCTTTTTTTATCCAGTTGTAATAGCTAAAATGGATCACAACACATCTGTCCAAAAAAGATTATTTTACTTATTAATAAACTTTTTCTTGTGACATTTACAAACTGCTTTCAAGTGATCTGTACCTAATCTTAACTTCAGTAGTGTTTTATCAACTTCATGAAATTTCCTAAATTAGTAATATCCTTGCTTACTTTACTATAAGTATGCTTATGGCAATCTTCTTTAATAAATTTACCAATAGAACATTCCATTTTTATGTACTTTATATATCAATTTTTTATATAATTAAACAGTATAAGACATCGAATACATCTACTCACCATTATAAACTGAGTAGAACTGGGAGAAATGATATGATCTGATTCATACAGGTACTTCTCAGTTCAAAATTGTCATAACATTCTACAAGTAGTAGTGACAATCTGAAAATGGCGCTCTTTTACATATGCATGTTATATTTTTCTTCTTTCAAATACAAACCTGGGTTGTCAGGTTTGGCTACTTTTAGCCAATTTGGCTATTTTTGATCATGATTGATTAATATTTTATAACTTTGAATTTTAAAGCTAAAATGTTAAATAAATTTTTATTAGTAACAATAATTTATAATTTTCAATTATTTATAATTTATAATTTCATGATTTGGAGAATTAGTAATAAGAATAACTAGAAAATTTGTACCAAAGTTATACATGTTTGATAAATAAATTAGCAAGATTTTAGGACTTGATCATCACTCCATATCTATAAAACCTGAAAAGTGTCAAACTCCAAACTTTTACTGCAATTAGTTATTATATAGTACTTTATTCTCTCTGCAAGTTTCAGATTTTTACTGGTTCCCCCACCAGAGGTATTAAGGCTTATATATTTATAAATTTGAAAAAGTCTCCATGTTTGGGACTTAATAAAATAAAAAGGAAAAAAGTTCTTAATCTTGAAAAAGACGTTGAGAGCAGGGCAAGATATAGTGAAATTTTGAAGATTTAAAATTGTTCCCTTCATTATCTTTAAAAAGCCTAAAAACTGCATTTTTAGCTAAACTGATGCTGAATTTCAACGCTAAATTTCAGCCACCCAGGTTGCAATTACACAAACTTTACAATGGTATGAAATGTAGACCACTTTACGGCCAGTAAAATAGATTTTATTCCAAGTATTTAATTCTTTCGCGTTCCAAGATATTTAAATTTGCTTCAACATCAAAATTCATCAAATTTTGAGTCCGCCATGTTGAAAGAAATGGCTGTACCAAATATACGAACTAGATTAAAAAATTTTAAAGATATTTTTTCATCTGCTGAGAGAGAAATATATATAATATTTGTGCAAAATATGAAAATTTTCAAAAATGGTCATGCAACCAAATAATCCTTTTTTGGGTGATTTTAGATGGAATGACCCAGTAGCTAGTTGGACGTCCGGGAGAATGTAGTTTAACCACTGGGCTATCCCGCATTTGATAACGCTCTTGCTGTTTGGTTACTTACTGAAAGCTCAGCTTTCTTCTCGCAGACGTTCACTCATCGCCTTTTCGTCGCTTGAGCTTTTTTGTTCCACCTGCTACGCAGTAACATCCGTCACTGCAACAGTGTAATACATCCGTAGGGTGTCCGCCCCTTGTTTTCTGACGCTCGCTTCGCAAGCTCTACGCGGACAGTCACTTATTAATAAAATGTGATGATGTGCAAAGAAATGGTCCAGTTATAAGAAATTTTCAAATTCAATTAAGGACCTCGTTAAATGAAACTTTTCGGGCTGATTATGAAGAAAGAAACAGTATGACTTTACGATAATTCGAATCATTTTAGAAATTGTACATTACGAATATCAAGCGAAAACATTAAGAGCTTAACACTTTTAGTACTTCAAAGAAGCAGACATATGCAAATTAAGTGACTACAATTGTTTCCACGAAAATTAGATCCCTCTTCACCAGGTCAAAACAGAGTCGTTGCTTAACAAACGCCAAGCAAGAACTGTAAGATGCCAAACCAAAAACTAGTAGAATACATATATTTGGAACACCCAAAGAGCGAATTCGTATTGGGCGTAACGTAACAGACATTGGAATGATTGGAAGACCGGGGTCTCGTTCCAATATCTGTTACTCCCCGCTACGAGTCCGCTCTTTAGATCTTCCAAATGTATTCTACTGCGTTTTGGACTACCAACTCACAGTTCTTGTTTAGCGTTTGTTAAGTAAAGACACTATTGCTGCGAACGTGAAATATTCCCTTTCTTCTGGAATCTTTCGTCTCTTTCGAAGATCAGGCGGAGAAAACACCCGTACACTATTCTTTCTCATGACGTCATTCTAGGATTGTCACTTGCGTAATTTTGAAAAAGGTTTGCCAGATTTTGTGATTTATCGCCAATTTGGCGATATTTGGCGACTTCCCGAATCTTCGAGAAGAACCTCGAAATAACGATCATTCTACGTGATATGAGAGATTTCCAGAAGTTTCCAGAAACTTTTATCGGAAGGGATATACATTATGCAAAAAACAATCTATGAATATGATAAGTGGAGTGAATTAATATAGTAAAAAGCAGTGGGCTTGGGTGTATCAAAAGTAGTACACGAATGTTAAAATTTCGACAAATGCTGCAATACAAGATATGTATTTTCTTAAATCAATTCCAATACAAAAATCAAAACATATGGTTGGTTGATGTCGCCTCCATTTGGGACAGGTTTTAACTAGATCATTGAGCAGATAATACAGCCTCTGACAACTACACTTCCATGATGAGTCAACAAAACATATAAAAACTTAATACGGCGATTTCGATATATCATCTATCCAGACTCTAGACTAGCAGAAAGTAGTGCACCTATCACGTGTTACGAGAAATACCCTATCAGTTCCGCATACAATGATTTTTTTTCTGTCGCCTTCTTGAAAGTCCAAAAATATGGTACTTGAGATTATCGGTACTCTATCCCTCTTAACAATCCATCTCTTGTAGATGAGACCCGATGGGAAGATAATAACTTCCGAAGATTGTTTATCTTTAGTCTCTTCTTGAGAGTGCAAGTATCCGAGCTGTATTAAACAATTGATTGAAATCAATTGATTGAATAATTTATTCATTGAAGAATTACGCAGTGTGTGTAACATACTATGAAATCTTGTGAGAAAGTGACTCGAATCCATAATTTCTTAATCTCAAAGTCAGCGCTCTATCTATTGAACTCCCCAGAATCGGGAGAAATCCTCACATTCTTCACCCCTTAATTTGAGGGGGAGGATCTTCAGCCTCATCAAATTTGCATATTCTTCTTTTTCTCTATCTCTCCTGCTCTCTCTTTTTTCTTTCTCTCTACCTGTCTTTTATTTCTTTCTCTGTATCGTTCTCTCTTTATCTCTATTAAAGAAATCCACACCTTTTTGAAATGAGGGATCTTTTCTCACATTAACCTTGAAAAATGCAATGAATATTGTCACAACACATTAAAAACGTCATACTTTTTTAATTTGGCACATTTTTGCCTTATACTAATCTACTTGGAACACACTTAGAAAGAGCGCTCTCTCTAGCTACCCTCCTCTCTCTCCCTGTCTCTCCCTGTCTCTCTCTCCCTGTCTCCCACTCACTGTCTCTCTCTCCCTTATACTCCCTCCCTGTCTCTCTCCCTGTCTCGCACTCACTGTCTCTTTCTCCCTGTCTCTCTCTCTCTCTGACTCTAGTTATCTTCCTCCTCTTATACCCCCCTATACCCCCCATTCACTCTCTCCATTGCTTACTTTGCCTGTATCAAAAATATCGCTGAGGTGTAGTATAAAATATTGCGTAAGGAAGTACTCAAACCACAAACCTCTAGATCTCGATATCATATCTGTCACGAATCCCTCTCTGTCCATGCCAAGAAGACTGGGAAAGGCTATTCTCGGCCCTCCATCTCAGAGTTGTGCAGCTGGCCACGCAATTTGATACTGCGGACTGCGGGGGGGTCAAGGGACAGAAATTGGAGGGGAGGGCGATGGCGGTTGGAAGAAGGACTTGCTTTCTGGACTCGGATCTGAACGGACGATGGAACTCGCGGAGTCCCGAGAATTGTGACGTATCAATTTGAATCTGTGAAGATGTATATATATGTGTAAATAGTTACATGTAATAAATATGATGTCTTGTGATTATAAGAGTGGTTTGCGTAAGCTTAGAAAAACGAACCATCGAACGGGCTCAAGGCGATCAGCAATTGAAAATGAGAGCCGAGTTCGTCACAATATCATAATTTTATTGTGTATCTACTGAGATAGCATAGTAACACAGCCTCAGAGACTTAAATTAAAAAATTAAAATACCGTAGAATTTCGCCGATTCGTCCCCTCAAATGCGGCGGGAAATCGCGGAGTAAGTAAAGGGGAGGCTTTTTCGAAATGATCTGCTAAAAAGAATAAAGTATACAAAAGACACCTTGGAGTGCTAAGTGTTTTTCCACTATCAAAGTGCTGTTTTTTTTGTTTTTTGTTTTTTTTTTATGTTAGAAACAAGAAGAGTGCATCGATGTATTCACAAAATGATTTCAGCATCGCATTTTATTTTGAAAGTTCATTTGTGAATACAGGGAATACAAAAGCCATTACTAGCAGTTAAAAAAAATTATTATTACCTTATATACATGATCATAAAATAAAATAATGATATTTTTAAACATAAATTTATTGTTTTACTATTTTATTTTTTTATTTTATGTTTTCCGATGTTTAGGGGTGTTGCATGGAACTTTTCAAAGTTTCAAATTGAACAAAAGATCAATCATGCACAAAGCATTGATTATGAAACACTTTCAAACTGAAATGCATTATTTTATTTAAACATCTCTAAAATGCGTTATATTCAGCGGTGATATTTTTTTTAATTATCACATTACTACAGTAATTTATTATATTTGAAAACTTAAAACTTCATCGAAAAAAATGAACTTTATTCAAATGACGTCATCAAAATATAAATCGTTTGGCTCTCTATGTAAAAGCAATGAATATTTCATTCATATCACTTTTATTCCAGACTCCAGAGCTAAATAATTTTGCGTAAAAAAATTCAGCAATTCTTATACAACTCATCTTACATACAATCACTTGTTTACATTCTGCATCCATTAAAATTAGGCTTCGTTGTAGAAATAATCAAAGTTTGATGATCATTTAAACTCAAAAATATTGTAATTGCGTTGACGCAGAATATAGATACACAGAAAATACGCAAAAATAAAGCGGTTTTAGGATGGATGCACACTAAATATAAATTTAAAAGAATTTTAAAAATCACTGAGGGAAAAAAATGGATGCCATATTTTATTTTGAAGTAGGTCACGTGATCTCTTCAATAATTATAATATGGGTATAATTATTCTTTTAATTTTTATTTAAAATCCTACAGAACATATTTTGTTGAAATTTTTTTATATATTTTATGGTATAATTTAAATATTTTCTAAAATTTTCAAAGCAATTTGTGAATTTCAATTTCTCTTAAAATATGTTTGAAAAATTTGGTCCCATAGGGTTCAATGTATTTCATTCATTTAACGCGAGTTTAATCCGAAATTAATTGGGTGATATTATTCATTTATACTCCCATAGGTCCTACAGACCGTCTGAACAACATACTAAAATTTCATTTTGATTAAGTCATTTTTACGGCAGTTATCATGCTAACTGACAGACAGACAGACAGACAGAATGAACAAAGTCATGAACACTTTTCAACTTTGTTGTAAAGTGTTAAAAAAGGGGAAAAGCTAGATTCCTTCTCATTTAAAGCTAAATTCCTGTAAAATCCAGGGTCCTTAGTGGCCTCTTGTTTCGCCAGATAACCAATTCTTTAACTTAATTAGATTTTTAGTAAATCTGTCCCTGAAGAAAGCAACTTTTGTGATTTACATATAAATAACTTACTTTAATACTTTAACACAAAACAGTAATTCTAGAAAATTCATATGTTTACATCCCGCATATCAAAGTTAAGAGTTTTGATTCCAACAATAACACCGTCTTTATTCCATGAGTTATCGCTCTTTTATTTTGAATAATTTATTCTTGGCTGTTCATTGAGGATGCATTTTGTCTGACTGTACTTCCTATATTAGGAGCTTGTATTGTTGGTTCACATGATCACAAGTATAGGACGTTACCCTTCATTTTAAAAGGCGCTTGAACGAGTCTTTCGATTGATACCAAGTATGACAATGTAGCCCTTGGGAAGGTAACTTAACTCCTCCCCCCTTTCCCGAGAGGGGTTAATGACTTTGCTAACACAAAAATTATATCGCGGGTAATTTTCACTACAATGATTGAAACTGTTATGTTTCGCAATCATTAAGCCATAAATTATCCCTTTCTATGTATAACTACGTCAAATTTTGTGCTATGCTGCCATGTTAAGAAAATATATAAAATTTCGAATAAATTTTAAAGTTTTCACTCGAATTTCAAAAAATTCTATCTAGTCCTTGCCGAATGCAAAGCTTCGTGAAAATCTCTTAATATTTATGGTAGTTATCCTGTACACAAGAAATTGACCATAGGCAAACAGGCGGGCATCACTCTGAAAATAGTCAAAACGTATTCAGGAGGTCCAAAAATTCTATTAGCACTGAAATCTCGAAATCGAAAATTTTCGTGAAATAATACTTTATACTATATATATACTTGTATGAGAAATTAAAAATGAAATGAGCAAGCCGTGGAGACATTGTGAGTCCCTTACATACACTTATTATGGCTTCCCTTCATATTTAACTTTTCAATGTTTGTGAATTTTCCATGTCTTCTGCAGCCTCAATATTAATGGTCCCGGTCCCCTCTGAAGCCCCTCAAAACGGTTGGTGTCCTCTTCCTCTATGCGTGGCCTTGCTTCAGATCGGAATTTGCATATCGATCTAAAACCTAAAGAGGAAGAATGTAGGATCCACTTTAAGTATAAAAAAAGACTGTCGTTACTAATACTATAAGTCCATATCAGTGGACCTATAGTATTTCAGTGGATCTATAGTATTTCAATGGATCTATAGTATTTTAATGGATCTATAGTATTTCAATGGATCTATATTATTTCAATGGATATTTAGTATTTCAGTGGATCTATAGTATTTCAATGGATCTATAGTATTTCAATGGATCTATAGTATTTCAATGGATCTATATTATTTCAATGGATCTATAGTATTTCAATGGATCTATATTATTTCAATGGATATTTAGTATTTCAGTGGATCTATAGCATTTCAATGGATCTATAGTATTTCAATGGATCTATAGTATTTCAATAGATCTATAGTATTTCAGTGGATCTATAGTATTTCGATGTCCC
The DNA here is from genome assembly GCA_951213105.1 of Amaurobius ferox. Lineage (NCBI taxonomy): Eukaryota > Metazoa > Arthropoda > Arachnida > Araneae > Amaurobiidae > Amaurobius > Amaurobius ferox. The sequence goes on from OX578136.1 coordinate 73,062,955, forward strand.
GCCGGAAATGGGTGTTTCGAATGCATGACAGTGAATTTGGATTTTGCAAAATTTTAGAAAGTCAATAAATGCAAATTGCTGAAACGTATTTTAGTTTCTACAATAAATTTACATTTAAATCGAGGAGTGTCTGCGTTAAATATTCCTTTTAGTGGGGTGTTTATGTCGCAAAATGGTTACTCCACTATTCTTCTTTAAATTTTCAATACCATCTCCATTTATTATTTCTCACACTAATAATTTGCTTATTGACTTTTTTCATTTTATTTTTTCAGGTCAAACAGTTAAGCTGTGATCATTGAGACAATAAGAGGAAATTGCTCATCCATTCATTCGGTGAGACATCATAGCAGAAAACTGTATGATAATCTGTGACCTAAATAAAGACAATGCCATTTCGACAGGAAATTTAAGGGTACGGAAGTCTTTGTGATTATGGTGGACTCTACTAGCAGATGTGAAACTTTGTGGCTTTTTCCTCTTCCCCTCCTTATAGCACATGGTATATGAAACGGCACAGTGGCATTGCCGAAGGGGGGGGGGGATTTAAGGGTCATAAACCCCTCCCAGGTATTGAACCCATCGTATTTTAAAAGAATGGTATATAGAAAAATGGAAAACAAAATATTTGAGTACCAAATTCCTCCTCCTTCGCCCCTTCCATGTTTGTGGGGAGGGACAACGCTACTCTAAAGAGAAACCATTATAATAAAGTCATAAATTCGATTACAGAATTTTAATGGATCTACACGTTATGTGAATCCCTGAAAACGAATCAATTTCTGGTTTTGCCTATATGTGTTATTGGTGAGACTGGACAAAATATCTCTCGGAACAAACTGGGCTAATTGAATGAAATTTGCTACCATCCATAAACGCCAAAACTCCGATTGATTTTGGGGGAGGATGGGAAGGTCCTTAAGATAGCATACGGTTGCTGTTCATTTTTGGGGACAAAAATTTTGCCATACCATTGTTGTTTGGAAAAAAAAATTCCTTGAAACATATATTTCTCAGGATCTGCAAGAGATAGAGCTCGTATGGTGACTGAATTGGATTCAGTGTCAAATTCCGGAGGAAAATGATGAGGGGGGGGGGGGGGAGAGAATAAGGATTTTCATATATATATATGTGTGTGTGTGTGTGTGTGTGTGTGTGTGTGTGTGTGTGTGTGTGTGTGTGTGTGTGTGTGCGTGTGTGTGTGTTTGCAGCTGGTTTGAAAGACTTATGTAACTTCCGAAACCGGTTAGTTTATATTTTAATTTCGTAGGACACTCATATTCGTAGTTTTACTCACTGAACAGATGTTTTGAATTTTTTGTTGTTATTATTGTTGTTGGAAGTTCATTTTCATCTTTGGTTTTTGCAGTTTATTCGTAGTATTCTGCTAATCGTTCCTTCCTCAGTGGTTTTAACTTTTTACCTCCTGTCGCCGTTGGTAATCCCTTTCTCTGCTTCAGTCATGTTTGGTGTTCTAACGGCAGTTGCCAATCTTGCTTATACTAGTAAAGGTTGTGCTTCTTCTTTGTCCTGACGGAGAAGGCTGTTTTTTTGTTTTTGAAACCGGTTGGCACTTTAATTTAATGGGGAATGTTGCGTTAAACGATGTTTTAATCTTTTTATTCATTTATCTAGCTGAAAAAAGTGAAAAAAAATGTTATAGTATGAGTTTTCTTGTACCACATGTTCCTTCCATTTATTGCATTTAATAATCTGTGTTCGTACTTAAATATTTATTTATTTTTCTTCTTTAATTATTCCGTTACTCGTTACATTTCTAAAATAAGAAAAATTAACCATATCTTGAATCTTTAGGAACGTAAAATATATGATACTATAGTTTGTAAATTCGCTACAATGTCTTAGATGCATATACCTATTATACCTCTAGAGGGTACTAAACTCTGCAAGTGTCGTGTTAAATATGTGAATTCATGTCGTTATTTCTCAATTGCTCATCATGAGAAAAGGATGAAATTGCATACGATGTGTGCAGTGGTGCTAATTTTTCGATTCTTATGATAAATACATGAAGTGTCTTCAAGTACCGCTCGAGGAAAAAACTCCCCCCTCCCATTCCGTTCGTCATAACCAATTTTAAATAATATTCAAATATTTTGCAGAAAACGTACTTTTTAGACTGTCTTCAACATTTGGCTTTAATGTGCACCGAGACAATTTAAAATCCGGGACATATACAGAAAAAAATGGGACATCCGGACATTCACCAACGTGAAAGTTTCCTTTTGAGAAAAATACGGTCTTATTTATAAAATAACAGATTATTACGGTGCAGTAATTTTTTGTTTTATATTTTTATAACAAAATATTTAAAAATATCAGAATTTGAAAATTCCGGTGGATTCGTTGTTGATTAATACGAAAGCGTGTATTTAATAACAAGTGAGAAAAAAAAAAACAGAAATTTTCCTTTTATTTGAAATTATACAGTTGATAAGAAATAATTAATTCCTTTCACACTTAGATTTGATGTTATAAGGTCATTTACTTACTTCTTGTACGAACTTTTCTCTTTCTCCACAATATTTATAAACATGAAACAAAATTAGTAATTTCTTTACAAATTTTGCAGTATCATATGTATTAACAAACTTTCATTATTGAGACAGCGAAAAGAATTGACTATAAATGAATTATATATATATGTGTGTGTGTGTGTGTGTGTGTGTGTGTGTGTGTGTGTGTTTAAATCACTGTATATAATTATCTAACGTGTCTTGAGTGGCCTCAGTTGTTGAAACTCACCAGAAGCTCCCCCTCCCCCCCCCCCCCACACACCGGCCCCAGTGATCTAAAAAGCTGAATGTTTGCATACTTCTTGTATCGATTACGATATAGAACCTAACACTGCCGAATTTTCGATACGGGGGGGGGGGGGGGTGATCTAGAAAAGTCTTTTGAGACCTTCCATAAATAAGATCCGTATGTGGCCTACATGGCTGAATCTTTGCGGCCTTAAAGTATGGACTATTGGACAGAACTTAAAGTAGCCGGTTTTCGATCCTCCAGGAGACGGAGAAAATGAGGTTCTTTCGGATAATATTTCCAGGCGAATAAAAAAGCTGAAACTTCGCATACTTATAGTATAGACCACGAAACAGAACCTAACTAAACCAATTTTCGATTTAATTTAATTTTCGACACTGAGCGCCATACATTATCAAACAAAATAAAACTTATTGGAAAAGTTTTAATTTAATTTTGTAATAGAGTTTATACGTTTTTGACAAGCTTAAATACTAGACACTCCTATTGCAAATACCAGCATCCCTGGACCGGTTTCGCGCTTATTATGCGCTCGTCAGCATGCAATAGCAAATATCTGCAATGGCAGTAAGAGACTTGCTATAAGCTATAACTTTTTCGAGCTTTTATGGGAACTGACAATTTTAGCCTTCCATGTCGTCAATTGGCGTTTCGTCCTTTCACGTCACAATTTCGTTCCCTTTTTATTGGGGGGGGGGGGGTGTAAGAGAGACGCTCCTTATAAGCGGGTTTTGTGTTTCATGAACTTTGCCTTTGCAGTTTCGTGTGGCGTGGGTTAATTTGTAATTAAATTTTATGACAGCCACGTGGCAGGACTAAAATTTCAGTTCCCATATTAGCTCGCAAAAAGTGTGGCTTATAGCAAGTTTCTTGCTGTCATTGCAATATTGGCTGTTCCATGTTGACGACCGCATAATAAAAGCGAAACCGGTCCATGCATGCTGGCATCTGCAATGGGAGTGTCTCCTATAGACAGTTTTTGTGTTGTATTAAATACTAATGATGTAATAGTTATCGAACTCTTTCTTTTAACCCAATAATGAAATACAATGTATTTGCTCTCTTGAGGAATTTTATATAGTGTTGATGCTCCTTTATTGCAAAAGTTTACTGATCTCCCCGTTCTTAATTATCTTAACATTGAGCAGTAACTGTGTACCTAATGATTCACACTATACAAATAACAACGAGAGTCTTCTAAATTGCTGCCGAGCAGTCTGAATACATAGACAGTTACCCTTGAAAAGAGATACGACGCCAGATCGTCTGCCAGCATCATCCTCATCAATGACAGCAAATAATCAAAGCACGTTTCGGACGACAGCTGTAAAGAATAGTATCACGTGTTCTTCGAGAACCACAGATACGAACATGAAATACAAGTACTCTATACATAAATTACTCTATATACATAAATTTAGAAGAAAAGTATATTTCACGTAACTCAATGGATAAAGCATTTACTACAGACCAGGCGAAATCTTATTACTTTCCTTATATACATAATGTATAAGGAAAGTATTGTGACGGGGTGGGAAATTCGAATTCGAGTTTTCGACGGGAGAGTACGTTTCAAGCATCCCTGATCACGAATCAAACATTTTTGAAGTGATGTCTGTGTGTGTGTGTGTGTGTGTGTGTGTCAGTGAGTCTGTGGAGACGATAACTGACAAACGAATGAACCAATTCGAACCAAATTTGGTACAAAAATCACAATCCGTAAACACTGGAAGCCTATTGTTTTTATACGCAATCGAATGTTCAGAACCCCCCCAAATTTTCGAATGAAATTTTAAAAAAATCGTCAAAAAATCAAAACCGCTAATAAAGTTACGCAAATAGACATTTCTGATGTATTTTTTCATTAGAAAACGATTGGCATGAATTTTAGAACGCTAACATGAACCGTTCTCAAGATATTGTGCATTTTTCAAAAAAATTATCAAAAAGTCATATAAAATAAAAAAAAATATTTCCTATTGAGAAACATGTTCACTTTTCATATGTAATACCATGCGATAAATTGGGTGACATCATTATCGTGGATCTAGCTCGTTCCATTCATGAAAAAGATACTTTGAGTAATACATTTGTATTTGAACGCCTGTAGTCATTTATCTGCTGTAAGTATAACTTATTTCTTAATGCATAACGCTTGGTGAGATTTTGGCGACGAATTTGGCGGAATGTGACCAACTTGGCGACTTTTTGAAATGTTGCCAAATTAACGAAAATCTCGCCAAATGGATAAAAATGACGCTAAATCAATGAAAATGACGACTATTTGTTGAAAATTCAATATCTTGGAAAGAATATCAGTATCTACTATAAGAAAAACCAATTTTTTTTACTGTAAAAGTAGTAAATTCATTACATTATATAAGGAAAGTTATGTGTTGCCCACATCAGATTTTTTTAACTGTAAAAGTAGTAAATTCATTGCATTATATAAGGAAAGTCATGTGCTGCCCACATCATATTTTTTACTATGAAGCCAATGAAACTAATGCTTGAGCCAAACAGGGGTTCTCTGGGAACTGAATCTTATCTTTTTTGTTTGTTTGTTTGTATTTGAAGACATTTAACATTGTATGGATAAATTTAACTAATCATTGTGTTCTATCGACTGTGAATCGGATGGATGGATCTCTTTTACATACAATAAAACTCCGTTAATTTTAACCCCGTCAGTTTAAAATATGGAAACTTTTTTTTTTTCGGTTCTTGGGGGGGGGGGGCTGATTTTTGTGAACTCTAGATACTTTGAATTATGAATAATTCGGTCTAAATTTTATCTCTGCTCGCAGGACTATCCAGTTCTAATTTACGAAATTCTACTGTATATCTTCCACTTAATAAAAGATAATCAAAAAATGGAAATAAATTAGTATTACGTAAAGGCATAGTAGCAGTCGCGTTTGAAAGAGAAACACTTCACATTTAATGGTTATCTGTTGATCCGTAGAGTAACAGCTTAAGCCCTCCCGTACACACGATTTATTTCGAATTCACTCGCTATTTCCCTCCAATGATTCTTATAAAAGTATAAAGTTACAATTCGGGGGTCCCCTCTATATTTGATTTCTCTTTGTGAATTTTTCATGTTTTTCTCTACATCAAAAATAAAAAATTGAAGTCCCGAACTTCCCTACCCCAGTGGTATCCCCCCCTTGCCTCAATGCCCAATCAGGGCCATAGCCAGAAATGAAATTCAAGAGGGCTGGATTGATATTCAGGGGGGGGGGGGAGCTCAAGAGTATTGAAGAAGGGGCTCACTCAAAACACTTAATCATTAGCGTTCACAAACCATGATAATTTCTTTATATTTCAATCCATATAAATGATTAACAAATAAGTAATTGCATATTTATATTTGTAAGCTATTAGTTGGTTAGGAATATCCATACAGCTACTAGACATCAATATTAATATATAATAATTACAATTGATTTTAATATAAGCATTAACTAATAGCAAACATGTTAATTAATTGAAAGAAATTTCTGAAAGTAAATACAAGTTAACACTTAATATTAACTCTTGCCGTACACCTTCGGGTGCATCGGTTATTCTTTGGATATTAACTCTCAACTATAACTTATCAGTTGATTTTAATTCGATAACGTATAACAGTGAATGCCGCAATAATACAAAAGTATCCTAAATGCTATAGACTTTATTTTTTATAATATTAAATATTTTTAAATTAAAAATGTAAATAAATTGAACATTAGTATAACCACAAATTTAACTAAATTAAAAAATCTTTGAAACGGAGTAATTTATAAAATTCTCATAAAGCAATTTTTTTATGTAAAATTTGGACGACATGCTGGATAAGATGAAATTTCAAATCACTACTAAAAATTTAATATTTTTATCAGGGGGGCTGAGTTTACCACTTGGGGGGGTTAGCCCCCTCCCCCTCTGGCCCCTATCTGGTTACGGCCCTGTGCCGAACGCTCAACGGTTCAGGTCCTGCGCGAACGATTGTTACACTACTGTTATTGATGAACACCCGGACTATAGAATATCAAAATTAAATTAATATCCTATAATTTATAATGTCATGAAAAACAATAGCGTCACAAAAGATCCCGAATGATGTTTAGCGTAGTGCCTTTCAAAGTTGCCAAACCGATAATACTAATGATGATTCGAATCCTCTCTGATCTACTTAACCTGCTGGTTGCATGAAAAGATGACTTACCGACATTTTAATTTTCAATGCCCTAAGATTTATGGCAGCTATTGCAATCCACGAATGCTCCATTGAACAGGATGGTATCCGGTTTAGAAAAAAGGAGGCATAGAACAGTCAGAATACTGCTCTGGTGGGGGACCGATGAATTAAATACACAAAATTATAAGAATGTACAAGTAAAACTGAATTTTGATAAATAAATTAGCAAAAGTTGTACTTCGATCTGAAAAACTGCAGGCGAATGTAGGGACCATCTTCTTACATAATAAAAGTATGTGTTTCTGTGTGTACGTGTCGTCTTTATTTATTTATTTTTTGCTTTCCACAATTGTGGAGAGGTGGACTTTCGTGTGAGTGACTGTGCATGCGCTTAAAATAAGGATTTCGCATGCATGGGGACTTGGATTGAAACGGATTTAGAAAGTGAGTGCTATTATCTGTAAACGCATTATTTAAGTATCGCCCGTTTATTTAGGATCCGGGCAACACCGTACTAGTTTAAAATATAGATGGAAAGATGAACATCTCAGTAGCTCAATGGGTAGAGCGTCATCTGTCCAACTGAGGATCGGGGATTTGATACGCCATAGAAACCTGAGAACAATAGAAAGGTAATAAGGAACTTTTAACATACCCACCGGTTGTTAAATTTTTGGCAGCTCACACCAATCTATTTATTTTGGTCCCTTTATGGGATTGCTAAGTAGAAATTTGTGTTACATGTTTCAGTGTTTTTTTTTTATTTTATTATGTTCACAAATATATATATATATATATATATATATATATATATATATATATACATATATATGATTCTTACAACTTCACTATCATAAAGCTGCTATCATATCAATCTTGTAATTCTATTCAATTGTTTAGAAACATCATTTTAAACCAGCTATTTCAAATGCATCGACTTTTTGATCCTCAGTTTCACTTTCTCCACATCAATAATCTAGAACGCATTTGTCAAAATTACCAATATCCGGAAGTATTTGTAAATAATATTATTAATAATTTCAAATATACCAAGTAATAATTTTACACAAGCATTATTTATCTTTGATTGGATAACTCATTTTTGTGAATTTCACCCATTTTTATCATCTAACTTACCACTTGGCCTGAGTCTAATACTGTTTACTATTTTCGAAAGACTAATTTCCACTTGTCCTGAGTCCTATACTGATTACAACTTTTGAAAGTCTCCATATTATGTTTCGTTCAAATGTATTCATTCCGGTGCCCACTCGCATTGACGAAGTGAGGTGAAATGCTCAATCGCTTGTTCAACCTACACGTGGTAGCAGTGCTTGTGAGTTAATATTTCTGTTCGAGGAGGGTTTTTTATTTTTCTGATTTGTAATTCAATTGATTTATTTTTTCTCCTTCCACTAGCCAGTAGACAGTTCCAATGGTGTCTATAGTTAAATGCTCTCGCCATTGTCAAAAACTGGCTATTCTATTGGTTTTAATTCGAATTGTATGGCTGTCCTGATGACAATGCAATTTCGAACTAACCGCCATTTTTTGTGTAGTTTCAATTGATTGTTCTCTATGTCTTAATCTTTTATCTTGGGCTAATTATTATTGCCTTTTCTCATTTTTGCCGTGTTTTCTTTTTCATTTTTATTTATATATATACTTTTTAATTGTGATTTTTGTATCCTAATATTCTTCTCATCCCCCTTTCCATTGTAGTGATATGTTACCTTCTATTTTTATCCTTAGTCTTGGTCTATAGTTACTTATTTGTAACAGATATGCTAGAGATGGGTTTTTTTGTACATACAGTAGTTTATGCATAGTTTTCGATTAAAATCTTTCAATTTATATATATATATATATATATATATATATTCACGGTATTTTCATATTATATATATATATATATATATAATACAACGTATTAATTTCCTATAAAGCGCGGTCCTATAAAGTGAAAGCTTAGCCTGTTTTTCTGTAATTTCGCCTTTTAGGGGCAGTAGAGAACATTGGTTTTCTATTGTTTACTTACAGACATTATCAAAGCAGGTGTTTTGAAAACAATGAGTAGGAAGTATTTTGTAAGGCGCATACTCCTGCAAAATCAGCGGGTGCTACATCTGCTTTCAGCGGATGCCGTCTATACAGGATGTACAGAACAGTTCAGTTACAATTAAACTACACTTGACGTCACCCACGTCGAAGGATTATGCAAATGCTTGAGAATATATATTCTTCACACTCCCACACATTTATGCAAGTAAAGTGAATGAAAGATAAAAATGTAGCCTAGGTCGGTTATAGAATACACAACCAATAGTTTCCTGACGCCCCAAGCGAACTTTCATTAAAGGCTCCACCTGGACAATAAATATATCAAAGCGTCATAAATCCGAACATTGGTAATCCGAAAAATCGATTATCCGACAATTTATTTAAATTATTTGTACTTCAAACATAAATACGGATTCATTACGCCAGCATTTTCACCTTACGTTCTGACATATAATTTTGCGCCCTCCCAGGTCTTCGAGACCTTTGATATAAAATTCATATGACATAAAAATATTCCTTGGCCCATTGTTCCTGTGATAATCCTGCCCTGGTTATATAACCATATTTTCTCCATCTAATACTTAAAGGTTCATTATTATAGCTCAAGCAAGACGAAGGAACACTAATTATGGAAATGGTTTTAGACCGAAGTCCATTAAGCTGTCTTGAAATCCTGACATATCGATATTCTAAGAGAATAAAGCAAATATAAAATACTACAGAGTCCACATTAAAATCACCAAATCACATAGAGAGGACGGCACCGTGGGGATTATAGTATTATGATTTCAATATGATCGATAAAAAGAAACCGTAGCCGATCGTTGTAATGACAAATGCAAACTTATATAAAATGACTAATAATAAAACGCAGAATTATATAAAACACAAGAAAACGTTGAAAAAGGGAGGGGGCGGAGGGGGATGGGATCACAAAGACTTTTTTTTTGAAGGAGGAAAAGCCATAAAAAATTCGCAAAGAAATGAAAATCAAATATGGCTCGTGATAAATGTTTGGACGGGGCCCACAATTTGTATGGGCATCCCTGCCTGCCTCGTGCTTCACACTTTATGACAGTGACGTCGTCAAAGAAGGAGCATTTGGGGGGGGGGGGGGGGGCAAAAAAATAAATAAATTAAAAAAAAATAAACCATCGAAGTCATTGAATTTCGAAGAAAATTTATAAAGAAATGGAAAACACAATATTTAGAAACCAGAAATTACTGCATAATTCAATTTATATTTATTTTCTTACATTTATAACATTGTTTCGTGTTATATAAGTATTTTCGAAGAATCAACCGAACGCGCGAACTGCTTCGGTAACTCGAACAATCAAAAGTCCTTTTTTGTCTTCAAAAACGCAGACTTTACAAGATTACATCCTGTATTTAGTGTCCCCATCTATCGGGAAACTATAATATATAAAACTCAAAGATAAAAGAATTGGTATAAATTTGACTATGAAAGAATGAAATTAATTTATAAAAAAAAATTACCTTAAAAAAGACCTCTAAACAGTCGTTCAGCTAAATGTAAATTATTTAGAAATTCATGTAAAATTACTTTCAAGTATAAACGATTTTCAACCAATTAACAGCTACCATTACAGTTTTTTTTTTACCAAGCTGTAATTTTAAATTTTTACACATACTCTTACACTCTTACGTAATTCAACGGGTGTAACAGATAAAAATGTAATAAGAAATAAAAATGAATAAATAATTTGAATTACTATTTTACGTATAGTACATAACACCTCTGCTAAATAGTACATTCAATCTATAGAGAAACTTACAATATTAAGAACGTGAGCAGAAGCTTGCAACAGCACCAGTGCGAATTGCGAGTATCTTGCACACTACTGACACTGATACAGCGATTACCAACTTTGGAGTAATACAGGTTGCCATGCAGATTTAATAAACCATTAAAAATAATTTCTTACAAAAAAATTGTAAAAATGCATTTATTTATTTATTCGATTTTTATTTCTTATATTCGTTCCAATCTAATTACTCTAAAATTAAAAAGTTCAACATTAAAAGTAAGACAATATACAGAATGAACATCAAAATTCTAGTTCTGATCAACTAAATTCAATAATGGAATGGATACATGAATTATAAAATGAAATAGCTTTTGTAAGCTCAACATTGTTATAATACAATATACAGATACTGTGTGAATTTCCAACTCAATTATTTTTATAAAAATAACAGAAAAAAAATTTAATTTTAGGATATTTTAAAAATGTCAACGAATTTCTTTTTAAATCATTTGAGTTAAAATCTTATATTCAGAATACAATAAACAGTTTGAGGGGGGATTTCTGTTCGCGAACTTTTATAGAACATAAGGAATAATTAATGAAAAACTTAAATTAATAAAAAAAATTATGTATTTATGTATACATTTTCACTAAATATGCACAAAAACATTGGGGGTTCGAAGAACCTAAAACAAAATATTGCTGGTTCATAATATGTCTTGAACCCAGGAAGTCGGCACCGCTGTGTAAATCTATCTCTTTCCCCAATTCCTTTTAATAAAATGAATTTCTCTAAAACAGGGAACTATAACAGGCAATATTTTTCTTAAAATTTAAACTATACAATGTTTTTAGAATCAAAGGTTTCACGTACAAAAGCAGGAATAATTTACTAAATAATCAAAACAACAGACTAAATTTAAATGCACAGTCAAAAAAGAGTAACAGTTGAAATGGCAATTTCATATGAGATATATAATAAAAGGTACACTGTTTTAATTTCAAATATTGTTTTGTTACAAAAGTTTTTTTACTAGTAAAATTTGAATTTAATAATAGTTTATTAAATGCTTCCATGTTAGTCTGGTGTCGCCATCTATTTGGGAAAAGTAATACTATTCAAAATAAACTGTGACTGGATAAGAATCGACAAATAAGTGTCGCCATCTGGAGAGAAACATTTAAAATATAACGCAAAGGTAAATCAATCCCTACTAGTATAAAGTATCAAAATATAGAACTCAAAGTATAGAATGAATTCATTGAAATCTCTCAAAGTATAGAATTTATTGAAAAGTCAATTCATCTGAAACACATTTAAAATGTGTTCAAATCAAAAATTCAACTCTTACGAAATGTCTGTATAATTGTCTGGTAAGTGTATATTTTTCGAGTACACACACGTTTATAACCCCAAATGACTACAGAAACAATAAACCTTTACAATGATTTTTTGCTCCTACCAATAATCTAATTAAAAACAGATCTTACTATTATAATTTATACACCATGCCATTTGATGAATTTCACTGATATTGAGATCCTTGAGAAATAAGAAATTATGATATAATAGATTAAGATATAAAGATGAATGAATAATTTGACATAAAAATACGTGTAATTATTAATGTATCTTAATATTTTTTTCAAATTTTCAATCTATACTGAATCGAAATAAAATTTAATATTAAATTTAAAGTAGGAAGTCTAACTCAATAACTGTAGTGTCGCCATCTGTCATCAAACTTTAGAAGTATTAAAAATATGATATAAATTCAAAGAAATTATTTTGTGTCATAAACCGATATCTAAAACGGAAATTCGAAAAGCAATTCAACAAAGATCAAAAAATTTCTACTAGTGTAAATTTGATTCCAAAAATATAAAATTCATTAAAAAAAGATATTTTGATATAATGACTTCAAAATATAAATTCAAGAAAAATTGAAAAATTTTAACAAGTTTGAAATTCAGATCAAATTGTTAAGAATACGATTTTAAAAACCAAATAATATCAGAAAGAACTGTTCAATAATTTTTGTAGAAACAAGAATATTTTTTCTAAAACTTTTTTTCTTAAGACAAAGGGTGAACTCAATATTGAAGAACCTCTGCGTTTCGGATCTCCAGCGGAGCACGAATTTAAGGGTGAGCGTCAGTAAATTTACTGCCCTATCCGCGCTTTGTTAACTTTCGCGGCACACATATTTCGTCGAAATTCTGCTCAAACAGTTGCGAATTATTTTCTTATAGATAAAATGCTATGCTTGGATTATATTAAAACTAAATTTTATTCCCAATAAAACATAGAATATATGTTTTATTTTAATTTAAAATATTTTTGGTGCTGCCATCTGTTGTCGTAATTTAATTCATACCGACTATTTTTATTTTTAATGAACATTTTTAAATGTATATTCCTCCTAATACGCTATTAAATACAACAACAGATCATATATAATGTCATAATCATGGAAAAGTAATTGAACTTGGACTTGAAGACAAAGGAACTTGAAGACAAAACTGCAGTCCTCAGTGATGTCCATTCAGATCCCTTATCAAATTTATAGAATGATAAATTACCTTTCCGTGATTATGGCATTATTATATATGATCTGTTGTTGTATTTAACACTGTATTAGAATGAATAGACATTTAAAAATGTTCATTAAAAAATAAAAATAATCGGTATGAATTGAATTACGACAACAGATGGCAGCACCAAAAATATTTTGGATTAAAATAAAAAATATATTCTGTGTTTTTGGGGGGCATAAAATTTAATTTTAATATAATCTAAGCATTGCATTTTATCTTTCAGAAAATATTTCGCAACTGTTTGAGCAGAATTTCGTTTGAGAAAATTTACTGACGCTCACCCTTAAAAGACATTCTCACAACCCGTTGCCTACGTGATAATAATTATCACGTAATAATACGTGATAATAATTATCTACGTAACGTGATAATAATTATCTACGTAATGTATATTACGTAGGCAACGCACAACCCAAGGCTTGCACATGCGATATTTACAGCTCAAGTCGATTCCGTGTCCAGATCAAATTTACAAATTAAGCCTGACCTGTTTTTGTCCGAGATCGGATCAAATTAAAAGTTAGGTCTGTCCTTCCTTAGTCCGGACCAAATTTAAAAATTAAGCCTAGCCGAGTCCGAGCCAGTCCGAAATTAAGCCAGTCCGAGCCCGGATAAAATCTGAAAATTAAACACAGCTACATCCTACGTTTAAATGAGAGGTGAACTTGGTGTTGATTCGATTGGGTTGACGTTGTGAGTCGAATTACGAATTTAGCCGCAAAAATGGATGATTTTTAATCGTGAAATGACCATTCAAATATTTTTTGAGGTAATAATTATTTCATTAAAAGAAATTAAATATTTGTTTCTAAAATAAAAGTACTTTTATTTAAAAAAAAAAAATACTTATACATATTTTTATAAAAATGAGCCTGATACGGAAGAATACATGCATTCTGCATACGAATAAATTATTACGAATTCTATTATATATTATATATATATAATTATAATATATAATATATATAATATATATATATATATAATATGTATAATATATATATATATATATATATATATATATATAATAATAATATATATAATATATAAAAAATATACGAATAAGTTTATACGAAGTTTATCAGGAAATACTTGGCTAAAGTCAGAAGAAATTTGGTAAAAAAAAAAAAGTTTTGTAACGTGTAAATATGAAAAAGCAAGAAATTTATGAAATTTCCATATGGTCAAAAATGGTATGCGCACTTCGTTTTTGAGGGAACTATTAAGCATATTAATTATCTTTTGCATACATATTTAGTACAGCCATATAAATTTTCGGAAAAACCGAAAGTGACAGCTGCAAAACCAGAAATGGAAATCCTTAGTGAACCCCCCCCCCTCTCCACCTTCTCTAAAATTTTATGCTGAATCCATATTAATCATCAGCTCTATCAGCTAAGCTCTATCATAGCCAATCCTGAAAAATAGATGTTTCAAAAAAACTTTTGAACCGGAAATCCTTAGTGTTCCCTCCCTACCTCCTCCGGAATTTCATGCTGAAACCATAACAATCAGCATGTATCCATAACAGTCTAAGCTACATATAAGAGATTCCGGGAAAAATGTGTTTCAAGGTAAATTTTATAATCGGAAGTGACATCTCCAGATACAGGAGTGAAAATCCTTAGTGAGTCTCTTTATTCCCTCCATAATGTGTGATTGAATCCATGTCAGTTATTATCTAAGTTCTATTTATATCCAATCCTGAGAAATAGAATTAAAAAAAAATTATCGGACCGGAAGTGGAAAAAACTGAAAGTTAAAATTCTTATTAACTACCCTATCTCCTCCATAATTTGATGTTGAATCCATTTCAAATACCAACTAATCTCAATCTATTGTAAATTTTGAAATATGTACATTTCAAGTAAAATGCAATTTTTTGAACCAGAAATGAAAAAAAGAAGAGGAAGTGTAAATCCTTAGTGAACCCCATTCCTCTCTCGAATTTGGGGCTGAATCCAAATCAGTCATTATCTGAGCTTTATCTGCAGCAGATCCTGTGAAATGCTGTTTCAAGAGAAAATTTTCCAAAAAACAATAGTATAGCAAATTTTTTGCCGTCAATTACATTGTTTAAGTATATATTTAAAACGCTTTTTGAACCCACCCAAGATCGGCCCTCTTATACAATTTGTAAGTCAAAACCTGTTTCAGGGTCACCCATAAAGGGGAGCGGACACCACCAAGAGTGTGTGTGCACGTGGGGGGGGGGGGGGGGGGGGCGCGTGTTCCTGAGAGATCCCAGACCTTCATTTCTTTTAGGTTGGAGATGACATGAAAAATGTTATAAAAAAGAAAAAAAATCAAACATGGAGGGGGAATTTCAAAAAAATGAGCCCGTGCAGGCCTCTACCTCAAACTAGCATTGTCACATCACAGTCATGGTAATACTAGCAGTGATATAATGTGAATGAAAGGCTTAAAAAGGTACTAAAAGAAAAAATGTAGACTTCAAATATCAACTTCAGTTGTAACTAAGTTAATTTCCCCAGTACGAGCATGATTGCAAAGTATTTGAAACATGATGAAAACATATGTTGTTGTATCTTTACAATTCCAGCAAAATAGATGAGTAGAAAATCTTTTTTTCAATCTCTATACTATGCATTTCTAATTCATGCGAATTAGGGTCGACTGTCTACATTAGAACTAGAGATATGACTTTTCCAAACAATGTTGAAACGGAGAATTTTCCCAGAAAATTTTCCACGGCGGAATATTTTGAAATTATTCTCTATATTTCATTTCAGCTGAAAAACAGAAACTTTTAAAAGTATTTATTCTTATATTACAGCTACAGTCGAACGTATAACAAAGCTAAAAAGGGTTTAAATCTAGAAATATATAAAAAATACTATACATGAAAATTTCTTATATCTGTATATTGCAGTTAGCAGTTACAATTTATTATTTTCCTTAAATATGCTTGCTTTTGAAAACTTTTTCATCTATAATAATATCTGTTTTCAATATTCTAATTTTAAGCATTTCACAAAAGGAATAGCATGAGGAATAATTAAAAATTGTTAAACCTTATCAGAATCATAAATAATTTACTGTTTATTATAGGTATAAAAAGTAGATTATATAAAATATAATATTCTAAAAAAGAATTAAAAACTGTTTATAATTGAAAAATGCATTAAATATGCTTTCAACGCCTGCTGATAAAAGAGAAAAATTCTACCATCTTCTTAAAAAATAAAGAAATAAATAAAAATTACTAGTTTAATATGTGTATAAAAATAAATTATTAAATATATAAACATATCATACGACAAAAATAAATTAAAAACATGCTTTTAAATAAGCACTTTTAAAAATGAATTATTTTATATAATATTTAAAATCGTTTTAAAAATACTTGCTTGTAATTGAACAAGTGAATATCACGTGAAGGAAAATACAATTTGCAAGAGGATTTAAGCATATATTTGGTGCTATTAAATAATTTTCTCTCAGCAGAAATTTCAAAAACATACTATTTTTTAATATTTTTATAAATATGGGAGGACTTAATACTGAAAGAATAGGATTCTTAAAACTTTATTTGCTTTTTTCTGAGAATGAGTAAAATGTCACTTGTACCCCTTTGGTTGTCATACATTCTCTTTCTATAAAATAAAGTGCGCATACACGCATTTGCCGCCCACTCTCCTTCATTTTCCTTTTCAAAATTAGAAAACTCGATCAAAAACATCTTGTAAAGCGACTTGCTTTTCAGAAAAACAGTTTGGAAAGAGTATTAAATTCTATTTTCAAATTAATTAAACAGAAAGAAAAGAGTGGAAAATTTTCCGGAAAAACATAATGAAAAATGTTCCGAAAATTTTCCCATTTCAATAAAATTTTCCAACTCACATCTCTAATTAGAACCTTTATTCTTTTACAACCCTTAATCAATTAACCAGGCTGGAAATTTTCTTCTAAAGTTCGGATGAAAGCGATAAATTCCATTTGAAGTGCAAAATATATTTGAACCACTTTTACATGAGTGACAACTCTCCTGCGAAAGATCTTATTTGTCAAAATTCTACCTCCACAACATATCAAGCTGCACACGCAACGCCCAAAATAACCTCCTGATCACAATCCCGAGCCAAACAACCTCATTAGTGCCCAAAAAGCAGTAAAAGACTTTTTTTACAAAGAAATCACTTGCAACCTCTTTTTAGAAATCACAAAATGCAAACAGGGCTGTAGGTATTTCTCAAAACTGTGACACGAAAGTTCTTCACCGCAGTAATGGCTATAAACCTGATGAGCACAAGAAAGAGCGATACATGCTCATCAATTCTGTGTGCTACAGTTAGAACAAAAAGCAGTAAAAGACTTTTTTTTTTATAAAGAAATCACATGCAAACTCTTTTTAGAAATCACAAAATGCAGACAAGGCTGTAGGTATTTCTCAAAACTGTGACACGAAAGTTCTTCACCGCACAGTAATGGCTATAAACCTGATGAGCACAAGAAAGAGTGATACATGCTCATCAATTCTGTGTGCTACAGTTCTAACTGTAGCACACAGCAATGTTCTAACAAAAAGCAGTAAAAGACTTTTTTTACAAAGAAATCACATGCAACCTCTTTGTGGAAATCACAAAAAGCAAACAGGGCTGTAGGTATTTTTCAAAACTGTGACACGAAAGTTCTTCACCGCGCAGTAATGGCTATAAACCTGATGAGCACAAGAAAGAGCGATACATGCTCATCAATGCTGTGTGGTACAGTTAGAACATTATTTCAAGCCACGATTAAGAACTGAAGGGACTTAAAAACAGTGATCCAAAATTAACCTTAGTAAATCTAGCCTAGCTCCAATACGATCTTAGCAATCTTAGTTCCAGTAAAAGTTTGGGGTTTTTTTTACCCTGGTAATTTTTGTATTTGAACACGATGGGACGGTACACCCTGAATATGTAAAAGCGTTCGAAATGCGATCAAATTATTTATTTAAGGGTGAGCGTCAGTAAATTTTCTGCCCTATCCGAGCTTTGTTAACTTTCGCGGCACACATATTTCGCCGAAATTCTGCTCAAACAGTTGCGAAATATTTTCTAATAGATAAAATGCTATGCTTAGATTATATTAAACCTAAATTCAATACCCAATAAAACATAGAATATATGTTTTATTTTAATTTAAAACGTTTTTGGTGCTGCCACCTGTTGTCGTAATTTAATTCATACCGACTATTTTTATTTTTTAATGAACATTTTTAAATGTCTATTCCTTCTAATACGCTATTAAATACAACAACAGATCATATATAATGCCATAATCACGGAAACGTAATTGAACTTTGACTTGAAGACAAAGGAACTTGAAGATAAAACTGCAGTCCTCAGTGCTGTACATTCAGATCCTTTATCAAATTTATAGAATGATAAATTACCTTTCCGTGATTGTGGCATTATTATATATGATCTGTTGTTGTATTTAACACTGTATTAGAATGAATAGACATTTAAAAATGTTCATTAAAAAATAAAAATAATCGGTATGAATTGAATTACGACAACAGATGGCAGCACCAAAAATATTTTGAATTAAAATAAAAAATATATTCTGTGTTTTTGGGGGGCATTAAATTTAATTTTAATATAATCTAAGCATTGTATTAGAAGGAATAAATATTTGAATAATCGGTATGAATTAAATTACAACAGATGGCAGCACCAAAAATATTTTGGATAAGAATAAAAAATATATTCTATGTTTTTTGGGGCATTAAATTTAGTTTTAATATAATCTAAGCATTGCATTTTATCTTTCAGAAAATATTTTGCAACTGTTTGAGCAGAATTTCTGCGAAATATGTGTGCCGCGAAAGTTAACAAAGCGCAGATAGGGCAGAAAGTTTACTGACGCTCACCCTTAATCAGCTGCTAAAACTGTATAAACATTTTCTAAATGCATCTAGATTTTTAGATCTCCTATTACAACTCATAAATTTGATTGTAATAAATTTTCGAGACAAAGTCGAGTGTCGTTCAGAACAGAGCACCAGGCGCGAAGCGCCTTTAATCTCCAATTTCAATATGTGGTTCTTATCGTCATACTGTGACATTAATTCAGTGACCCTAAAGGGAGATTCGAGGTTTTTATTTACTACTTTTTATTATTTGTCCTGGCTCCTATTGTGGCAGTTTGTTGCACATTTAGAGTTTAGGCAGTTTGGGGGCTTGATGCAGATCTGAGTGTTACCTAGCATTTTAACAGCTTAGAGTTTTGAACATTAGTCGCGAGTTTAATTTGATATCAGATGTTTTTGGTGGGATCTTTTAATTCCGATTATCGATGTTTAGAACAGCGCGGGGTCTCTTACGAGATTTGGCCTTGCGATGATCATAGTCATGCAAATTGAATAACAGTTCATTTGGAACGGATGGCAAATTTTTGTAAAATTTAAGCGCTAGCTTTTTAATTTGGGCTCTAACAGTCTTTATTTTGAAGTCATTCCTAATTACCGAGTTCCTTAAATACCTGGGAGCTTTCCTAATAATCCGTAGGATTTTGTTTTGTTTTGTCTCTAGGAGGTCTATCGTAGTTTTACAGGCATATCCCCACACGGGTGCTGCATACAGCATTCCCGGGCGGATGACCGATTTATAAATTAGCAGTTTGTTTTGATGACTGAGATTTCCGTTTCCTATCATTGGATATAAGGCTCCTGTAGTTATATACGCTTTTTTGATTAAGTTCGTTACGTGCTGTTTCCAGGTTAGGTGCGAATCTATCGTTACACCTAGGTATTTAGTAGATTTTTCCGCTCGTAAGGCATGATTGTTTATATACAGTGGCGGCGGCGGTTTGTTTTTCCTCGAGAAATAGATCCAATGACATTTGTTGGGGTTTAATTTTATTCGCCATTTTTCCAGCCATGTTTGGAGTATGTCTAAGTGTTGTTGTAGCTGTCTGTGCATTACTGAGACATATGGGTGTTTTTTCGAGACAAAATTTTGATAATATTATATATGCATATAAAAATTTATTAATTAAAGTGGTATTTAATTTTCAAAATTTCCATATCTTATTACGCGCAATTGCTATTTCGGCATAGACCAGTTTAAATAAGTATTATATCCAAACATAGATCTCATCAGTAATTAATTCTCGAAATTTGAAATGTTTTCTGTATTTTTAGTGTTTAAATAACGGAGTTGAAAGAGTTAATTTTAACTCTTTTTTTAACAATATATGCAACAAATTGCTTATTTTATTAGCTAAAGCAAAAGATAATATTTGAAGCATAATTATACCATTTTTCTACTCAAAGTTTCAGGAGATTTTATTCCTTTATTCGCGAGATATAATGCGGGAAAGAATAGAAAACTGTAGTTTGAGAAAGAAGTACCATTTTTACTTACCCTACAAATACATAGTATACATATATGTAAGGGAAAAGTATTGCGAGTTGAAAGTATCTACATGTTTTGAGCATCAATGAATTCGAATATTCTTGTCCATGTGCCTGTGGAGGCGATATCTCTCGAACAAATTGAGAAACTTGAAAGAAATTTGGAACTCTTCAATCGATGAAAGTAAGAGGCATATTGACTTTTGGGTTGAATGGGCCGCCACTTTCTAATGGCAAGACTATCTCAGGATGCCTCATTTTGCCTGTACGCGGCTCGTTGGCTTTCTTTTAATGGGTTAATGCCATAATTTCATTGAAGGCGTATCTGAATTAATAAAACAGATATGAGAATGCGAATGAAAATATTTCCATAGCTTTGGTCTATTGAAAAATAAAATAACATGTTTTTATTTCAGAATTACATTGTTCGATACGTCGATTTGTCATTGCAATTCCCACCAAAGGGGAAGGCCCTCACTATTTCGAACATTTTTGCTTTCGAAAATCGAAATAAATCGAATATCTCATAAAAAAAATAATGATAATTGTATTGTAAAATGTCATGGAAATAACTATTTGACATGTTTCAATTTAAAAGCGAATGATATCATTTGCTTACATTCGCAGTTCTTGAGATATTGTACTTTTTGGATTAAAAATAAAAAACAATCATAAAAAAAAAAATAAAAACAATTATAAAAAAATAAATATACTTACTGTTATCAAATGAGTGAATATTTTTAAAAAGCACTTTCAACGACGAATTAATTGATCTTATTATTTAGGAATTTATCACTTGTGATATCGAGTCATATGACAGGCCAGTTCTGTTGTTTCATGAATATCGAAATTTGTTAATTTGTAAAAAAAAAGTGTCGTGCATTGGATACAACAGATATATTTTTTGTCAGGATAGAATAAAAGTAAGATAAATTGACAATAATTACGATACAGGTGGTCAACATGAAATAAAACTGCATGAGTAAATAGAGTAGAACGCTCCAATGCTCCAGGAACTTTTAAGATCCAGATTCTCAGATATTTGCGGATGGCTTGAACAGTGGCGAAGTATCAGGGGAGACGTGGTAGACAGTGTCTACCCAACTAATTCACGGAGCAAGTAGCTTTTATTGTATTTCTGTATTATTCAAAATAAGCGAATAAAATGTTTTCTTTGTAAATTAACAAGGATACAGACCGTGGAGTTTGAGAGGAGATAAAACTCCTATGGATGAAATGCTTGAAAATGCCATAAAGCGTTGAGAATTATATCTAGGTGTCGCTAGTGTTAATAAAGCGTCTTTTGTTCCCATTAGACACAATATAGAGGCGTAGCATTGAGTATATGCATTTGATTTTTTTAAAATTAAGATTCCCTAATTATTAATATAATTAAGAAGTATTTTTTCACAGTTGTAGGACAGGGTTCCGAATACAGGGAGATAAAAATAAATTGAAAGGTAAAATAATTTTGAATACGTAGGAATTTTTTTTTTTTTTTTAAATTCAAATTTGCATTGCGCTGCGAATATATTTCTACAAAATTGACAGTTTAAATAAATGTTTCAAGTCTTTTACCATAAAATACATACAAAGCAGGGACGCTTACCTTACCGCTGCGCCATCTGAATTATTGTCTCAAATGACACCGTCACTTTCTCAGTATGGAATTTTAACTCCTAACCGTTACCTCCATGATGACCAGTTTTCTCCGACTGGCGTCAGATCTTTTAAGTTCCAGCGTATTTCAGGAGAGACTATCTCGAAATGTCTACCCCGTCAGAAGATATTGCATTGGTAATGGAACTGAGCGAGACATGCAATTCTATCATTTAACTGCCGTCTATAGACCGAGGTAGGCTTGACTAAGCTGAGGGATTTTCGGGCAGAGAAAATATCCCTTTTCTCCCTCCTTGACAGTCAGATTTTTTTTTATTATTATTATTTTCTCCTGATTTGTTTTGTTTCTGCGAACATACTGTTTATTATTCGAGGACTGAAGAGAAATTTTGAAAATTAACCCTTTCCGGACGGCAGTCTTGAAAACACGTTATCAATCGACGCGTGGGCCGTCCGAAAAGGGTTAATTGAGTTTGATTTAAAGCAGTGTTTTTCAAAGTGTGTTCCTCGGAACACTAGGCTTCCGCAACGTGATAGTTTCACTTAAAACTAACAAAAGCGTAAAATTTTGAATGCATAATCTGATCTTAGAGTTCCGATCTTATATTAAAATAACGCTAATTAGTACATTCTGCAACAGAAAAAAAAAAAAAAATCCGAGTATTCACAAAATAAATTAGTTAGTTAAATCCAACCGAAACTGAATGGATATCTAGCTTTGTTAAATAACTTATAAACTCAAATCCTATATAAATATTGTATAATTAATACGCAAGACAGTCTAGTTAACTTGTGCAAATGTGTAAATTAGATCAAACTAATAAAAATTTCAATTTGGCTCATGAATTTTTTTTAAATTAACTTTTCCCTGTAGACTTAACATTGGTTGACCTTTTGACCTCCAATATCTCGGTAAATAGATAGAAATTTAAAAATTCGGTTGAGGGTCTCGTGATGAGCTAAAATATGATTAGTTCAAACTCTGTACAAAATGTTATTATCGGTTGAATTTTAAACTTTCGTATACAATTAAATTTGAGTCTGCGTTAAGGAATCTGAATTCGAAACTTGGTGGGGGGGGGGGGGGGGGAGAGAGAGGGAATTTAGAAAATCGCTAAATTATAGAAGTTTTGACATTTTTTATACGAAATTTTTCTATGTAAATTAATCGCAAATTTAATTTTAAAGCGAAAAGTAAAGGTAAGTGGTAGGTACGTTTATTATCTTACTTGCTTTCTTAAATTTTCTTATAGACTAATAAAATAGTTTCCCGTGTATTGTGCTTTCCCGTATATAACGTATTAGAAGCAATTTCACAGAAATGTTAAATCGTGGTTTCACTGTAATAAAATTACAAAATACCATCGATTCATTGCCATTGTAATTCTGGTGTTTTATTTATTTATTTCGTAACCTTGTTAAAATATACAGTGTGAAACTTTTCATTTGCTAATTTTTGTCTCTGATTTTCATGTATTTCTAAATTTTATCACACTTGCCGCTGGTTTTGAATGACATTAAATAGATAAAGCAGTCCAAAGTGTGAATAATCTGTTTATTGAGAATGAAATGACGATGTGTACATAAACATTTCAATATAAAATATAACAATCACAAAATAAAGTATGCACAAAGTATAATATATCAATAGAAAAATTAGAAATCACATTAAAAACACTAAAGCTTTGGCATTAAAAATAAATTTTTTGCACAAATAGTCCTTACTCAATGTCCATATAAGGCACAATTGAAAGCTCTAAAGATACTCACATGAGGAGGAACATAATTCTACAATATAGTAACGCCATTTGCAATATCTTGAAATCTTAACATTATTATATTGCATTTCTGGTTACATAACTATTTACACTGTGAGCAAATCCTTATTTTTCATATAAGATATTCACATTAAAATAAACTACACACATACATATATATATGTGATATATATATGTGTGTGTGTTACAAATTATCATTTCCAATTTTAAAAAGCTCCACTTGCTTAACATTATCATTATTTTGTGGTTAAATATTGTATTAACTAAATTTTAAACACAAGTTCCTATGTTATCCAGGAAAATTTGCCATGTCTACCACTACATATATGAATAGTTAAAAAAACAAGCATAACAATAATCAAAAATATAATGTACAAGGTTTGAATGTGTAATAAATACAGTACAAAACACTATTTAGGTCACATTGGTAAAGTAAATCCTGTGAAAATCTGACAGTGAAAGCTTTTAAATTGTAAAATTATTACAGAATAACATGTGGATATACAAAAATATATCCTAAACTGAAATATTTCATACAGCCAGATGGTGAAAAAAAAAAAAAAAAAAAAAAAAATTAACCCATATTTCTTGACATTACATTTAGTTATTTTGAAAATTAGAGACATTCTTTCAGCCTCAGACAAATTAAAAAAAAATTCCCCTCATGTTCTTTGCATTCAGTTATTGCTTAAAAAATCAGAAATTTTGTGTGGCATGAAGTGCATTTTATTTCTGTGGAATTCAGTGATAAGGTATTTTCTTATGCTGCAAGACACTGATAAAATAACATTGTGCTAATAAGCATTAAACAATAACTAAAAGTATAGCCATTTCTGAAGCTAAAGTGGAACGTGGGAAATGCCCAAAAGACATGATAAATGTTGAAGTTGCTTTAAGGTTCATCCTAATCTCGGGCAATTGCATAAAATTTTCTGTATTAAAAGTGATAAATGAGCTTGTGTTATGAATACACAATATATGCATGCAGTTAGTATACATGCCTATACTGTTAAAATAATGGATAAGAACAAATGATTTATTTTTATTAAAAGAACATTTACAAATATTTTGGACAATACAAGTCTATGCATACATGGAATGATTAAAATTAAAGTAACCCTATCCTTATCCAAAACAATCTGCAAGCAAACAGTTAACTTAATGCCTTCAAACTTTTTGGCAACACTGCAACTTTAGAAATAATGAATTTAGTTAAAAAATAGCCGATAGGGGGATAGTGAAAGAGAGAAAATTGCATTCATGGGAACCATATGGTATTCAATTGTGAAATAAATCAAAATCAATGACAAACTAATTTATTCAATGCTTTTCCATTCATTTGATAAAATAATAATGTGGTGTATGAAATAACCTCGTTCACACAGTCCCGTTTATTTTACAATCACATACCATCCAGTTTACATTAATGACATATTTTCCCGTTCTCAGCGTCATATTCCACTCCCGGTAATTTTTTGAGCCCAGCCAACTGTCTGAATCTCTCCCCATTGATTTAGTTAGTGTAACCTTTGCAACTTTTTCTACATAAGGATATTTTGATTTGAAATACCCTGCATTTTAGTGAACACTGATATTTTTCTTTCAATAATTAATTTTGAGTTTGATGCATGATGCCAATATCCCTTTCTAACTTATTTTCTTCTAGAAATTTAAACACATTTTAATTGAAAAGATCATATCCCTCACATTTTGTCACAAATCAAACGTGTGAGAGAAATGCTTATTTCTGTATTTTGCTTCCATAATGAAAAAATAATGAGCAAATATATTCTTAAATAAGCAAATACCTTAATTTTTTATGTTAACAACTCCATGTTGAAAGTGAAAAAGTTTAAAAAAAAAGTAAACAAGTTTGCTGGTCTCACAAAAGTAGTGTTATAAATCTACATTTAAAACTTTCTACTTCAATGGTGAAATATTTACAAAACAAGTATTTAAATGTGTTTATTAAAAAATATGTTCTAGATGAAACATTGGATTTTATCATACATGAAAAAATGCTTTCAACAAAGCATCAGTTTATAAAAAGCAAGTCAAACAGATTCTCATAAAATACAAAATCACTAGGTACATGTACAACATTTATGAATTAAAACTGCCAAAAATATCACTCATATTTAACCAACACCCCAATTTGTCTAAAAATGAAGATATGCCAATAGAGAAAAATTCAATGATGTAAACATTCAGCAAGATTTGGTGACCAATTTCTTTTTGATAAAATTTCTTTTAGAGATGCCAAATGAGAAAACAATCTAATGATTTTGAAATATTTAACAAAATTTGGAGTCTATTTCCTTCTTTGTAATATTGCCTTTAGACATGATATACCATAAAGACAAGTACATTTAGAATATATACTCTAACATTAATTCATTGGTTCAAGATTTATACATCATATTCATTTCTTTATGCACAGACTGGCCAAAATATTACAAACACTTTAGTGAAATAAATCTATATCTGGGGTAGCAAAAGTTGGAAATTAATTAAAATAAATTCTATTGTTCCAAAAAAACTATAGATTCAGGATATTCCGTGTAGTTGCTTTCATTGCTCCAAAAATTACAGATATAGAATAATCTTTGGAGTAATAGAATATAAGTGTCGCAAAGGCGAAAAATAGAAAGTTGAAAACTGCCTGATGATTAGAATTTAGATGGTAACCCAGAGTTCGAAAATATACAAAACTATTAGGAATTGACTCGAAAATGGATACAGAAAAATGTGTGTGTTATTAAGTACTAAAAAACTGATTACTTCATCAATTTTTAAAAGAACAATTGGATAATCATAGCAGAATACTTGATTTACAAATTATCAGCAATAGAAAGACTTTGTTTTAAGACAGTTGTTCATAGCAATTTGGCCAATCTGTAAAAACTCTCCAGCATGCAATTACATGAATAAATGATTTAATGATATGAAACTGCCATTTTATGCACTTATTAGTAATTCATCCAATCAAAAATGCATATTTGGCACATGACTATACAATTTATCTTTAAGTAGGGTATGGAAGATAAGACAAAGAAATTATAAATTAAATCGCAAAATATAATCAGAGCTAATTCTCTTTCAAAGAGCATCTATGACAGAATGTCGAGAAATAAAATATATTTACACAGTAAACAACTATTTTTTCAATGTTCAGGTACTTATTGAAGATGGTAGCCTGTGCTGCTCTAGTGGCATACTTATCACATTAGAAGTCATCAGGTGGTACGGACTGCTCATTTCAGGTCTATAGTTGGCATAATAAGAAGCGGCACTACTGATAGGGGGGAGAATTACAGATTCATGGATATCTGGCTCAGGATCTCTAATATGAATGTTGCCGAGGGTATTGTATGTTGGCAACGGATATGGCGCATTAGCAGATGCAGATGAATGATCTAAAAATGAAAAATAAGAGTTTACTGAAGTGAATAAAAAATTGTTTTATTGAATATAATATTTCATTTAACATTTCACAATCGATCGGAACCGAGAATCGATCCTGGGTCACGTGATTAGTACAAAAATAAGCTACACATACCAGGATGTGTTTTTTTGTGTTAATATTAAAATGTTGAGAAGCATACTTTTAAAATGTATAATGAGGTTTTTATTTTAATATAGAATTTACATCAATAGCTAAGCAAGCTGCAACCATTTCATTTTACTTCATCTAACTCGTAAACACAAAAGGGGGTTTCCATAATCATCTTCATAATAGTGGTGTTGCCATATATAAGATTAAGATATTTTAAATTACAATTATGTTTTAACACGCTGTACCCAAGTGTTTGGAGGGAGGTGTAAAATAACTTCATTTGTAGCATTACTCATCAACCTACATTTACTTAACAAGGGCCATTGAAAATCGATAAATATACTGAAATATTAATAAGTACAATAGCAGTTAACTTGATTATTAATTAATTTTAATCAATTAATATGACACATTCTAATCAATTAATGAAATCAATCATATAATAGGAATGTTAATATGATATTTTAAATAAATTCAATGACAAATTCCCTTAAATTTTTTCGATTTTTTTTGTGTGTGTGTGCATTTTATCAATTTTAGAACAAACACATTCGATATTACTATCTACATGAAGCAAATTCATTCCATCTATTGAAACTGCTGAAGAATATGTAAAATACATTTACTTGGTTTTATTACCACTCTAAAAATTTAATAAAATGGTTAAAAATATTTAATCGAAGAATATCAAATATCAAGTTTTCCGAAATTTATACTTGCACCAGCAGCGGTACTTAAAACTTTTAGCCTGATATAACCTTTTTTTTTTGGTCAAATAAAAGTAAAAAAAAATATAGTATATATTTAAGTAGAGGAGGCGGATTCAGTTAAAAGAGAATTTCAAATAATTAAAGTTAAAATGAATTTCTCATTAAATACAGCTCAGTTCCATAGTAGTAAGGTCGAATTTTAAACTTTCTAATAAAGCAGGATAATCAGTTTAATTTTATGAACAAGCACATATTCTATAAAAAACCTAAACTTATACTAGCTGCCAAGTCTTCGAAATTTGATTAATCAAATACATGGTTCATTGAATGCAATCAGTTAAGACTTGGGAAAAACTAAAACACTATACAATAAAATGTGTATTTTATCTTAATACAATTTAGATAAATAATCTACCTTTAATATCAATCAAATTTTTATATAAAAAAAATTATACATTTTTTTGATAATGACTGAGTTTAATAACAAACATCAGCAAATCAAAGTTTCTCTTGTTATAGCAATAGTACACTAACACTTATATAATAATTAACTGAATTGGCAGCACATAAAGCTTTCCATATGCTATAAGTATAATAATAAGTATAAAAAAATGCATTATATAATTTATCTATATCCATATTTGAAGTGACTACAGTTCAAATTAGAATTTTAAAGGAAAATTTACTTGGTATGAAAATATTAAATCCATTTAACATCATATTATAAACATGTTTATAAATAAAATGCCCCATCATGGTAAATTTCAAAATTGAGGTCATTATGATAATTGCAACTCATTTTACAAATTTTGTAATGTTAAACTAAAATATTAAAATAGTGAAAAATGGCTTGAAAGTATTTGGGCTGGCAGTAAGGATTAAACTTAATTTTATTTATTTTAAACTTAATTTATAACGTAAATATTAAATTGAATTTCGAATTTAAATACTTTAAATTTTATAATGAATGTCAAATTTAAATATTGTAAATTTTAAATCTAGACATATTCATTCTTACAAATAGAACCTGTGGAAAATAAACCCATCCAGAAATATTTTCTATCTGCACCAATGATAATAGATCATTTTTCAAATTTGGTTTAATTTCTACAATAAAGCATCTACGAAGCATTATATTTTACAGATTGAGAAAACTTAGCTACCAATACAAGAAAAAAAGAAAAAAAAAATTATAATTCTGAAGGAAAATGTAGTTTCATTATATGTAGTTTCATATCACTAGATGGCAGCACTACATACATAATAAAGTCCGTTTACAAATAAATGAAGAAATTCTTCAAATTTCTTATCCGTTAGAAAATTGTAAATTCTTGTTTTCACTAAATAAATTAGAAAAATCTTTACCACATTTTCAAGTATTTCGCCCTCTGTGATAATCCTACAATATTTAGATAGATTTTAGACCCAAACAACCCGTTTAACAATTTTCTTTACAATCGTCTACCATTCTAAATAACGGCATAAAATATATTGAACAACTTATGATTAAAGTGAGAGTTGCTTGGTAGCGAATGAGTTGTTTGATCAGACACTATTGCCCCAAATTCAGCCACTGATCCTTTCGCAAATTCTTATTTCAACCTTTAAATGTAAATTATATGTAGCTTAACTGAAGACAAGAAATTTCTGTTCAAATATATATTTTGTTATTTAAAAACAAACTGTTTAGTTTTTATGAAACTTTTAGCACACCAGTAAATGTGAAATTTCATATTTTCATGATTTTTGAGTTATGGCTCTTTAATGCATAAAAAATAAATGATATTTTTCAATTATTGGGGAAATGTTTCATCTTTTGCCTTAAATCAATAATCGCATTTTCTTTTAATGCAATCAATAGTTTGATGAGTATTCAGCCTAATTTCAATGTTTAGTTTCTTTGCAGGAAATAATGTGTAGGCATATAACCATTACGTTAACTATTTTCATTAAAGCAGGTAATAATATACAATTTTTTAATGAATGTTGAAGAGATAAAATTTATTACATTCAAGATCTATTTATTACATACATTGTAATAGCCTTTATATTTAACCTGTAGTAATACTTAAGTATATTAATTTTAGCAGTGGGGAATTCTAACCCTGGTATGACCATAAAGCGTAAAAAACAACCACCTCCTTCCAGGAACAAAGTCCTGGATATATAAATATGTATTCATAGTTATTAATATTAATATAAATAATATATACACAGGAGAGGTGGGGATACCTGTAAGACCTTCATAGAAAATTTTAGTGTGCCTCCAGATATTCGACCTAAAATGTTACTATGTTAATGCAAATTCAAATTTCTTCAATTGCATCATTTACAATAAATAGAGCAGAAGCTATGATTTTTTTTTTTATATATATATATATATATAAGCTATGATTTTTTTTTATATATATATATATATATATATATATATATATATATATATATATATATAGTGTATGTAAATGAGAAAATTAACATATATTGTACATTGGCTTAATTTATTTAAATACCTATTTTTTATGTCAGAGTGTGGAGTTTCTCTAATCTGCTCTTAGCCCTCTGAGTGATTATTTCCTTCACCTGAGTAAAAAGGAAGTGCACAGCAAGAAACTGAATCAGAGGGCTCACCATATATAATTAGTTTTTAAATGCATGTATTTGGTTTTATACAATACAATATTTGAATAAATAATAAACTCTTTGAATGCAAATATATGTATATTAAAAGTTTAATAAATTAAAATGAAATGTTGGAAGTTCAACGAGTTTTTAATTTACTTTGAAAAATTATATAACTTTTGTGACTGTGCCTTTATGTTTAGTGCTTCTGCTTTGTTGATACCTAAGCTAATGTTAGTTGAATCTGGTTGTGTATACTGCTAGTGTTGACTGCATATAATGTTGACTGCAGAGAGTTGATTTCATATAAAGTTGATTGCATATGCTAGTGTTGGTGCCTAACCTATGTTGATTGCATATGCTAATTCATATTGCATTTTATCCAGCACTGTATATATATTGTTTGCAAAAATTTCCAGTATTAGTTTAAGTAATTTTTCAGTATCAGTTTACTAGAAAATATGCCAGTCATATGACGGAATTAAAAATTGCGAATCATTGCCTCCAATTTTGCGTTATTTTTATCAATTTGTTGACATTTTTATCAATTTAGCGACATTTTTGTCAATTTAGCAATATTTAAAAAGTCGCCAAGTTTGCGACATCCCGCCAAATTTTTCGCTAAGTATTACGGACGGGAGGAGAAATGAGTTATTCTTATAGTCGTTTGTTATGTTATTTCCAATATATTGAATTTTCATCAATTAATCGTCATTTTCATTGATTTAGCGTCAATTTTATCAATTTGGCGACATTTTCGTCAATTTAGAAACATTTAAAAAAAACTCGCCAAGTTGTCGATATGCCGCCAACATTCGTCGCCAGAATTGCGCCAAATGTTACAGACGGAGAAATAGGTTATTCTTATAGTAGATTCTTATATTTTTCCAAGATATAGAATTTTCATCAATTAGTCGTCATTTTTATCAATTTGCTAGCATTTTAAAAATCTCGTCAAGTTTGCGATATTCCGCCAATTTCGACACCAAAATTTTGCCAATCGTTACCCAGAGATAGATAAACAGACATAAATCAAGGTGTTTATATTATAAATGTGATTCATAATTTAAGAATAGTGGCAATTTGTATTAAAGAGGACATAAAGTGGCTCTTGTAGCTAGGAACAAGTGGCTCCGCCAGTGGGAATTTTGATGCCCCTTTATTGGATGAACAATTAAATATGCTCTCCATTATGTCCATGTGGACTAAACAAAATCTATCACTGCAAATCCCCCCATTTATGCAACACCCCCACAACACACACAAACTCCTGTCTGAGATCATGGTTATGCATGTAACTATGAATAGGCTCACTCACTTAATATAAACTAATAAATTTACAAATTCTGTTCAGATCAACTTTTGTTTCAAAATATTTTTCTCTCTATGCAATGTATGTATGAGAGAACAAAGAACTTCTTTGTTCGCACTTGAAATTTTTAATTTCCTGACTGCTCTGAAACAAATATTTATCTCGTTTCTTGGTGAACTCGCCAATAATTGACAGAATTATGCGACACAATCGTCCCCACTTTTTCACGTCACGGAAAATCGAATATCCTGCTTATACGATTAAAATCTTGCAAAACCAAAATTATTCGCATAAGAAAAATGTTTAATTCCCCCCCCCCCTTTCAAGTCATCGGCTGATAATCGTATAAAGACAGGGCAATGCATTAAAATGAGTGCCAAAGCAAGAAAAAAAAAGTTGAGAGGAAAATTAGGCTGTACAATCGTTTTACCCCCCCCCCCCCCCGCCCCAAGGAATTTCAAGGCCCCTAAACAATCAACTTTAAGGGATTTCTTTCGGCTATGTAATGCAGTAAGTAGTATGCATGTTAATCTAGAATTTTTCTTTCATCAATTTTTAAAAATTTACAACATAGTTGAAATGTGTATATGACTTTATTCATTCATTCTGTCTGTCTGTTCGCATAATAACTGCCGTACAAATGATTTTATCAAAATGAAATTTTAGTATGTTGTTCAGACGGTATGTGGAACATATGGGAATGTAAATGCATAATATTACCCAATTAGTTTTGGATTGAACCCGCGTTGAAAAAGTGAAATACATTGTACCCTATGGTACCTAATTTTTCAGACACTTTTTAAGCGAAGTTAAAATTCAGAAATTGCTTTGAAAATTTTAGGTAATATTCAAATTGTTCCATAAAATATATAAAAAAAAAAAATTCAGCAAAATATATTTAGTAGTTTTTTAAATAAAAATTAAAATAATAATAACACCTATATTACATGAAGAGATCACGTGACCCATTTCAAAATAAAATATGGCATCAATCTTTCTTCTCAATGTGAAAATTGCGATTTTTAAAGATCTTTTAAATTTATATTTATTGCTGCATCCGTCCTAAAACCGCTTTTTTTTTTTGCGTATTTTCTGTGCATCTATATTCTGCGCCAACGCAATTACAATATATTTTAGTTTAAATGATCATCAAACTTTGATTATTTCTGCAATGAAGCCTGATTTAAATGGATGCAGAATGTAAACAAGTAATTGCAAGATAAGTTGTATAAGAATTACTGAATTTTTTTTCACACAAAATTATTTAACTCTGGAGTCTAAAATAAAAGTATGAATGAAATATTCATTGCTTTTACATAGAGAGCCAGACGATTTATATTTCGATGACGTCATTTGAATAAAGTTCATTTTCTTCGACGAAGTTTTCAAGTTTTCAAGTAAAACAAATTATTGTACTTCTGTGATAATTAAAAAAATATTACCGCCGAATGTATCGTATTTTAGAGATGTTTAAATAGCATTGCATTTCAGTTGGAAAGTGTTTCAATACTTTATGCATAATTGACCTTTCTTGGTTTGTTATTAATCTTTTCATCTTTATCATGACTGCAGTCGATACACAAGGATATTTAAGTAGCAACTGACTGTTTCCCCGGATAATCGAATACCGTACTTAATCGAATAATTTTCTGGAATCGTCAATATTTGTTTAAGCAGGGCCAGCTGTATCGCCAATTTATTGGAAAGTTATAATTTTGCTAAAATTTAATTTTGATGGCTATACAATTTGTTTTTATGAGTATAATACTATATCTACCTTTATGAGTTGCAGGTGAATTACCATCTACACTCTTCTTTTTGGATCCAGAACCTCTAGGTTTTCTTTTTCTTGTCTGAATTGTATCTTTCTTCATGCTTATTGGACGGGGGCACTGAAAAAAGAATACTTGATAAGAAACTATAGTGAATATCTCAAAGCAATTAAAAGCAATAATTAATACCGCTGGATAGATTTCTAGAGGCATGGTAATATTAATTTACATCATCTATTTTGTAAATCTGAGCAATGACATAGCCATTCATATTTACTTAATAATAATATAGCCCTGAGAGCCTTAATAGTATCTCTCACTTAGGATCACGACGGATTTAACTTTGAGGCTTTTATTGTTTGATGTTTCTGCTTTTTTATTAAAAGAATGTTTGATTAAAGTTTTAAATCAAAACTTGATTATTTTGTAAACATTCAAAAATAAAATTTACCATCAAATTCGTGTAGATAAAAAAATAACCTCTTATGAATTAATATTAATATTTTTATCCACTTGATTGTTTGAGAATGCAGTTCAATTGCTACAGCTTATTGAATCTGTAATTGATTTATTTAATTACACGCTTCTAGTAAAACTTATTTAATGAATGTTTGAGTTTCCACTTTGCATTTTGGCACAAAAATTGTACAAGTTTCTATTTAAAAAAGCAATAAATCAAAGTTGAAAAATTGTAAAATATTGATATTATAACCTGGAAAGGCAATTAATACATAATCTATATTTTCAATTTTAATGGTAACAAAACATTTAAAGACTATCCTTTTGCATCTGGTAAGTGCTCAAGATTATAAATCTTTAGAAATTACCATGATCAAATTTGAAAGCTGTAGTTTTCAGCAACTGCCTAAAGACGACACAGAAAATTGTTTACAATGAACATCGATATCTGTGACATAGCATAATTCATTCAATTATAGAATATTAAAATCATTTTTATAATCAACATATGCATACATAAAGAAGATTTTTAAACGTACCTTATGTAGTTTTTCATAAAGACCACAAGCATTGCAGACAACTTCCCCTCCCATGTTGCGTCTCCAAAGAGATGTGGAAATGGCTGCACAGTTGGTACATGTCTGATTGTTATTCTTGTTCGAACTCTATGAAGAAAAATATAGTTTTAAGTTCTAAAATATTAACAGATTTAACATGACTTTCTCTTTTCTTTTTTTTTTTGGTAATATATAAATACATTCGGTTTTCTTTTATGCTAAACAAAATCAAGACTTATTATAGTTGCTGAATGAAATAATCGAACCCTATATCATTTTACTTTCCCTGCAATACATGGTAATGTATAGGGAAAGTATTGGAATCATGTCGAAAATCGCAACTCGAGTTTTCGACGGATCTACGTTTCGAGACCTCTAGAATACGAAAAAACCATTTTTAGCGTGACGTCTGTGTGTGTGTGTGTGTGTGTGTGTGTGTGTGTGTGTCTGTCTATGCAGTTTTTGTATCCACTCTAACTAAAAAACTAATACACCGAAATTCACAAAATTTTGTAGGTAAGTCACTTGTGGGCGGGGCTGGTGCTGATTAGTTTTGGGTACGATTCGGGATAAAAGAACCAGCCTTTTTTTTGCGAAATGGCCCGCAAAAGCTTGTATTCACTCTAGCTGGAAAACTAATGGACCGAATTTCACAAAATTCGGTAGATGAGTCACGTATAGGTCACCCTGGTGCTGATTAGATTTTGGTACGATTCAGAAAAAAATAACCTGCCTTTTTTTGCAGAATGGCCGGCAAAAATTGTCAAAATCTAAACTAAAAAGCTACGTATGCTCAAATATATCCATTAAATGATTGTTTAATACGTAATATTTAACGAAGAAAAGAATAAGACCAACCCCATTACACTAGGACTAGCCGTTCTCAAGATATATTAGTTTTTTTCGTATTTTTCCACGCCACCTTTGAAAATAAGTCCAGTTATCAAATGAGAACGAAAATTGAATTAAAGTGAATTAAATTTAATTGAAATAAATAAAACGTGGTTATAAGTCTGCTGGGAAAGTCATATGCTGCCCACATCAGATTTTTACTTTTGTTAAACTTCTTTCGGTAGAATTTTTATTCACGGATAAAAGAAAGCTTCATTTCTAATATCTCGAGAATGGCTAAATAAAGTCTATGACATCACAGGGGGTCTTCAATTTTATACATTACAAAGCGTTTAGCCATTTTAAAATATTTTGAACGGTTAATTTATCGAAATATACTTAGCATAGCAGTCCAAACATTGTACGATAGGTTAATTTTTAGCAAAGTTTTGCCATATCTGTAGGTTTTTGTGGTTGAACAACCCTAAAAATGACATGTGAATAAGACCTCTTTATGTCATTCAATTTGTGATTAAAAAATAATTTATAAAACAAGCTTATTTGATAATAGTAAACATATTTAATTTTTATATTTATGGATTTTATCATTTTACATTTTAAAATGAGCAATATTTAGAGAGTGGTGCAAATTAGTGTTCCAAAATAGTTTCCAAATAAAATCGTTAATAATTTAACAATTTTTTATGAATTTTGATTGTTTAAAAAATATTTCCTCTTGTTCGATCTCGCAAAGAATCAATAGGCTCCTTGTTTTACAAATTAAATAGTTGTACTAAATGTCATTTGAATCTCTCAATTCCATCTAGATATAATATAAACACACACAAAGGCTGAAGTAAAACAATTCCATTGATTTGTGTTCGAGGATGTTCAAGCATACATCCATCAAAATCGAAAAGTTAACTTTTCGAACCCATCACGAGAACTTCTCCCTCTTTATACATACTTTGTATAGTCAAAATCGAAGAATTAAATTTCCGAACCCTTCACGAGAACTTTTTCCTCTTTACACATATTTTGTAAGGTCAAAATCGAAGAGTTAATTTTTCAAACTCATCACGAGGACTTCTTCCTCTTAGCTCATACTTTGCATGAAGGTACTATACAGGATTGGAGTAATACAATGACTTTTCTCACGAAATAATTGTGACATCTGAGTCAAACTAATATATATATATATATATATATATATAATAGTTTGAAAAATCCAATGATAGAATAAATTATAAATATAAAATATAAGATTATATATATAAAATATATATAATTATATATATAAAATATAAATTATATATATGAAATATAGATTAAAATATATATATATATATATATAGCCATATTTTGCTTGTCATGGTTGCACGAATGAAGTGCATTTTAAGGTATTTATGCTTCCTTTATTGTTCCAATCAATATGCTTGTCGCCCATATAACACAAGTTTATAGATAAAATCTATCTTGTGTTTCAGAAACAAGCATTTTTGTGTTCATTTCGAAGGGATATATGGACCCGAAGAGAATTTTTTCGAAATGAACTTATAGTAAGCCTAAAGCTCTTCCATGTGCAAGCTTTTTTGCTTGATTTTTTTGTTTTCTTATTTTCATTCCTCATTTTTGAAATTTGTTGATTGTCTTTGTCTTTATGACCTGCATTACGCTTTATTATTTCCAATTTATGTCTTAATTTCTTTTATTTCTTTGTATTTTGTAGAAAATTTTGGAATAGTGTATTATGAGTTACTACATACATTCTAACATTGGATTTACTAATTTATATTTATATATATATATATATTACTAATTTATATTTTATATATATATATATATATATATATATTTAAATGCACTCGTTCAATTATTTTGATTCATAAATTTATGCTTGATCAGACGATTTTTCAGAAAATTTTTGCATCTGAATTTATTTAAAGGGATAAGAATATTAATAAATACTATGTGAGATATTTCAAGATGATTGTTAAGGCTTCTGGTAATTTATATCGAGGCCAAACCATGACCAAATTTAGGAATAATCTTCAAAACATGTGGAAGAGATTTCCTCACAAAATATTAGTTTCAAAAATTTCCACAATTGGATTCATTTAAAATTTAATATTGCAATTGCTGGAAATGGGCGCACTTGAAATCAAGAATATTAAATTCATAATCCCCACAAAACAAAAGGAATTGTCTAAGAAGTTACGTGTAATTATAAGATAACTAATTTTTGTTAACTTTGTGACATTTCCTCAAAGTCACTCAGTTGACGATATTGCACCAAATTTGCAGCTAAGTGAGACAGCCATACAGAGATATGGGCTTTGCTTATACAGGTATAGATTTACTAGGCATTTTGTGCTGTTCTTGTTTACAGGGAAATGACAATGACTCATATTGCTAAACATTATTTTGCTTTTCCTGGTCAATTTCATAGACACTGTAATGTAATTGCCATTGTTTGTATTGATTATCTTCTCAATAATAAAATTTATAGATCACATTTCACGGTTTCAGTTTCTGACTTATTTTCCCCAAAATTGCATTCTTCGGAATTGCGCATTTTTGGTTCGTTTTACACATCTTCAGCTCCAAATCTTCCCCTTCTAGGTAATTTTTTACTTTCCCTGCAGTACATGGTAATGTATAGGGAAAGTATTGGAATCATGCCGAAAATCGCAACTCGAGTTTTCGACGGACCTACACGTTTCGAGACCTCTAGAATACGAAAAAACTATTTTTAGCGTGACGTCTGTGTGTGTGTCTGTGTGTCTGTCTGTGCAGATTTTGTATCCACTCTAACTAAAAAACTAATGGACTGAATTTCACAAAATTTGGTAGGTAAGTTACTTGTGAGAGAGTCTGGTGCTGATTAGTTTTGGGTATGATTTGGGATAAAAGAACCCGCCTTTTTTTGGCGAAATGGCCCGCAAAAGCTTGTATCCACTCTAACTGAAAAACTAATGGAATCTGACATCTACCGAATTTCACAAAATTCGGTAGATGAGTCACTTGTGGATTACCCTGGTGCTGATTAGATTTTGGTACGATTCGGAAAAAAATGACCTGCCTTTTTTTGCAAAATGGCCCGCAAAAATCGTCCAAATCTAAATTAAAGAACTGGGTATACTCATATATATCCATTAAATACTGATTTAATACGTAATTTTTAACGACGAAAAGAATAAGACCAACCCCATTACACTGGACTAGCCGTTCTCGAGATATTTCAGTTTTTCGTACTTTCCCTACGCTACCTTTGAAAATAAGCCCGGTTACCAAATGAGAACGAAAATTGAGTTAAAAGTGAAATAAATTTAATTGAAATAAA
This sequence comes from Amaurobius ferox, assembly GCA_951213105.1. NCBI lineage: Eukaryota > Metazoa > Arthropoda > Arachnida > Araneae > Amaurobiidae > Amaurobius > Amaurobius ferox. The sequence continues at coordinate 73,102,276 of OX578136.1, forward strand.
GAGAACGTTAATATAAGTCTGCAGGGAAAGTCATGTGCTGTTCACATCAGATTTTTAAATAATTGTTTTCCGAAAATTGCTTCCGTATCTTTTAACGGATATTTCTACTAAGCTTGGGTTGACTTTGAATCCTGATATTATAATTATGATTAATCTGTATTTTTAAATAAAATAAAACAATGCTAAATTGTTTACGCTAATATTCTATATATACATCGGCGGCCTGCTCTACTGGTAATTACATAACTCTTGTTACCACCTAACATTTCCAATTACATGACATGTTGTCGATTCAGAAGAAATGGTATTGTGCACCCAGTCTAACTAACCCCATATCTGTCAGAAAGCAAAATTTAACATTAAAGTAACTTTCAATAAATCAGACTGATGCTTTAAGATAAAAACTTGCAAAACTTTCTTGTAGAAAGCTTGTCACCTTAATGATACATGCTCTTTATTAAAGTAAATGTTTTAGATATTTATTAGTAATGAAAATGCCTAAACAACATTAGTAAAAATCTGATGCGGGCAGCACATGACCTTCCTTGCAGACTTATATTCACGTTCTCTTTATTTTAATCACATTTAATTCACTTTTAATTCAATTTTCTTTCTTGTTTGCTAACTGAACTCATTTTCAAAGGTGGCGTAGCGGAAAAACAAAGAAACTAAAATATCTCGAGAACGGCTAATCCTAGTGTAATGGGGTTGGTCTTATTCTTTTCTTTGTTAAAAATTACGTATTAAACAAGCATTTAATGGATATATTTGAGCATACGTAGCTTTTTAGTTTAGATTTTGACAATTTTTACGGTACATTTTGCAAGAAAAGGCAGGTTATTTTTTTCAGAATCGTACCAAAATCTAATCAGCACCAGGGTGACCTATAAGTGACTCATCTACCGAATTTTATGAAATTCGGTCCATTAGTTTTTCAGCTAGAGTGGATACAAATTTTTGCGGGCCATTTCGCAAAAAAAGGCGGGTTTCTTTATCCCGAATCGTACCCAAAACCAATCAGCACCAGACTCGTCCCCAAGTGACTTACCTTCCAAATTTTGTGAAATTCGGTCAATTACTTTTTTAGTTAGAGTGGATACAAAATCTGCACAGACAGACAGACAGACACACACACAGACGTCACGCTAAAAATGGTTTTTTCGTATTCTAGAGGTCTCGAAACGTGTAGATCCGTCGAAAACTCGAGTTGCGATTTTCGACATGATTCCAATACTTTCCCTATACATTACCATGTATTGCAGGGAAAGTAAAAATACATGAAGCAGTAAAAATGTCTTAATAAAATTAGTAAAAATAAATGAAGAAGTAAAAATCCCTTAACAACATTGGTAAAATACCTGAAGTAGTAAAAATCCCTTAACAACATTGGTAAAATACCTGAAATAGTAAAAATCCCTTAACAACATTGGTAAAAATACCTGAAATAGTAAAAATCCCTTAACAACATTGGTAAAAATACCTGAAGTAGTAAAAATCCCTTAACAACATTGGTAAAAATACCTGAAGTAGTAAAAAAACCGTAATGAAGCAGTAAAAATGCCTTAATAATTTAAGTAGTAAAAATACCTTAATAAATTAGATGGTAAAACTATCTTAATAAATTATTAAAAATACTTTCACAACTTAAGTAGTAAACATGCCTTAATAAATTAAAATTTTAAAAATACTTTTATAAATTAAGTAGTGAAAATGTCATAAATTAACTTACTGTAAATCGTTTCCGTTTCTTATCACTCATTTCATAATCGTACTCTGGAGCCATGGGCGGACATCTAACTTGGGAGCACGGCTCACATAGAAAATGACCTGTACCATCCCTATACCATATCCGGCTGTTTCCGATACCACACTTCACACATTGAGGATTTAGTAAGCTAGGTGTAGGATGCTCCTCTGAATAGGCTGTAAATGAGAAAACATATTAATTAAAATGCTTCTAATTAAAAACTAAGCAATACAAATTTTGCATGCATAATACGGAATTGTATTTGTGGAAATGACTGATGATCAGTCAATGGCATTTTGAGTAGGAAATTCACAGTGAAAATCGCTTAATACTTAATTGGTGCGGCTTGACGACTTGAAATAATAGTGAAAATAATAACTATTTCTTATATATTTTTTCAGTTTAAAAGGTGCTCCTTTTTTAACACTTTACAACAAAGTTGAAAAGTGTTTATGACTTTGTTCATTCTGTCTGTCTGTCTGTCCGTTAGCACGATAACTGCCGTAAAAATGACTTAATCAAAATGAAATTTTAGTATGTTGTTCAGACGGTCTGTAGGACCTATGGGAATATAAATGAATAATATCACCCAATTAGTTTTGGATTGAACCCGGGTTGAAAAAATGAAATACATTGAGCCCTATGGGACCTAATTTTTCAAACATTTTTTAAGCGGATTTAAAATTCACAAATTGCTTCGAAAATTTTAGGTAATAGTCAAATTGTTCCATAAAATATATAAAAAAGAAATTCAGCGAAATATATTCAGTAGTTTTTTAAATAAAAATTAAAATAATAATTACACATCTTATATGAAACGATCACGTGGCCATGATATGAAACGATCACATGACCCACTTCAAAATGATATATGGCATCCATCTTGTTTCAAAATCGTGATTTTTTAAAGTTCTTTTTAATTCATATTGAGTGTTGTATCCGTCCTAAACTACTTTATTTTTGCTTAAATTCTGTGCATCTACATACTAAAACAACACAATGACAATATATTTGAGTTTAAATTCTCATTCAAATTTGATTATTTCTACAACTAAACCTATTTTTCACCTATGTAAAATGTAAACAGCAAAATATGTAGAATGAGTTGTATTGGAATTACTGTATTTCTTTAACACAAAATAATTCAGTCCATGGAGTCTGCATGGCTGATATGAATGAAATATTAATTGATTTTATAAACAGAAGGACGATTTTTTTCGATGAAGTTTTAAGCATAGAGTTTATGAATTGTAGCTCCATGGTCTTAATTTTTAAATAAAATAAATTATTATAGTAATGTGATGAATGAAATGGAGAAAGTTATGAATGAAATCCTGCTTTTATAGAGAGATCCAGGCGTGTTATTTTTTCTATGACGTCATTTGAATTTATTTCAGTTGTTTTTGATGAAGTTTTCAAATATAATAAATTATTGTAGTATTATGATAGTTTTAAAAATATTACCGTGGAATGTATTGCATTTTAGAGATATTTAAACCAGGCAATTTATATTTCAATGCCGTCATTTGAATGAAGTTCATTTTTCTCAATGAAGGTTTAAGTTTTCAAATATAATAAATCAATGTAGTATTGTGATAAGTTTTAAAATATTACCGGGGAATGTATTGCATTTTCGACTTTTTTAAATGAAATTGCATTGAAGTTGGAAAGTGTTTCATAATCAATGCTTTAAGCATGATTGATCTTTCTTGTTTTAATAAATCTGTTTATTCTTCTCAGAATAACGCTAAAGAGGGAAGCTGATTGGTAATAAAGCAATTTGGGAGAATAATTTTGTGTGCTAACTTTAAATTTCAATTTAAAGTCAGCATTAATGTGGAGCATTATTTTTCTTATTTCGACTATTGATACGAGTATCACCATTTGCGATCAGAGAATAATACATCGACAAATTAAAATTCAGACGATTTAAAAACAGATGCTTTAATCTTAAATAAAGTAAATTTAACGAGAATTCTACAATTGAAGATAAATTAAATGTGCAATGCAATTCTTTTAATGCTTTAAATTCCAATTTAACGTCAGTAATAATGTGGAGAAATATTTTTCTTATTTCGACTATTGATACGCTTATCATCATATATCGACAGATTAAAATTTAGACGATTAAAACAAATGCTTTAATCTTAAATAAAGTAAATTTAACGATAATTCTACAACTGAAGATAAATTAAATGTGCAATGTAATTATTTTAATGCTTTAATTTCGTTGCAGTCATTTAAACTTTAGAATACTTTCTTAAAGCACTATGCAATCTGTTAACTGTTACGAACCAGTAACGTCGACAAGGGATGGTTTTAATGGTCATATCCGTACTAAATTTGTGCATGGTAGTCACTTGTGCAATGTACATCATAAAAAAGGGGTGTTTTCAGTAAAATCGTTTTAACGGGCGCTTCAATTTAAGGAACATTATTTTTAATTTCTAGTTCCAAAACTATATACGGTTCTGTGCATACAAATAGCTTATATACAAATAGCAGGTCCTCCGAATTAGGAACAATGGTTTTGGTTGTTAAAACACATGTTTGGTTGTTAAAAACGCAAAAACATGTTTTTTAATGTGCAAATATGCATTTTAATCATGCATTTAAAAATGCACGATCACAATTCCATTGCTAATGAAGCAGAAGGAAAAATAAAAATACCTTTTTAGGGACAATATTGAGGATGTTTCCTGAAGTATTTTTAATTACTGCAAAATGGTCGAGGTTATACTATCAAGTCTTAAAACGAGTTAGACATGAAATTATATAGCAAAACCTGTCATAGATGTTTTATAAACTCTGCCTAATAAAGATCATAAATTACACTTTATCACACATGGAAACACAATCAATTTTCTGTAACAAATATCCAAAAATTAGTGCAGGACTTTCCAACTAAAAGTTTAAAAATTTTATAATTAGAAAACTATTTAAATTTTTACTTTCTCATGCTATAGAATATAGTTGTAATTTTGTAATATTTTTAAAATATGTTGTGTGGATGCATAAAATGTGTTTTGTGGTGATGTCAATTTTATGATATGCAAATTCAGCTTGCCGGTATAGTGGATAGTATTTAAGCATGTTGGCAATTTTCTTATTTTAACGCCACTGAAAAAGGGTATGATGATACCCGAAAACTTTGTGGCTTTTTAAAAAATTGCATGTATGTCTGAAGGAAGTTTTTAATGAAATGACGTTTGTGATCTAATGATTTATCATTCTGTTATATATGTTGATCGATTTAAGGATTTGGCTCGTCGCCGCCATTAGTATTATATTTGAGGGTTTAAAAGATACGTAAACTAGAGATCGGCTACAAGATATTTCAAAAATTGAGAACTATACCTAAAGTATATGTATACCCTCCATACCTAAAGTATATATCTGGCGACGCCACTACTACAGATATATATTCCTTAATGATATTTAATCATAATATTAGTGATACCAAGAGCTACAACCGGAAAAACATACAATTTCACCTTTTATAAAACCTTCCGCTTTTAATCTAAAAAATGGTCCAGAGTTTAAAACTAAGCAAGCGGTTTTGCAGGGCATGAATATCACATGAACTAAAAAGTAGCAGTTTGCATTTCAATCTGCCAACTATTGCCACTTTTGATTTTTTTTTTAATTTTCTGAAAGACAATCTTGAAGGAACAAAGTGGGCTTAATTTAGTTTATATTAATTTTTCGTGGTTAAAATAAGATTCAATCAAAATTCTGAAACGCTATCACTTTTAGCCTCTTTATAATTTTATACTTTGTAATTACATTATAACTGGGCAGTCTTCGCCTAAACTTCCATATTAATTTCATAATTCTGTATTAAATTTAGTTAATTCAATTATGAATAAATCAACGAATCAATGATTATCATGAATAAATCAATCAGTCCATGATTATCGTGAATGAATCAACGAATTCTGTCATCATGAATCCAGCCGGGCAGCGCGTAGGGGGTTAAAACACCACTCGAGTGGGAGGGCCCGGGTTCCAGAAGGGACCCGGACATCTAGTTAATTGTTTTTAAGAAGAGAAGACATGAAAAATTCACAAGGATGGTAAAAATCAAATATGGAGGAAGGGAACCGTGATAAATGCTCGCTTTGCAACAATTTTATAGCACTTCGTTTGAGTTTTAATTGTACATATTAATTTGAAAAAATTTAGTTAAATTCGATTTCGATGAATGAATCGTTGAATATGAGTAAATAATCGAATCAATCAATGATTTTCTTGGATGTATGCATCAAGGATTATTATGATTCCAATTCCTTGAAATCGAAAAGGTTGAAATTCAAATTAAATCAAGGAATTTAATTATCCTGAATTTATTAACAAATTAATAAAGAATTAATAAAAAAAAAATTGCAACAGCTTGCTTTAACAAGGTTTGACTGTACTTGTAAAACCCGAGTTAATATTAACTTTTGTAGGTGTTCTACGAACAGACCCTCTTGCCTAAGCAAATTCACAGTAAATCAGTGAACATAAGGAAATCCTATGACTAATGCAAACTGGAAACACCTGGGTGGTATTAAGAGAGTTCCGATGAACCACCCACACGAAAGCAATTCCAATTTATTTCCTTGGTGGTCCAAGTAAGGGGGGCAAACAAAGGTGATACACAAGCAACCTTTGCCCAACCTCACTATTTGTTTTTGAGTCATACTTTGTAAACATTGTCCCGAAAGTACCTAAGAATACGGGGCTGTATTAGTTCGTATTAAAGTGCAGGTGTTATCGGTCATGTTAATAAGGCACTTGTGTGTTTTAATGCAATTAAATCAATTCTTAAACGTATAGACTGATTTAAAACTACATATAAAATGCTTTATATACTAATACCATTATAATATATAATATACTAATGCTCTAAAATACTTTATGAGCAACACAAAAATAGTTGATTAAATCACTGGCCAGGATTAAATCATATATATTTATTGTGATAATTTTACTGTGCTTATATTATATTATACATACACACATACATACACACACACACACACACACACACACACACACACACACACACACACACACACACACACACACACACACTAGAAAATGCACCCGACGTTGCCCGACATAAACTGAGCAGTCGTGGCGTAGCCGCGTGTATACTCATGCAATAGTATTTTATTTTAATTTTATTATATTATTTTAATTTTGTTAAAAGGATTTTGGTTTTCCGGAATTCGACGCGAGTTCCGGTATAGTATTTGGGGCGCAATAGAAAACATTAAGCGTTTCGAAATAAAGGTGTGCGTGTAGATGTGTGTCGAAGACCCAGACCGTCCGACTCATCCGAGGACATAGAGCATCTATTTGGACAGCCGGGTGTGTCTGTGTGTGTAAATGCACATTTAGAAATTAAAATTTATAAGTAAAAACTATGCATGAACTACTGCAGTACAAAAACCAGTCTCTGGAACATCCGTTACAAATAAGTGTTAACCTAAGTAACTTTAAAGACCAAGATTAATAGGAAAGAAGTAGTAGGTAACTTATTGCTATTATGGTAAAAGGGGAATAATTACAATCGAAAAGAACATGAGTATATATGTATACAGAAATCATTAGTAAATATATAATTATATATATAAAAATATATATATGAAAGAGCAAACATGGCAAAAAAAAAAATTAGCTCAAGATAAAAGCTCAAGACAAGGAGAACAATTATATACATAAACCATTTATATATATAGATATATAATTATTCTGAAGATAATAAATATTCACTTTATCAGCACTTATTTTTAAATTCTAGCTTTCAGAAAGATAGAAATAATGATTGGACTTCGGGTTAAATCGTTTTCTTACACTGAAGAAGGCGATCCAGCGTATCCTCCAAACACCTGTATGCTGCATTGTGTTATTTGTGCTTATACACATTGCTCAAGTTTTCCTTAATTATGTACTTGTTAAAATTTTATATATAATATTTGTTAGATTATTTAAAAAATATATTTTAACTTTACTTTTTTTCAACGTGGCGCAAGCGCGCACGCACACACTTTTATTTCGAATTGCTTATTTTCCTACTCCCTATAATCATTATCAAACATTTAAATTATTAATATGCATAATGATTTAAATCTAAATTCTAAAATTTTAAAGTTTCAGTATATATCGTTTTAATACTGAAATTTCACAAAAATTCTATTAAATTTAGAACAGTCCATAATATATATTCTACCGCTGCTAGCAAATTACTACCAAATAGTTTAAAAGAATTAAATGAATTATGAATAACAAAGAATTAAACGCGAATTTTAATATAAAGTGTTATAATATTGTAATTAAAAATAAGAAACCTAAAATATAAGTAAACTTTCAGAGGCATTGAAAAATTGTAAAAATGTTTGAGAACCGCTGACCTGCAGGATACTTTATACTTTACATACTGCGCGTCCTAATTAATAAAGAAACGTAGAGGTAAGAACGGTGTTACAAACTTTTCATCGCAGCTATTTCACTGCCCTTTGCCCTTTACATAGTCTGAGCTTTGTCTATTGCACTTTCTTATTGACACTTGCGCGATGGACGGGTGATGCCGTTTATAAGCTTTGAAACCCTACTGCCAACTCATGACTTCGCTTTCAGCCTATTGCCCTTTGGACCACGAAAAGCTGAAACTAAAATAAACGTCCGGCTACGCGCTGTCGGGAAGAAACGGAGGTCTGTACTTTAGATTCAAACAGGCTGTAGGGGGAAAACTGATCAATATTTTTAAACGCAGTTTTGAGCTGTAGGAAACTTATTGGCGCAAGTCTAATAACTATTTAGTCAGATTACTTTTAGAGGATAAAAATATGATTAGTTATTCAATCTTCACTTGTACGTAAACTGTCATCAATATTTTAGCACGAAAGTTGTTTAATTCCAGAGTTTGTCTCGCTTTAATTGTGCGAAGTACGTTTTTGTCGCTTTATAAATCGTGTTACTGTACATAATGTTATTTGCAGTACCATGTGGTATAATTTTAGCAAGATTACAGAAAGGTTACTATTGACCATTTGCACGTGATCTCATAATTGGTAAATCTGCTGTCTGTCACGTCTACGTTGGACGGAAAGATCGCTATTCCTCCGTCCCATGTTATCAATTCGTAACCTTCTTCATAACGAAATCTGAAAAGTTTTTGTTCAATAATATCTATTTGATCAGCTTATTTTCGCGACGTAGATTGCAGCTTTTATACGAAGTTAGCCCATTGTTTAGCGCGCTGGAGTTGCACTCGGTAGGCCCGGGTTCGTTCCGGGTTCCACTGCCAAAACTGCCGCTGTGTTCATGCGGAGTACGATCACGTTAAACATGTGGGTCCGAAAGTCCTTCCGAGAGGTTGGTGGTAGGGGAAGGAGGGTACGGTTCCTGTGGATGCCTCCCCCACTGGGTTCCGGTCTAAATTGGGTGGCACTTCCCGACCGTCCAAACTGTTACCTTACACCTTTCTGGTAGGTCGGACGGTCTGGGTTTCAACAACAACAACGAAGTTATCCGCCATTATGAGACAGTCGCTTCTTCCATACCATGTGATCGTCATTCGTACAGCAGTTCATCCAGCAAAAGCATTTTCGGGTTGAACTTAGAAAGCGGTGCCAAAGTTTGCTGCACCAAATGAATGTCGTGCAATAAGGCCATTAAGGATTATTTTCTGGCTTTTTCGAATTTCTGCTACTACAACTGCACTTTAACACTTTACAACAAAGTTGAAAAGTGTTTATGACTTTGTTCATTCTGTTTGTCCGTCTGCTAGCACGATAACTGCCGTAAAAATGACTTAATCAAAATGAAATTTTAGTATGTTGTTCAGACGGTCTGTAGGACCTATGGGAATATAAATGAATAATAGCACCCAATTAGTTTTGGATTGAACCCGGGTTGAAAAAATGAAGTACATTGAAACCTATGGGACCTAATTTTTCAAACATATTTTAAGCGGATTTAATAAGTCACAAATTTTAATTCACAAATTACTTCGAAAATGTTAGGTAATATTTAAATTGTTCCATAAAATATATATAAAAAAAAATTTTAGCAAAATATATTCAGTAGTTTTTTAAATAAAAATTAAAATAATAATTACACCTCTTATATGAGGCGATCAGGTGACCCACTTCAAAATGAAATATGATATCCATCTTGTCTCAAAATCGGGATTTTTGAAGTTCTTTTTAATTCATATTGAGTGTTGTATTCGTCCTAAAACAGATTTATTTTTGCTTAAATTCTGTGCATCTACATACTGAAACAACGCAATTACAATATATTTGAGTTTAAATGATCATCCAAATTTGATTATTTCTACAACGAAGTCCATTTTTAACTTATGTAAAATGTAAACAGCAAAATATGTAGAATGAGTTGTATAAGAATTGTTGTATTTCTTTAACACAAAATTATTTAGCTCATGGAGTCTTCATAGCTGATATGAATGAAAAATTCATTGATTTTACAGAGAGAAGGACGATTTTTTTCGATGAAGTTTTAAGCACAGAGTTTAATTACTTGTAGCTCCATGGTCTTAATTTTTAAATAAAATAAATTATTATAGTATTGTGATGAATGAAATGAATGGGAAAATGTTATGAATGAAATGCTGCTTTTATAGAGAGAGCCAGGCATGTTTTTTTTTCTATGACGTAATTTGAACGAATTTCAGTTGTTTTCGATGAAGTTTTCAAATATAATAAATTATCGTAGTATTATGATGATTTTAAAAATATTACCGAGGAATGTATCGCATTTTAGAGATGTTTAAATCAGGCAATTTATGTTTCAATGCCGTTATTTGAATGAAGTTCATTTTTTTTCGATGAAGGTTTAAGTTTTCAAATATAATAAATTAATGTAGTATTGCGATAAGTTTTAATAAGTTGCGATAAGTATTGCATTTTAGAGATGTTTAAATAAAATTGCATTGAAGTTGGAAAGTGTTTCATAAGCAATGCTTTAAGCATGATTGATCTTTCTTGTTTTTTAAGTATACACTGATTATAAACTGCTATGTTCACACACATATGTGGTACAATTTCTCAATACACCGTTCTCCAAGGCATGCATTCAATTTTTTTTTTTTGTATATGCTACGATATCATGGTTGTATCCATTAACAATCAGCCTTCATTTCGTCCAACCATGGCGAGGTAAAAAACAGTGACGTCACATTATGACGTACGTGGAAATGGTCAATAATTATGTGACGTGCAGGGTAACGTAAATCTGGAAATATACGATAGGGTTGGTTGACGCACTAATCTCGGGATTATTCGAAGAATGCTTCAACCTACATCACATAGTATAAAAGCAATATATTGGAAGTAATGGGCAACCAACGTGCATATAATTGTTGTTACTTCTATTGAATACCTAAAAATTATGAAATCACATTTTCCAATTTATCAAACTTTCTTTAAACATTTAGCTAAATTAAATTTTACTTTATGTCAGAAGATTTATCCGAACTTTTCGTAAGATTCATAACTTTTTCTTTTTCTATGTAAATTTTTAGTAATGTGGTACGCATTCCTTCGGATAAAGTTTTTCTCAATGTGTTTGTTTACAGCTGAAAATTAATATAATCTAGCAATACGAATCGACATACAGCATTTCACTTTTATTATCCATAAATATGGCGTATAACAATGCGAATAATATTAAGCATAATTTGAAAAAATATCAGAACTAGTTGTCATTAAGCAAACGTTTCAGTGAGAAGAAATCAATCTACAGGAAAGAAATTGCTACATAAAAAAAAAAGATATGATGAAGAAAGTAAGCGATTTGAATTAACACTGCATAATACTGTATATTTATGTTTTTTTTTTCTTTGTTCATTATTTTTAATTATAGAAGCAGTAAAACTGGTTCATCTTTTATATATATTGCGAAGATACACACCCATATTATTTCAAACTATAGACTTGTGCTAATTTTTTTAGATGCGGCAAGATAAGAAAATTATAAAAAAACAAAAGAAAAAATATGCATGTTTCGATGTATTTAAACATTAATAAATAAATATAGAAAGAAATTGTCTCACTGGTTTTGTTCAAAGATCGTTAGAAAGAACGATTTTTTCCAATAGTGGAAAACTCTGATAATATTTTCGATCGCTGAGGAACCGATGTCTAAAAATCGTTCAACATAAAATAACCAAAAAACTAATTCGAATTAAAATAAAATCGCCAGTGTCTGTAATATCGCGAGTCCAGATAACCCAGCACCGAATTTCGCGGCTGTCCGAAGCCTAGATTTCCCGCTACAGATGACACATAGAGACATACATACATATATAGAGACAGGCATACATAGATACAGATACATGCATACAGAAACAGAAAGAAATACATCTCTTATTGTGCAAAGAAATCTAAAAGTTTTTGCATATTTTGTCCCTACGCGTGCGTCAACTAACAATATAAAATAATTATGATCACCATGCACTACAATTTTCTAAATACAGAGAAAGTATTAAATTTAAATAATCCCTGAAATCAATTCCTTCATTGTAAAACCTCCTCGACCAGAATTCTGGTAGCACGTGTTTATGCACGAGCATCAATGCCGTTGTAAGTTCGTTAAACATTTCTAAGCATTTGTTTCTTCAAAAGTCAGTGATGAGGTTCCTTCTCCTTCGGCTGCTCAAACACATTTATCTGTCAACCACCAAGGAATAAATAAATACCACGACCGCATCCGTCTATCTCACGACCACCACGGTGGCATGAAAATTATGGGGGTGGGGGGCAACCTTAACTGAAGACGCACGAGAGATGACGGACATGAACTGTAAACTGTGCACGATGTTCGGAAACTAGAGAAGCCAAGCTTGTCCCTGGCATTTACAATATCATTTTTTTTCTTTTTTACCCTCGTTCGATTAGAAGATACTTTTTTTTAAAGAAGTTAATGATGCCGTGAATTGGAGAGGTTTCTAACCTACTTTTGCAAGTATCCAGTTGATCAATAATTTATGAATGTAAAATTTTTATTATTTAAGACATGCAATTTTTGCTATTTATAGCTTTGATTAGTTTGTCAATGTTCTTTTCAGACATCTTTAACTACCACAGCTGACACCAGGGGGCGGGTTTACATGATCGTGGAGCCTGAGTGGTATTTTACTTGGGAGCCTCCATGGCTGTTCATAATGTTTTGCGGCCTCATGTATAAGTTTCATTTTATGTAAGGTGACGAAATGCAGCACCAGGACCCACAATGAAAAGAAACACAGGATTAAAAACACCTATCACATAGTCCTCATTTGGACCTCAGTTTTTCAAAAGCCCTCGGCTCAAGATGTGTATCACTCATACTAGATAGTCTCCAATATAGAATCTGAATGCTTTTTAGCCCCCCCCCCCCGACATTTTAATGCAGTACTACTTATGACAGCAGTATTTTGGCACAGATACAAAAGGTTTTTAGTCAAATTCAATTTTTGCCATTTAATTTTTAAATTTTATTGAATTGGACTCTGTGACACTTCCTGAGGGCTCCGTAAGAGGAAGTTGCTTTTAAACAGTTTTAATATTTTGAATTTTTATTATTTCTTTAAATATAAACAAGTTTATTTTACATATTGAGTAAAATTTTATAACCATTTTAAATTGAATAGGAATATTAGAAGATTCGCAGCCCCCCCCCCCTCTAATATTGTGTTTGTCCACTTATCAGTAAATCTGACCCTGGTCGACACCCTCCTCCTTTGAGATTTTGGCTATGCCTAATAGCATCCTCCAGTGATTTTTTCAGCGAATTGGCATATAATAAAAATATGAATATATACATACCCCAATGGGTGCCCATGCAATTTTTCCAGAAGGGGGGGGGGGAACTCAAGGATAACATCGATTAGCTTGATAGCCAACTTTGTCACCTTGAACGTCTAGGGAGGGAGCAAGTGTCCTCCTTGCTCTCCCCTATGGGCGTCCATACATATCCCTATCCTATACAGCAAATAAAATAATTGGACCTCAAACTTAACCATGACCAAACTGAGACATTAGATCAATAATAAGCCTACTCGGATTAAGAAAACAACTTTGTGAATTTCTTTCTGTGTCATCAATGATATTTAAAATACTTTTTAAAGTATATTCATTTAATGTATAGTTTGAAGTATTTAAAAGAACCAATAGGCACAATTAAAAATGTCAATAAGTTAATATATACAGGGTGTCCAGGAAAGTTCGTATCAGGGGAAATTTCTGGAGAACAGTTTTTTTTTTTTTTTTTTTATGCAACTTCATAGGAAACCCCTATGGCGCTTCACGACAAGACAAGTTTCAGGGGTTTAAGTATTTTAATTATAATATATTTCTCGAAGTAGCAGTTTTCTTACGTCAAATACAAAACAAAAAAATGATTTTAAAAACTCAATGAATACAAATTTTCTTTAAAAAATATTATTCCTTTACTATATATAATAAATATAAAATTACTGCAGGTAAAAACCTTTTTTGAAGGGGGGGGGGGCACTTTAGCGAATTGGGGCCCCCTAAAAAATTCGAAGGATAGGCCTGGGCCTTACACAACCCTTTTTTGTAATCAGGCCTAGACTGGAAAATCCAACGTTAATTTAGATCTGAAAGAGCCAGGAAGTGGTTCCAATGTTAGCATCTAATGTTAGGACTGAATTCAACAAGATATAATCAGTCAAAATCAGCTTTCGCACGGGAGGCAGTACAAACATTATCCATCCTACAGGGCTTGCTTTCATTTCAAACAAGAAAACTGACCACTTAGCAATTTACAAGCGATAACTTTCCGCAAATATCAACTTTTTGGTATCATTAAGCAAATACCCACAAATCCCACACATTCCAAATAAATACAATTTCCAGATAAGAAGAGCACAAACAGCTACTAGGTTCCAGCAATATATTACAAGTGTCAGGGGTATGAAGTGGTGTTGATCCCTTTTCCCCCGTGCACCACGAGGTGGTGACGCATACGGAATATAAACAGAGAAAGAATTGGCGAAACCGGAGATACTGCTTGTCGGCAATAAAGATCGCGACACGGGAGAAGGAGGGAATGATTTTGGCCCACCACAGCGGGATACTTACATCAGTGTGGTCCCTGAACAAATCTAAAATTCTTTAGGCAAAACATACATAGGTGTAAACTGGGTTTTAGATGGGGGGGGGGGGGGGGTAGGATTAAACTGGGTGCTACATGCTAGATACCGTTTAACTAATATTGACTCAATGCAGAGCCAATGCAATTGTTCAGTCAAGGGCGAAGTTATAACAAACTACTGCCTACATACAAACGTTAACTAAATGAAATATATTATAGGAAAGTGGGGGCACTTTTGAAGACCCTAAATATTTTCTTTAAAATATTGTTCTTTAGATATAAATGGCAGCATATTACTATTGTTGTAATGCAACAAAGTAGTCAAACTTTTACCAGTTTTCTTTGGATACTGTTGTCTGAGCAAGGTATGTATTTTTTTTATTCCCTCTTGAATCTAAACTTATCAAAATAAAGGTGTAAGCTTAAGGTTGAGAGTATTTTAGCTCTAATTTAAACTATTTGTTTAATATTTAACTGAAGAGTGGAGTTTTAGATTACAAGCTTTGTTTTATTCAAATACTAGCCGCCTTTGGCGACCAGCCTGTTCGCTACCCTTGAAAATTCTGACCGTGGCAAACTCGTTGGCGCGACCTACCAGAAAGGTGTAAGGTAACTGCTTGGAAGGCCAGGAAGTGCCACACAATTTAGACCGGAACCCAATGGGGGAGGCATCCAAAGAGACCGTACCCTCCTTCCGCCTTTGGCGACCAGCCTGTTCGCTACCCTTGAAAATTCTGACCGTGGCAAACTCGTTGGCGCGACCTACCAGAAAGGTGTAAGGTAACTGCTTGGAAGGCCAGGAAGTGCCACACAATTTAGACCGGAACCCAATGGGGGAGGCATCCAAAGAGACCGTACCCTCCTTCCCCTACCACAAACCTCTCGGAAGGACTTGCAGTCCCACACGTTTAACGTGATCGTACTCCGCGTGAACACGGCTGCAGTTTTGGCAATGGCGGGAATCGAACCCGGGCCTACCGAGTGAAATTCCCGCGCGCTAACCACTGGGCTACCGTGCCATCCGCGACAATCTCCATAACTTTATTTTTATTCGGCAATTTTGGGAATCGAACCCGGGCCTACCAAGTGCAAATCCCGCGCACTAACCACTGGGGTACTTCACCCTCCGCGATATTCTTCATAACTTTCTTTTTATTCACCCAATTTAGACCGGAACCAAGTGGGAGAAGCATCCACAGGGACCGTACCCTTCTTCCCCTACCACCAACCTCTCGGAAGGACTTACAGACCCACATGTTTAACGTGATCGTACTCCGCGTAAACACGGCGGCAATTTTGGGAATCGAACCCGGGCCTACCGAGTGCAATTTCCGCGCGCTAACCATTGGGCTACTTTGCCCTACGCGACAATCTCCATAACTTTCTTTTTATTCATCCAATTTAGACCGTACCCTCCTTCCCCTACCACCAACTTCTCGGAAGGACTCACGGACCCACATGTTTAACGTGCTCGTACTCCGCGTAAACACGGCGGCAATTTTGGGAATCGAACCCGGGCCTGGTAACTGGTTGGACGGCCAGGATGTGCCACCCAATTTAGACCGGAACCCAGTGGGGGAGGCATCCACAGGGAACGTACCCTCCTTCCCCTACCACCAACCTCTCGGAAAAACATACGGACCCATATGTTTAACGTGATCGTACTCCATGTCAGTGGCGGAAATCGAACCCGGGCCTACCGCGTGCAATTCCCGCGCGCTAACCACTGGGCTACTTCGCCCTCCGCGACAATCTCCATAACTTTCTTTTTATTCACCCAATTTAGACCGTACCCTCCTTCCCCTACCACCAACCTCTCGGAAGGACTCACGAACCCACATGTTTAACGTGATCGTACTCTGCGTGAACGTGGCGTAAGTTTTGGCAGTGGCGGGAATCGAACCCGGGCCTACTGAGTGCAATTCCCGCGCGCTAACCACTGGGCTGCCGCGCCCTCCGCGACAATCTCCATAACTTTCTACATATTCACCCAATTTAGACGGGAACCCAGTGGGGGAGGCATCCACAGGGGCCGTATCCTCCTTCCCCTACCACCAACCTCTCGGAAGGACTTACGGACCCACATATTTAACGTGATCGTATTCCACGTAAACACGGCGGCAGTTTTGGCAGTGGCGGGAATCGAACCCGGGCCTACCGCTAACTTCCCGCGCGCTAATTTGCAATTTAAAATGACCATATGCTTAATTCCATCATCCTCATTCCATTGTTTCATTGTTCTATCATTTAAAATATCCATAAAATTAAAATATCCATTTAAAATATCCAAAAGTTAAAATATACATTTAAAAAATCCAGATCGTCCCATCATTTAAAATATAAATATAATAATTTATATAGAGCAAAGGCCCTCTATTCAGAACCGTGACGTCACCTCCACCTTGACGTCCCCACCCACCACCTTCCTTGCTTCAGCGGGGGAGAAACGAACGGAACGCCGAGAAATTTAAAATCATGGCGTCTTTAAAATTGCCATCCTGAAGGCAATTTTCATTATTTCTGGACCACATTAGACTTGTAAGAATGCCAGATATTTCAGCTTTCTAAAAATGTAAATTATTAGTCGAAATTATGAGTACTTTTCACGATGCGAGAATTTAAAAACAAAAAATTGATTTTTTGAGCCAAAAGTGAGTTTTGTTTTAAAATCTTTAAAAAATATTAGAAATCGAAATTCAGATTTGAAATTCATATATTTTTACTCGAAATTCTCTGCTCTTTCCGATGGTGTGATTTATTTTTTTCTACGATGTCTGGATCGTGGAGAAAAAAGGGCAAAACGGGCAAAAAACGGTCGAAATCGCATAAAACATTAAATAAATAAAAAAATAATTAAAATTTTAAAAATCGGTTTTCATGTGTCCCCTTCCCTCCCCCCCGGGTCTCCGATTGCCAAATTTCGTAGCTCTCCGACGCGCGGTCGCGAAACGTATAGTGTATAAGACAGACAGACAGACAGACAGACACACACACACACACACACACACACACACACACACACACACACACACACAGACATTGCCTTTTATTATTTAAGATGTAAGCTTAACTGAGTAGTTGTTGATAGTGCTAAACTTCGTGTGATGGGGCACTTTTGAACAGAATAAACAGGAAAGTTGGGGCACCTTTGAACAGAATGAACAGAAAAGTTAGGGCAGTTTTGAACAATCAAAACTACATTGTAAAGAGTTATGAAAGTATCTAAATATAATTATTTTTAAATTTACGGTGAAAATTAAAGATGCAAATTATTTAAGAGTCACTTTACTATTAAAGTTTCATTGATATATTAACAACGTTTAATTACTATAATTATTAACTAGCATGTTATTTACTTTTATATGAAAGTTAAATTTCTCTTCACAAAATATTGACAATGTTTGTAGAGTAAAAATTTATGTAAATTATAGCTAACTACCATTATATTCAGTTTTGATTTTTGCTTACAGAAAAGTGTTTAACAAGATGATTAGAATTAATGTCAAAAAAAGAGCAAAGCCTGAAATTTTTTGTTTTAGAAAATTTGAACATTAATAATTTTATTTTAGTTTAATTTCGTACAAAAATAAAACTATTGTTCACTATGTTGGTCAGATCGAATTGCAATTACAGGATAAAACAGAATTTAACAAAATTCCTTCATAAGAAATAAAATGATTATAAGTTTTATTTCCCAGAGGCATCAAGTATCAGTTTGGTGGATTTTGAGGTTATTGTAAAAAGTTATCCTAACCAAAAATAACTGGAGGATCCTTGCACGATGTTTCTACAATATGCTTTGATACTAATTTTGATGGATATACATTTGGTTAAATTCTATATGTAGTAATTTCAGTTTATATATATATATATATATATATATGCTGCATTTTATTCTAATTATCTTGCATTCTTTTTAAAGATGTGAAGTCTTCAGTAAAAACTTATAATAACTTCATGCTTCTTTATTAGTTCAAAGGTACCCCTAGCTTGTTCAAAGGTACCCCTACATGGGACAGGTTTGAACAGAAAAATTTCAATTTTTTTAAAACCTTGCAACAATGTATTTTATTCAGGAAAATTTAAGTTTTAGGCTGATATGATTATGAAATTTATTGCCTTTTGAGTGTGATATTCAAAAATACAATAACTAAACTTCAAGTCTGAAATAAAATTATTTTCCAAAAAATTAAAAAAATGTTCAAATGCACCCCCTTTTGCCCTACTTGACAAAAGCAATTAGAAATATTAAAAATAATTGCATTAATATGCAGAAATGCATTCATGTGAGTATAGCAATAAGCGTAAACAGAAACAAGATACGGTTGATAACTATGCATCAAAGTACCCGTCAGATACAATAAAACAACAATGAAATGGCCGACTAATCCACAAAACAGGAAAATCGTATTCTGAAAACAATGACACATCGCTGGCTAAACAATGAGCATCCTTATATACCCTCTAAGGAAAGGCATAAACAGATAACTCGCGAAATTCTCAACCAATGCATTCGATTCTCAAAGTTTCCCAAACTCTCCAAAAATTGCCAACTTGGCGACATTACAAAGTCTCCAAATTTGTCGCTCAAGCGACTCGGACCTTTACATTATAGCAATTGATAACTGTAAATGCCGTTTTTCAAAACGTATATATGTTACAGTGAAAAAGATATTGTAACAAGACACAAATGAAGATATTTTTTAAACATGTATTCAGGTAGGTCTTAAAACATGCTTTTTCGCCAAAATCTAGATTTAAAAGAATTTCGAAAAGCAACACTTTCTCTATGCTGTAAGTATGGAAAACATTTAGTGTACCGAGACGCAACTGCTTTCATCCGACAGATAGCTTATCGGGAACATTTTCTTTTCAAAAGATATAACTGCATTGATAAAGTTGATAAAGAGCTCTTTACCACTATATTGCCGAAATTATGGCGTAACAAATGGGAACCCGGCATTCAGTAGAAAATAGACATAACCTAATTAGGAAAATAATTTACTTTCAAAATGAATGTAATGATTTAAATAAATAAGTGTGCCCATATTCATTATTTCGGTTTTTTCGCTGAACGCAATCTTAAAATCTCCAAACAAAAAGTCTTTGCCCCGTCTATGTTCTAAATAATTGTATATCATGATTATTTAGCTGCAAATATCGAACCGATGTCAAGAAGAAAAGAATAAAGATTTGTAATTGTGTTTAATTTTAAGTTCAAAATTGAATGTGTTATTGATATGATAATAATCATATCATATAAACTTATAATAAAATGTCTATTCAATTCTTTTTACACGCTTCTTTTTTACACGAATTTGAAGATTACACGGTTCAAAACAGTCTTCCTTTTTTGAAAAAATTATTTGATCTAACACGATTTCAAAGTCATTGTCTTATACTAATGTATACTTATTTTTACACGAATTTCTGAAGAACATATCTACCGTGTAAAAAGAGTTAGGTGTACATGTAGATAAAGCAAATTAATATGTTTCGGATAATTAAGGTTAATAAAAATGTTCATTGTTTTGGTAGCAATATAAAAATTTAGAAAATATTCTAGTCTACGATATGACATTTAAAAATCTACCAATTCGTAAAATAAAATGCAAAAAATCTATACCCGTTTGTGGCATAAAATTTGGAAAATCTGCCTTTATGCGCTTTTGGTTCAAAATTACATCTAACATTTACTTTATAATTACCGTAAATATTTATTATTATTACTCAAAGGACCAAATAAGACAATACTCGTGAGAGAGAAGATAACATAAACACAAAGTGGACATTCTACAATAAACAGTTCGATTTCAATAGTTCGAGCAATCTTTCATGGGTCGAGGCAACCCATGTTATTCCGTGAATTGCTTCATAGGAATGGAAGGGTTCAACAAAAACTTTCTTCATACGGAGCAAACAGCTGCATGTAACGCTGTATGTGTTTATAGCAGAGCTGTTGCCAAAAAGAAATTGTAGAAATGCTAATCGATCTGCAAATTTATTCGCAAAGGAGTGTTGAGAAGTGTTGCAGTACTATTTCAAAACTCATTGCATGTCTTGAACATGCACCAAGGTCTATTATTTCGAAATGTGAGTAGAAGCAGATGTACGCTACAACTCCAGTTACATATTTTCCGAAACTGGGCCGTGTCTATATGAAATATATTTAACATAATATTTAGAGCATATTTTTGCAATCACAACATAGTATCATCCACGCGTCATTTTATGTCTATTATTGTTCCTGCGATAACGAAGAAATGTATAAAATTACGCGGGTTTTTTTTTTTTTATAATTAATGACTCACTAGTGGGCTAGTAATTATTTCGCGGCGCGAATTTTCGTAATTTTTTATTTTTTGCTAATTTCCGATTTTTTCAATAATATTGCCTAATTTCTATTATATTAAAATTGTTTCGCATCGTGAATTTCTGAGTTTTTCTTCCCCTCCCCCTGAATTTTTATTTATATATATATATATTTCTTTAAGTTTTGCGAATATCAAATTTATGAAATCACTTGGATGTTTTAGACGACGAAAAGCATTTCTTTGCTTTTTCGTTCATATCGAATGCGAGTATAATATATTGTCGAGTAGGCGAAAGTTTGATAGATTTCTGAAATACGAAATAAGCTCGCTTTCCTTAGCTACATAAAGTCGACTTTGCTATATTCAAAAACGTGTTACAGGACTGAAAGCACTGGCGATAAAGAAGGAAATCTGTGTATATACAATATAAAGTATCAAGTTTAATTTTTTGAGTACTTTTCTCTTTAAAGGCAGTCAGATTCCCCCCCCCCCCCTTTACTGGGATATTTTTTGCAGTTTCCCTCACAAAGACTATTTGGCAAAGTTTAATAGCAGTTTTCCAGAAAACACATTTTCCAATACATAACATCAGAGTTGCTAAATGATCCCCAAATGAAAACAGTTTTTATAAAACAGTCGAATTCCGAAAAATATGTAATGTCTTAACCAGAGAAGCAGAAAGGTATAATTGAGGGAAAATTATCCATTAGTAAATATGTTTCCATGTCCCATCATATCTAAATATCAAGGCGAATATTAAGATATAAAAAACTTGTTAAGGGTGAGAGTCAGTAAATCTTCTGCCCTATCCGCGCTTTGTTAACTTTCGCGACACACGTTTTTCGCCGAAATTCTGCTCAAACAGTTGCGAAATACTTTCTGATAGATAAAATGCAATACTTAGATTATATTAAAACTAAGTTTAATACCCAATAAAACATAGAATATATATTTCATTTTAATTTAAAATATTTTTGGTGCTGCCATCTGTTGTCGCAATTTAATTCATACCGACTATTTTAATTTTTTAATGAACATTTTTAAATATCCATTCCTTCTAATACGTTATTAAATACAACAGGTCATATATAATAATGCCACAATCACAGAAACGTAATTGAACTTGGACTTGAAGACAAAGGAACTTGAAGATAAAACAGCAGTCCTCAGTAATGTACATTACCTTTAGAGAAATTACCTTTCCGTGACTGTGGCATAATTATATATGATCTGTTGTTGTATTTAATACTGTATTAGAAGGAATAGATATTTAAAAATGTTCATTAAAAAAATAAAAATAATCGGTATGAATTAAATTATAACAGATGGCAGCACCAAAAATATTTTGGATCAAAATAAATTAAACTTAATTTTAATATAATCTAGGCATTGCATTTGATCTTTCAGAAAATATTTCGCAACAGTTTGAGCAGAATTTCGGCGAAAAATGTGTGCCGCGGAAGTTAACAAAGCGTGAATAGGGCAGAAGATTTACTGACGCTCACCCTTAAGGCAATGGACGTTTATTTGCATTTGACATGTTAAAAAGCAACCAAAATAAAATCAACCTTATTTTTTATTTTCTTATTCTGATGTTATTACACGCATTTTATCCATATTTAACACAGCAATCTGGTTTATACTTTAAAATATATATAAGTCCGTATTATATTTGACAAAAATTAATTTTAATTATTTCAAAGAAACTTTTTACATTTTAAAGGCATTTTCCATAATCATAGTTTCTCATATTTCTAAAGGAATTTTCAGAACACCAAAATCTGGGAATTAATAGTAATACTTCTAAAAGAATATTTCTAGAAATATCTTTGTATTTTACGCCATGACTGTCCAACTGGCGATATGTAAAAGTCCAATGTAATCTAAAGCATTTCTCTATGACAATAATTTAAATATTTTTTAAATGGCAACTTCGCTACTTAACCATAATAAAACACATTTTAATGATATTTAATAATATTACTTTTTATTCAATCATTTTTTTTAGGACAGAAAATCATGTTTAGAGGATAGCAACCCACGAAACAATTCAGGAAAAAGAAATTGGACAGACTGGATTAGATTTAAGACAGACTGGATAGAGAAGACATGACATGGAACTAAACAAGTGTAGAACCGTAGTCATTATATACTATATAAAGAAATAGATAGAATTTTTGCGATTTGGGCAATAAGAACAAAATTGATAATTTAAAATACTAGAAATATATATCACCCAGAAACAAGTCTATAAGGAAAAAGGAGAGTTTGAAATTAATTTATGAAATATTCACCGATAATATGCTTGCTTCTAATTTCTCGGCTTGACTGATACGTTTTAGGTATGTAAAAGAAAATTTAAAAACATGTATAAATTATTGAATTATTTGCAAGCTGAAACTCATAGAAAAATGCAACATTTTACGATTCTAATGTTAGTATTTCTACGTTATAATGACGCTACATTGAAGTGCTCAGGACTTGAAATTGAAATAAAATAAATGATTATTACAAAAAAAAAAAGTATAGTAGAATAACACCACTGAAAATTCCAGAAACTGTTTACAATCTTATGCACTTCAATTGCGCACGATGCGGAGTTGATCGATACGGGATATCAACGCACGAGAAAGTCGAGTGACGCGTTTCACTCCAACCGTTTTAAATTTAAAAATATTTCATTTTGTACCGATCAAAGTGGAAAAATTTCCTGAAATTTCACCAATCCGCAAGACATTTAAGGTCGAGAACCTCTGCTATACATCATCTTCCACAGATAGACACTTCATCTAGTGCCAAATACATTTCAAAAATTTATTACCACCGATATACAAAACTGCCCATAAAGAGACATTTCGAAGACGTGGGACGGTTGCACCCGTGGTCGCCTCCCAATTCTTTCTCGAATACACACAAGACGGATTCTGTATCCTGGGAACGTCTTCTTATCCTATTTTATCAAAAACAAGTGGGAGCCAGTGTTTATATCAAGTTTGGAGACTTTCCAATTACGAGACTGCCTTTATTGTAAACATCAGGGTCCGAAAAATGATTTATTCTCTTCATAGTTTACATATAGAGAGCTCAAAATTGGCGACCTCAGTTAGTTTTTTCGACTCTGCTTAAACTTGGGATCAGGATTTGATTTCCTTGGGTCAAAGGTCGTTGTCGTTTGTCAGGAGTCCATGAGTGGTAACTGGAGATACGCAAGGGATGAAAAATGGAGCGAAAAGAGAAGGGGGGGGTCACGTTTAAGTTTTCCCGGAGAAATCTAAAACACAAGAAATTGCCGGAAGAATATTCCTCAGGACAGCGATGGGCAATTTCATGTGGTGCGACACTACTGTGTTTCTACACGTATCATACAGTGACGTATTGATGTCATCCATATTCTGACCCAGATAAGGACTTTTTTTTATCTTGCGTTTAAAATAACTAATAAAACTAATTTATATAATTTTTATTTTAACAAATTATTGCTAATACAATTCGGCAGCATAATTATTACACCTTTCCCGAGAAAATGTGATTGGACGTGAATACAGGAAATGTCCAGTAATCTAGAATTATAATCCATAGATTGCATAATTAGTATTAATACACCGCTGTTATTCGCGAAAATTCATAAAATCACCCATTTAACTTCCATTAAAAAATATCTATAACTTAATTATTAAGAGTTATTTTGAATGCTGTTGAATTATATTTAAGTTATTTCGACAAATAGATGTAGGCAGGGGAGATTAGTGTGCAGGCCAAAAAACGTGTTTGTCCATCAAAATGTCGAATTTGAATATTTTCGGGAAAACAATACTATTTGCTGTGGAATAGAATGAGAAAGCGAAATAAGATGTACAGTTGAATCTGCCTTAAACACAATTTCATGGGACCGAAAGAATTTTCCGCTTTATGCAGGTTATCTGCCTTAAACACAATTTCATGGGACCGAAAGAATTTTCCGCTTCATGCAGGTTATTTCAGAAAAAGCTAAGTTTAATGTTTAGCTGAAAATGCAGATAGACCATATGTGCTTAGTTACCTATACATGATTTTAAAAATTCTGAAAAGTTTATTTAGATGCACTTAATAAATACTATATTATACCATAATAACTAATTTAATTATTCTAAATATGTACATACGTACATTTTTGCATACTGCGAGCGTATGAGCATATGTACATTAAAAATAGTTGGACAAATGTTTTAAAAATTATGAGACTTGCAGTAAAAACTCGTGCATTGATTAATATTTCTGGCATTCAGAATCTCCCTGATTAGCTGAAAATTCTTGAAGTTCTGAAACAACTTAAAAAAAAAAATGATTTAATAGAAAGTTCATATTTAGTAGTACCGTTTTCATTTACGAGTGACACTTCGTCATTCTCTTGAAAATAAATTGCTGAAACAGTTGATTTTTCAGTTCTTGGTTCATTACATACAATAGGTGCTTTATAAACAAATTATTTTAAATTGGCCGTCCGTTTCCGCATTGTACAGGTTCTGTTTTACACAATGGAAATAACAAATTTCCTATAATTTTGGACGGGGCTAAAATACTTTCTACTTATGACAGTGTTCCTTTTCCTGCAGGTTCCGCTTCAAACACGTTTGGCTATCGCACATTCGCGGATACAAAAGAGAAGGTAGGAGTTGGCGAGACAGAAGGTTTCGTATAGGTTCGGCGCCAGACGAGATGCAAAGCAAATTCACACGCACAGATATGGTAATAAATTTCAAGTACTCAAGGGATTCGGTCTGGGGGAACAAACGTAATTAACAATGCCTAGTGCATTAAAGGACTCTAACTGACCACACAGAAGCGGCTATATACATACGACCATAAACAAGAGTGTTTATTGAACTTCCTTTACAAATTGTGTTTGTCTCGTCTTCCAGACAGAATGTCGCCTGTTTACAACACCACACAGGACAACGGCTGGTTAGATATTGTCTTTCTAGTTGGCCGTGAGCAGGAACTTGGGTGGGCAACAGTTTTCAACTACATCCACGTGTGAATGTTGACCATAAACATTATCAAGGGAAACAAATAACGGTAAACCACAAGGATGTCCTGATGCCTGAGTGAAAGGTCATTAATCCTTTAAGAAAAACAGATGGAACCTAGCTTTCAGAAGTTCCCTCACAACTTGCAACTGACAGCTTCCGCGATTAGCATGCATTTACTTTACATCCATGAAGATTACATCATAGGCCTACATGCAAAAGACTTTGTATAAGGTCTATGATAAAAGCAGCGTTTCTTTCAAGCATGTGTCCACGATTATTCGCCCCCCCCCCTCCCCCTGAAACTTTTTATGTTAATCTAGTTTCCATTTATGTGGCAGCATTTAGATATATAAGGCAAATAGAAAACTTGTCCCCCCCCCCCCCTCCGGGCAAAAAGTCCTGAAAGAAGCACTGGATAAATGAAGGGTGAAAGAAGTTACCTAAACGCTGTTTGAAAAAACCCGTAATGTAATAATTTAATATAAATGGTTTCTACTCAAAGGATCAGCAATTGAAATATAACTTATGACATATTTCTCAAAATACTAACTAAACCTGAGCACAGTTAAGGTGAGTATTCATACATTTATCATCTCATATATACACAAAACAATAGCTGGTTGTCGCTATGTGTGCTTGTAGAGGGCAATCGCCTTCCTGTGTCGAAAAAACCGAAACTTCGATGCTTCGTTTGGAAATTATCTCCGGAGTAGAATGGTGTGCATATCTTTTAGATAATATTTTTTTCATTTTAAAAATAATTAAAATACGAAATTTATTTCATGTAACATTTCCCTTTTAAATGCGACTTTTATCGCTCAAAAACGTTTTCGCAGTTGGCATTTTAGTGATTTAAAAAAATAATAAAAAATGCAATAACAATCCCTTAGATGCTTGCAAAATATCATTATAAAGCTTCAAAATTTCTACATTTGATGTTACCGTTTTAAACTTTCGGAAAGACATATCTGTTGGAAAAAAAATCGGTAAAAATCTCGATTTTTATTCAAAATTTTCTGATAAATGCAACGTCTGAGACTATCCTAAAACCGCAGATTTTGAATTCTACAAATTTGATTTTCAATGGATAAAATTTAAAGTGTTCAGTTTTACTTAATATTAAACTATCACTTAATTTCGTACCATATTGTACTGTTGCAATTAAAATTTAATGCATTCTATGTATAGGTACCATGAAAGCAATTCAACTGCACAATACACCTTCCCCTTTATTCTAATTTGGAGCTTCTAAATAAAACTGCTGTAAAAGCAAATGTTTTAGACAATTCGTTAAACTTTTGATACCGCTACTTTTTTCCAACAGCTTAATCGATTTCTCTAATGATAATCTACAAATTGTTTATTTGCTAAGTTAAATTTTAAATCGTTTTTGTTTACATTTAAATACTTTAAATCCTAAACTTGATATCGCAACTTCAAATATATATTTTAACCATAATCATTAATTTGCAGCAGACAGAAGTTTTGTCAAAACACTTTGTACAAAGGATAAGAAAAATCTCAAACAACGTAATTAAGCACAAATTAATAAAATAAAGCAGCATACAGATGTTTCGAGGATACGTTGAATCCCCTTCTTCAGTGCAAGATAGACCAACAAACCTGAATTCAAAAGACAAAACAAATGCTTTTCGTCTTTGTTATTTTTGAAAACGCTATTTCTTCAGTTCTAATGTTACTGCATTTTTCCTACATTCATTTGCATTTCTGTGCGTTATATAAAATCCTCAATGTTATATTTAAAGAACGGGTATTAGACACAGAAAAATGGGATTTTAGAATGATGTTGGTAGGGAGCAATCTTCGCATGTAAAATTCATTGTGAAATCGATATTTTGTCTTACAAAATACATAAATTTTCATGAATACAAAATAAATGGAGTAAAAAACTACAAAATTGTGGAAGAATGGAGAAAGTTGTCTTGATCTGCATGTATGTCAAGTAACGCCGGTCGCTACAACATATCAGAAAACACAGCATAGGAAGCGAGGAATGCACTCCTATGTATGTTAAATTTTTACCTTTCATCAGTGGCACGCATTGTATCAGTGGTGAATCAATGGGGGATTTGGGGGTTATACCCCCCAGGAAATCATTGAATTTCGTAGAAATGGTATATAGAAAACAATATTTGGTTACCCCCTCTCCCCCAAACATCAAGATATCTTTTCAGTGACGCTACTGCATTGTACTATGGCACAGCACATGGCTAAATGACGCTACTGCATTGTATTATGGCACAGCACATGGCTAAATGTCACTCGATTTATGACTATTTTACGAATACTTTGGGTTATACCGTTTTAAATTAAGAACGTAAAATTATATCAAGAAGATTGCAAATATCAACGTCTTATAAGTGATACCACGAAAATTACAAATGTAAAACTAGAAAATAAAATTATAATTTTAACATTTATGTCGTAATTGTCTTATACTTTTTAGTTAAAAAAAAATTAAAAAAGACTTTCCATGTGTTCCATTTCGCTAAAAGTCAATAGGTTTTCATTGTTTACCAAATGAGAGAATCTTACGAAAATTCACTTCGACCAATTTACTGGAAAGTTATTGTGTCCACAGATATCATTCAAAACACGCTTGGCTTGTTTTCGGGATGCAATGTGTTAATACGAAACAGTGATTCGCATATATATACAAAATGTTCTTTCGGAGAAAGTAGAAACAAAAATCAATTACCTGAGTCGCCAGGACTGCTTCGTTCGTTATGCATTTCATAGTGGTTGCCTGCAGTACTGCCAGCAGGAGCTTGTTGGTCATTGATTGTAGATGGTGGGGACGAAGAATGCAACGAGGATGGTGAAGACCCGATACCTTCATCTTTTGAGAAGTATACGTCCTGACTCTTATAAAAATTAGTATGTAGCAAAGGAGCATCCGGATCCTCGGACAAGTTGTAAGACTGACACAGTGGTGAAAATGCTCCATATGTAGGAACTGGATTCAAAGATAAATACTGAGAATAAGAATAAGGAGACTCTGGATGCAACGTCTCCAGGGGTGTGTAGGTGGTATAGTTTTCAGAGAGGCCACTGTTTGATGTAGGAGGGGTCTGAGGATTCCAGAAGTCTGAAGGTTCTGATTTTATTGTTGTAAATATGTGAGGTAGTGAAGGTGATATTGATCCTTCGTGGTGGGTGGTGGAACATTCATGATAGGTGGACGAGCCTTCGTGGTAGGTGGAGGAGCCTTCGCTGTTGACAGAGGCTCTTTCACGATGGTTGGAATCATTATCCATTATGCGATGTAAGAGGAACAAGCAAGATGATGACTGAATGGTTATAAGATGAAGTCGTCAAATTTCCTAATAGCTGTAAAGAAAGTTATATAGTTTTAGAAGATGGTACAAAAAAAAAGTTCAAAAATATAAAATGGAGGAACATACATATTTATGGTTTACAGACTTTTGATTTTAAAGAGTTAGTCTGATCTAGTATATAATAATGTTAATATACTAGATCTTTATAATGTAATTTTAGCACTATACGATTAATTTGTTGCTGAAAATGCTAACCATATTAAAATAAAAATAAATTCCTAAACTTCACCACTTTGTATTATTTAATAGTTCGATATTTCAAGGAAATAATTTACACTTGCAAGTATATCAGGAGACCCGCAAGGTGGTGTCTTTAGCATTACAAGTATTAAGTTACATCTTCTGATTACCAGATTTATAGATATATCAATGATTTGATTTATTTAGTTACCTGAAATTCAAATAATATCCAAATAGATTTCTATCAGGAAAATCTGGAATTGCTACCGAATGAACCATCAATAAGTAATATTGTTAGTTTTTTGGATTTAAACCTTAAAATTGACCCATCCAATAAAATAATTACTAATTTATATGATAATAAAGATAATTTTAATATTAATAAATTATTACCATTTACTTCATATAATTCTATTCAATTATTTTGAAATATCGTTATAAATCGTTATTTAGAATTTGCAGATTATCTAATAAAAATATTATAAAATGCAAAATGCATACTAATAACCTTATACATACCAGTCAATGATACTATTATTCATTATATTTAGTGAATAGCATTGTAAACATGTTTAAATTAACTAAGCATTAGTAATTGCATTCTTTATATAGCGTTATCATTCTCTAATATTATATTAGCTTTATCCTTCTCCAATATTATATTAGCTTTATCCTTCTCCAATATTATATTAGCTTTATCCTTCTCCAATATTATATTAGCTTTATCCTTCTCCAATATTATATTAGCTTTATCCTTCTCCAATATTATATTAGCTTTATCCTTCTCCAATATTATATTAGCTTTATCCTTCTCTAATATTATATTAGTTTTATCATTATTTTTATCACAGTGGCATTAGTATTTACTACATGTCAATTTTAGTAATTATGTCTAACATTATCTTTTTAATTGCCGTCAGTTGTTTTATCAGCTTTATGCAATACATGTCTATTTTCACTACGACTTCTGCCAAGATACGATACGTTGTGTATGTAAATGGTCAGAATAAAATTAAAATTTGTTTCTCAGTCTAAAATAAAAATTAAAAATGTATTACTATGTACAAGTGAGTAAATAGGCTTATAGTTTATTCTTCCATTTCTTGAAAGAAATTTATTTCGTTTTCTTCGCTACTATTTATGGTTTATCCTCCTGTTCTTTTGGATGCAAAATAACCTTTCTATTCAAAGTAACAAGATTATTTAATGAAAATAACTATGTTTTAAAAGGCAGCGGGAATTATATGCATCTCCTGGTGATTTTACAATTTCTTTGCCTTCAATCCAATTTAATATTCTTTTAGGTTTATTTTCTACGGATTGTTGTTTTGTTCCCCCAACAAATTTATATCTTACTGACATACATTCCTCTGATTTCTTAACACAGTATTCTTTAAGATATTTTTTACTTTCCTTATATACATAATGTATAAGGAAAGTATTGTGACGGGGTCGAAAATTCGAATTCGAGTTTTCGACGGGAGAGCACGTTTCAAGCATCCCTGATCACGAATAAAACATTTTTGAAGTGATGTGTGTGTGTGTGTGTGAAAGTATGTGTGTGTGTGTCAGTGGGTCTGTGGAGACGATAACTGACGAACGAATGGACCGATTCGAACCAAATTTGGTACAAAAATCACAATCTGTAAACACTAGAAGCCTATTGTTTTTATACGCAATCGAATGTTCAGAACCCCCCCTAAATTTTCGAATGAAATTTTGAAAAAATCGTCAAAAAATCAAAACCAATAATAAAGTTACATAAATAGACATTCCTTATGTAATTTTTCATTAGAAAACGATTGACATAAATTTTAGAACGCTAACATAAACCGTTCTCGAGATATCGCACATTTTTCAAAAAAATTATCAAAAAGTCAAATAAAATAGAAAAAAAATATTTCCTATAGAGAAACATGTTCACTTTTCATATATAATATCATGCGATAAATTGGGTGACATCATTCTCGTGGATCTAGCTCGTTCCATTCATGAAAAAAGATACTTAATATAGATATAGAGTAATACTTTTGCATTTGAACGCCAATTTATCTGCTGTAAGAATAACTTATTTCTTCGTTCATAACGCTTGGCGAGATTTTGGTGACGAAATTGGCGGAATGTCGCCAACTTGCCGACTTTTTGAAATGTTGCCAAATTAACGAAAATCTCGCCAAATGGATAAAAATGACGCTAAATCAATGAAAATGACGACTAATTGTGGAAAATTCAATATCTAATAAGTTATATAATATATAAATATATAATAATAGTTATATAATATATGTCGAAAATTCAATATCTAATAAGTTATATATATATATATATATATATATATATATAACTTATTTCTTTGTCCATAACGCTTGGCGAGATTTTGGCGACAAAATTGGCGGAATGTCGCCAACTTGGCGACTTTTTGAAATGTTGCCAAATTAACGAAAATCTCGCCAAATGGATAAAAATGACGCTAAATCAATGAAAATGACGACTAATTGTCGAAAAGTCAATATCTTGGAAAGGATATTAGTATCTACTAGAAGAAAAACCTATTTATTTTACTGTAAAAGTAATAAATTCATTTCATTATATAAGGAAAGTCATGTGTTGCCCACATCAGATTTTTTTAATTAGTCTTAGGTGATTTACAGTATCTCTTCATGTTCAATATTGTATTTATTAGTAATGCGTGTGTGTGTACGGGGTGTCCCAAAAAGATTGAAACGCGCTTTAATTCTTTACCTATTGGAGATAAGTGGGCAAGATAA
Source organism: Amaurobius ferox (assembly GCA_951213105.1). NCBI lineage: Eukaryota > Metazoa > Arthropoda > Arachnida > Araneae > Amaurobiidae > Amaurobius > Amaurobius ferox. The sequence goes on from OX578136.1 coordinate 73,134,763, forward strand.
ATTGCAAAAATGTTGAAAGTAAGGTAGGAAATAAGACTACGTTAATGAAGTAGTCTTCCTATTAATTTCCAAAAAGTTACACTTTTTAAATTTTTATACGACCCCCTTAGACAGAAAATTTTCAATCAAAAATTTTTTATTTTTAATGCAACAAGATTATTAGAAAAACCCGCATATCTTTAAAATTGAGCAAGTTATATTTAATTGAACATTGTGAATGGGGACCATATATCAAATTAGAATTGTAAATTTGTGACAAATCACAAAAAAGATAAAACTGGATGATAATACATAGGATACCCAACCGCGTAGTGAGTACCACTGCTTTATATGATCTGTCTGTGTAATGCTTCATTTAGATGCATTTGTGATAAAAAAAAAAATTGACACATATTAACGTATTTTTGATCTAAACAATTTTCATCGTCAATTTGTTTATGATCCCTATTTTCACTGATGAAGCAGCCTTTCACATGGTACGGAAAAGTGGCATAAATCAGATTTTTCCTTTATCATAATTCAGTTGATTTTTTAAAGGTACAGATATGCGGGGTTTTTTTTAATGATCTTGTTGCATTAAAAATAAAAATTTTCTGATTGACCAAATTTGTCTAACGGGTCGTATAAAAATTTAAAAAGTGTAACTTTTTGAAAATTAATGGGAGGACTATTTCATTAAAGTAGTCTTATTTCCTACCTTACTTTCAACATTTTTGCAATTTACATTGCCCACTTATCTCCAACAGGTAAAGAATTTTTGGAACACCCTGTATATCAAGATTAAAAACAATTAAAAAACAAGAAATTATGAAGGTATTCAATACGTGTGAGAGATGGTTCTCCTTGCGCTTTAAGTATATGGCTATACTTACATATAGACTATCTTCACACAGGCGGAGCTGTGATGAGCTTGGAGGTGGGGGGGGGGGGGGGCTAAGTACTCATAGTTCCAATAGCACCTCAGCAAATGTATATTGACTTTAAATATTGCAAATGAAATGAGAAAGGGTAGTTAGCACCCCCAAACAAAAAATTCTAACCGCCCATGGCTATTTTATTCCAGCATTGACTAAGCAACAGTAATTGTCCCAGGACTCATCTCAAAGGAAATGTTATGAAAATCTTAAATATTAAAAAACTCGAATTCTAGCCATGAAATAACTAAAAAACTTGTCCAGTTCCAGTTTCTCACATGATGTACCCACACATAACATTTCATAGCGGTAAGAACATTCGTTCTTTTGAGTTAACGCCCCCCCCCCCCCTTCCTACACACACATACGATTTATCTTTGATGGATCACATACAGATAGCAAAATTGTTCCAAATTTACTTAGGGGTTTTTGATACATGTGCTCCTCCGAATTAAAGAATCTGATGTGGATAGCACATGATTTTCCCTGCAGACTTATATTCACATTCTTTTTAATTTAATTAAATTTAATACACCTTTAATTCAATTTTCGTTCTCATTTGATAATTGGACTTATTTTCAAAAATGGCGTAGAGAAAATACGAAAAAACTAAAATATCTTGAGAACGGCTAGTCCTAGTGTAATGGGGTTGGTCTTATTATTTTCTTCGTTAAAAATTTCATATTAAACAAGCATTTAATGGATATATTTGAGCATACGTAGTTTTTTATTTTAGATTTTGGCGATTTTTGCGGGCCATTTTGCAAAAAAAAGCAGGTTGTTTTTTTCCGAAGCGTACCAAAATCTAATCAGCACCAGGGTGCCCCACAAGTGACTACCGAATTTTGTGAAATTCGGTCCATTAGTTTTTCAGCTAGAGTGGATACAAGCTTTTGAGGGCCATTTCGCAAGAAAAGGCGGATTCTTTTATCCCGAATCATACCCAAAACTAATCAGCACCATATTCGCCCACAAGTGACTTACCTGCCAAATTTTATGAAATTCGGTCCATTAGTTTTTTAGTTAGAGTGGATACAAAATCTGCACAAACAGACAGACACACACACACAGACGTCACGCTAAAAATAGTTTTTTCGTTTTCTAAAGGTCTCGAAACGTGTAGATCCGTCGAAAACTCGAGTTGCGATTTTCGGCATGATCCTAGTACTTTCCCTATACATTACCATGTATTGCAGGGAAAGTAAAAAATTTTGAGAAAACAATACTTTTTCTACACAATATGTTATATATTCAGTAAAAATGAAACAAACATTAAAAGGGGTATCAATGCATAAAATCTAATATGTTTTACAACTTCTTTATATTAATAAGACTAGTTCTTATCCACGGCGTTGCCCGAGCTCATGAAATCGATACTTTTGTTAAAATGCTGAAAATTTTAAAAAATTCCCCCTCCCCTTCCGGCAAGACTGTACATCAAAAAGTCTACAGCCTGTTTAAAATCTTAACAAACTTTAGACGTTATTGTCATAGAAATGTGATTTTTAAACGGTTACTAACTGGTATTATTTTCTTTTATGAAACAAATATATATTTAATCCGTTATTGATATTGTTAATACCGATAGTATAAATACTGTTCTTATCCGTTTAAACAATATATAATTAATAGTCACGTAAATTAATTCAAATTCTATTACGACCACAATTTGTAAAAGCATTTTGTGCAAAATATAAGATCTAAGCATGTTTTTAACACTTTACAACAAAGTTGAAAAGTGTTTATGACTTTGCTCATTCTATCTGTCTGTCTGTCTGTCAGCACGATAACTGCCGTAAAAATGACTTAATCAAAATGAAATTTCAGTATGTTGTTCACACGGTCTGTAGGACCTATGGGAATATAAATGAATAATATCACCCAATTAGTTTTGGATTGAACCCGGGTTGAAAAAATGAAATGCATTGAACCCTATGGGACCTAATTTTTCAAAAAATTTTTAAGCGGATTTAAAATTCACAAATTGCTTCGAAAATTTTAGGTAATATTCAAATTATTCCATAAAATATATAAAAAAAATTCAGCAAAATATATTCAGTAGTTTTTTAAATAAAAATTAAAATAATAATTACATCTCTTATATGAAGCGATCACGTGACCCATTTCAAAATAAAATATGGCATCCATCTTGTCTCAAAATCGCGAGTTTTAAAGTTCTTTTTAATTCATATTGAGTGTTGTATCCGTCCTAAAACCGCTTTATTTTTGTTTAAATTCTGTGCATCTACATACTGAAACAACGCAATGACAGTTATAAGTATATTATGTGGTGGTGTGGAGAGGTAATGTAGATCGTTTACGTTCCTGAAACGCTATTGCTTTTTTTCCTGGTTTAGATAAGTTATTTTTTTTTTAATAAAAGTTATAGATATATTGAAATATGACCAAGTTACTCGATTATCTTTACATGACAAAAGACGATGTATGTGCCATCTGTAAAGGAAAATCGAAGCTTCACACAGCGGCGACATTTGGTATAGAGGTATTTCAGGTCCCCGGACAATACACGGCTTGGCGAGACTTTTTTTTTTTAAATTTGAATCAGTTGAAAAGTAATTGAATTTTTTTAAAGACACTTTTCGGCATTTTGTCAAATTATATCAATTCTTTCTTTGCCACTCATAGACGATAATTCGCAAACAGTTGTTTTGATTAATTAAATCGTAGATGTTTCGTCCCAAAGGAAAAACAGCTGATCGCACACTAGGTGTATTTAATTTATGGATTTTTAACTTTGCGAATTTAAAAGATTTCCAACAACGTTTTTTTTTTATTAGTATTACATTATCATGAGTGCTAAAATTTGACTTCAATGGGATGAAAATTCGCTGAGATAGCAAGGGGGGGGGGGGGGGGGGTAAAGGAATTTTTTTTTTGTGACTTATTTTCATTATTTTTTTTTGTGACTTATTCTTTTTTTTGTGAAAGTATTTTCATTATGTCGTTCTGCCAAAGATCGACGTTTGGAAGCTCATTTAGGGCCTATCAGTGAAGCTTATTTAGGGCGATCAGCTATATTAGGGTGTATGACTGGCAGGGTTGCATATGGAAAGAACGAAGCGCGGGAATAATTTTAGTTCAAAATAGGCGATTTAGAAATTGAGTGGTATTACCTGCATCTATGTTATTTAAGTAGCGGTCGCTTATTTAGGATCCCGGCAAAACCGAGTAATTCGTTCTAGTAAAGTAATAGAGCTCAAATTTGAAAAAATATATATATACAAACTTTTTGAAATTCATAAATTTTTGTATGAAATATCTGAAAAGGAGGGTTTGGGGTCCTGTTTGGTTGATGCCCCAAGCTTCATAGTAAATCTAACCCTGCCAAATATACGAAGAAATCTATTTGGGGTTTTTCTCTCTATGAAGTCATACAGTCCATACGTATAATATAAAAACCTATCGCAAATAAAATTTTTTAATCTATCTATTGCATTCGTGGTATTGCTCTTTAGAAAGTGTGGCAAAACGTATATAAAAAAAATAATTGACATATAATTGGGTTTACAACTCGGAACATAAAACAGAAAAACATAATAATATATAGTGAAACCTAGTTAAAGTGACCACCACCCTTGGGACCGTGAAAACTGGTCACTTTATGAAAATGGCACAGTGGTTACTATATGAAAATGGTATGGTCACTTTGAGAAAACACTTTAGACAGGTGGTCAATATACCAAGTTTCACTGTATATATAAACATAGGTAAAAAAAAAACACTCTGGTTTTAAAAACAACCCAAGAAACTTAAGTGTATAAAATAATCCAGCGAGATAAAAAGTTCAATTATACCATTTAAAGTACTAACTATAAATCGATCATGGTTGTTGAAACATATGTTTCGAACTGGGTAACAAATAAGATTGAATAAAGAATAAGTATTTTTGAAGAGTTTGATCTAAGAATTCAATAAATTAGGTAAAAATGTGGGCATCCCGCGAATCCAAACAATGTCTAAACCAACATTGTAACAAATTGAATTGAATTAATGACATGGGCCCAGTTATAGCAATGATTATAGAGTTTTAATAAAAGGTAAAACATTGTGTTTTGTCAAAAGTTCAGTAATTGCCCTAAAGTTTAATAAAATGAATTAAATTTTAACAAGCAAGCATTTTAAATTCTACCCTCTCAATCATATTTAGATAAATTTTTTGTACAACTTTCCAATCTCATTAAGCTGGATTTTTCAGGGATATAAAATAACGTTCTAGCTCTGTTCAAAATAATAATATATAATTCCGATTATGCAGAAAGTTATACATTTGCCTACATAAAACAGTTATATATTTAAAAAAAGATCATTTTTTTGTTTGTACTTTTACGAAGAAAAATCAAAGTGCCATAGTAAACATTAAAATTAATGGATTGATGTATAAATATTTGAAAAATGAAAGTTATATATTTGCCTACATAAAACCGTTATATATTTTTAAGAAAATCGTATTTAAAACATTTTCTTTTGGACTTTTATGAGGAAAAATCAAAGTGAACATTAATCTCAATACCAAATAAGTTTCAATTAACAACTGATAAAAATAATTGAGCTAAACGGGGGTGTAAAGAGATATTAATGGATTTCTGCAGACCACTTGCTTAAAGCAAGGAGTAAAAATGAATTTAGTTTTACATTCAATTAAAAGAACTAAAAATGATAATACATCCACTTCAATGTAAGAAAAGATCAATGGCAAAACGTGAAGAGAATCTGGGTAGGCAGTGACTACCCGAAACACACAAGCAACTTTCACTTTAATCATACATAATTCAAAATATTTCATGCACATATTTCGAATAATGTGCAATTTAAATAAAAAATAACTTGATAGCAGGTTGTTTAGACACTGTCTATTTAGATTCCCCAATGGAAATTTAGATACTTTAAATAACTTTCACAGTATAAAAGTTTTAAATGTGATATATAAAACATTACAATAATACTCGGCACAAAATAATAAATTTCTCATCTATAACTCAATATCCCATATTTTAACGCAATCTAATTTATCCACCAGGCACCATTATTATAAAACATTCAAGAGCAGTTATATGCAATATTATGATATCAAACAATTCAACATTAATCACTAAAAGATAATTCAAATTCGACAATGATAGCCCACAATCAGTATCAACCCCGATAACATATATGCATACTTACAGCTTGCAGATTAAGAGAGTACAAATCGTCGAACCACTTCGCAGAGGACGTTATCACCTCTTGATAAAAACTACTTCTGCCTAGCTGGATTGCTTGCTCACTGCAGACTGCAGTTCCGAAACGATGACGAGCCCAGCTGACATAAGACCGGAGAGGGACCACCCCCTGACTCCGGATTGGTTTACGCGATTACAATAGAGAACACCAATCCAAAATGCTGTACGGAGTCGGAGAAAAATTGTCCGTTGTGGCAAACATGCAGGATTATTAGAGGTTTTTTAAATGAAGTGAAGTGACAATAGATGGCACTATCAGTTGACTAGAAAACGGGATTAGTCACGCTATTTTTTGTTTCTTTTAAACTCTGTTGGGGGTTAGCAATTTATATACCCAGGCGCAGACTTCACACAAAATCGATACTTCTCCAGTATGTTTCAGTTTCGTTCAGTAAGAAAATGATTTGACCCATTGGTTTTCATTCAAACTGTGCCCCGCGGAGCGAATCGCGGTAACAGACTCCACGTAGCGGCGAAACTGAATTTTAGTCCCTTGAGCAAAATATGTAAAAGGACTTAGACCCAAAATTTTGACACCCTCAAATTTTAATTTTGGGAAACTTAAAATAGGGGGTGGGGGATTTAGTTATGGTCCAAGAAAATAAAAGCATTTAAAACATTGCTTTTATTCGGGGGGGGGGGGGGGGGGCATAAGTGAAAATTTTGATATTTTGGTTAATTTCTCCCTTTCTTTTGCTCTCCTTTCTGAAGTCCTTCGGAAACTATTCACTGCTTCAGCTTATATTAAAAATCATTTTTGCATTTATACTTTGTGTGTATTGCCCCACTGTGAAGTGAAGACAATTCCGAAGTGACGTCATCGTTAACAGTAGAGCTCCTCTACTACAGGCTGACTTATCAAGCATATTGAAGCCCATAGGGTTCCATACTACAATTACAGAAATTATAAAATAAGTGTTTAAAATAAATACTTTATATAAAAAAAGAAGTTTCAATTAGAATATTGTAGAACTTAGCTCGCACAAGTATGCTCCACTGCCGGGTATCCAATTATTTATTAGCCATTGTTTTCATCTTTCTTCGTTTCTAGGAAAGCGAAATAGCCTAAAACCCTTTCTAGAATGATTAGAGCAGTTCGGTGCAGAACAACCACCCATAATTATTTCAATTATACTTCCTAAAGTGAAAATATGAATAGAGGTAATGCTAATGGGTTGCGCTTCCAGCTATGGTGGGCTTCAATATGCTTGATGAGTCAGTTCGTATATAGAGGAGCCTTAGTTAACAGCGCGCGGGCGCCCGTCTCATGCTTGAGGGGCCATGCGTTTTTCAAACTTTAAGAAACATTTTTAATTATATTTAACAAGTAATGGATATCTTATCTAAAATTGTCTCCGTATTTATCATAAACATCCATTTAATAAGTCATAAATACATTTTATAATTATTTATTACAAATGGGAAAGGCGATTCCATAACGATAATATACTTTTATTATGTAATAAAATATTTGAGGAAAAAATTGTTTTATTCTGAGTGGTCGCAAATATCCTAGCTCGCTCTGAGCTCCTATGTTTCTCAGGCCCTTAAGCACCGCTTAATCGCTCAATAAACGTTTACGCTACTGCTTATACTATCTAAGTTTAGTGAAATCAAAAGTTCGAAGTATATAAATGAGTAAATATAAACATAATAAAAATCCTAAAACTCCTTCTAATCTAAAAAATCCTTCGGCTTGTAAAGGTGAAGCACACTTACAGGCGAATAAATTCTCCTGTAAGTTTGCTTCACCTTCACAAGCCGAACAACGTACATTTGAGGGTGTTGTTAACGTTTTTCTTAGCCTTTTCCAGCTTGTATTCATCCATAGCTATCCTATAAAAATCCTAAGATCGTTTATTTCTAAAGGGATTTATTGTGATTATATATGCATACAGCATACTAAAACTAAAATAATGGATAAAATACTTTTGATACTTTTAGGATCAAAATAATTCACATAATTTCAGTGTTTGCAAGAAACTCAGCAAATCGGTCATTTTCGGATAATTGAAATCGGAAAATAATAAGTACACAGCCCAGGAATGTAATACACGATTAAAAATATGTCATTCATGTAAAAGACGTGACAAAAATTTAAAATTAGCAGCTTAAAATTGAAATACAGCTGCGCCCATGTGGAGTGTACGACACACATTTACAAAAGAAATACTTTCCTTGTTGGTTCCTTCCATAGAGTATTCCACGTCACGCGGCCTCACCCCTGGCAACAGTATAGCAACCGAGAATGTAAGATAGACAGTTCAGACTTAATCTTTGTGTTAACATTCATTTTACAGTGGCAAAGCGTTATAAAAAAATAAAACTTCCACCATAAATGGTATTGATCCATATATTTTAAATTCCAAAAATGGATTAATGTCTTCTCGAGCTACATTACTGCCGATTACAACCATACTTACATTCACTATGGTTTATAAAAATTACAAACTTAATACTTTATGAATAAATAAGTTATTTTACATTAATAGAAAAGAATAAACTTACCCGTTACACGATGTTTATCACAAATTAAAATTTTCACGGATATGAGAACTTCAATTTCGAAGTTGTCAATATTATCAAATCCTTCCTGAAATCCCTTTCTCACGTCTTTCCAATTTTAATTTAATATTACCTGGTTTTCCTGTTTCAGAAATACAGGGGATTCTAGAAAAAGAAACAGAAACTCTATCACCTCGATTAGCTAATCCAAAACAGCACAAAAGTTCGGTATATACATAAACTTTTCTTTCAAATCTCGCGTTTTTCTTACAAAATCAAATGGATCAAATCAAAGAATGATCACTTGGTGTCCTGTAAAAGCTTTTGAAGCAGACGAAAAAGAACGTGTGAAGTCATGCAAGATGACTATAGTAGCTTCACTCTTCTCCCTGTGAAGATCTGCGCATGCGTGACTAGAGCTTGAGTCAAACTAGCGGGAATAAATTCGCCTGTAAGTTTGCTTCACCTTTACAAGCCGAACAACGTAAATTTGAGGGCGTTGTTGACGTCTTTCTCAGCCTTTTCCAGCTCATATTCATCCATAGCTATTCTAAAGCGGTCCTAATGAGTTTATATAGGATATCTACATATTTATCTACCGATCTAATTAATTTGTGTGGATAGGTCGGGATACAATATTTTTTTAGCGAACGACAAATTTATTACTCACATTTCGTGCTCGGATTTTTAAGATTTTGAGACACAGATGCAACTTCACAATTAACCATATTAAACTGCTCATAACATTGGGTTACAAAATCAGATTTATTTATTATAATAATAAAAATGTACTTTTTAAAATACCTTTTCAGATTTTAAAAAACCTCGTTTTTTTCTAGCACATAATTTTTATAGAGCATTATAAGCTGATAACATTAACAAATACCTAGAGTTTAAGGCTAGTATAGGCATTTTTTTACATTTATATTCAATAGTGTTTAAGTTCTACTTGAATCATAATCAAAAAAATAATAATCTCATGTGGGCAGCACAGACTTTATCTACAGACTCATTCATTTTCTCTTTATTTCTTTAATAATTCATTAGATTAAATTTAATTGCACAAAATAATACGCATAATTATTTGAAATGATATTGAATTTGCACTTTTAATTCAATTTTCGTTTTCATTTGGTAATCGGGCGTATTTTCAAAGGCGGCGTAGCAAAAATGCGAATAAACTAAAATATCTTGAGCACGGCTAGTTCTAGAGTAATGGGGTTAGTATTTGACGAAGAAAAAAAATAAGACTATCTATAAAACAAGCATATAATTGATACATTTGATCATAAGTAGTCTTATTTTAGATTTCGTCGATTTTTGCGCGCCATTTCGCAAAGAAAGGTAGAATCTTTCATTTCGAATCGTATCATAATCTAATCAGTACCAGGATAATTCACAAATGACTTATCTACCAAATTTTGTGAAATTTGGTCTATTAGTTTTTTTTAGCTAGACTGGAAATCAGACAATTTTTGCTGGTCATTTTGCAAAAAAAGAAAAAAAAGACAGGTTCTTTTATCCCGAATCATACCAAAATCTAATCAGCACCAGGGTAACCTACAAGTGACTTACCTATATATATAATTTTATGAAATTTTGTCAATTAGTTTTTTCTTTAAAGTGGATACAAACATTGTACAAACAGGCAGACACAAGCAGACGTCCCGCTAAAAATAGTTTCTGCGTGTTCTAGAGGTCCCAAAATGTGTAGATCCGTAGAAAACTCGAGTTGCGATTTTCGACATTATTCCAATACTTTCCCTATACATTACCATGTATTGAAGTAAAAAAAAAAAAATGGGTATCCTTTTCAGGTTAATACTACAATTTTTCGTATATAAACGCTTTAAAAGTTTATTTCTTCAAAATAGCAGCTTAGTGACGCAAATGAACACATTTGACTCATGTTTTAATAACATCTATCGTGACGTGATATCACATCATTAATCCTGTATTCTACAAACATTGTTTCTGGAATTATTATTGTTTTTCATACGAAATAATGCTATTGAATGCTATAAAAATCTTAATATTTGAGTTATAATCTTGAAAATTACAAAAATTCCATCTACTTTTCATATAATGCATCTACACATGCAAATTCTCAACGGTAACAGAGTTCTTTTTTTCTTGAGTTATGTTCATACACACACATACACAGAAACGGGCATCTTTTCGCAAATGTTCAAATTAGGTTATTATAAAACAATATTATAACAACTATTACTTTCGGACTAAAAGCAAGATTTGAATAAAATGCACCATTAATAACACACAGTAAAATCAAAAGTTAAAATTATGATTTATTTTTGTTTGTATCATACACAGTGTTTCCTTCTTGCATACGAGGGGACTTTGGGGGGGGGAACTCTGCCCCCCCCCCCCCGAAGACATTTTATGTTAACCTCGTATTCCTTTATGCAACAGCATTTAGATATATTTATATATGGCAATTTTTAAACTCGCCCCTGTACAAAATATCCTGAAAGAAACACACTCATACACGGTTCGAATCGTGTACAATATCCTGCAGTAATCAGTTCTGCAGTAATCGTCCCAGAAACTTTGATAACGACGTTCTATTGACACAAGGCCCTGATGAAAGTACTCGCATTCCTCATAGCTTATTTTAGTATTTTTGGGGGTAGAATAAATACAATTCACAAAATTGTATTACCAAAATGCCCCATCTTAGGACGCGAGGTAAAGTAAATCATAAAATGTGACTTAGATGAAACGGAAATGAAAGTGACATCATATTGTTAGGATTTCGTAAAAGTAAACAATTGTTATAACTAGAAGGTCTGACTCACTTGGCCTAGGTAACAATATCGGTGACCTTAGCGGAAAATATGAGAAGTTCTGGAATTTTGTTGATTGGTTAATAATGTCATGAGTTGCGTGCATTTGGTAGAACTTGCCACAGAAGGTAAAGAAGCTCGTCGTTCAGTTGGGCTGTTGACGTAATGCAAGTATGAAAGCAAAATATGTAAAAAGGCAGCCAAGATTTAAATTTTGCTCCCCTTTCCCCCAAACTATAGTATTTAAGAAAATGCTTTTATTTTGGGTGGTTTAAACTTTTAAGGTTCCTCAAAAATTTAGTTTTAAAAACCATTTTTATAAGTGAAAAAATTTTGAAATTTGATATTTTCTTTTGTGTTAAAATAGTTTGAGAAATTTCTCATTGCTTCAGCTTATATTAAAATACCGTTAAGTCTTTAGACCATTAGCACTTCTTATGCGATTGCCCACTATGAACTAAAGGCAATTGCGAAATGCGTGTTTGGCCTCTTCCTGGTTCCTGCTACGCTCTTGATAATGCCCCACGTTTGCAAACTTCGAAAAACACTTTTATTTGCATTTAATAAGCTATGGATATTTTACATAAAATTGTTCATAAAATCGGTTTAATTAGTCATACATAACTCAATACGTATAATTGTTATAATAATAATAAAATACTTTAATTATTCAATTCAACTTTTATGATAAAAATTGCCTTTTCTGGGCACCGCAAATATGACAGTTCCCTCTATGCTCCTATATTTCTGGGAGGATTGCTTGATATGTACCAATTATGCTATACTGTTCCAATTCCCTCAAAGCTCCTATATTTCTGCGAAGATTGCTTAATACCAATTATGCAGCTGCCCCAGTTCCATCGAAGCTCCTATATTTCCGGGAGGATCGCTTTAATACCAATTATGCTACTGCCCCAGTTCCCTCAAAGCGCCTATATTTCTGGGAGGATCGCTTAATACCAATTATGCTACTGCTCAAAACATTTTCCCGCCAAAAATTTGAATTGAAAAAAAAAAATTCTAAAGAACAATACTTTTTCTTTACAATAGTGTGAGAAAGTAACAAGAAGGATCAATCATGCATAAGCATTGATTATCAAACACTTTCCAACTGAAATGCAATTTTATTTAAAAATTTCTAAAATGTGATACATTCAGTGGTGATATCTTTTACATTATCACAGTACTACAGTAATTTATTATACTTAAATATTTAAAACTATATCGAAATATAAATCATCTGATTCTCTATGCAAAATCAATGAATATTTCATTCATATAACTTGTATTCCAGACTCCAGAGCTAAATAATTTTGTGTGAAAAAAAATTCAGCAATTCTTATGTAACTCACCTTACAATCGCTTGAAATATTTGCATTCTGCATGAGTTAAAATTAGGCTTCGTTGAAGAAATAATAAAAGTTTAGGGATCATTTAAAATCATAACTATTGTAATTGAGTAAGCACGGAATTTAGATACACAGATAATACACAGATAATATATGTGTGTGTGCATGTATTCAAAGTATTGGAATCGTGTCGAAGATCGGAACTCGAATTTTCGAAGGATCTACACGTTTTGGGACTTCTAGAACACGAAAAAACTATTTTTAGGAAGACGTCTGTGTGTGTAAGGGTATATCTGTGTATGTTTCTGTGTGTCTATGAGGATATTACATCCACTCTAATTGAAAAACTAATGGACCGAATTTCATAAAATTTGGTAGGTATGTTTTTTGTAGGAAACCCTGATATTCATTAGATTATAGTACGATTCGTAATAAAAGAATCTGCCTTCTTTGCGAAATGGCCGGCAGAAATTGCCTTTATCCACTTTAGCTAAAAACTAATGGAACAAATTTAGCAAAATTTGGTGTATAATATTTCAATAACCTGCAAGTGATTTGTATACCAAATTTAACAAAATTTGAAATCATTTGTAGGTTATTCTAGTACGATTCGGGAAAAAGGAACGGGCTATTTTTGCGAAATGGCCCGCAAAAATCGTTAAATATAAAAATAAAAGACTACGTGTGCTCAATTATATCAATTAAATTCCTATTTTATACGTGATTTTTGACAACAAAAAGAATAAGATTAACCCCATTACTCTAGGACTAGCCGTTCTTGAGATATTCTAGTTTTTTCGCGTTTTCTCTACTCCACCTTTGACAATAAGTTTAGCTATCAAATGAGAATCAAATTTAAGTTTAACGTGCAAATTCAATGTCATTCAAAATACTTATGGCTGTTATTTTGTGCAGATAAACTCAAATTATTATTGAAGAAATAAAGAGAACGTGAATATGAGTCTGCAGGGAAAGACATGTGCTGCCCACATCAGAATTTTTAACAATATTACAGCAATGACTTATAGAAGTGAACGGGAATTATTTGCAGGCAATTTCGAAAAAAATGTAGGATCTATATTTAAAGATCCACCAAATTTTACAGTGTACCAAATTTTAACTCTCTAGGACGTAGGAAAGTGCATTAAAAATGCCATCAAATAAGTATATTATGAAGAGTTATATAAAATTAAAAAAAAATTCGAAAATTTTTTATCTACCAAATTTATTTTAAAATGTGAAGCCTCTCACATATACAAAATAACTAAACTCTTGGAAAGATATTTATTATATAATATATCTCTCTTTTCTTTCTGGAGGATATCCCAAAAGTCAGAATTTAATTGAATTTGTTTTTCTCCCTATATTAAATAATTTTTAATTAAAAAACTACCTAACATATTTTACTGAATTTCTTTTTATATATTTTATGGGATAATGTGAATATTTCCTAAAAATTTCGAAGCAATCTGTGAATTTTAAATTTGCTTAAAAAATGTTTGAAAAAATAGGTCCCATAGGGTTCAATGTATTTCATTTTTTCAACCAGAGTTCAATAAAAAACTAATTAGGTGATATTATTTATTTATGTTCCAATAGGTCCCACAGACCGTCTGAACAACATACTAAATTTTCATTTTGATAAAGTCATTTTTACGGCAGTTATCATGCTAACGGACAGACAGACAGACAGAATGAACAAAGTCATAAACACTTTTCAACTATGTTGTAAAGTGTTAAAAATTGACATAATTCAGTCACATAGTTCTAATTAACTATTTATCGTAATTTCTAGATGTTAAAAACGCAGTGACCTTTAAAAATTTCAAAATATCTTTCGACATTATCAGATTTCATTGTTATCTTTTTTCATAATCTCAGAGCTGCTGCGAGCGTAAGCAATTACGTCACAGAACTCATCTTTAATTTTATTATAGATTAAAAGTTACCCTCAGAGAGGGGCAGACAATATTATACAGCGAAAAACGCCGAAACTTTACTTGCCTCTGAGGGTTTTTAATGTCTCCCAACCTAAAATATATTTTTATTCGTTGATTGAGTATTGAATTTTGATTTATTTCCAACTTTATTCAGAAACTCCTCGGAAAATTGGAATTCTTTTCTAGTGTTTGTATTTTTTTTTTTTTTTTTTTTTTTTGATAGCGGTTATGATTTTCTTTGCTTTTAGTAATAATCTAACAAATAAGATAAAAAGTGCGAAGCAAAATAATTTAACTACAGAAAGTCTCCATTTATACATGTTCCCTTCCGAGTAATTTTCAACCTCTGGGAAACTAACTGCCGGAAATAGTCTTATTTCCAAGCATTGTCCATCATTGTTGACTAGGGCACAAGGGGGGGAAGTTGTCTCCATCCAGGACTCCTCAAAACCGCCCCCTTGTGTCCAGTTGAGAAGGCAGATTTACGATCACATAATTGAAAACACATTGCGGATAAGAATGCGGTAAAGTGACAAACCGCAAAGCTAACTGCAATTTAACTTCCCGGATGGTCATTCAATGCAATGAATTTACCCCCAAATGGGTGGCAGGTTTCGAGGAGTAATCGAGTGATGGAAGGTATAATGTGATGGACAGTTCTTGGTCAAGTCTAACTACCGACATCTTTGAAGGGGCCCATTGGCCCAGATGTCGATGTACTGGCCTCGGATATTTTATCTGACCTAATTTAGTCGATGTTATTAAATGGATTTTATAAATAACTAGCAACATACCCGTTCTTCGTACGGAGTATATAATATAAAGAAACTTAAAATTCACAATCATGTGCAAATTCTTATAGTATACTAAATGACATTTTTAATCAAAATATTCTGTTAAAATATTTAATATAATGCTCCTAAAAAGAAGTTTGAGAATATCTGTTCTCGCTATACAAAATTATCTTCACGGGCAGTTCTGAAGAATAAAACATCCGGGACCCCCTCTTATGTAAGCAAATTTACAAAAAAAATATGGAATTTAATCAATATACGCAAAATAAAAGCGTTAAAATTATATGGGACCCGTACTAATATACGCGAATATTAGACGATATAACCTGTATTAGTAGATTACGTGTATAAATTGAAAATATCAATAAATACGTAATCTTTAAATCTGAAGGCAGTCATTTATTCCAATATATGTCAAAATGAAAGTGCTAAAATTATATGGGAAGACATACCCGTGCTACTTAAATTGTCGTAGATTAGAAGATATGTCCGATTATTAGTAGAAGATTACCCGTAATACAATATGAGTCTCAAATATCTTTGCTAAAATACAATAGACGACGTAATAAATTGAAAATATCAATAATCCCATTAATCTTCATACCAGAAGACCGTATTTGATTCCAATATATATGCCAATATATATGCCAATAAATCTGTACTACTTCTATTCTCGTAGGTATTCTACTGTATTCTCGTAGGTTTGAGGATATACCCTTGCATTCCTGGAAGATTACTCGTACATCATACAATATGCGAGTATCAGCAATTTTTACCGCAATAAAACAATGGCGTAATAACTTAAAAATATCGATAATCTCTGAATCAATAATCCCGCAAAACATCAATAATAATAATGTTTAAACCTGAAGACCGTAATTGATATTATCCAGTCAAAAGTGAAATGGCAATGAAATTTATTTTATATACATATCTTCATTATTTAAATCGGAAAAGATTTAATAAAAAATCGTCTGCCGCATAAACACATTGGATTTAAATCCGTTACTAAGCGACATATCATTTGCATCAAATAAATTGGTGGAAAAAATATCGTCTAAATAATACTATCTCTATGGAACGTTTGGCGACATTTTCGTAAATTTAGCGACATTTTAAAAAATCGCCAAGTGGGACTGTAGAACTGACAGTCCCACATGGCGACAAATTAACGAAATATCATCACAATACTTTCCCCTAACAAAACACAATTAATTTCATTTATTCAGCGCAATTTTATCAATTTCAAGATATTTTTATGGATTTGAAAACATTTTTATCAATTTGGTGACATTTTAAAAATTCGCTAAATGTATTACTAAGTAAGACTGTTAGTCTGACAGATAAATGCTAACGAAACACCATTTCAGTACTCTCTTCTAACAAAACAAAATAAATTTCATTGATTTGCGTCGTTTTTATTAATTTGTCGACATTTCCGTCAATTTGGCAAAGTTTAAGAAAAGTTGAAAAATTAGCGATATCCCGCCAAATTCGTAGCTCTGAATTTGCAGTTTCTGAAGGAAACATCCTGATCCAGTTTCTATATACTAAATGAAAACACTACAATTGTATTAGAATATATACCCGTTCTACTCTTTTTCTGTTTCAGCAATCGGCTAAAAGAATTTATTGGCTAATCACAATATGAGTTTAGTAGTTAAACACAATATAAGCTTGAAAACTCTTTGCCAAAATAAATGAAAGTGATGTACGCAATCAGCAATTAATATAATTAAAAGAAAAATCAAACCGTTCATTCATAAGATATAATTTTATACCCATTTATTTACTATTCAAATCGAAAAAATAATAATAAAAACATTAACAAACACATCTAATTTAATTGCGTTGCCGAGCAACATGATATATCCCCATAAAATGTTAAAATTTATTAACGATTTTGATTTCTTAATACTTCTCATTGTTGCGTAAAAGCTTGTGGAAAATAAACCATGGAAATAGATTTTCCATTTAAATTCATGTTTCAAACAAATCACGATTTCATATAGTGACTAATTTGCGCAAAAAATCTCCATCAAACTCAGAAATAAAGTTTTATTTCACTTTGACGTTTTAAACAAACGATTTTCATCCTTTCCGTTTGGATACACCACGAAGTTAGAGAGTAGAACTCCTAAGAAAAAGTTCAGTTTTTCATTAATATCTCGACAACCCCAAGTCTTAGAAACCCGAAACTTGGACCAAATTTATAGGGGGCAATCAAGGTAACCCACAAAATTTCATTAAATTCAGTTCAGCCGTTCTCCCGTGATGATGAGACAAACGAAAATTTCGTTTTTTACTAATATCTCAAGAACGTAGAAATTCAAAGCACAGACTAAATTTTAAGTGGGGCTATTTCCAGGCTACCCACAAAATTTCATCAAATTCGGTTCAGCCGTTTTCCCGTGATGGTGGGACAAACAGATAGATTTTCAATTTTATATAGAGAAATTATGTAGTATAACTCAAAACTCATACTCTCTCTCTCTCTATATATATATATATATATATATATTCAGATTTAAAATGAAATATTTTAATTCACTGCATTAAATCAAAGATAACAAATCATAGATTAAAAGGTCATTTAATAAAAACCATCCTTTATGACGTACAAATATTAAAAAAGGCCAGAGCGCTTTTGGGCATCACCATACCCTTCATCAGTGGCTATATAAAATTACCGTGCAAATAAGCGTATATAGTATATACAGACCAAATCGGCAGACAAATTTGCGTAAATCAACTACGGGATTATGATAATTAAATTATATTATAAACCGGATATTTAAGATTAAACGATTACAAAAAATACGTTAAATTGTTTAATCTCAAATTTCGTGTTTATAATACAAGTATTAAATACAAATACAAAAAATAAAATGAAATATGCCCAAAATTCAGCAAAGCATAAATTATATCAAAAGAAAGCGTCACAGATAACTA
The DNA here is from genome assembly GCA_951213105.1 of Amaurobius ferox. Classification (NCBI taxonomy): domain Eukaryota; kingdom Metazoa; phylum Arthropoda; class Arachnida; order Araneae; family Amaurobiidae; genus Amaurobius; species Amaurobius ferox. Next base: position 73,153,261 of record OX578136.1, read on the forward strand.
TGTTTGACATGCATAGAGTCGAGAACGAGTCGCCAAGCGTAACTTAAAATCTGCACAGGATCAAAATTACAAATGGAATCACGGTACATATAAATAAATAAATTTTCATGAAGAAAAATATTAAGAGGGTCATTGCAACTAATTAAATGTTATTCTTGTACTATTGATATAGGAATCGAATCCTGTTAATTAAAGAATTTATATTTTCGGAAAAAATATAAATCAATAATTGTTCATATTACTATATTACCTGTTAGTACAAAACAGAAAACTGGGTACAAGGTTAAGTTATTTTTTTTTAATTCAAAAATAAAGTTAAATAGAGGGATGTTCATTGAACATAAAGTATCAAAGAACAAAATTCGTCATCAATAGAACAGTAGTAATTGCTAATGCACTGTAATAAACAAAACATAGTGCATATCGAATTAAAGGAAATAAAATCGTCAAAGCAATCAACTGTGGATTAACAACTCAGAACTAAACAAAAAGCAAATAAATTATATTTTATTTAAGATGTTCTTTAAAGACATTATCAGCCAAGTAAATAAATTTCGAAAGAAACAATTGTAAACATAATAAACGATAACACTTTCAATAATTCCTTAAGGATAACAGACATATGCAAATTACGTGACTAATACTGCTTTCTTTAAGGAGTGTTGAAAGTGTTATTCGCACAAACAGCAGTTTTATATTTGTGTGATAGTAAAAGTAACCGTAATGGAGAAAATTCTGATTACTTTTCATTAAAATGACTGTAAAATATTCAATAAAATGTTCTTTTTTTCCCCAATAAAATGCCCGTAATTCGAATTTGAATACATGATTTTTGGTTAAACAAAGCATGAAAATTATTCAGGTAATTTCTGAGCGATCTCGGGTGAGAAAATACGTCTTCAGAACTTAAATATACAGATAATACAAACTTAATATGAACCAAAATATATGGAGTTTTTTTTTTTTTTTTTTAAGTACATTTGCTTTATAATCAATATTAGAATTAAAATAATAAAAAATGTTACCTTTTTTTTTTTTACGAACTTTTGTTCGAAAGTTATTCTATAAAAAAATTTCTTTTTGAAATTGGCATGTCACAATTGCACCAAAATAACACCCATAATTATTTAAAATGACACTGAATTGGCACTTTTAATTCACTTTTCGTTCTCAGTTGGTAACTGGACTTTTTTTCAACGGTGGAGTAGCGAAAATGCGAAAAAACTAAAATATATAGAGAACAGCTAGTCCTGGTGCAATGGGGTTGGGCTTATTATTTTTATCAATAAAAATTATGCTTAAAACAAGTATTTAATTGATATAGTTGAGCATACGTAGTTTATTTTAGATTTTGATGATTTTTGAGAGACATTTCACAAAAAAGGCAGATTATTTTTTTTTCCGAATCGTACCAAAATCTAATCAGCACCAGGGTATCCCGCAAGTGACTTAGCAACCAAATTTTATAAAGTTTGATTATTTAGTTTTCAGCTAGAGTGGATACAGGCAATTTTTGCGGGCCATTTTGCAAAAAAAAAAAAAAAGGCAGATTCTTTTATCAGGAATCGTACCAAAAATTAATCAGCACCAGGGTCACACACAAGTGATTTATCTACCACATTTTATGAAATTTGGTCCATTAGTTTTCGAGTTAGAGTGGATACATACATTGCACAGACAGACAGACACACGCAGACGTCACGCTAAAAATAGTTTTTCCGTATTCTAAAGGTCCCAAAAGGTGTAAATCCGTCAGAAACTCGAGTTGCGATTTTATTTTGGGTCTGATTCCAATACTTTCCCTATACATTACCATGTATTGCAGGGATGTATTGATGTGAGCAGCACGTGATTTTCCCTGCAGATTCAAATTCATTTTTTTATTTCATCGTACACTAGACTGAATTTAATTGCTGAAAATAACATGGATACTTTTCTGAAATTATAGCCAATTTGCCTTTTGCGTCTTCGTTAAATTTGGCAAAAAAAAAAAAAACTCGAGAACGGTTTATCCTACAGTCATGGGGTTAAGTTTTTTTCGCTAAGTTGTCAAAATTTACCTGAAGAACAAGTACTTAATCACTAATAATATATTCAACATATACATCTATATTCATTTATTTCAGATTTTCACTATCTTTGCAGGCCATTTCGCAAAAATGAGTCTGTTATACTTTTCTGAATCACATCAAAATCTAATAAGCATCAGGACAACCATCAAGGGAGCTTAACTACAAAGTTTTAAGAAATTTTGTTCAATAGTATTTTAACTACAGTGAAAATAGTTTTCATTTCCTCAAAATTAAACATTTAAATAATATATCGAGAATGGTTCCTTTTACAGTAATGGGGTGGGTCTTACCCTTTTGTCGTCTAAAATTACGTATAAAACAAGCATTTAATTGATGCATTTGAGAATATGTAGTCTTTTATTTTAGATTTTGGCGACTATTGAGGGCCATTTCGTAAAAAAGGCGGATTCTTCTTTACCGAATTGTATCAAGATCTAATTTGCACCAGGATATTCCACAGGTGACTTATCTACCAAATTTTGTGAAATTTGGTCAATTAGTTTTCTAGCTAGGATCGATACAAGAAATATTTACAGGCTATTTCATAAATTTGGGCGGGTGTTTATCTCGATTCGTACCAAAAACTAATCGGCACCAGGGTCACACACGATGCTGAATCAAAAAATCTGATGTGGGCAGCACATGACTTTCCCTGAAGACTCAAATTCATTTTTTTAAATTAATTTATTAATTCATTAAATTGAGTTTAATTACACAACATAAATTGAATTAAAAATGCAAATTTAGTGTTATGTTTTTATTTGGTAATTAGACATATTTTCCGTAACAAAAATGCAAAAAATCTCAAATAACTCGAGAAAGGTTAGTCCTAGAGTAATGAAGTTGGTCTTACATTTTTTCTCCTCAAAAATAACGTATAAAACAAGCATTTAAATGATACATTTGAGCATACGTAGTTTTTTCTTTTTTTAGAATTTGGCGATTTTTGCAGGCCATTTCGTAAAAAAAAAAAAAAAAAAGGGCAGGTTGTTCTATTCCGAATCATGCCAAAATCCAATCAGCGCCAAAGTATCCCACAAGTAACTTATCTACCAAATTTTGTGAAATTTTGTCAATTAGTATTTCAACTAGAGTGAATACATGGGATTTTTGCAGTCCATTTCGCAAATAAAGACGGGTTTTTTTTCTTCCGAATCGTACCAAAAAGTAACTCAGCACCAGGGTCACACCCAAGTGACTTACCTGCCATATTTTATGAAATTCGATCCATTAGTTTTTGAGTTAGAGTGGATACATACATTGCACAGACAGACACACAGACGTCACGCTAAAATTAGTTTATTCTTTTTCTAGAGGTCTCAAAGCGTGTAGAAACTCGAGTAGCGATTTTTGGCATGATTCCAATACTTTCCGTATACATTACCATGTATTGCAGGGAAGACAGAAAACGATGATTATTCGTTCATAAACAAGGCCTGAAAGTGCTAAATTCTACATTCCAGTTGACATTGAAAAATTTATTTGGAAATAATACGTATATAGTATGAGAAAATAAATTTTGTGTTGCGGATAATTACCATGACTAGTAGTTTTGCCTTTGACTTTTCATTAAAAACACAGCAGAATATTATTTTTTGTCCAAATTTGGATATCCGGATATTAGATTTGGATATCCAGCTTTAAGAATATGTCCAGATATTGGCTGAAACGATGACGTCATTCTGTTGTCCGAGGTACTGCAGTCGTGTACAGGACATCAAGATCTTCAAGGATGAATGATCAAGCCAGTTCCTGCCCTTCGAGAAGCAATCAAGCAAGTGATTCTAGCTCTTTGTTCCTGCCCCTGGAGCAAATATCTACAAAGCTATCGGACTGGTACTTCATTGTATCACAGAGTCCTTTCACTGTAGATAAAACCAGGTTTACATTATTCACTTTGGTTGATCACTTTGGATGAATCACTGGGAGTGATACCGCTGGATGAAACGATTTAGGTTTATAAGTGTTCATCCAAAGTGAGAATAAGCTGCTCATTTATTCCAATATGGCGGAAACTGAAGTAGTACGAATTACGTTGGTGAATTATGTGCAATTTGCTAGTCCAAGGGCGCTGTTAAATTCGCCTTTGCTCTAAGAAAGTGTGATTATTAATATGAAATCATCAAGTAATTAGTTAGCACGTGCTCCCGCATTATAAACTGTTTGGTGCCGTAAAAACCACCAAAGTATTTTGTATAATGTATACCGGATTACAAGAAAAATGAAATTTCTTTAATGAGAGGTAGGCGTTAACCCATATTAATTACGTTGGGAATGGAATTATATTTATTTGTCGTACGACACAAGTTAAGTACGTAGTAAGCCAAATGTGTATTTAATATCATTAGCTTCCTGGATATGTCTGCTTGTTCTTGAATATGAAGAATTTCATAAATTTTCGCACAATATTAAGTGTTTTATTCACACAATATCAAATAAAGTCTATATCTCCAAATTTTCAATGAAATTATTGTTCACCAAAATGTTTGTTGATTTTATCATTTGATGTTGAATGCATGCATATTTTGCAAATTATATGTATGCATTCAACAGTATGCTTTAACATTTTACATTACATTGAAATTTAAAAAAAAAATTATTTTCTGTGTAACCATATTTGAAATATAAAATTTTACAACACAATAATATTTCAAAATGTGAAAAAAATCATTATTGAAATGTTACCTTATGACGCATAAATAAAAACAGTTTTATTATTTATAATGTCCAGTTTTATTATAGCACCTTTTATTTTATATGTTTTTCATTTTGTTCTAAAAGGTAACAACGTTTTCGAAATTTAAAGAATTTGTAAACTATATTTTTTAACATTCAAAAAATTTGGTTTAGCTTGCATTGTGTACAGTAAAAATGCACAACTAAAAAATACCAAGAGTGATAGAAAATGAAGAATTTTATAAATTTTCTTGTGATAGAAAATGAAGAATTTTATAAATTTTCTTGCAATATCAGGAATTCTATTCACACAATATCGATTAAAATATATATCTCCAAATTCTCAATGACAGTATTGCTAACCTAAACATTCGTTGATTTTATCATTTGTTGTTGAATGCGTTGCCTACCAATTTTACGAATTATATTCAGCATGTTCTGAAAATTCTTATTAAAAAAAATACTTATTCCGTATACCCTTATTATTATGAAGTATAAAGTTTTACAACACAATATTATTTTAAAATGTGAAAAGATTCATTATCGAAATGCTACTTTATGACGCATAAATTTATTATAAAACCTTTTATTTCATATATATATTTTTTTTTATTCTAAGAATTTGTTGTTTTACTTGCTTGTGTACAGAAAAAATGCCCAACTAAAAATAGCAAAAGGGGATATTTTGTTAATTAATCTAATATTTTTTAGAACTCGTGGTAGAGATTTTGTAGAATGAACAATTTCCGTTAAAATATTATCAGCTCTAATATAATGTGCAAGTTAAATAATATTTTTTTTCAACTGTAGTAACAAATATTAAAACATAAATAAATGATAAAAGAAAGTCCATAACACAAAAAGCAGCATTTTAATTATTTAATTACTTGCTTTAATGTATTTTTATGTTTATTAACATTGTTTAAATAGACAAATGATTGTATCTGTACTGAATTTAACTTTCACTGAAAATGAACATAAGTTGAAAACGTCTTTACATGTTTCAATTTGAATGATTCATCCAAAGTGAATCTTCCAAAGTGAACTAAATTTGATTGTGGCCAACTTCTTCTACCATCTCTTGCAACGATCACTTTCAGTGAATGGAACGTTTACACCTTTCACGTTCAGTGATTCAACCAAAGTGATCATTCAAAGTGAACAATGCAAACCCGCCATAACGTTTTCCAGCCTGCAGGGGATGTGTAACATTTTACCATCTCCAGGCTGGATGAGATCTTGATTAGCAATAAATCATTCTAGAGAAAATATTACAGAAGTAGAAGTCTGTTTTCAGGTCACTTTCTCCTCAAAGTGTGGTCCACAGCTGACTCAGAAGGAGTGGAAATTAAAGTTCTAAAAAAGCTAAATAAGAGGGGTTTTTTTATTATTTATTTACTGGTACGTGCATGGATGATTATTTCAATCAGAGGATTCTCAACCAGTACTAGTACACGAGAAGATATGTGGATGATTTGTAGCATTAGCCAAATACTTCTGCAATAAAAGGAAGCTCGTTGATATTTTACATGACAGACATTCAATGGATGATTTCAGAAACAACGGTTAACTTCTAGTTAAACAAAATAAATGTGTTAATGACACTTCAGAACGAACAATTACATTTTTGATGCTTTTTTGTTCGACGTACTTGGGTAAAGTAGGAGCTTCTTCAATGCTGTACTTATAAAAACAAATATAGAACGAAACTTGACTTGGAGATACATTTACGTTAAAATACAGACAGATATAACCTAATTTCTGCCAAATCAACACAAGTACGACATTGAATAAGTTCGTTCATCGTATTATTAATCAATAATCATACTGTTTGTCAATCCTATTGTTAATCGTATTTTCTAATAATTAATATTTTTGCTTAATTTTAGAAATGAGACAAATTATTAGAAATGAAACAAAAATATATGAGAACAACTAGCCTTTATATATAATCTTGACATCCTATTTGCATGAAAGATAATTTAGCTAGCAGTACTGAATTTTTTTTTTTTTTTAATTTTGTTGGTATTCATTTATGAAAAGATTGAGAGCACCTGGTTTAGACGATATATTGATTGATATGATTTTTATTTTCCGATAGTATTTGTAGAAAAATTGTCTCCCAAAAAATTTCGAATTCGAGATTTTGACTGAAAGTTATGCTTATAAGATCCCCTGAACCCATGCTGAGTACTTTAGAAAAATGTCCGTCTGTGTATGTTATGTATGTGCATATCTGCGAGGCGTGGATGATAACTCAAAAACAAATGCATCTATGTCAATTACATTTTATGTGTAAACACATTATGTGAAAAACTGGATGAAATTTTCAGTAACTCTCACAATTAAAACTCCAATTATTCGAATTTTAAACTTTTCATAGCCTCATTTCCGATAGAAAAACAATGATGATAGTATTGTCTATGGGAGAAATTGATGTTAAAGATGTTAAAAATATACAGGTTAAGGAGATACAGGTGTATCGAAAATTTATCTTTACAATCATAATACGAATTTTTGCATACGAAAGAGTAACTCAAAGTTTTTTTTTTTTTTCAAATATGGGTATATGTGGATTGGGTTGATGTATTTCTGAAAATTGTTCATTACTTTTCTCACAACGAAGAGAACGCGACAATTTGGCCCTCTTAAGGGCCCCTTTTTTCCAGTGACTACAAAAATGAAATAAATATATTTGGTATCTTTCGGAGTCTCGTCTGTCCAACTTTTGATATCTCGCTCCATTGTATTTTTATTACGTATTTTTTTAATTTTCAGACCCTAAATTTGTATTACCCGTCTCTTTTACCAATAAACTTTAAGAATCCTTTGGTAGCGAACAAATTGTGCAAGGTTTGTTGCGAGGCAAGCGAATTACAGGACATTGGCGATCGTAGCGAGCATGGAACCGATCGCCATAATTTATTTTTCCTAGGGCGCCTCAGCGTATGGTTATTGGCTCTGTAGCGTCTGACCAGTCTCCTGGGGATATTCATATCGTGGGACCCTTTGTGTAATATCCGGGTGGGAGGGGGTTCATGAACCGACCCTTCCAGGTGGCGAAGAGGAACTTAGCCGTTGTGGCCAGTTCCCAGACTCGTCGGCGACTGGGTTCGATACTCGGCAGATCAGTTTTCCGGACCCAAGCCGTAGGTGATTCGGCCGACCTCGTTCCCCTGATCGTGGCTTCTCTGGGAATGATAAAACCTTTCAGTCTCCTTTTCCCGTAGCCATAAACCAAGTTGCCTAGAAGGTTTGGACTGGATCTCTCTACTTTATTGAACAAGATGAAAATCATTTATTTTTTATTTAAATAAATCTTTTATAAAATTTTCTGGAATATAAATACAAAAATTCTAGCATATAATAACTTCATAGTCTACGAGCTCCGGTTTTCAATAAAATTCCAATGTCAATTTACATTTTCACAGACTATAAATCGATTCTATACTAAGGATTCAGTTATACTTTACATGCTGTTCATATCCTTTTCTAGTGGTAAGCGTGAAGTAAAATAATTCTTAGTAGTTGGGATATTTACTAGTATTTAATATGTTTATATTATTGTACTTTTTAGTTCTCTTTTCTAGCAGTTTGGGCGTGAATAACATCTGGGGTTGGGGTATGTCTGGTTCAAATCGGAAAGTTATGGAAAATGTAAGCACTTTAGACGCTTATATCTCCGGACTTGGATAAAAATGTGAACAATTTTTACTTGTTTTGTTGGAAATAGGGTACCATTTTATGTTTATATAAATATTAATTCAATATTTTAATGTTTTGAAATTTTTTTTTTGAAAAAAATTAAAAGGTTTTGTCCGAACGAGTTTTTGTTTCACTTTGCTTACTTTTACTTGAAATATCTTCTAATCTATAAAAAATAGATATAAACAGTAAGCGATAAAAACGTTTAGAAATAAATCCAATTCCTAGATTATTAATTTGTTTTACAATTCAAGATTGTAATACTTATAGCTCAAAAACTAAGTGAATGAACTGTAAGTAACTATGAACTATAAGAAGTAATTTGTAGCCCTTTAAAAGCCCTATAAAGATATATAATTTGCTTATGCATTGAGTTCTTATGTTTTTTACCCATAGCGATTATTATTTTGGTATTTAAATATTTTGACCAGTTACAGTTTTCCAGTGGGAGGGACAGTTATAATATTTAAAATGTCACAAGTGTACAGTTCAATGTGTTTCCTCCTTCCTGAAAAATTGGTGCACAAACACAAGATATTTATTTTGTTTTACAGGAATCAGAAAGTAAAGTAAATTTTGGGTTAAAAAATGTTTAATATGTAAATAATATAAATATATTTAATGATTGGTGAGGTTTGAAGTTGAAAAATGAAAGCATGAAATTCTGGTACGTAGGACAGATATCGGGTTGGATTTTGGATCAGGTTCTTAGTTTTCGAAATACAGTGGTTATAATTTAAATATTTTGAACTATTTTGTAAAGGTAGTTCACATTTCAATATTTTGAGCTGTACTGAAATATCTAATGAAGACAGAACTCCTACAAAGAAAAATGGTATTCAAGCAAAACCATTTCGGCTCCATCGGAATGGAGTTACTGCCGATTTTTTGTCTCAGCCTTACCTTACAGCTATCCAGTACAGTATGTAACTATAAACTAACATATTTTGAGGGTTGTGTTACGCGATATTCTGCCATTGTTCAATATAAAGGTATAAACATGTATTTAGTACAAATAGATCATACAGTTTCAAATTTCATTTTAACACAGGGTTGAGTAAATAATATAAATATGGATACGTGCGACCACTTATTAGATTAATACGATAAATATAAATACTTTGGATGGTATGAATACAAAACGCTTTTACGACAGTCATACAAACCATGAGGCAACTAAACAAGCAGTTTCCATTAAATATTACATTGCACTGAAGGAAGAATAGTTACAGAAAAACTGTACGCACAAATGTAATAGCACTATATAGTAAAAGGTAAGTTGCCGGGCTGTCAGATTTGGTGTAGATGACTTCCATTAAGGATGCAATAATGTTTTTCGTAAGTCAAAATACAATATTGTTTTATAAGGTTAATATTCAATATTTTGACAAGGTTTTTCTTAACTTTAATTTTATTTAGTGTCTGCCATTGCTAATCCTCATTTGCATTTGATCAGAAGGTGAAACGTATGGGTGCAGTTAGGTAGTTTGTTAAGATTTCAGTTTATTCAAAAAAGAGGTTGTGTTCAGTTCTATCAGTTGGGATTTTTTGCAGAAGTATGTCCATCTTTGCAGAAGTGTGTCCATCCTGTCAAAGTTTAATTCTCTCTTTCTCAGACTCTGAATGTTCATACCATATTGAACATTCGTGTACTAAGAAAGGCATAAACGTAAAGGTGGGTATACAGTTATTTTCCCTGACTCGCTTCGTAAGAAAAAGAACCCAAAGAGTAACTGAAATAACGTGATAAAGTCGATGCTTCAGTTGCAGACCCTATCAAAAACTTTGATATAAAATATGATGACCTTGGTACTTGGCTGTAATCTCAAATGAATTGCAACAAGAGACAGTAAAAACTATCAGCTTTCAAGAATTCCAAAAGATGGTAGAGAATTTGAAGATTCTTTGCTTTATACGAAGACGAAAGATAAAGAACAAGAAAACAATTTTCACTATAGAATGGTTAACATTAAGCACATCAAAAGAAACTGCTTACTTTCTACCATGTCATATATTTTGAGACCCAAATTAAAAAAAACTTAAAGCAGTTTAGTCCAAGGATTATCTCTTCTTTATCTCTATACTTATAATAAAACAGAGTGTGCGTTTGACGGGGACAATCCACTCCGGGACAATCCACTCTTCATGGGAGAATCAAAACAGAAACGTTTTACATTTGCCGCCATCTATCGGTCGAAAATATAACTAGAGTTCTCGTAAGTTGAATCGATTAGAAACTGCCACAATAATATTATCAAAAAAGCTTCTTTTTGATTTGTGATGCTCTTTGAAGTAATTGAAGTAGCTTTCATTTTTTTTTCTAAATTCATCCTCGCAAATAATTGCTCTTCCAAAGCGGAGAGAGATTGTAAACAAACTCTGAATGTGATTCTTTTGCCGTTGCGGCAGCAAAGACATCTGATCAAAGACGCTTGGAGCCTGTACTCGAATTATAAGAACAGAGGAGGAGCTAGCTTTTGCTCAGTGATTATAAAGCCAGTCTTGTAAGCAAAGGGTCCCTGGTTCGGGGCCCGGCGACGCTCAATCGCCACAATGATGACTGGACGTTTGAAACACGCAACCTTCCTCTCCAGCGATCTCACCATCTCAACACGAGATGGCAGCACCACACGGAGTCAGAAGCCTTGATACTCCCTTCCTGATTGACCACGACTGTCCGTCACGCCGAGGCGACACGCCTCCCGGCCTTCATCATCAGCGGAGGGAGTGTGCGGCAGCAAAGATATCTGATTAAAGATGCTTGGAGCCTGTACTCGAATTATAAGAACACAGGAGGAGCTAGATTTTGCTCAGTGATTATAATGTCGGTCTTGTAAGCACCAAGTCCCTGGTTCGGGACCTGACGACGCCCAATCGCCACACCGTGATTCATTCACTGTGTTAATTGGAGATTCTTTACAGTAACGTTTTTTGATATTCTTATATATTAAGAAAGACAAACAGAATTGATTTAATTACGTTGCGTGTTCACGGGTTGGAAGTAAGGGTAAGCTTCATATCTTAGCTCAAAATGGTAGAACAGCTAATATTGTGTATCCAGAAGCTCTTCAATATTAATATTAATAACAGGGTATTAAATGATACTTAACATAAATGATTTTTAACATAATGTAGTTGATATTTTACAGAAGTTACTCTTCTCTTACTGTGCATACATTTTTTACATGCTTTCTAACTTTAATTTAGCCATTTCCACAAATATTATATCAAAAAGGCCCATATTATATTTGATATAATTTATAAATTTTGGCTGCAAAGAACTATGTAATTTTTGGGGTAAAAACCGCTGAATGAGAAAATATGCCTATAGCGGAACCCGCCTCATTTAGCGGTGTGTAACAAAAAGGGAAACGCATCCATGTACTCTACTTCAAAAAAGGTGGATATGGAAATGAGTACAAAGGAGTAACATTTTTTTATTTTTACACTTCAAAACATGTGATCACAATTACAAGAAGTAAACACATGATATAAATGTTTAATTGCATTTTTCTTTTTCATATTTTAATTTTTACCCAATTATGTTCATCAAAGATTTTTGATGTCTTTTTATTTGACTGCGCCCATTTCGCAGACCAACCATCGTCTGGTACAGCTATCGATTCTCACCCTAACAGCCACCTGGTTGACCTGCAAGGCCCAACCACTTCCATTATCATGCTGAGAGATAGTTTTTAAACGAGGCACCCAGGGCCCGCCCACAACTTTGGTAAAATATCAATATTTGCAAATTTTCCGATAGCTGTACCAGACGAGGGCTGGTCGCCGTAGGCGGCTAGTCGGAAAAAAACCTTGGAAAAAGGTGCATGATATTTTGCCTCCTCACGAAAATAATGCTGAACAGGAAGTAATATTTGTCTTGGAAATTCCTTTTGCAATCATTAAAAGGACATGAAATCGATAAAAACTTACAATTGTAAATTCAATGCGAGACAACTGTAACTGGAGAGCAATTCTGCAACGGATTGAAGACGTGACGTTATTTTTATATCTAGATATTTAACTTTTCAAGGAGGGAACAAAGATTAGAGATGTGTATAATGAGAATTTCTACAGGGATGGCTACAGGATTAACTATTTCAGCATTGAACACAACTTGGCTTGAAAAAATATTTCAGATTTTATGAAGGTCTGCTAATGACAGTGTTTTGGCACAAAATATTAGCAAGTATTGCCAAAAAGAACGTTATCATACACAGTGAAGAAATATCCATTGATGTCGAGACTGCACTTATAATATAACAAAGTAAGTACAAGGGATGCAGCACTTACGGTCGTGCGAAAGTGTTGTTCAAAAGGCAAAAGTAGTTGTTGAAGCAGTAGGGACTACAACATCAATTTCCCAAACACCACAAGACTTCTATAGAACTTGAGCAAGATTTCAGAATTTCCGTGGTTTACTCAGTATTGGATTTTATTTTTAATGATTTAAAGACAAGATTTGAAGCAGCAGATACCATATGTGACTGAATCTCACCCATTTTGAATATCCAAAACTTAAGACAACAGTCAACTTACTACAAAAGAAGCAAAACTTGCAAATACATATGAAAAAGATCTGTCAAAAGATTTACTGCATGAAATTTTTCACCTTTAAAAGTATTGACAAGACAATTTTCAGCACTGAAAGAGGTCCGATTATATTTCTATGAGCGTAATTTACGACAAAATCTACAAGGTATATATGTCAATACCTGCCTCGCCATTAAACTGTCTTATACAATACCAGTTACAGTCTCTTCACCTGAAAGATCGTTCATCAAGACTGGCAAATCCATTAAAAACATATAGCAAATAAGCACAACTAGTCAAGAGTAACTTACTCGTTCACACCTAGCAATTTTGTGTATCAGAAATGATTTAGCTAAACAAGTTGACTTTACTGGTTATTGAAAATTTAGCATCGACAAAAGCTAGAAAGTATACTTTGGGATAATTTTTGATGTTATTGAAAGTTTCTGTTATGTAAATCCGTATAGGCCATTTAAACTGGCTTATTTTATCCTAAATCCTGTAAAGCATCATGCTGCCCTTAACCTTAGCGATAAATAAGGAGGGCCTGCCAAAGATTCTGGCCTGGGTGCCTGAACAAGCCAAAGTGGAGCCAAGGACTTTGTATTAAATCGGGATCCCCATAAGTATACCAAACACATGAAAAACAATACATAAATTTACAGGGGGTTAGGATCACAGCTCCGAAGGCCCTTTTGCACATGTAGAAAACTTCCAAACTTTTTACTTCAAAGTAATATATTAAGACTTTAAAATATATATAATATTTAAAACTATTAACACACATTTTACAATAGAAACTAATATTACCAGTTTTACATTAATTAAAAAATTATTTTTGTTTAAATTTTTAGTTACATACAAAATTTAGGGGTCCCCTTAAAATTTGGGTCCAGAGCCGCGGTCCCGGAAGCACGTGCGTTAATCAGGCCCTGCCTGGAAGCCCGCTTCAGGATATGGGGACCACGGCCAAGGGCGAACCGTCAGGGTAGACAGTGTCTATCCAAATAATTCACGACCAAGAAACTTATTTTAGTTATATATTATTCAAAATAAATGCATAAAATACTTTCTGTATAAAGAAACGAAAGATGGCACCAACAGATTTTTGCTATGACTATAGCGCCTGTTTTCTTTTTCTTCACTTGTATTGTTCAGGTGAAAGTATGTGCGCTAGGCTCAGGAGAGACATATCTCAAAGTGTCTCTCAGCATCAAGAGATGTTGCATTGAAAATATTGCCGAAAGAGAATGTATACATGCACCTTCCTCCCGGGCTACAACAGCTATCGGATACATATGTCTACCTGTTTTCATTTCGCACATTTGCCGAGTTTTAAATCTTTGAAGCCATAACTAACCAGGTTGAAAATCCTTGCGATATGAAATTTGGCATGTTGTTACTCAGTGGTATATTTTGATTCTTTGGATTTTGACCTTTACCGGTCCAGTCCGTCCTGGGCCCGCAAAAGGAAGATGCATGTTTTTTGGGGAATAACTCGAAAAATGTAGCTGCTAGAAAACTCAAATTTGGTAATCATTGTCTTTGGTGGTATATTTTAATTATTTGGATTTTTAATATTATGGGTTTATCTGGAAAATTCAATGTTTATCTGGAATGTATATCTCTATATTCAATGTTTATCTGTTGTCACATGTTTATCTGAAAAATTCAAGCGAGCAAAAACAAGTTTTAAAGATCCACAAAAACATTTATTTTAAAACATACTAGAAAGTAGGAAATAAAGTAGAAACATTTTATTTGATGATATTGGTTCCTGGTTTCATAGATTTCTAAAATTATTTTATCACGATTCGCCACAGTTTTCTATGTCAAATACTCATTCTATTACTAAGGTTCAACTGTATTTTTTCCTGCTATATAAGGTGCTAAATCATGGCACGGTGGTTATGTACATCGATATCTTTTACAAGTAGCATATACGCAACGGATGACAGAGATCTTGAGTAGCTCGTTCCTTATTGAAAACAGCATTGTCCAATAAAGTTAGTTACAATGGTATATGAACAAGTCAGGTTACTTATGGATCCCAAGTCCCCAAGAATAACGAACGAATATCAGAATCTTACCCACTTACGCCTAGATTAAAAGACTGACAAAGCCTCGACAAAGATCGACATCAGTTTACCTGAAATATAGCATAATCATAACTAGGAATTTCAGTTTAGTGATGTTTTCAGTAGCACCAACCACGCCAGTTGCCACGTAGAATAGCAAAGGACTGACGATATGAAGTATTCTGATGGAAAGTTGGATTGATTCTCTTGTGGCCTCGATTTTTTTCCCCTTAGTCAGCATCGCATAGTTGCATACTCAGTGTGTGAAATCTGCTTAGCCTCTTGGAAATTGCAACTCGCTATTACCGAACAATAATAGCAAGACTTGAAAATGCGATTTGAGTGTCAATATAACTATTAGCAGTTAACCCTTATCCCCCACACACCCCCTCCCAATCCCCAGAAAAAAAAATCTCTGACTCCTCTCATGAAATATTGCTTAATGAAAATCTAACCAAAAATCTGCAAAAAGTTATTGAAATCAGTTGAACTGTTACATAGGTCAATTTTGGACTTAGACTAGGATTAGTAGGTTAACTGATGTACCATTGAATAAAGAAAAAAGAATATCACTTAAAAAACAAAAATCCTCCAAATGTTATCATTTTATCAAGCTTATATTTACCTGCACATGTTCATATCCACGCACTTATCGGCGCCACAGCCAGCAGTGGTTGGTGGAAGGCAGCTTTACGAAAGAGCTCTCATTCCAGCAAAGTCGACCGTTGATCGAGGCGTGTTTGCTAGAGATAAGGGTGCATTGAAACACTTACACATACGAACGTATTGAAGCGCGTGTTGGTTTAAGAAACAAACAGCTTGCTTGGTACCCACGACGGAAAGGGCCGTTGTCGAGATAACGAAACCTAGACGTTTGCAAGATAGGAAGGGCGGGGGAAGAATGGTGGTTAGAGAGCAATTGTAGAATTAGAATGATACATCTACATTGGATACGGGAAACGTTGCACATGACCAACTTTGAGATCAGGAAATTGTGAGATTTGTTTAGAGAACGTAACTTATCATTTTACAAGCTCATGCAATTCTAACGAAAAAGGAGTATATGCGAACAGGTGATTCCACATCGGTTTTAGACTCCGGTATTTGGTACAACAGTGAGGCTAGATCATATGAATGTCTGTAATTAAGACCAAGGGCCTGCGTAGCGGCTATCACTTGCACCAAAGCTGTTTAAAAGGATGTTTTTAGAAGGATGTTTTTAGAAGGTTTTGGCTCTACCAAACCGACTTTCTTTGTGGGAGCACCAAGCATTGGGGTCAATTACACGGATGTAGTGTTTCTGAAGAACCAAACCATTGGTCAAAGGCTGATCGAATAGACTTCGTGTAAACTCCATGAATAAGCCACGAGTTAAGTTCGTGAGAGTACCCATAGAAACTCAAGAAAACTCGGGACTACACTCGCGGATAAAAAATGAATTCTGAAAATGCCATTACTGAAGATTGCCCACAGTCTTAACTGTGAGAAATTAAATGACTATGTAAGGCCGACCAACCAACAAATTCACGTAAAACACTTTTAGTACACTTAAACAAGTCTCAGGTGAAACTTCCGCATGTTACGTATTTATTAACTTTAAATCCATTCAAAATCATATACTTCATTCAAAAAATACCATTAAAGCTACAAAGACATCAATATCTCATCCCATCCCTAAAGTTCAAACATTCATCGCCATCATAAAAAATATAATTTCAGAAATTACTTGGATTACACAACGAGATATTAAGGGTAATTATTTTTACACAGAAAGATGCATTAATGCATGATTTACATCCAACTTTTTAAAAGTAAATACAATAACTTACATTTCTAATAGGTGGAACGAGTTGGTAGATCATGAAGCATCAACATATCAAGATGCGCAGAATTACTCCATTTTCTGATTTCAAACCGGACAAATGTTTAGAAAAAAATGGTTAGAAATAGAATGGCTAGAATAATCTCGCAGCTAATAGCTATCCAATTTACTGAGGATCTTTCTGCATTTCTTGGAGAATCGCACACAGCAATATGGGCCTACAGTACAAATACACTTAAATCAATTATTTAATTTAAATCTGAGCAGTGTTTAAACACAGGCGACATTATTTCTGTGTTACTGAAAATAGAATACCTTGAATACAATTTCTAATAACTGTTACTAAAACATTGGGTTTATCAGGCTGAATTCGTGTATTTATTTATATTTTTATTAACAGCTGACAGGATATTGAAGATAGAGAACGTCTTGGGGATAAACGGAAACTTATAATCTGCATGTTTATTGATAATTCTTGTAGCAGATATTTAGCTGTTGAATGGTTCTTCGTTCATGCAATTGATAACCCACATTTTACCTATGTGCTGCGATAATCTTCTATTCTCTTTATTTTGGAAGACGCAAGCTCGGAAAAATTTGGGTGCCTCCCTCGATATATAACCAATATTTTTAGAAGATGCTCACACAGAATTCTGCCTATTAATGCGACTTAAATTTAGATTTTTTGAATGGTGAGAATTATATTATATTAATAAATAACATCTCAATAAGTCTTAGCATTATTGGAGAAGTTAGGCCTAAGTGTTCATAAAGCAATCGTCTTGGTGTTCATGGAGCAATCGTGTTGGTATTCGTGGAGCAATTGTCTTTGTGTTCGTGGAGCAATTGTTTTGGTGTTCGTGGAGCAATTGTTTTGGTGTTCACGTAGCAATTGTTTTGGTGTTCATGGATCAATTATGTTTTAGTGTTAAGACATAAAATTCACATTACACACACACACACACACACACACACATATATATATATATATATATATATATATATATATATATATATATATATATATATATATATATATATATATATATATATATATATATATATATTATTTTCTTTTTACTGAAAATAAAGCAGGACCATTGCAAGAAATTAAATGAAAGAATGGCTCAAGGGATATCTACGGGGGAAGTCTCATCAGGACTGAAAAGTGGCTGGCTATGCATGGTTCAGGCATAAGCAATTACTTTAAAGACGGATACATTCAAGAATTCTATCAATTAAAGAACAAATTAAGCGAATTAAGAAACTTTTTAACTCACAATTAAACATATGGATGTCTTAAATTTTTTTGAATATTATGCTTTATATGTCTTATGGTATATAACGCTTATTATATTATATAACCCTTATATATTATATAGTGCTTTGAATTCAAAACTTCTTATATTACTTCATATATATATATATATATATATATATATATATATATATATATATATATATATATATATAATCATTTCAATCATATTTTCTATGATTTGCTCATTACTAGATCAAAATATTTAAAAATAAAACTGAGTCATTTCATAATAATAACTGTTCTAATTCTTATTGTGTAATATCTTTTAAGCATCCTATTTATAATTCTATAAACTTTAAGAATTTATTTAATCATTTTCATCATTTATTGCCTGTAAAGGATTTGAATGTTACTAAAACTTTTAAATACAACAAGCCTATTGGAAGAACCATTTTTAATTACAATGCAATTTCAAAATCTCTATCAGTCGACAAAGATTCCTCAACAAATGTAGATGGTGAATGTATTTGTAGTGTTGATAATTATGCTAATTTTATAAATCCACACTTGGGGCATATAGTTACTGGAGACTTAGCCATTGTTAAAGATAAATCTTTAAGAACTTTATAAGTCTATGATCTAGTTATTTTGTCATTTGGTACTAAATTCAGGTTACCTTCATGTAATAATTATAAACAAGTCTTTACGTCAATCAATCTTGACCTTTATAAGTATATTTATGGATTAGCTTCTAAATATGTTCAGCCTTTAGAGGCATTTAATATGTGGAAATTTACCATTTTAAGATCTATTAAAAATGCCATTTGTAGTATCAATTTATCTAGATCTATATATAATATGGATAATATAAAACACTCTGTTAATGATTTACGTAAATCTTTTGTTATTACTTATGTTGATAAAGCCTCTAATAATTATGCCATTATCGGTAAAAATTTTTATATACAATATCAGTTAGATTATTTAAAAAATAATAGTCTATTTAAACTCGATTCATACTGTTAATAGTATCAAATTGAAAATTATCAATATGTATAGTGATTTAGATATTAATAATAAATTTTTGAAATTTTCATATATTGTGCTTATACCTAAATTTCATAAAAATCCTATTATATTTAGAACTGTAACTAGTGGTCATAATTCATACTCTACTACTGCTAGTAAATTAGTACTAAATTATTTGAATGTACTAAATAGTAATTTACGAGATTCTAGTGATAACTACATTATTCTAAATAATAGTAAAGAATTAAAAAATAAATTAAAAACACTTGGTAAAATAATAGGATTTCAAACTTTTGATTTTAAAGATCTATTTAATAATATTAAGATCACTGATCTTTATGATGTCATTTTAGCTTTATATAAAGCTTATATTACTAATAAATCTCATCTTACTAAATTTACCAATTTTCCTACGCTTCTTCATTGTGTTCTTTTCAATAATTATATTTTTCAAGGTAATAAATTATACTTACAAGTCTCAGGGGTTCCACAAGGTGGCTGTAGTAGCAATATGTTAGCTAATTTATACCTATATCAATATGAAAAATTCTTTTCTTCAACAGATTATGAAATTTACAGATATGTAAATGATCTGATTTGTATTTACTGATAACTATGTCATAGATATAGATTTCTCTCCATTCTATCCAGATTTGGAATTAATACCTAATGAAACTTGTATTAGTAAAAATATTAATTATTTGGATTTAAATCTAATTATAGAACCTACTAATGGGATAGTTACTAATTTATATGACAAAAGATTTTTTAAAATTTAATATTAATAAATTATTACCATTTAATTCCTGCAACTCGATTCAATTGTTTAGAAATATTATACTTAATCAACTTTTTAGAATTTATAGATTATCAGATAAAAAATTCCATGCTTTGCACATTAATAACCTCAAAATTACCAGTAAATTTTATGAATATCCAGCATATTTAGTAAATGGAATAGTTAATAAGTTTCGATTAGCCTAAAATTCTCATAATCTCTCCTTAATATCTCATTTTAGCCATACTTCTACTTTCTCTTGAATTTATATTATAATATATTTTCATCTTTTACTTTTGTAGCTTTAACTGTAGAATACCTCTCTTTATTGCCTTTACGCAGTACGGTTTTTATTACTCTCTTTGGCAACAGCAGATCACTTCTTTTCATTTCTGCGTATGGCAATATTAGTCTAGTCATATATTGCTCGTCATAGTTGTACTTCAGGTGTATTTTAAGGTATTTATATTTCCTTGATTTTTTCCCAATCTTTATGCTTGTCGTCCATATAACACAAGTTTATAGATAAAATCTATCTTGTGTTTCAGGAACAAGCATTTTTGTGTTCATTTCGAAGGGATATATGGACTTGAAAAAGAATTTTTTTCGAAATGAACTATTCTTAAGCCTAGGGCTCTTCCACGTGCAAGCTCTTTTGCTTGATTTTTTTGTTTTCCAATTTTCATTCCTCACCTTTGAAATTTGTTGATTATCTTTGTCTTTATGACCTGCATTACGATTTATAATTACCTCTTTATGGTTGAATTTCCTTTATTTCATTATATTTTGTAGGCTAATTTCAAGATAGTGTATTATGAGTTACTACTTACATTCTATCATTGGATTTACAATTTTATATTTTTATTATATATATATATATACTTATAAATATATATATAATAAAACACCTAATGAACTTGTAGAGATATTGTAAAGCGCCTAATTATAAAAACTAATTAAGTATACTGTATTAAAAAATCAATGGAATGCAAGCCATTGAGAAATAAATTCGTTGGGGGAAACAGAACAACAATCGACTGGAAATAATGCTAATAAAGAGAAAATCAAAATGAACAACAATGGATAGAAGGCAAAGAAATTGCAAAATCTTCAGGAGGTGCATTCAACACTTTGTTAACCAAGTTGTTTTTATTAAATAACTTTGTTATATCGAACATAAAGGTTATTTTGCACCTCAAAAAACTTCACAAGAAACCATTATCATAAATACAAATAGAAATGAAGAAGGTTATTAAATGGAAGAATGAACAAAGCATAATGTTCACATTGTGCTTGGAATGAAAGCAATATCAACAACAGTTGCCACTGAAAGGTAAAAATCAATACTGCCAATCAGGAATAAATTTGGAAAAGTAATAAGGTGTACATCTTGAAGTATGTTATACATAAGTACTAAAAGTAACATGAGTGATTACTAGTTAGTGATTACTAATGTCACTGTAATAAAAATTATGATAAAGCTAATATAATAGAGAATGATAATACTGACATAGAAAATGTATTTAAAACTTTAAACTTTTTCACAATACTATTAACTAGATATACTGGGTAATTATATAATTTACTTGTGTTTTTAAGGTTATTAATCTGGATATCATGATATTTATTATTAAATCTATAAACTTTAAATAACTGATTATTATAGTTCGAAATCATTGGATAGAATTTGATGAAGAATTGAATGGTAATTCATTAATATTATAATTAAAATTATCTTTATGATAAAGTTATCTTATTGAATGGATCAATTTTAAGATTTAAATTCAAAAAACTAATATTATTACTTATTGATAGTTCATTAGGTAATTGCATATTAGCTAAATAGAAATCTAATTGAATGTTGTTAGTATCTGAGGTAACTAAACAAATAAACTCATCCACATATCTATAAATTTGGTAATCAGTAGATGCCAAAGTATGTTCATAAGGCAAAAGATACAAATTAGCTAAAATACTACAACAACCACCTTGCAAATATAAATTATTTCCCTGGAATATATAATTATTAATTAACGCAAAGTGGAGAAGTTAAGGAAAATTTCGAATTTTGATATGGTCAGAATTATTAAACAAATGCATTGTACAGTGCTAAAATTACATTATAAGGATTTTATATATATTACTTCCCAATACGGGTCAAAATAAGCAAATCTTCATCGAATAAGTGAAATGAGGGAAATGACTATTAGGTATTTATTGCTCAATGATTCTAGTCATCTCATTGTAAAATGTCTTAATATATTCTTAAATTATTCAAAATATAAAAACTTTTAATATTTAAAAGAGGCAGCAAAATATTATAACACTGTTTAAAGAAACGAATTAGTAACTGAAATTAACCTGAGGAAATTCTAAATAATTTTCAGTTTTTTCTTCTATGAGAGTAATTATTTGTTTTATGAGATTCAGTAATTGTTTGTTTGTGCGGGAACTTAGTGTTTCGCTTTGAATTAGAAAATCATAAACTAGTACTCAGAAATAGCAACTAAATCTGCATACGACTGGTAGAAAAATCTCTAATTGTATCAAATTCTGCATTAACTAAACTGTAATTTTGTAAATAATTCCATTATTGGAATGTTAAATTGTTAAACATTCCAGCAATAGAATACTTTACTAACTATTATTCCTTTATGGGATTTAAACTATAAACTATTTTATCGTGTGGATTTGTCTAGTAGTTAATCTGAAATTCTTAACTATAGACTTTTGTACTATTGGAATTTTGAATATGCTATTTATCCTATTGCTGAAGTTTTGAATCTATTTAAATATTTCAATCTTCAATATCCTTGTATTTTTTAATCTGTTCTATCGTTGCATTTTCGAATCTCATGTTCTATCGTTGTATTAATATGTTCTATTGTTGTATTTTTGAATTTGTTGTATGGGTTGTAATATTGAATCTGTTCTATTTTTGCAATTTTTAAGTTGTTTTATTGTTGCAATTTTTATTCTATTGCTGCAATTTTGAACTATTTAAATGTTGCAATTTTGAATAGTAATATATTCCTATTTGAATAGTAATCTATTCTGTTATTTTAAACACTAATTTTAAAGCTGCTATTTTAAAAGGTTACTCTAATACTAGAATTTTGACAATTAAGTTTTTATATAAGTACACTTGATAGAATAGCTTAAAACTATAAATGAATTGTTACAGAATTTCATTTCAATAGAAATGACAGAACAAATTTACCCTATAATTGCATTCTTATAAGGCATAGAAAATCTTCAACATACAATTAGTTTACCGAAATTTATTTGGACCGGGGTTGGAAGAAAATTTTTACCTGGGCATTAAAGAGAAATAGAAGTAATAGAAGTTTGACGGTCATGTTGAAATCAACACACAAAATAAAATTTTAAAGTAGAAATCTGTCTTGAGCAAAGTTCGATGCGCTGTCACAATGTCACTGTATGTCCATATCTAAAGTTTATAATATTTCAAAATGTATTTTTACCCACATTGTGTGATGAAGTAAAACTTATGGAAAATGTAAAAAATGTTAATATCTTGTTTAAAATATAATACATGTTTTTTCTACAGTTCATAATATTATTTATAGCATTCGGCGGATTCATAAACATCAGAGACAAAGTTTCCCCCTCCCTAAGTTATGATCAAATCCTGTAAAAATGTTCATTGTCAGGAGTTTATTTGAACTTTGGTCACTTCTTATTTACACCACCCGAAGGTCACGATTCTTAAATTCCTTTTATCCAGTTTTCTAGAAACACGAAAACCTTGAAGTGAATCACAGCACTAGATCTCGAAATTAGTAGGCCTATCTGTTGTCAACAGCAAAAGTACAACAGATTCCTTGTTACTTTCCCTACATGCAAAGAATTTTGCGACGGGATCGAATATTTAAATTTTTAGTTTTTGACGAATTTACATATTTGGAGCATCCTCGAGGATGAATCCAATATTTTTGGAGTGATGTATGTATGTACGTATGTTTATCTGTACGATTGTATTCGTGTGAGTCTGCACATGCAATATCTCACAAATCGATTATATATATAACGCTAACTTGTAATTGTAGAGTCAATTTACTTCTCTTTTGTCAAAAGTAACTGCAAGGAAACTTCAATTGCTAATAAATTACCCGTAACATGCTCGTTACATTTATAAAGTAACTTTACCCAATCGTTGTCAAAGAATATGCTATATATAAAATTTAATGTTTTATTTCACGCTCCTTTTACCACCATACACCTATGTCTTCACCACAAGTCAGCTTTAAAAGACACTTTCTTTTTAGGGGCAATGCTAACAATTGTAAGAATCAAATTAAACAATTCTAGTAAATGAATTAGCATATAACGACATGTTAAACAAATTTAAGAGCCTTAAAAACTATAAACTCCATTGAATTTGAGATAAATGGTTAAATTAACCTTTGCCGTTGAAAAGATTATTATAAGAAATTAATAGTTATGTAATTCTAACTTGTAATTGCAATGTCTATAGTTACTTTCTTTTTATCAAAAGTAACTGAAAAGAAACTTTTTACTAATAAATTACTCATAACATGCTCTCGCTACATTTTCAAACTTCATCCAGTCATGATCACATAATGCTATATAATGTTTCAACTATTCTATTTTATACTACGCTATTGATAGAATGCGCTATCACTTAACGAGTAGTGTTAAGGCATCTGAGCGATAGCATATATCCTATTCGAGTATCAAATTTCGATAATAGTCCTCAAACTTCCCTATCTTGAAGAAAATTTCATTGAGAGTGCAGCAGAAAGTAATCGGAATATGTTGATAATCATCAGAATATCACTGCCAAGTTAGGTTCGAATGCAATCTTTAGGATTACTTCATATGCTCGATATATACACAAAATATTGAAAATAAACTTATATAATTAAAATAGAAAATAGCATATAAAATAAACTTTACCCTATCGATATAGAAAACAAATAGAGAACACAACTAACAACAAATAATCAATATAGAAAATAGAGAAAATAAACTCACAATTTAATTTGTAATTTGCCTGGATGTAAAGAACACATTTTTGATGATATTTTTTTTACCTTATCTTTTCTAATTCTTAAAACATTAAAAACGATTAAAAGGTGTGTGCGGGAATTTATCTTGAGAAGGGGGGGGGGTATAGTTTTATAGACGTCGTTGAGTGAGGTGTAGTTGTGAACATGAATAATCTCTTGGCGTGAGAAGTCAAAACTTGTCAAAATTCTTAACACTTTTACGATTCTATGAAATAAAATTATAGCTCCCCACCCCCTCCTCATGAAAATTTTATAATAAAAAGACACATTGAACATGAACTTAACAACTTACAATCGGTTGATTTTGTTTATATTCTGCATAAGTTAAAATTAGGCTTAGTTGTAGAAATAATCAAAGTTTAGTGATCATTTAAAATCAAAAATGTTGTAATTGTGTTGGCACAGAATTTAAATACACAAATAATACGCAAAAATAAAGCGTTTTTATGACGGTTGGAAAGTTAAATATAATTGCAAAAGATCCTTAAATATAACAATCTTCACACGCGGAAAAAAATAGATGCCATTTTACTTTTGCAATGAGTCACGTGATCTCTTCATATATCATGGGTGTAATTATTTCAATTTTTATTTAAAAAACTATCTAATATATTTTGCTGATTTTTTTTTTTCATATTTTATGTGATCATTTTAATATTTCCTAAAATTTTCGAAGCAATTTGTGAATTTTAACTTCGTTTAAAAGATATTTAAAAAGTCCCATAGGGTTCGATGTATTTCATTTTTTCAACCCGGGATATTATTAATTTTTATTCCAATATGTCCCACAGGTTGTCTCAACAACATACAGAAATCTCATTTTGATAGTCATTTTTACTGCATTTATCGTGCAAACGGACAGACAATGACCGAAGTCATAAACTCTTTTCAACTATGTTGTAAAAGTGTTGAGAATAAGTTTAGAAGAAAATAATAATTTGGGGACATAGAAGAATGGCGTTTTTTCTTCTTCTTTCAATTCATAAGGGATCTCGGTTTGACGCGTTTGAATTTAGAAATTGAGTGAAATTTGCCATTCCACATTTTAGAGACAAATTTGTTTTGTCGCTTTAATCTTTTTTTCATATCTAGAGTTAATTCGACAGAGATCTACAATTTATAATGTATTTAGAACAATTACGAATAATTATACTGAGCTTTCTCTTTGAATCTAGGATTCAAGTCCAGCACCTGCAGATCCGAAGGACAAAGCGTTAACGTTTGGATTATTAATAGCCCAGACAAAATACGCTCAAATTTCACTGGTACTCAAACTAAATCCAATGTTTTTTTATTATGTTTTACACTTGTTCAGTGGTGTCCAGGGAAGGTAATATCAAAAGTCCTGATGAATAGGAAATGAGCTAGAGTCAGAAACTCGGGGTGGGGGTATTGTCTCGAAAACGGTCAACCCTAGCAAAGAACTTTCTATATAAAAGTGGAAGAGCATTAAATCCTATTAAAAAAGGTTATCTTCACTTTTTCGTACCTCTAATAGTTTTCGAGATAATCGTACTTGAAAAATGGCACACTTTTCAGGTTTTGTCCTATCAAAGTTTTTTCCCCCATAGAAACGGACTTATATATCGTGAACCGTGCCTAGCACGATAAAAATGGACGGAAGTGGATTAAAAGAATTGGTGAGCACCATCTACGCTCCAGTGTCAGTCAAGAAGATGCTTCTAGGGCATGTGTTTGGTAGGGCAGTACGAGCTCATTTACTGATCCAGACAGCTCTATCAAAAATTATACTGGAGCAAATTGAAATTACTTCATCACTGCAAATGAGGTTTTGACCAATTTTCTAGATGACAGTCCTACAATGGATTTACTTAACCGAAATCAACATCTAACTACTCTTGCTGCAAAAATTAGGAAAAGTTAGAACAACTGCAGGGAAATGGACAGACGGCGGCCTTTTGGATCCAGTACTTCAACATGGTAGCGTTGATGAAAGATTTCATCAACGCTGAACGGTTGGGTGATTGGAATACGCATCTCAAGTGTGTGCAACAAATGATCCCCATCTTTCATGCGGCCGGTCATTTCTCATACGCCAAATGCTTATTACCTGTATTACAGGACATGTTGCAGCTGGGAGCCGTGATGACCCCAGAAGAATTTAAAAAATTGCAGATCAGGGGTACTTCACAATGCGAAGAACAGATAGCATTTGGACGGGAGTATGGCGGGGAGTCACTGATAGTGTCTTGAGCAAGTGGACCTTGGGGATGACTGAAACTCACATCTGCTCATCCCTTGAAGAGTTTTGCGGTGTTCTCTTTTCATCTGCTGAACAGGAAGATATCCGAAAATCTCGAAGAAGTAGGGATACTGCAGATATTGATAAGCTCTCTGCTTGGCTTGATAATCATCCACCATTTCCTGAACGACAGCAAATCATGTCTATAGCAACTGGACTAGTAGGGGATGCACCAGTTACCTGTTTGAATGCTATAGCAATTGGCAAATAATCAATGCAGAAAATTGTTGGAAAACCCTTTTCAAGCATCTCGTCACGAAAAGATCGAGCTCTCCTTCTGTCGAGCATGAGCTGCACCATTACTATCGATGGTAATAGTGCAGTTATTGATCCATTATTACTTTTCCAGAGGATATCGATAAATAAAAAAACAGGAAGACTTGATCCGTATATGCAGTATGAGTTGGCTCCATTTCCCTTATCTCTCTTCGACGAAATTGGGATGCGGAAAATCAAAAAAGCAGTCCTGTACGGCATGTTTGAGGTGACAAGGGAGAACTTGAACTTTAAGAACTATGATTTTATTGTTGACGGTGGTTTCCTACTACGCAAAGTCATATGGCCGACAGATGGTACTACTTCATCCATTTGCCAAAGCTATGTAAATTACATATTGAAACATTACTCTGGGAAAAGTTGTGCAGTAGTTTTTGATGGGTATTCAAATGTTGTCAACAGCACAAAAGAAGCTAAGTACCATCGAAGGTATAAAGGGAAGAGGTCAGTTGGCATCCCTTTTTATGGAAACACAAAGATAATGGTTAAACAAGACCTCTCTGTCAAATGGCAGCAACAAATCACGGACAATATCAATGCTGACAGCCAAACTTAGAGAAAGCAGCATAGAATGCCGTGAAAGTCCAGGTGACGTAGACATCTTGGCCGGTAGAACTGCCATAGGTAAATCGTCATCAGGTAGCAATGTGGCAATAGTTGGAGAGGATGTCGACCTTATGGTTTTGCTAACTGCTCTAACTTCAACAGATCGAGAAATACTGCTCGTGAAGCCAAGCCATGGTAAAGTGGAAACCAAGATCGTCTCCTCACAACATTTACAAAAATCGGGACTAAGGAACAGCATCTTTTTTCTCCACGCCATCAGTGGCTGTGATACTACTACTTCTTACAGGAAAGGAAAAGCTACATGCTTCAAACTAATCAAGAAACATCAAGACCTGCTCGATCTTGCTATTGTGTTCAACAGCCCACATTCCACACACGAGGCTGTTACAGAAGCTGGCTACAGATATTTCCTTCGACTGTACAGAGCATCCTCAAAGGAAACCTTTCTTAATTATCACAGGTACAATTTATTCACAAAATCAATGTCCAAAGTAAAGCCCTTCGCGGAATAATCAAGGGGTAATTCTAGGAGTAATTAAGGGGTGATTCTAGGGTAATCGAGAAGTGATCTTTGGTAAAGCCTGATATTTGTGCACTGCCTCCAACAGAGGGAGCCGCCAGGCAGCACGCTTATCGTGTGTACCACCAGGTGCAGTTGTGGCTGGGAAATGAATTATCACCTGAACAATGGGGTTGGAAATTCAAACAGACCCGTTTGAAACCCATTCAGACCAAACAGCCCGTCGCCCCTGAGGAAATTTTGCGACTAGTTTTTTGCAAATGCACCACAGGATGTGGAGCCAAGTGTGGATGCAGAAAAGCCGCAATGCACTTCACATTTGCCTGTTACAATTGCCATGGTGACTGCATAAATGAGTTTCCTCTTGAAGATGAAGATGGTGAAGAAGAGGACGAACTACTCGTCCCCTCCATTGAACATCAACCGCCGATGAGTGATTGAGTGAGAATTCTTAACAATAACATTTTTGTCCGTCTCATTTATGTCAAAAATTATTTCAAATTTTTATTATCCAATTTATAAATATAATTATTAATTTTTTTATTATTATTAATTATTATTATTATTTATATTTCTCATTCTGTCTCTTTCGTCCTAAATAAATTATTTGAAATATTAAAAATGTTATTTGAATTATTACTTGCTAATTTGCCCCGATATTTGTTCAACAGTGCTAGCATACAGACTATAGCTATTTAACGGACTAAATTCACTTGAAAAAAAAATCGCAAGGTACACATTTTATAGAGAATTCAATTCTCTATAAAACGTGTGGAGCATTCAAATGCTCTACAATATTGATGATGAGCATTTTAATCGTGCTAGGCACGGTTTAAAACATATAAGCCAGTTTCTGTGGGAAAAAAATTTTGATAGGACAAAACCAGAAAAATATGCCATTTTTCAAGTGCGATTACCTCGAAAACTATTAGAGGTACGAAAAAGTGATGGTAACCTTTTTATAGGATTTTTTATGCTCTTCCATTTTTATATAGAAAGTTTTTTGCCAGGGTTTACCGTTTTCGAGATATTTTCAAGAAACCAAAAAAATAAGCCCTTTTTTTTTTACTTTCCTTATATACATAATGTATAAGGAAAGTATTGTGACGGGGTCGAAAATTCGAATTCGAGTTTTCGACGGGAAAGCACGTTTCAACCATCCCTGATCACGAATCAAATATTTTTGAAATGATGTCTGTGTGTGTGTGTGTCAGTGAGTCTGTGGAGGCGATAACTGACGAACGAATGGACCGATTTGAACCAAATTTGATACAAAAATCCCAATCCGTAAACACTGGAAGCCTATTGTTTTTATACGCAATCTAATGTTCAGAAACCCCCTAAATTTTCGAATGAAATTTTGAAAAAATCGTCAAAAAATCAAAACCACTAATAAAGTTACGCAAATATACATTTCTTATGTAATTTTTCATTAGAAAACGATTGACATAAATTTTAGAACGCTAACACGAACCGTTCTTGAGATATTGTACATTTTTAAAAAAAATATCAAAAAGTCATATAAAATAAAAAAAAAATATTTCCTATTGATAAACATGTTCACTTTTCATATGTAATACCATGCGATAAATTGGGTGACATCATTCTCGTGGATCTAGCTCGTTCCATTCATGAAAAAAGATACTCTGAGTAATATTTTTGTATTTGAACGCCAATAGTCATTTATCTGCTGTAAGAATAACTTATTTCTCCGTCCATAACGCTTGGCGAGATTTTGGCGACGGATTTGGCGGAATGTCGCCAATTTGGCAACAATTTAATTGTTGCCAAATTAACAAAATTCTCGCCAAATGGATAAAAATGAAGCTAAATCAATGAAAATGACGACTAATTGTCGGAAATTCAATGTCTTGGAAAGAATATAAGTATCTACTATAAGAATAACATTTTTTTTAACTGTAAAAGTAGTAAATTCATTGCATTATATAAGGAAAGTCATGTGTTGCCCACATCAGATTTTTTTTTTTTCGTTTTGACAGTGTTATGAAATACGCCAAGTTAACCCTGGATTAGTGACGCTATTTTTCTTTCTATTTGAATCTATTATAAAAGTGAAAAATTTTATTCATCGTTACTAGTATTTCAAGGCTTAAACAGCGCAACAACAAAACAAATTCTAGAAACTTTGTTGGGGGAAAAAATGCTTCTAGCGGTCGTCAACGATTGTGATAGAACTGATAATAGATTAATTTCTTATCAAAATGCAACTGTATAACAATGCATAATGACTAATCAGATCCTCGTGGAGAGTTTAAAAATATTTTCAAGCTCATAATATAAATAAATGTGACAGTGTTTACCAGTTGCAGGATTGGGACAAAGAAAAAAAAATCAAGTCAATAAGCAACATATCAGCAAATGGTATAATTATGGGGAAAGACTGGGGAAGGCTATGTTAGTTAAGGTTAGATGCATCCATACTGCCAGGGAGGTCTTTCACAAATGAATTTCTAAGGGGACAACGGCGCCATATTTATATAATACACTACTAAAGCTATGACAACGCCAATTAAAAATGCCACTTTAATACAACTAACAAAACTGTAACCCTTTAACTGACCCATCCCTACCTGATATCTGGTAAAAAGAAAATTGACAGAGAAATGAATTAAAAGATCAAAAGCTAATTCAAAATCAATTGGACATAATTAAGTTATTTTTTAAGTGTTTGTGTAAGGTAATTAAATAAATACTGTACAAAACTGTCACGACGATAGGTAAAGGATTCACAATAAGAAAAAGTCCACTATACATTATTTGTTTGAGAATGCGAGTGTGGAAAGTCATCAAGAAATTGTTATCGCTCATTCACCGATCAGATTCTCATTTTATGCAATACACAGATAATTGGCATAATGTACAAGATATATTACGATATGCATTGTGGTAAAACTCAAGGACAGTAATTTAAAAAGTATAAATGATTATACAAATAGTTTTTCACGAAACATGTTTTAATAATGCCAAAACAAGGCAAGAAATTCTTAAGTGCACAATGCAAAATTAAGAAAACTGATGTGATGAACCAGTGCACGACTTTCTCTACACTCATTATTTTTTCTTTTTATATAAATTACATATTTTTGTCACAAAATAAAATGAGATTTTGCTTAAAAAGAATCTTAAAATTGCGCCAAATTTGGAGCTTTATGAAAAGAATACATGTATCATTTGGAGACAAAAAATAAAATGACACAAATTCATTAAATTTCCCCCCAAAACGCTGAAGAATTTCAAAAATTAAGTAAAGCACGTGATTTTTTTGCGCACAATCAATAATGAACTGGTTTGCAACGTAAAATTCAGCGAAAATAAAGATAAATAAATCAATGGGATTTCCTTCGCCACTATATTGTTATGTTTAGTCATTTCAGTTTGGACGAAAGAGCCTTGCGCTTATTTGGGCGTTTCAGCTCAGATTTTTTGCACTGAAGAAAGGAAGCCATCTGATAGATTTTTTGCACTGAAGTAAGAAAACAAATAGATTTTTTGCACTGAAGAAAAAAACCAATAGATAGATTTTTTGCACTGAAGAAAAAAAACCAATAGATAGATTTTTTGCACTGAAGAAAAAAAACCAATAGATAGATTTTTTGCACTGAAGAAAAAACCAATAGGTAAATTTTTTGCACTGAAGAAAAAAAACCAGTAGATAGATTTTTTGCACTGAAGAAAAAAAACCAATACATAGATTTTTTGCACTGAAGAAAAAAAACCAATACATAGATTTTTTGCACTGAAGAAAAAAAACCAATAGATAGATTTTTTGCACTGAAGAAAAAAAACCAATAGATAGATTTTTTGCACTGAAGAAAAAAAACCAATAGATAGATTTTTTGCACTGAAGAAAAAAAAACAATAGATAGATTTTTTGCACTGAAGAAAAAAAACCAATAGATAAGATTTTTTGCACTGAAGAAAAAAAACCAATAGATAGATTTTCTGCACTGAAGAAAAAAAACCAATAGATAGATTTTTTGCACTGAAGAAAAAAAACCAATAGATAGATTTTTTGCACTGAAGAAAAAAAACCAATAGATAGATTTTTTGCACTGAAGAAAAAAACCAATAGATAGATTTTTTGCACTGAAGAAAAAAAACCAATAGATAGATTTTTTGCACTGAAGAAAAAAAACCGATAGATAGATTTTTTGCACTGAAGAAAAAAAACCGATAGATAGATTTTTTGCACTGAAGAAAAAAAACCAATTGATAAGATTTTTTGCACTGAAAAAAAAAATCCAATTGATAAGATTTTTTGCACTGAAAAAAAAATCCAATTGATAAGATTTTTTGCACTGAAAAAAAAATCCAATTGATAAGATTTTTTGCACTGAAGAAACAAAACCAATTAATTACTTATAGGTACGTATGCTTATTTATCTAAATGTGTGCTGCATTTTACGTTAAAAACGAATTCATTATTTTTAAAACTGTTCATTCTAAAGTAAGTAATGCCAATAACTTTATTCGTTAGCAAAATTTGCTTATAACAACGCATTTAATAAATATTTTTAGCCTCTATTTCAGTTCTTGTCGATTTTTTTCAAAGACATAGTACCAGAATAACACATGATTATGACAACCAAGTTTCCCAAAGATTGGACGGAGTTTTTTAATTGAGTGGATACATGCATTCCAGTACAAACATACAGACGTCACTATAAAAATAGTTGATTTGCAATGTGAAAATCCATTGAAAACTCGACTGTTAATTTCTTCACCCCCCCCCCCCTCCCCCTTCCAGTATACTGATTTTCCTATGCATTATACTACACTTACTTACTGTCCAACTAAGGTAGGAAAGTAAAAAATAGATACCATGGAAGGAAAAAAAAGGATGGAAGGAAAATGTGGAAAGCACATGACTTTCTCTGCAAACTCATATTCACGTTCACTTTATTTCTTCAATAATTTATTATATTGGGTTTAATTGCACAAAATAACACACAATTATTTAAAATTATACTGAATTTCCACTTTTAATTCAATTTTTTTCTCATTTGGTAACTATTTTCAAAGCTGGCGTAGCGAAAATGTGAGAAAACTAAAATATCTCTAGAACGGCTAGTCTAAGTGGCATGGGGTTAATATTATTTTCATCGTTAAAAATTGTGTATGAAACAAGCATTTAATTGATATATTTGAGCATACGTAGATTTCTATTTTAGATTTAGACGATTTTTGCTGGCCATTTCGCAAAAATAAAAAACAGGTTATTTTTTTCCGAATTGTACCAAAATCTAATCAGCACCAGAGTAATCCACAAGTAACTTATCTACCAAATTTTGTAAAATTTGATCTATTAGCTTTTTTAGCTAGAGTGGATACAATTAATTTTTGTGGGTCATTTCGCAAAAAAAGAAATTCTTTTATCCAGAATCGTACCAAAAACAAATTAGCACTAGGATCACACACAAGTGACTTACCTACCAAATTTTAGGAAATTTGGTCTATTAGTTTTTGAGTTAGAGTGGATACATACATTGCATGCATGCATGCACGTGCACACACACTAAAAACACACACTTTTTAGTGTTCTGGAGGTCTTAAAACGTATAGATCCGTCAAAAACTCGAGTTGCGATTTTCGGCCAGATTCCAATACTTTTCCTATACATTACCATGTATTGCAGGGAGAGTAAAAATCTGATGTGGGCAGCACATGACTTTCCCTGCAGACTTATATCCACGTTCTCTTTATTTTAATTAAATTTATTTCACTTTTAATTCAATTTTCGTGCTCATTCGGTAACCGGACTTATTTTCAAAGGTGGCGTAGAGAAAATACGAAAAACTAAAATATCTCGAGAACGGCTAGTCCTAATGTAATGGGGCTAGTCTTATTCTTTTCTTCGCTAAACATTACGTATTAAACAAGCATTTAATGGATATATTTCAGCATACGTAGTTCTTTAATTTAGATTTTGACGATTTTTGTGGGGCTATTTTGCAAAAAAAAGGCAGGTTATTTTTTTTCCGAATCGTACCAAAATCTAATCAGTACCAGGGTGACCCACAAGTGATTCTCTCTGCCGAATTTTGTGAAATTCGGTCCATTAGTTTCAGTTAGAGTAGATACAAGCTTTTGCGGGCCATTTCGCAAAAATAGGCGGGTTCTTTTATCCCGACTCGTACCCAAAACTAATCAGCACCAGACTTGCCCACAAGTGATTACCTACCGAATATTGTGAAATTCGGTCCATTAGTTTTTTAGTTAGAGTGGATACAAAATCTGCACAGACACACAGATACACACACAGACGTCACGCTAAAAATGGTGTTTTCGTATTCTAGAGGTCTTGAAACGTGTAGATCCGTCGAAAACTCGAGTTGCGATTTTCGGCATGATTCCAATACTTTCCCTATACATTACCATGTATTGCAGGGAAAGTAAAAATGTGAACATTGTACTTACTTTCGAAATACATTTTGTATAAAATGAGAATATAACAATTCTAACACTAGAAAATATTAAGTAACGCAGATTATGATTTGGCGGTGCAGCAGAATATATAGTTGAATATTTTAAAGTCCATTCAAAGTTCGATGTTAAAAAAAATGCCAACATGAGAAAAATATTACTCGCGCAGTTCTTTGATATACAATGCAATTTGATCTCCATTTTTAACACTTTACAACAAAGTTGAAAAGTGTTTATGACTTTGTTCATTCTGTCTGTCTGTTAGCACGATAACTGCCGTATAAATGACTTAATCAAAATGAAATTTTAGTATGTTGTTCAGGCGGTCTATAGGACCTATGGGAATATAAATGAATAATATCACCCAATTAGTTTTGGATTGAACCCGGGTTGAAAAAATGGAATACATTGAGCCCTATGGGACCTAATTTTTCAAGCATTTTTTAAGCGGATTTAAAATTCACAAATTGCTTCGAAAATTTTAGGCAATATTCAAATTGTTCCATAAAATATATAAAAAAAAATTCAGCGAAATATATTCAGTAGTTTTTTAAATAAAAATTAAAATATTAATAACACCTCTTATATGAAGCGATCACGTGTCCATGATATGAAACGATCACATGACCCACTTCAAAATGATATATGGCATCCATCTTGTGTCAAATTCGTGATTTTTAAAGTTCTTTTTAATTCATATTGAGTGTTGTATCCGTCCTAAAATTACTTTATTTTTGCCTAAATTCTGTGCATCTATATACTAAAACAACGCAATGACAATATATTTCAGTTTAAATGCTCATCCAAATATGATTATTTCTACTATTAAGCCTATTTTTCACCTATGTAAAATGTAAACAGCAAAATATATAGAATGAGTTGTATTAGAATCGCTGTAATTCTTTAACACAAAATAATTTAGTCCATGGAGTCTGCTTAGCTGATATGAATGAAATATTCATTGATTTTAGAAAGAGAAGGACGATATTTTTCGATGAAGTTTTACGCATAGAGATTACTTACTTGTAGCTCAATGGTCTTAATTTTTAAATAAAATAAATTATTATAGTATTGTGATGAATGACATGAATGGGGGAATTATTTATGAATGAAATGTTGCTTTTATAGAGAGAGCCAGGCGTGTTACTTTTTTATGACGTCATTTGAATGAATTTCAGTTGTTTTCGATGAAGTTTTCAAATATAATAAATTATCGTAGTATTATGATAATTCTAAAATTATTACCGAGGAATGTATCACATTTTAGAGATGTTTAAACCAGGCAATTTATACTTTAATGCCGTCATTTGAATGAAGTTAATTTTTTTCGATGAAGGTTTAAGGTTTCAAATATAATAAATTAATGTAGTATTGTGATAAGTTTTAAAATATTATCGAGGAATGTATTGCATTTTAGACATGTTTAAATAAAATTGCATTGAAGTTGGAAAGTGTTTCATAATCAATGCTTTAAGCATGATTGATCTTTCTTGTTTCATTCTGATAACATCAAACCACAGTATTTTATCCCGGAATCCCCAAAACAAGCTCTTCGCTCAAATGTTATTGGTATTTTAATATCGGTATTGATATGGAAATATCAGTATTTTGATATTTAATAATTATCAGCAGATTGTAAACCCAATATTATTTTCTTCTGTTCTTTATTCGGTTTAAAACTTAGTAACAAATGACAATGCAAAAATTATTAGTGTCACTCCTCGTACCTTTTTGTTGCCAGTCTAACCATTTCTCTGCAATATTTATTCATCTAATGTAAATTTCGCACCCTTTTCTCAATTCATTCTGTTGTTCAATCTTTTAGAATAATATATTTTCAAAGTTTTACATATGTTTTCTCTTAAATAATCAGTATATTAATTTTTAGTCATTTTGTATTTTGAGCGCCAACTTCTGAAATATGTTAGATATTCAATTCATTTAGTAGAAAATGATTCATTAGCTGAACATTTTTGGCACGGTCAGTAATTTTATCTTATATTTTTGCGTTCCTGCATTAGCTTAGCTCCAAACTACAGCATTCGGCATGATTGAGGTAAAAACGAAAATATAATTATTATATCATTTATCACAACTTAAGAATATTTCGTTTCACATGTACTGATACTGTATCTACCATTTCCATATGAAATATGCTATTTTTAATTCGAAACTGCAGTATAACTATACTTCGGAATTATTGCAGTATAACTTTACTTCGAAATTTGGAATTGCAGTACAACTATAGAGTATTGTTATGCTGCCTATTTTTACTTTCTCATTTTTAACACTTTACAACAAAGTTGAAAAGTGTTTATGACTTTGTTCATTCTGTCTGTCTGTCTGTCCGTTAGCACGATAACTGCCGTAAAAATGACTTAATCAAAATGAAATTTTAGTATGTTGTTCAGACGGTCTGTAGGACCTATGGGAATATAAATGAATAATATCACCCAATTAGTTTTGGATTGAACCCGGGTTGAAAAAATGAAATACATTGAGCCCTATGGGACCTAATTTTTCAAACATTTTTTAAGCGGATTTAAAATTCACAAATTGCTTCGAAAATTTTAGGTAATAGTCAAATTGTTCCATAAAATATATAAAAAAAAATTCAACGAAATATATTCAGTAGTTTTTTAAGTAAAAATTAAAATAATAATTACACATCTTATATGAAATGATCACGTGACCATGATATGAAATGATCACATGACCCACTTCAAAATGATATATGGCATCCATTTTGTTTCAAAATCGTGATTTTTTAAAGTTCTTTTTAATTCATATTGAGTGTTGTATCCGTCCTAAAACTACTTTATTTTTGCTTAAATTATGTGCATCTACATACTAAAACAATACAATGACAATATATGTGAGTTTAAATTCTCATTCAAATTTGATTATTTCTACAACTAAGCCAATTTTCACCTATGTAAAATGTAAACAGTAAAATATGTAGAATGAGTTGTATTAGAATTACTGTATTTCTTTAACACAAAATAATTCAGTCCATGGAGTCTGCATGGCTGATATGAATGAAATATTAATTGATTTTATAAACAAACAGAAGGACGATTTTTTTCGACGAAGTTTTAAGCATAAAGTTTATGAATTGTAGCTCCATGGTCTTAATTTTTAAATAAAATAAATTATTATAGTATTGTGATGAATGAAATGGAGAAAGTTATGAATGAAATCCTGTTTTTATAGAGAGATCCAGGCGTGTTATTTTTTCAATGACGTCATTTGAATGAATTTCAGTTGTTTTCGATGAAGTTTTCAAATATAATAAATTATCGTAGTATTATGATAATTCTAAAACTATTACCGTGGAATGTATTGCATTTTAGAGATATTTAAACCAGGCAATTTATATTTCAATGCCGTCATTTGAATGAAGTTCATTTTTTTCAATGAAGGTTTAAGTTTTCAAATATAATAAATCAATGTAGTATTGTGATAAGTTTTAAAATATTACCGAGGAATGTATTGCATTTTCGACTTTTTTAAATAAAATTACATTGAAGTTGGAAAGTGTTTCATAATCAATGCTTTAAGCATGATTGATCTTTCTTGTTATTTTCTTGCTTACCTCCACTCGTATCGCGAAACACTGGATTCTGCAGTGTGTAGATGTAGTAAATTTCTTCCAAAAATTTAATATAATAATAAGCAAAGGCAATAATAATAATCAGTGCAAGAGAAACAACGAACCCGAAGTCATAAAGACGAAATCGGCACAAATAGAATAAATAGAAAAGTTTATATGCCTATGTCCAGATTAAGAGCTCACCTAAGAGAGCCAATCAGAAAGCAGAATGAAGAGCAGCCCAGTCCAGTCAAAAAGTAACACACAAGATTTGTGTCCGAGCACTAAAATTGCTGCTCGTACCCTTGGGTGAGTCAAGTTGGCTGGGTTTTCAACACAAGATTGGCGTGAACAAAAACAACAGCACTAACAAAGCACAGACGAAGAGGATCCAGGGTATCCTCGAAACAGCTGTATGTTGCATTATTATTTAACTTGAACTGACATACGTTGCTCACATTTTCCTTATCCATCGCACAAAGGGTTTTTTATTTATTAGTGTATTTGAGGAAAACTAGAGCAACGTAAATAAATACAAGTAACAAAATAATGCAGTGTATTTTGCTATTTGTACTTACTTACGTTGCTCTAGTTTTCCTTATCCTTTGTGCAAAGTGCACTTTACTGATATTTTTTTTTTTTTTTTTGCTTAAATTTCTTCCCGTGAGTAGAGTGTATGGTATTACTTTCCTTATGTACATAGTATAATGTATAAGGAAAGTATTGTGACGGGGTCGAAAATTCGAATTAGAGTTTTCGACAGGAGAGTACGTTTCAAGCATCCCTGATCACGAATCGAACATTTTTGAGGTGATGTCTGTATGTGTCACTGAGTCTGTGGAGACGATATCTCACGAACGAATGGAGCGATTTGAATGACATTTGGTACAAAAATCACAATCTGTGAATACTGGAAGACTATTGTATTTAAATACAATCGAATGTTAAGAACCCCCTAATTTTTCGAGTGAAATTTTGAAAAAAATCATCAAAAAATCAAAACATTTAATAAAGTTGGGCAAATAGACATTTCTTATGTAATTTTCCCTTAGAAAACGATTTACATAAACTGTAGAGTGCTAGCATAAACCGTTCTCGAGATATTGCACATTTTTCAAATAAATTTATCAAACAATTCCACAATTAAAAGAAAATATTAACTGTTGAGAAATATGTTCACTTTTCATATGTAATATCATGCGATAAATTTGATGACATCATTTTCGTGGATCTAGCTTGTTCCATTCATGAGAAAAGTTACTTGGAGTAATACTTTTGTATTTGAACGCTAATAGTCATTTATCTGCTATAAGAATAACTTATTTCTCCGTCCATAACGTTTGGCGATATTTTGGCGACGAATTTGGCGAAATGTCGTCAACGTGGCGACTTTTTAAATGCTGCAAAATTAACGAAAATCTCGCCAAATGGATGAAAATAACGCTAAATCAATGAAAATGCCGACTAATTGATGAAAATTTAATATCTTGGGAAAGAATATAAGTTTCTACTATAAGATTAACCTATTTTTTTTTTTACTGTAAAAGTAATAAACTTATTGCATTATATAAGGAAAGTCATATGCTGCCCATATCAGATTTTTTTTAATTTTCGAAACGGTTTAAAAGCAAAAAATATCGGATTTTTATTTTGTCTGCGTGTTGAATTATCTATATCAAACAGATGAAATGATAGGTTAGTAACTGTAATTCAAAGTGCTACCTCAAGCAATAATTTAGAAAACATGAAAGCTATAAAAACAGTTTGTGAAAATGGAGCCAATAAAAGTTTTTCTTTTTCTTCTATTTCTATACTCGTACATATACTTTAGATGAAATTTACAAAATGCAATTAAAAACTCGCGAACATTTTCAAAGGACATTTAAGGATAAGATTTATTTCATAGACAAGACTATTCTGGACCCGAGGAAGAGGGCTTAACGTCCTCAAAACAATTACAGTCGGCTAATTTTTTTATATCTGCTTTTATAGCACGTTAAGCCCAGCGTCAGTCACCTGTGACAGACGATATAATTTAAAAAATTAAAATCTTATATTAAAAATTAAATAGTTTGACGATTATAAAAATATATATCTAAATATTACTTCTTACTAGAGAAATTATTTTAATGGATATTATTGAAATACTGGATACATATAAATGGTTGTCCTGTGCAGGTTTTACAGAATATTGTTACAACTGTTTTGTCAACTTTTTGGTAATATCTCTCCCGAATCGTGCTGCATTATCTTCGTAGCATTTTTTACAATATCTTCGAACTTCGATGCTCTTCAACTTTTCTGTTGTAATTTGTGACAAGATATTTGAGGTGTATTTACAATATTATTATTTGGAATTTCTTCATCTAGACAATAAGAAAGTTAGACGGCTAATTTCTTTAGAATTTTCTATGACATTCATATTATTACTTTCATTATATACATAATGTATAAGGAAAGCATTGTGACGGGGTCGAAAATTCGAATTCGAGTTTTCGACGGGAGAGCACGTTTCAAGCTTCCTTGATTACGAATCAAACATTTTTGAAGTGATGTCTGTGTGCTTGTGCGTCAGTGAGTCTGTGGAACGATAACTGACGAACGAATGGACCGATTCCAACGAAATTTGGTACAAAAATCATAATCCGTAAACACTGGAAGCCTATTGCTTTTAAACGTAATCGGATGTTCAGAACTCCCCTAAATTTTCGAGTGAAATTTTGAAAAAATCGTCATAAAATCAAAGCCGCTAATAAAGTTACGAAAATAGACATTTCTTAATCGTTTTCTAATGAAAAATCGCATAACATAAATTTTAGAACGCTAACATGAACCGTTCTCGAGATATTGTACATTTTTCAAAAAAATTATCAAAAAGTTATATAAAATAAAAAAAATATTTCCTATTGAGAAAGATGTTCACTTTTCATATGTAATACCATGCGAAAAATTTGGTGACATTATTCGCGTGGATCTAGCTCGTTCCATTCATGAAAAAAGATACTTTGAGTAATACTTTTGTATTTGAACGCCAATAGTCATTTATCTGCTGTAAGTATAATTTATTTCTCCGTCCATAAAGCTTGGCGAGATTTTGGCGACGCATTTGGCGGAATATCGCCAACTTGGCGACATTTTTAATTGTTGCCAAATTAACAAAAATCTCGCCAAATTGATAAAATTGACGCTAAATCAATGAAAATGACGACCAATTGAAGAAAATTCAATATTTTCGAAAGAATATAAGTATCTACTATAACTTTTTTTAACTATAAGAGTAGTAAATTCATTGCATTATATAAGGAAAGTCATGTCTTGCCCACATCAGATTTTTTTAAAATAAAATGTGAGCATTTGGAACTGAGATTTGGTAAGAGCTCAAACGCTAGCAGACATATCGCGGCCGGAACGGGAAGGAAAACAAAACAGTCGTGCCACATTAAAGGAAGTATTTAAAAAATATATACCTCAGAATTTTAGTTGTTTCGCTTTTATTTTCTCTATACTATCAGTAGAAATAATATATTAGAATGGGGCACAAATTGTTGCAATTCCGGGTTTGGAAGGATTTACACGTTTAGGGCACTATAGAACATGGATCACAATTTTTAGCTCGACGATGTGTATATATACGTCTGTCTGCGTATGTCTGTATCACTGGCGGATCCAGAATTTGATTTGGCGTGTGTTCCTTTAATCTCGCACTCTGTCTCAATTCAATGACTTTACTCCAGCAGGAAATAATAAAGTGAAAAATGATACACTGAAGTACTCAACACTGTAGCCTTTACTAAGAAAGAAACAAAATACTACATAAATTAGTATTATTCTTCATGCAGTAGCTCCATTCGCCGTTGGATATTTTTACTTTCCCTGCAATACATTGTAATGTATAAGGAAAGTATTGGAATCATGCCGAAAATCGCAACTCGAGTTTTCGACGGATCTACACATTTCGAGACCTCTAGAATACGAGAAAACTATTTTTAGCGTGACGTCTGTGTGTGTGTGTGTGTGTCTGTCTGTGCAGATTTTGTATCCACTCTAACTAAAAAAGTAACTGACCGAATTTCATAAAATTTGGTAGGTAAGTCACTTGTGGGCGAATCTGGTGCTGATTAGTTTTGGATACGATTCGGGATAAAAGAACCCGCTTTGTTTTGCGAAATGGCCCCCAAAAGCTTGCATCCACTCTAGCTGAAAAACTAATGGACCGAATTCCACAAAATTTGGTAGGTAAATCACTTGTGGAACACCCTGGTGCTGATTAGATTTTGGTATAATTCGAAAAAAAAATAACCTGCCTTTTTTTGCAAAATGGCCAGCAAAAATCGCCAAAATCTAAAATAAAAACTACGTATGCTCAAATATATCCATAAAATGCCTGTTTAATACGTAATGTGTAACGAAGAAAATAATAAGACCAACCCCATTACACTAGGACTAGCCGTTCTCGAGATATTTCAGTTTCTTCGTATTTTCTCTACGCCACCTTTGAAAATAAGTCCAGTTATCAAATGAGAACGAAAATTGAATTAAAATTGAATTAAATGTAATTAAAATAAAGAGAACGTAAATATAAGTCTGCAGGGAAAGTCATGTGCTGCCCACATCAGATATTTTTTAATATTCATCTACCACTAGATTGATTAATACTGATCTATAAATGTACAAAATGCTACTAAACAATATATACAAAATTAAAATCGATGCGCGTTCTACCGGGGAAAATAGCCTATACTATATAATCAAAAGAAACATTTCATTTTATCAATACTGCAAGACAATTTCACATGGGAGGGGGGGGGGTGATCTAAATTTCTCTCATTATGGATCCGCTAACGATCTGTCTGTTACGTATGTATAACCCCCCACTGCAGCCCCAAAACTATCCAATAAAATTTCATGAAATTTGGCAATTAAGTTACTTGGACGTTACCCTGGAACTGTTTATGATTTTGGTACAATTGAGATAAATAGAACTCGCCTTTTTTTTTTTCGATATGATCCGCAAAAATCAAATAAAAATTTAAATAAATTAATAAATATGTTTAAATGTATTAGCTAAATGATTGTTTTGGGAGTGATTTTTAGATTACTAAAAGTTATAAAATTGTATAATTATAGATTATGTGTTTGTAAAAAAATCGCTTG
The DNA here is from genome assembly GCA_951213105.1 of Amaurobius ferox. NCBI lineage: Eukaryota > Metazoa > Arthropoda > Arachnida > Araneae > Amaurobiidae > Amaurobius > Amaurobius ferox. The sequence continues at coordinate 73,197,085 of OX578136.1, forward strand.
GAAAATATGGAGGGGCGATTGGTTAACAGACAAGATCCAAAGAATGCCAATTTGTCGACAGTTCTCCGTGAGGGAAACTATAAGGAAAACTGGGTCATATCAAAGTTAAAAGCTTGAAAACTATAGAAACTAATAACATTTAGATTTACATGAATTTCCTTTCCAAATCGGGGTTTCTTTCAAATTAATTTTACAATTTTAATCAAACAAATTCCAAAAAGTTCAATACAGAAAATGACCAGAGGCAAAATATATTCTCACAAGTAAAACTATTTTGATTCCCCTCCAACTTACAAGCGAAATTATTTTGACACATTCCTCCTCCTTTCTAGATGAAATTTATTGGATTTATTCTAAGGTAATATATAGCTGAAGACTTTATTATTATATATTATCACATAAATGTTAAAAATGTATTTGCAAAAATATACAAAAGATAATAAATAAACAAATAAAATAAGTTTTTTTTACAAGCCTTTCTTAAACAAAACCCAATTCTGTCATATTCATCCTTTTGGCTTCACTGTTTACAATTACAAGAAGAGCTAACTAATTTAGTTTGTAGTCTTTTAGAGGTTTGAATTGTTTAATTATCTTTCAACAGAGGCAACGGTGACTGACACAATTAACTAAGCAGTTAACTAAGCAGTTTTAAGATCCTTAAAAATCGAAATCTGGTGTTAAGCCGTTTTTAAGGACCGCAAACACCCCCTGAGTGTTGTACTAAACAAAGTTTCAATTTTAGTTTCTCTGTGGCAGTTTTAATGTAATTTTTTTATATTTTTATAATACAACTAGCTTGAACACACTGAATTTTAAATAAAACAAATTTTAAATGAGATATACAATGATTTCGAAAAAAAAAAAAGTTACAAACGAATTAATTTTAAAAATCCGTAAAAAGTTTATCGTATATATAAAATGGGTAAAATCAAAAAACATAACGGAATCAAAGAACGTAAAATAATCTGCAAGCAGCGTTTACAAATCAGAGAGAGTCTGTTATGTAGAATTTGCTGAATTTGCATCAGTAGTAGTAGTAAAGCTACGGGAGGAAATCGGATGGGAAGACAAACGGCTTTAATTACGTAGTATACATTGAAAGCAGTGGCATGACTAGACTTTTTGGAACCCTAGAGCCAGGCAGTCTTCCAGGACTTTTTGGCCGGGGGGGGGGGGGGGCGAATGAAACTTTAGGGGGGCAATGTTTCTATTTGCCCTGTATAAATATATATAAATGCTGTCACATAAATAGAAACTAAGTTAAAATAAAATGTATCCGGGGAGGGGGGGGGGGGGAAGAAACACTGCCTGGAGCAAATAATTTCATAACGCTATTTTTTATACTACACATTTTTGGTTCAAAATATGTTCAGTGCAACAGGCACCCAATTCTTATTCGGTACCCTGGAGCATCACGCTTCATGACGGTACGCCATTGAATAAAAAAACCAGAATACCATGGGACCTAAGGAACATTCCTTCCAACATGAAAATGTCATAATATATTTGAAATTGTTGTTGGTTGTAAAAATATTGCCATACTACTGTTTTTACTAAAAAGTTTCACCTTGAAACTTCTATTTCCCAGGATGTGATACAGATAAAGATTAAATGACTGGTTTTCATTCAGCATCAAATTCTGTAGGAGGTTAGGATGGAAGGAAGGGATTAAAGATTTTTACTAGGGATTTTTTTTTCTATATTCGGTTCAAAAGTTTTCATTTTGCTTGAAACATATATTTCTCGAGATTATGACTGTAGATAGAACTTATTTGATAACTGTCATGGATTTAGTATATCTAATTCTGCAAGAAGTAGAGTGGCTTACTAAGGGTTTATACTTCTGGTTCAAAAAAAAAAATTCTTGAAACATCTATTTCTCAGGATTAACTATAGAGAGGGCTTAGATGATGACTTATATGGATACAGCTTTGAATTGCAGAAGTAGTACGGAAATGGGTTACTAAAGAACTGTACGAAATAAGTATGCAAAAGAGACAAATATGCTTAATAGTTCTGTTAAAAATGAAGTATACAAACAATTTGCTACAACATAAAGCTCCTTCATAAATTTTTTGTTTTGTATTGTTCTGTGTAATGATAAATAGTTGTAAACAGATTTCAAATTGTATTATTTTGAAACATCTATTTCTCAGGATTAACTATAGAATAGGGCTCAGATGATGACTTATATGGATACAGCATTGAATTGCCGAGGTAGTACGGAGTGGGCTACTAAAGAACTGTACGGATTAAGTATGCAAAAGAGACAAATATGCTTAATAGTTCTCTTTAAAACTGAAGTGTACAAACCATTTGCTACAACATTACTTGTTTAGTATTGTTCTGTGTAATGATAAATAATTGTAAATTAATTTCAAATTGTATTATTTTAAAATATCTTTATACTAATATTATAACTATATATAGTTTAAACCACTTAAACTACTCAAGTTCATCAAAAAATTTAAAATTAACAAAATTTCCAAACAAACTAATAAATTCAAAATGATGTAAACCAGCTAAAAAAATAGTAATAGTAAAAAATAAAAGCATTGATAAAAATTAATGACGCGGAACAAGATAATTTTGGGGCACAGAGATAAATCTGAATCGGAGATGACGCCCCAAAGAACCACAATCCATATCGGAAATTAATACAAACAGCTGTGAAAAGAATATCTTTATAAGAAGCATGAAACAAAAGTATGATGGTGTGGACCGGTTTCGGAAGCTGAACGTTCCCCTCTTCTTTAGGACAATAAAAAACAGAGCAGACGCCAAAAAATACTGAACAGATTGGCTGTACTCTACTTGACCCCACTTTTATAGCTATTTTTCTCTTATGAAGGGGGCTCGTTTCACTTCCGAAATATGTTGGCATATTGATTGACATTAGATATGGTTGTCATTGTATATGGGTCCTGTAAGGGTATAACCCCCTCCCCCCTTCTTGGTGACGCCACTGTATACAGGGTTCCTAAGAAAGTCTAAGCACCCAAATAACTTTCTATTAATCAGTAACTTTATTTCTTTTAGAAATAGACTGGTAAAAGTACAACATGACAAATGACCAGATGGGAGTTTATGATCTCAGTCTACCAAGATGTCTAACAAATGTTTTTACAAAATTTTCGGGTGAACCAGGCCACCATGCTCACCCTCTGGTACTCCGCTTTTACATTGCTTTTGATAACATAAAGAAAATAAAACAATTAAGTCCCTAAGTACAAGTTTACACGGGTTCGGGCCTGGTCCAAGAGCATTAGCCCACACCGACCCGTGAGCTAGGCTAGAGCTTATCATTTAAGTTCGGCCCGGGCCAGACGTATTTATTGTTTAAAATATTTATAGATGAAATGTAAGAGTACATGGAAATATTTTGTTGATTTCAGTTACGTAAAGATAAAATGTTTAAAAAACAAAGTTTTACCTTTGTAGAAAAATTTAATAAGCAAGTGTTCATGACTAATTTAAGTGAACATTATTTTGGGTCGGGCCGGAGCACTGTTTAAGGGTTTACGGGCCCACCGGGTTCGAGTTACACATTTAAAAATTCCTTCATGCTCGGGTCGTAGGGCTGGACAAAAGTCTAAAATATCAGAAGATGCAGACTTATAGTCTGAAAGCTTCACAATTATCCAGTGACTCAATTCATATTAAATTTACTACCCTCTACGACTGTGCTTTTGTTTTATGCAAACAATCCAAATTGCCTTTTGAAAAATCAGCCAACTGAGGAATAAACAAACACCAAGACGAAAAGAAAACTGAAACATACCTCTTCTCTTGATTACATCTGCTTGAATTAATCAAGTCTTTATCCGAAAACACGCACCAGCAGCTGTACACACCAGAAACACATCCACAGTACTATATAAATCACCACACAGTCTCCGTATTCACAGCTATCTCATCACTCGATTCGCGAGTGAACGCATTGACCAAGCATAGCAAATGTTGGATTTTGCGCACTCGGCAGAAATGTGTTTGGCGACAGGAAGTTCTTCCTGTTGGCCGAAAAGGGAAAAGGGAAGGAAGCTGAAACCCCGGGTCCGCGTGCCGGACAGAGATTAGCAAAGGGTTTTATTTTTGAAGCACCCCAGTCTCTCTGTGTTCAAGAAAATATGTCAACTGCAGTGGTTGTTTAAACGGGAAGAATAGCGCGAATCAAATGAAGTTCAGAATGGCTGATTTGATTAGATTGCTGAAACTCGCTCCGTTTGTTTGATAATATATGCTGGAAGAAGCCTTATTCGCTGTTTTTTAGAGCCGATTTGGTTTCGATTTCTTCGGCTTAAATTTGCATAAAGATGAGACTGTGGCAAACTGTACCCAGGCAAAAAATATGATAGTCCCCCCCCCCCCCACACACACACACACATCAGAAAAAAATAATTTACATATACATACATAAGGAAAACGTACATATAAAATTTTTTCTTATAAAAATGAAAATTTGTCTGTTTATTGTACTGTGTGTGATTGCCATTTGCAGTCGTCATCTAAAAACTTTCGGAAAAGGAGTGCAAAATATTTTATAAAATTTCATTAGTTATTATTAATCGTAAATTAGTCATGCTGATTAATAAATGATAGTATTTGATAATTCCATTGCTTTATAAGAGAGAAATTAATTATTGATTATCGTTAATTAACCATACTGATCAATAACCGATAGTAATTTATAGAATACTTATTATTTTGATTAATAAATAATTAATAATTTACAATTTATAAATATATATCAATCAATGATCATAAAAAGCGCTTTTAAAATCAAAAGTATTGTTCGTATATAGCAATTATGTTTTGTTAGGGGAAGCTTTAAAAAATCTGATGTGGGCAGCACATGACTTTCCTTATATAATGCAATGAATTTGCTACTTTTACTGTAAAAAAAAAATAGGTTATTCCTATAGTTGATGCTTATATTCTTTCCAAGATATGGAATTTTCTTCAATTAGTCGTCATTTTCCTTGATTTAGTGTCAGTTTTATACATTTAGCGAAATTTTCGTTAATTTGGCAACATTTAAAAAAGTCGCCAAATCGGCGACATTCCGGCAAATTCATCGCCAAAATCTCGCCAAGCGTTATGGACGGAGAAGTAAGTTATTTTTATAGCAGATTAATGATTATTGGCTTTCAAATACAAAAGTATTACACAAAGTATCTTTCCCCCGGCCGTCCAAATAGCTGCTCTTAGTCCTCTGGACGAGTCGGACGGTCTGGGTCTTCAACAAAGTATCTTTCCTGGGTTCCGGTCTAAATTGGGTGGCACTTCCCGACCGTCCAAACAGTTACCTTACACCTTTCTGCTAGGTTGGACGGTCTGGGTCTCAACAACAAAGTATCTTTCCTCATGAATGGAACGAGCTAAATCCACGAGAATGATGTCACCAAATTTATCGCATGATATTAAATATGAAAAGTAAACATGTTTCTCAACAGTTAATATTTTTTTTAATTTATGGATTTTTTGATAAATTTATTTGAAAAATGTACAATATCTCGTTAACATTTCATGCTAGCGTTCTAAAGTTTATGTTAATCGTTTTCTAAGGAAAAATTACATAAGAAATGTCTATGTTCGTAACTTTATTAAAGATTTTGATTTTTTGATGATTTTTTCAAAATTTCACTCCAAAATTTAGGGGGGTTCTGAACATTCGATTGTGTTTTAAAACAATAACCTTCCAGTATTTACGGATTGAGATTTTTGTACCAAATTTCATTAGAATCGCTCCATTCTTTCGTGAGATATCGTCTCCACAGACTCACACAAACATCACCTCAAAAATGTTCGATTCGTGATCAGGGATACTTGAAACGTTCTCTCCCGTCGAAAACTCGATTTCGAATTTTCGACCCCGTCACAATACTTTCTTTATATTATGTATATTAGGAAAGAAAAAATGGTATTGATCAGAAAAGATCCATAGCTCCATTTGTTTAGGGATATTAGGAGCGCAAGCCTGCAAGCTGAAAAGTTTGCCCGAATCTTATAAACAACTTTATGTGCCTTGGCATGTGACGGGGTACATAAAGTAAAAATCCAGTTTAAGAAAGTTAAAGAGAAGCATTTGAACCATCCTTTGGATACGCCCCTTTGCCAGTCTGTTGTTTGTATGTCTGTATGTACAATATATATTTCTTATCCAGTAGAAAAGTTACACATATCAAATAACACTATTTTTCAGAAAATGCAAACTAAATTAACATTAATTAATATTAGCATTATAAAATAGCTGTTTTTTAAGAAGATTTAAAATAGTTTACTTCCACTGATTGAATGCTTGCATTGTTATTGAATATGAACAGGCCAGTTGATATATAAACTAATCAAAATTAATAGATAAACACTGGAGAAGAATTTTGGGATGATTGCAAAATTGAATGCGAAATTTGGAATCTGGATTCATTATTTCCATGAGAATATAATCCTTAATAATACTTAGATCTCCAGTAATAACGTGTCCATGAGAAGAGTTGACATAATGTGAAGCAAGTGTTTGTTTTTCAGCAATATCGTTTATTTTAAGGGAATTAAGAAAAGGATGTTTGAATGGTATCATGCAGCATGTATTTTTACTTTCCTTATATACATAATGTATAAGGAAAGTATTGTGACTGGATCGAAAATTCGAATTCGAGTTTTCGACGGGAGAGCACGTTTCAAGCATCCCTGATCACGAATCAAACATTTTTGAGGTGATGTCTGCGTGTGTGTATGAAAGTGTGTGTGTGTGTGTGCGTGTGAAAGTGAGTGTGTGTGTGCGTGTGAAAGTGTGTGTGTGTGTGTGTCAGTGGAGATGATATCTCACGAACAAATTGAGCGATTTGAATGAAATTTCGCACAAAAATCACAATCCGTGAATACTGGAGGCCTATTATTTTTAAAAGTAATCGAAAGTAGGGAATAGTAGGGGGTTCTGGCTCACGCGGTGCTATACTTTAACATGGGGAAATTGCGGTGCTAGTTCTCCCATGTTAAAGCATAGGCGCACCTCATGAGCAGGGGTGCAGTTTCCACCAGCACGTGACGTTCCATGAAGTCAGTCAAAGGTTAGGATGGATCAGATGATTTTTTTTTTCTTTTTCTTCTTTTTAAATGTTAATGTTTTATAAATTTTAAGAAAGTGTCACTTTTAGCGTTTTTTCACAAAAAGTTTTCAAAACGTTAAAAAACAACAAAAATGTACGTTTTTAAAATAAATTGCGGTTTTTAGATTGTTTGAATTCTCTATGGGAAATAACATGGGTTTTCACACTTTTGTGTATTTTTTGTAAAAAAAATGTGCGTTTTTGCAAAAGTGTTACCAAAAAAGCGTTTTTTAAAAAATGTTACATTTTGCGATTTTTTTTCAAAATGCCGTTTTCTCTATGGGAATTAACATAGGTTTTCGCACTTTTACATTTTTTTTTTAAAAATGTGCGTTTTTGCAAAAGTGTTACCAAAAATGCGTTTTTTGAAAAATGTGACATTTTGCGATTTTTTTCAAAAACATACTTTTTACTTGTAAAAACTAACAAAAACATGTTTTTAAAGTAGCAGAATCGCGTGAATTGGTGTTTTAAAGTAGCGGAATCGCATGAATTGGTGTTTTAAAGTAGCAGAATCGCGTGAATTGGTGTTTTAAAGTAGCAGAATCGCGTGAATTGGTGTTTTAAAGTAGCAGAATCGCATGAATTGGTGTTTTAAAGTAGCAGAATCGCGTGAATTGGTGTTTTCAAAGTAGCAGAATCGGGTGTATGGGAATCTCGAGAATCTCGGAGGGTTTAAGGGGTGTGTTTCCTCAACCATTTCGGCCTTCGATTTCAAAATTTTAAATAATCATAGATACCTATTTTCAACAATCTAAATGGGATAAGGTCTCTTTCATACATTAGGTGTTGTTAGAAATATATATATTTTTTTAAATTGTGGTCCCACCTCCACCCGGTGTATAGGATACACCGCCACAATTCAATCTAGCATGGCCTGCTCATTTAAATTTGATAATGACCGTATGCTAGGCTCTTGATACCATCCTTTAAGATATGTCGCTTATCATCATAGGGGGATAAGCCCATTTTAATTTGCTTCACAGTATACATCTGATGGTCTTTACTTGCAATTTTAAATTGCTCCACTCTATTATATCTTCGCCTTGTTAGGCAATTATAATAATCTTCATGATGGATGTGTTTTTTTACAACATTCTTATTAACACCTTTAGCAGTCTTTTTATCCGTAAAGGGTGTTTTTAGGCTATACATTTTCGATCTTAGGCCTACAAATTCCACGGCAGGAGTTCCATTCAACTCGTCTTTCATTTTTCCAATCCTTTTTTTATTCTTATTGGAATGGAGTGGATGTGTTGGAGGATAATCCGAAAAGTCAAAATAGTCTTCATAACTTTCAAAATCTTTGTAAATATCCTCTGTTTCAATTTCATAGCACAGGGAATCGGTGTCTGTGAAAAGCAATTCGGCTCGGCTTCCATACATCTTCTTAATAAAATCATAATGAAACTCATACATAAGTGTTTTACTCAAATCCAGTACTGAAAAACCTGCATAGATGGGTCTATTCAGTTTCAAATGAGTCTTATGCATATGAACTGCTACCAGATCTTCATTAAATATTTTGAAGGAGTGTAAGGCTGGTGATGCAAGTAATTTTTTCAGTCTCTTCTCAGTCTGTACTAGCTTAACATCCATTCTTTTTCTCAAATTTTCCATAGTTTTTCCAAACACTGCGTTATTCATAAGTTTGAACAGATCTTTTTCAAAGGAATTTTTTTGCTTTCATTCTCTTCTCAGTGTTAAATTGTACATAGGGCTTCAACCAGGGCTCTTGCTTAAAAGTTAATACTCGATGGATTTTCACAAGTTCCATCCCTAGCTTCATATACTGCTTTAAATTTCTATAATGTAGAACATATTTAACCTCATGATTCAAATTAGGTGTTAATTTGATCTGGTCCTTGCATATTTTCAAATTCATTTCTTCAGATAAATTCCAGCTATACTCCGAAATCAGAGATGGGGTGATATGAACTCTTTCGGGTGCTAGAGGATAATCATTATGCTTATCATGCAAATCATGGGGATAGTCCATATCCGCTTCGATAATATATCCCACAGGTGAGTCATCTTCAACAGCAAGTGGATTAAAGTTCTGAATGTCTTGAGAATCAAGCCATCTAAAATCCGATACGGGGAGTGCTTGGCTTAGAGCCCACCCATATAGATTATTAGCATCCAGGTACATTATATATTTGCTAGGTTTCGTAGAATCAAAATGTTCCAAATACTTGTTATTAGCCTGACTAAGGCGCTTACTAATAACACTAATACCGCCTCTTATACCTTCTTCTAAAAACAAGTACATATCAGGATCTGTAATCAGTTCTAATGATACTCCACTAGTCTTCAAGGCTGCATTCCAGGCAAGAGATGGTAATGTTAAACAGTGGGCAGCATCTATTCCATAATAATTCAATGTCAAATCACGGAAATTCTCAAAAATGTCCGCTAATAGAAGAATATCAGTTTTTATGTACAAGTCATGATATTCCCCCATATTCTTTATCTTTAAAGATGTCCAAACATGTTGAGCATAGGCATAGGCATCATCAGAGATCTCCTCTCGATTTAAATCATCAAAGAAGGCCTCTTTAGTGGGTAAGCTCGTTTCTTCAAACTTGGTAGCACAATCCATATAAGAATAGGGGTAAACACCCTTTCTAGTCACTAAATCCACTTGATCACTTGTAAAATGTTCTTGGGTGATACGAAACTGATTGGATTCCAAACTAGAACTCAGTTTCTCAATAGAGGCAGGTAAGAATTGAAGAGAATCTATAAACTGTAAACTTCCTAGACTGAATGTGATATATTGCTGCATATTGCTACTGATGCATTCAATCCTCTTTCCTTTAAATTCACCGATCCCCTGCATAATTAAATGTCCATCATACCCCTTTAAATTATGAAACACAACGGGTATGCGTCGTCTTATCTTGTAATTCAGATTACAATTAGGATGGGCTGCACCTCTGTACTTGGAAGTTAAGTGGCAATGGTCTCTCACACGCTTTTCTCCTAAAGCCTTGTTACAAATATGGCAGAGAGTAGCATTTTCAAAGTTTTCACGATCTTCAGCAGTAAAATTCATTTTCATATTTTCTCTCAGTATTCTCTGAATCTCTTCTTCTTCTTGAATAAGGGCTTTCAAAAAATGATGAATCACGTCTTCACCCCTATAGATAACAGGTCCTTTAAAGGTTTTTCCATCAGGCCCAATAATAATATAGGCAAAACCACAAGGAACATGATGAGATAAGATACTCTCATGTGAAACAGAAGGGGTATTCTCACATATATCCACTTTCATTAGGAAAGACTCAAAGTCTGCGTATATCACAAATGGTACACGCATTTGCATGTAAATACTTTGAAATTTCAAAATCTTGTCATTGTCACTGGGAAACTCCACTCTCTGTAGGCCATATTGGCTACATAATTCAATATGCTTCTTTAAACAAGCTTCAGATGAAAATCGCTGTAAACAGTAGTCACAAAAATATTGCTTCTCTTTATGTTTTCTGATACTGTATAAAAGTTTGCTCATACTTCTAATACAACAGTAATGAGACTGCTCATCATTACTAATAAGCAGTAAATTACAGTGTTGTTCTCGTCTATTAGATGATATATAGAGCGGAAACACCTTCTTATCTTCATATCCAAAGACATTCAGGCTCACATTATTATTATTTCGCTCAAATAATTTGACTTGGTGTAAAGGAGTGGGAAACTCGATTCCATCCAGATTCAACTTGCATTCATGCTCGGTATATTTGCTGACACGAGATGCATTCTTATAAACTGGATAAAGTTCTGCTAAGATGGACCACATAAAACATTTCTGATCACTATTTTCCACATTAATAATAGCTTTCTTGGCTAATAGTTCTTTAGGTAGAGGTATATAGCTTGAAGCAGCCAGAGGATCATATGTCCCAACATCAATCATGAGTTCCTCGATTCTCTCTAAGACCCAACCGCTACCACGGCCTTCATAGGTTTCGAACGATGTTAACACTTTTGCAAAGGCAGTATCCATATTAGAATCCAAATCTTCTTCTGTAATGTTTTTCATACAAGAACTTCTGAAATAGTTTATACAGTATTCCTGTTCTCCTCCAGATCGGAAACGAGTAAAACGGCAACATACATTTATGTACCATATAATACTACGTTTCAAAGCAATTTCCTTTAGCACTACTTGTTTTATCTCAATTCTATGAGAATCCAAAAAGGTAAGTAAATCTTTTTCAGCATGACCAGCAATTTTATAAACAGTCACAGTACCGTTTAAAGCCTGTTTGCAGGGTTTCTTAGTCGCTTTCTTCTTCTTTTTATTCATACACGGAGCATCTAATCTTTTTCTTTTAGTGCCTCGCATAGGCTTATCGCCATGAACTGGTCGTTCATGAATCTTCTCATGACGTATCAGATCATCTTTTCTTACAAAAGCTGCCTTACACAATTCACATATGTAATCCTTCTTTCCATCATGAATCCTCATATGGCGCACTAAGCTTCGTTTTGCCATGAAGCTCTTCGTACAAGTCGAACACACCTGTAAAAAAATAAAATGCAAGACCTTAGTATAAACACGTTATTCTCGGTAAGAATGTAATACATTTCAGATGTATATATATATATATATATATATCATTACAGATGTATATAAAGTAATCATAAATCCATTATACTATCCCCATTAGGAATAATAAAATTCCTGAATTAAAGAATATATCCAGATACAAGACATTTCATGTAAGATCCCCAAGACATTTCATTAAATTCATAAAAACACTCATTAAAAAAAAGTTGTTACGCATCATAAAAATACAAAGTTTAATAAAATGAGAGAATAAAATCACATTAAAACAAGTACTTACATGCCCAATCCTGTTCAAAGAGGGTGCATTACGCACGTCAGTAACGGTAGGGATAGTACCTCCGATATTACTTTCTAAGGCAAACATATTCGCAGAACAACTTCAAACACGTCTTAACAGCACGAAACTCACAACAGAAATGATAAAATCGCTGCTTGAAGACCACCTACATCCATTCATAAAAATAGTTCTTGGTGTATCCGTAGGCCGAGAGCATGCCAAGGTCACGTGATAGTTATATCACGGTTACCGTTAAACTTGCAACACACGAATGTAATTATGCACACATCCGATAAAAAATAAACAATTCGTTCAACATCGCAATCGATCCTTTTTAATAATCGTAATCGATACATTAAATAAATCCACATCTTTAAAAAATAATAGATTTTAATAAAATAATGAAAGAAAATCCCTTTGCGAGACCCCCTTAAAACCCCCCAATCGTTATGCAATACAGCAACGCGCAAACCTAAAAACCCCGAATAACATACTTCTCTCTCCCCCTCCCTCCCCGAGACATCAACACTCACTTCTCCACACGTTAAACGTAACCCATAGCAACCGGAATCCATAATAAAACATTCACCTTCGCCCCCAACGTACATCCAAATACACAGTCATTCAACGTGAAACCCGTATTTTTACAGCAAAAATCACTTTACAGGGATTCATAGAATAAAAAAATCCTAAAAAATCAACAAATTCACCCAGAAACTAGCTAAAACCCTCAAATTACTTATAATTATCATCTACATATGCTATATAACCATTTATAACCTTAAAAAGGTGAGTATGCTAGTAGAAAAGGAAAGCCGGTTCTGCGACAAAGGCGGAGCAATGCGGAGCGCGGAGCAAAATGGCGGCCATCTTGGATTTTCGTAATCCTGGACGGGGGTGTAAAAGGGGGGGTAAATGAAAAAAGGTGGGGGTAAAAATTTTGGAGAAACTTTTTGTCGGGTGGCAACGATGTCGTAGTCTTTTACGAGGGGTTGAGGGGGAAATAAATTTTTGGAATGAGATTTTTCTAAGTAGGGAAGAAACTTTTTTCAGGTTGGCAACACCTCCGCCTCTGCAACGAAGGCGGAGCAGTACCATCAGCGCCCCCTAGCGGTGGAAAGGGGTACTAATAGGGAAATTAGGAATTTTGTGAAAATTAATAAAAAAATTGAGTTTTTAAAATTTTTTAAAAACTTTTTTTAATTTTACCAAAATAATACATAGAGGTTACTTTCTGGAAATACTAAAAAATATTTATTTTTTCTTTCCAGAAACTATTTTAGGCGGCATTGCTCCAACTGCATTCTGGCGAACCCACCTTCCTTTACTACTAGCATACTCACCTTTTTAAGGTTATAAATGGTTATATAGCATATGTAGATGATAATTATAAGTAATTTGAGGGTTTTAGCTAGTTTCTGGGTGAATTTGTTGATTTTTTAGGATTTTTTTATTCTATGAATCCCTGTAAAGTGATTTTTGCTGTAAAAATACGGGTTTCACGTTGAATGACTGTGTATTTGGATGTACGTTGGGGGCGAAGGTGAATGTTTTATTATGGATTCCGGTTGCTATGGGTTACGTTTAACGTGTGGAGAAGTGAGTGTTGATGTCTCGGGGAGGGAGGGGGAGAGAGAAGTATGTTATTCGGGGTTTTTAGGTTTGCGCGTTGCTGTATTGCATAACGATTGGGGGGTTTTAAGGGGGTCTCGCAAAGGGATTTTCTTTCATTATTTTATTAAAATCTATTATTTTTTAAAGATGTGGATTTATTTAATGTATCGATTACGATTATTAAAAAGGATCGATTGCGATGTTGAACGAATTGTTTATTTTTTATCGGATGTGTGCATAATTACATTCGTGTGTTGCAAGTTTAACGGTAACCGTGATATAACTATCACGTGACCTTGGCATGCTCTCGGCCTACGGATACACCAAGAACTATTTTTATGAATGGATGTAGGTGGTCTTCAAGCAGCGATTTTATCATTTCTGTTGTGAGTTTCGTGCTGTTAAGACGTGTTTGAAGTTGTTCTGCGAATATGTTTGCCTTAGAAAGTAATATCGGAGGTACTATCCCTACCGTTACTGACGTGCGTAATGCACCCTCTTTGAACAGGATTGGGCATGTAAGTACTTGTTTTAATGTGATTTTATTCTCTCATTTTATTAAACTTTGTATTTTTATGATGCGTAACAACTTTTTTTTAATGAGTGTTTTTATGAATTTAATGAAATGTCTTGGGGATCTTACATGAAATGTCTTGTATCTGGATATATTCTTTAATTCAGGAATTTTATTATTCCTAATGGGGATAGTATAATGGATTTATGATTACTTTATATACATCTGTAATGATATATATATATATATATATATACATCTGAAATGTATTACATTCTTACCGAGAATAACGTGTTTATACTAAGGTCTTGCATTTTATTTTTTTACAGGTGTGTTCGACTTGTACGAAGAGCTTCATGGCAAAACGAAGCTTAGTGCGCCATATGAGGATTCATGATGGAAAGAAGGATTACATATGTGAATTGTGTAAGGCAGCTTTTGTAAGAAAAGATGATCTGATACGTCATGAGAAGATTCATGAACGACCAGTTCATGGCGATAAGCCTATGCGAGGCACTAAAAGAAAAAGATTAGATGCTCCGTGTATGAATAAAAAGAAGAAGAAAGCGACTAAGAAACCCTGCAAACAGGCTTTAAACGGTACTGTGACTGTTTATAAAATTGCTGGTCATGCTGAAAAAGATTTACTTACCTTTTTGGATTCTCATAGAATTGAGATAAAACAAGTAGTGCTAAAGGAAATTGCTTTGAAACGTAGTATTATATGGTACATAAATGTATGTTGCCGTTTTACTCGTTTCCGATCTGGAGGAGAACAGGAATACTGTATAAACTATTTCAGAAGTTCTTGTATGAAAAACATTACAGAAGAAGATTTGGATTCTAATATGGATACTGCCTTTGCAAAAGTGTTAACATCGTTCGAAACCTATGAAGGCCGTGGTAGCGGTTGGGTCTTAGAGAGAATCGAGGAACTCATGATTGATGTTGGGACATATGATCCTCTGGCTGCTTCAAGCTATATACCTCTACCTAAAGAACTATTAGCCAAGAAAGCTATTATTAATGTGGAAAATAGTGATCAGAAATGTTTTATGTGGTCCATCTTAGCAGAACTTTATCCAGTTTATAAGAATGCATCTCGTGTCAGCAAATATACCGAGCATGAATGCAAGTTGAATCTGGATGGAATCGAGTTTCCCACTCCTTTACACCAAGTCAAATTATTTGAGCGAAATAATAATAATGTGAGCCTGAATGTCTTTGGATATGAAGATAAGAAGGTGTTTCCGCTCTATATATCATCTAATAGACGAGAACAACACTGTAATTTACTGCTTATTAGTAATGATGAGCAGTCTCATTACTGTTGTATTAGAAGTATGGGCAAACTTTTATAAAGTATCAGAAAACATAAAGAGAAGCAATATTTTTGTGACTACTGTTTACAGCGATTTTCATCTGAAGCTTGTTTAAAGAAGCATATTGAATTATGTAGCCAATATGGCCTACAGAGAGTGGAGTTTCCCAGTGACAATGACAAGATTTTGAAATTTCAAAGTATTTACATGCAAATGCGTGTACCATTTGTGATATACGCAGACTTTGAGTCTTTCCTAATGAAAGTGGATATATGTGAGAATACCCCTTCTGTTTCACATGAGAGTATCTTATCTCATCATGTTCCTTGTGGTTTTGCCTATATTATTATTGGGCCTGATGGAAAAACCTTTAAAGGACCTGTTATCTATAGGGGTGAAGACGTGATTCATCATTTTTTGAAAGCCCTTATTCAAGAAGAAGAAGAGATTCAGAGAATACTGAGAGAAAATATGAAAATGAATTTTACTGCTGAAGATCGTGAAAACTTTGAAAATGCTACTCTCTGCCATATTTGTAACAAGGCTTTAGGAGAAAAGCGTGTGAGAGACCATTGCCACTTAACTTCCAAGTACAGAGGTGCAGCCCATCCTAATTGTAATCTGAATTACAAGATAAGACGACGCATACCCGTTGTGTTTCATAATTTAAAGGGGTATGATGGACATTTAATTATGCAGGGGATCGGTGAATTTAAAGGAAAGAGGATTGAATGCATCAGTAGCAATATGCAGCAATATATCACATTCAGTCTAGGAAGTTTACAGTTTATAGATTCTCTTCAATTCTTACCTGCCTCTATTGAGAAACTGAGTTCTAGTTTGGAATCCAATCAGTTTCGTATCACCCAAGAACATTTTACAAGTGATCAAGTGGATTTAGTGACTAGAAAGGGTGTTTACCCCTATTCTTATATGGATTGTGCTACCAAGTTTGAAGAAACGAGCTTACCCACTAAAGAGGCCTTCTTTGATGATTTAAATCGAGAGGAGATCTCTGATGATGCCTATGCCTATGCTCAACATGTTTGGACATCTTTAAAGATAAAGAATATGGGGGAATATCATGACTTGTACATAAAAACTGATATTCTTCTATTAGCGGACATTTTTGAGAATTTCCGTGATTTGACATTGAATTATTATGGAATAGATGCTGCCCACTGTTTAACATTACCATCTCTTGCCTGGAATGCAGCCTTGAAGACTAGTGGAGTATCATTAGAACTGATTACAGATCCTGATATGTACTTGTTTTTAGAAGAAGGTATAAGAGGCGGTATTAGTGTTATTAGTAAGCGCCTTAGTCAGGCTAATAACAAGTATTTGGAACATTTTGATTCTACGAAACCTAGCAAATATATAATGTACCTGGATGCTAATAATCTGTATGGGTGGGCTCTAAGCCAAGCACTCCCCGTATCGGATTTTAGATGGCTTGATTCTCAAGACATTCAGAACTTTAATCCACTTGCTGTTGAAGATGACTCACCTGTGGGATATATTATCGAAGCGGATATGGACTATCCCCATGATTTGCATGATAAGCATAATGATTATCCTCTAGCACCCGAAAGAGTTCATATCACCCCATCTCTGATTTCGGAGTATAGCTGGAATTTATCTGAAGAAATGAATTTGAAAATATGCAAGGACCAGATCAAATTAACACCTAATTTGAATCATGAGGTTAAATATGTTCTACATTATAGAAATTTAAAGCAGTATATGAAGCTAGGGATGGAACTTGTGAAAATCCATCGAGTATTAACTTTTAAGCAAGAGCCCTGGTTGAAGCCCTATGTACAATTTAACACTGAGAAGAGAATGAAAGCAAAAAATTCCTTTGAAAAAGATCTGTTCAAACTTATGAATAACGCAGTGTTTGGAAAAACTATGGAAAATTTGAGAAAAAGAATGGATGTTAAGCTAGTACAGACTGAGAAGAGACTGAAAAAATTACTTGCATCACCAGCCTTACACTCCTTCAAAATATTTAATGAAGATCTGGTAGCAGTTCATATGCATAAGACTCATTTGAAACTGAATAGACCCATCTATGCAGGTTTTTCAGTACTGGATTTGAGTAAAACACTTATGTATGAGTTTCATTATGATTTTATTAAGAAGATGTATGGAAGCCGAGCCGAATTGCTTTTCACAGACACCGATTCCCTGTGCTATGAAATTGAAACAGAGGATATTTACAAAGATTTTGAAAGTTATGAAGACTATTTTGACTTTTCGGATTATCCTCCAACACATCCACTCCATTCCAATAAGAATAAAAAAAGGATTGGAAAAATGAAAGACGAGTTGAATGGAACTCCTGCCGTGGAATTTGTAGGCCTAAGATCGAAAATGTATAGCCTAAAAACACCCTTTACGGATAAGAAGACTGCTAAAGGTGTTAATAAGAATGTTGTAAAAAAACACATCCATCATGAAGATTATTATAATTGCCTAACAAGGCGAAGATATAATAGAGTGGAGCAATTTAAAATTGCAAGTAAAGACCATCAGATGTATACTGTGAAGCAAATTAAAATGGGCTTATCCCCCTATGATGATAAGCGACATATCTTAAAGGATGGTATCAAGAGCCTAGCATACGGTCATTATCAAATTTAAATGAGCAGGCCATGCTAGATTGAATTGTGGCGGTGTATCCTATACACCGGGTGGAGGTGGGACCACAATTTAAAAAAATATATATATTTCTAACAACACCTAATGTATGAAAGAGACCTTATCCCATTTAGATTGTTGAAAATAGGTATCTATGATTATTTAAAATTTTGAAATCGAAGGCCGAAATGGTTGAGGAAACACACCCCTTAAACCCTCCGAGATTCTCGAGATTCCCATACACCCGATTCTGCTACTTTGAAAACACCAATTCACGCGATTCTGCTACTTTAAAACACCAATTCATGCGATTCTGCTACTTTAAAACACCAATTCACGCGATTCTGCTACTTTAAAACACCAATTCACGCGATTCTGCTACTTTAAAACACCAATTCATGCGATTCCGCTACTTTAAAACACCAATTCACGCGATTCTGCTACTTTAAAAACATGTTTTTGTTAGTTTTTACAAGTAAAAAGTATGTTTTTGAAAAAAATCGCAAAATGTCACATTTTTCAAAAAACGCATTTTTGGTAACACTTTTGCAAAAACGCACATTTTAAAAAAAAAAATGTAAAAGTGCGAAAACCTATGTTAATTCCCATAGAGAAAACGGCATTTTGAAAAAAAATCGCAAAATGTAACATTTTTTAAAAAACGCTTTTTTGGTAACACTTTTGCAAAAACGCACATTTTTTTTACAAAAAATACACAAAAGTGTGAAAACCCATGTTATTTCCCATAGAGAATTCAAACAATCTAAAAACCGCAATTTATTTTAAAAACGTACATTTTTGTTGTTTTTTAACGTTTTGAAAACTTTTTGTGAAAAAACGCTAAAAGTGACACTTTCTTAAAATTTATAAAACATTAACATTTAAAAAGAAGAAAAAGAAAAAAAAAATCATCTGATCCATCCTAACCTTTGACTGACTTCATGGAACGTCACGTGCTGGTGGAAACTGCACCCCTGCTCATGAGGTGCGCCTATGCTTTAACATGGGAGAACTAGCACCGCAATTTCCCCATGTTAAAGTATAGCACCGCGTGAGCCAGAACCCCCTACTATTCCCTACTATCGAATGTTCAGAATCCCCCTAAATTTTCGAGTGAAATTTTGAAAAAATCATCAAAAAATCAAAACCTTTAATAAAATTACGCAAATAAACATTTCTTATGTAATTTTTCCTTAGAAAACGATTGACATAATCTTTAGAACACTAGCATTAACCGTTCTCGAAATATTGCACATTTTTAAAGTAAATTTATCAAAAAATCCCGTAAATTAAAAAAATATATATTAACTGTTGAGAAACATGTTCACATTTCATATGTAATATCATGCAATAAATTTGGTGACATCATTCTCGTGGATCTAGCTCGTTCCATTCATGAGAAAAAGATGCTTTGAGAAATACTTTTGTATTTGAACGACAATAGTTGTTTATCTGCTATAAGAACAACTTATTCCTCCGTCCATAACGCTTGGCGAGATTTTGACGCCAAATTTGGCGGAATGTCGTCAACTTGGCGACTCTTTTAAATGTTGCCAAATTAACGAAAATTTTGCTAAATGTATAAAACTGACACTAAATCAATGAAAATGACGACTAATTAACGAAAATTCAATATCTTGGAAAGAATATAAATATCTACTATAAGAAAAATCTATTTTTTTATTGTGAAAGTAGTAAATTCATTGCATTATATAAGGAAAGTCATGTGTTGCCCACATCAGATATTTGGTAGAATGATTAGGAGAATTGTGAAGATTGTAATTTAAAAAATTAGCACGGGAAAGTAGCAAATCAAAAAATAAATGCTTAAAATGTTCATTAGTAAATGTTCATTAGTAAATTTTAAAAAGTCAGTTTAAACAATATTTAATTTGCATTTTCTGAAATTATATAAGAGTCTAATCGGTAGGAAACTGAATGCCTGATTATAACTATAATACAATTTTAAAATATAAGCTTTGTAATCCAGTGTGATACTAAATTAATTTTTTCCTTTGCCACGTTTATTTCTCTTTTTATGATCAAATGTTAATTTTGAAAAATTATAAAGAGGTTTATACACTGAATATTTATTATATATACGTAATATGGGCATTACAATGTATGTAATCCACAAAGTATGTAATCCTGATGATATCAATATGTAATGCTGAAAAATTAAAAAAAATCCTATTTAGAGTATAACATTTCTACTTCAATTTTGAATTGTGTCACTTTTCTTATAAAAATATAAAAAAAGAATGAAAAAATCTCTAGCCGAGCTTATATTAGATAACACTGTAACTCTTTTCCTGAAGAAAATATAAGTATTTTAAAGTTTTAAACGACATCATTAAAAAAATTAAAAATATTCAGTCGTGTCACTGTTTCTTCGGACGAGTGACGTGTATGTGTCCTTTGTATATCTGTCTGTATGCATATATGTCTGTTGTTTGCGCCTTTATCTGCTTAGACTTTTTTTAGATGTCCCTTTACACTTTCTTACAAGAGCGATTTTCTTTTAAATAAAATTAAGTTTTGAAGACATTAAGAATTTGTTTATTATACTGACGGGACGGATGTCTAATAGAATGACATAAATACAATTTTAGTAGAAGTTTTTCAAAATGTGTGTCATATGCACTTATTGTTACTTTCTCTTCGTATAAAGCGAAAATATATTGTTCCCCCTTCAAAATTTTCAGAATTTTGCTGGAATTAAATATCTGAAAAACCTGTATACATTTTAAAGACTCTTAAAACGATATTCCTTTATGGGTTTAACTACACGTGCAAGAAACATACAAGGGTCAATCTATAACGGTATAATGCACAAATATTCGTCTTTATTTGCTATTTTTTAAAATATGATGTGGGCAGCACATAACTTTCTCTACATAACGCAAGTACTTCAGTTCTTCCAATACAAATTAATGATGGGCAAGATCTACAGCACGTTTTTAAAGTTGAAAAGTTCACCGACATTGTGCGCTTTTACGGATGACAACATGCAAAATTAGTAAACATTAAGTATCAAATTAACTTATATTTCTCGAAAATATTACTTGGTAATTGGAAATATTGCTAACATCCGCTAAGCAATACACTCCGTTATATTAAAATATGGTAATTATGAGTCATCAATTTGGCGTCATTTTTGCCAATTTGGCTACATTTTCTTCAATTTAACACCACATTAAAAATGTCGCTAAATTGGCGATATAAATTTTTTCTGCGACACTCAAAATAAAAAGTTAATCAAAATATAAATACATTTTGCCTCACTCGTATACTAAATGTGAATTTTAAAGTTTAATGTTCGTCCTGTAAAGCACCACGAAGAAACGCCTCCATTTCCCCAAAATCATAATCATTCAAACATCCACTTGACAAATCATGGCGATTGACGGTTTGAGCACCACTGAGCTATTTATTGAGTTATCTGTTATATCTATCGTTATCTATTCGTCTAAAGTACAAGTATCGTATTGCTGCTGACATAGAACTTAAAACACACCATGGAACATATCAGCAGCAGTAATTCTTGCTCAGAGATACTCGAAACATGTAAATCTATTAAAAGCTCTAATTTGAATCTTCGAATCCGTCACAATATTTTTCTATACTTTATACCAGTGACTGCAACTATTTTCGGTTCGCAAAATCCCTTTCAAAAGAATATTTATTTCACAAATTTCTCTTTCACCAGTATATTACAAACTGTTACTTTCCCTGCTATGTATGGTAATGTATAGGGAAAGTATTGGAATCATGCAAAAAATCTCAACTCGAGTATTCGGCGGATTTGCACCTTTTTTTTTGGATCTCTAGAACATGAAAAACTATTTTTAGACTTACATCTGTGTGTGTATGGGTGTGTCCGCTCTAACTCAACTAATGGACCGAATTTTATAAGTAGGTCACTTGTGGATGACACTGATGATGCTCATTATATTGTGGTACGATTCGGGATAAAAGAACTAGCCTACTTCTGCGAGATGGCCTGTAAAAATCGCATGCATCCACGCTATCTAAAAACAAATTGACCAAATTTTACATAATTTGGTAGATAAGTCTCTTGTGAGTTACCCTCGTACTGATAAGATTTTAGTTCGATTAGGGAAAGAAAAAACTGCCCCTCCCCTTTTTAACACTTTACAATAAAGTTGAAAAGTGTTTATGACGTTATTCATTCTGTCTGTCTGTCCGTCTGTTTATCTGTCAGCACGATAACTGCCGTAAAAATGACTAAATCAAAATGAAATTTTAGTATGTTGTTCAGACGGTCTGTAGGACCTATGGGAATATAAATGAATAATATCACCCAATTAGTTTTGGATTAAACCCGGGTTGAAAAAATGAAATACATTGAGCCCTATGGGTCCTAATTTTTCAAACATTATTTAAGCGGATTTAAAATTCACAAATTGCTTCGAAAATTTTAGGTAATATTTAAATTGTTCCATAAAGTATGTAAAAAAAAAATTCAGCGAAATATATACCGTAGCTTTTTAAAAAATTAAAATAATAATAACACCTCTTATATGAAGCGATCACGTGACCATGATATGAAAAGATCACGTGACCTACATCAAAATGATATATGGCATCCATCTTGTCTCAAAATCGTGATTTTTAAAGTTCTTTTTAATTCATATTGAGTGTCGTATCCGTTCTAAAACCACTTTATTTTTGCTTAAATTCTGTGCATCTACATAGTGAAACAACGCAATTACAATATATTTGAGTTCAAATGCTCATCCAAATTTGATTATTTCTACAACGAAGCCTATTTTTCACCTATGTAAAATGTAAACAGCAAAATATGTAGAATAAGTTGTATTAGAATTGCTGTATTTCTTTAACACAAAATCATTTAGTTCATGGAGTCTGTCTGTGCATAGCTGATATGAATGAAATATTAATTGATTTTACAAAGATTTTTTTCGATGAAGTTTTACGCATAGAGTTTAATTACTTGTTGCTCCATGGTCTTAATTTTTAAATAAAATAAATTATTATAGTATTGTGATGAATTACATGAATGGGAAATTATTTATGAATGAAATGCTGCTTTTATAGAGGGAGCCAGGCGTGTTATTTTTTCTATCACGTCATTTGAATGAATTTCATTTGTTTTCGATGAAGTTTACAAATATAATAAATTATAGTAGTATTATGATAATTCTAAAATTATTACCGAGGAATGTATCACATTTCAGAGATGTTTAAACCAGATAATCTATATTTCAGTGCCGTCATTTGAATGAAGTTCATTTTATTCGATGAAGGTTTAAGTTTCCAAATATAATAAATTAATGTAGTATTGTGATAAGTTTTAAAATATTACCGAAGAATGTATTGCATTTTAGATATGTTTAAATAAAATTGCATTAAAGTTGGAAAGTGTTTCATAATCAATGCTTTAAGCATGATTGATCTTTTTTTTTTTTTTTTTTTTTTCCGAAATGGCCCTCAAAAATTGTCAAAATCTAAAATACAATTCTCCGTATGCTCAAATATATCAATTAAATGGCTTTATACATAATTTTTGCCGATGGAAAGAATAAGACCAATGTCATTACTCTAGGACTAACCGATCTACGAAATATTTAAGATTTCGTATTTTTGCTACACCGGTTTTGAAAATACTTTCAGTTACGAAATGAAAAAAAAATTGAATTAAAAGTATAAATTCAGTGTAATTGTAAATAATAATGCGTATTATTTAGTGCAATTAATCTCAGTTTAATGAATTATTAATGAAATAAAGAGAAAATGAATTTCAGTCTGTAGGGAAAGTCAGGTGCTACTCACGTCAAATTTTTTCATCAAGAATTGCAACCTCCTTTCACTAGCAATGTGTACATCTTGGGGATCTTCATTTCTTAAAGTAGCGGTTTTTATTACCGTATTTAATATCCCAGAATCCATTCTTTTTTTAACTCCTAACTCTCTACGTTGTCCATAATTTTGTTTTTAAGAATTCTGTAAAGCAAATACTTAACAAGAAATTCGTAAAGGAGACTTCCTATTGTGATAGGTGATGTGTACACTTTCTTCAACTTCGAAAGAATTTAAAAAAAAATCAAAACTTTTTTGCACATTTATTTCGTACAGCCATGCGAATTTTCGGAAAAACTAGAAGTAACACCTTCAGAATAAGAATGGAAATCTTTAGTGATTTCCCACTCCTCTCCAAAATTTGATCCTGAATCCATATCAGTCATTATATCAGTCAAAATGTAATGTTTTTAATCAGAACTGACATCTCTCTGGAAATGAAAATAGAAATCCTTAGAAAGGCCACACTACCAATAGAACTTAATATTGAATCCATATCAGTCATCATTTAAGATTTAGCTATAACCAATTAAAAAAAATTGAAATTTTAAGAGGAAAATAATCGCAAGTTGAAATCCTTAGTGAAACCTTTATTCCCTTATAATACTGAATCTATATAAATCATTATCTAAGATCTACCTAGCCGATTCTGAGAAATGGATGTTTCAAGGAACATTTTTGAAGCGGAAATGGAAAAGGACCTGGAAGTGGAAATTCTTAGCGAACCACTCTCCCTCCTCTAGAATTTAATGCTGCATCCATATTAGTTATTATAAGCTCTATTTATAATCAATTTTAAGAAATAGATGTTTCAAGGAAAATGAAAACTTTGAACTGGAATGGAAAAAGAACCGGAAGGGGGAAATTCTTAGTGAACGCTATTTCCTCTTTTAAAATTTGAATCTATATCAGTCATCATTTAAGCTCTATCTATGATAGGTGCTGAGAAACAGATGTTTGAAAAATTATTTGAATAAAAACAAAAATGGCAAATTTTTGATTGCCACCAATAACAATTTTATGGACTAGGGGGTTCTGCCCCCTGCTCCCTCCGCTCGGTGTAACCCCCTTCGGGAGGCTTCGCCTCCTAGTCGCTGCGCTCACTTCTTTCAAAAATCTCATTTCCATCCCTACTTATTTTTCGCAGGAGGGAAAAGCAGGGATTTTTCTTAGCCCAGGAAATCCAAAAATTGAATTCCTTGATCATGAGCTCGTTTCCCGAGCTATTTCATTCCAAACTAAAGTTTAAATCGATAAACGGTTTATTTCAGCGTGTTACCCTATTATTTCTATATAAATGTACCAAATTTCATATTTTTGAATACTATAGTTTTTGCTGTATGAGACAGAGAAATCGCTAGGCGTGCCAATACGAAAAAAAAAGTTCATTTCAGAAATGCATAAAAAGCAAAATATCTAAAAAACTACATCGAAATTAAAAAAAGGGGCCCTGTCCTACAAAAATTCACCCATGTAGGTACCTGCCTGCAAAAATTCGTGGTCTTGCTATTGTTAGTCAATCCAGGACGCGAACTCGCAGCACAAATATTTTGTCTTTGAATTTGACATTAAATATTTCTTAAACTACAATATATATATATATATATATATATATATATATATATATAAACGGTTTATTTCAGCGTATTTCCCAAGGATTTTTCTACAAGCGTACCTAATTTCATTTTTTTATATGCAATAGTTTTTGCGGTACGAAGTAAAGAATCTCGAAAAACGAGAAATTTGTCAAACAGTGGCGGGGGCAGCGTCAGTTACTTTTTTTTTTAATATAGAGGGATTCTTAATAACATTATTGTTTATTCGTTAAATCTGGAGAAATCACAACATTGGTGTCAAGTAAGCAATGTTTATCGCAACCTTCCATGTATTTCTGAAAATCACTATGTTAAAAAATCTTATGTGGGCATCACATATCTTTCCTTATATAATGCAATGAATTTACTACTTTTACAGTAAAAGAAAAAAAAAAATAGGCTATTCTTATAGTAGATACTTATATTCTTTCCAAGATAGTGAATTTTCGTCAATTAGTCGTCATTTTCATTGATTTAGCGTCATTTATATTCACTTGGCGAGATTATCGTTAATTTGGCAACCTTAAAAAAAAGTCGTCAAGTTGGCGACATTCCGCCAAATTCGTCGCCAAAATCTTGTCAAACGTTATGGACAGAGAAATAAGTTATTCTTACAGCAGATAAATGGCTATTGACGTTCAAATACAGAAGTATTACTCAAAGTATCTTTTCTCATGAATGGAACGAGCTAGATCCACGAGAATGATGTCACCAAATTTATCGCATGATCTTACATATGAAAAGTGAACATATTTCTCAACAGTTAATATTTTTTATTTAAATGTGGGATTGTTTGAAAAATTTATTTGATAAATGTGCGATATCTCGAGAACAGTTCATGCTAGCATTCTAAAGTTTATGTCAATCGTTTTTTCAGGGAAAAGTACATAAGAAATGTCTACTTGCTTAACTTTATTAAAGGTTTTAATTTTTTGATGATTTTTTTCAAAACTTCACTCGAAAATTTAGGGGGGTTCTGAACATTCGATTATATTTAAAAAGCAATAGGCTTTCAGTATTCACGAATTGTAATTCTTGTGCCAAATTTCATTCGAATCACTCCATTTGTTCGTAAGATATCGTCTCCACAGGCTCACTGACACACACGTTCCCACATACATACACACACATACATCACCTCCAAAATGTTCGATTCGTGATCAGATATGCTTGAAACGTGCTCTCCCGTCGAAAACTCGAATTCGAATTTTCGACCCCGTCACAATATTTTCCTTATAAATTATACTATGTATGTAAGGGAAGTAAAAATTGTTCTTTATACGCATGTTCATTATATAAATTCTAGAATGCATATATAATTTTAATATGCATAAAAAAACAAATCTTGCTCACCACAAAATTACGTCATCTAACTCCAGGAGCGGATTTACATGCTCGATGACCCTAAACAAAAATTTCTCGTGAGCCACCAAACATAATAATATTTTATTTATAATGTACTAGAACGAATTACTCGGCGTTTCTCGGGCCCATTAAATTGATTCTTTTTTTCTGTTAAAATGCTGAAGATTTTAAAATCCCCCCCCCACCCCACCCTCCCGACAATAACGTAGATCAAACGTCTTTGTTTACAGCCATTTAATATCTTAATTGCTTACTTTAAAAACTATTATCGTGGGGACGTGATTCTTTTAGGGAATTCTTATAATACTGTTACAATCTTGTATTTCAAAATTCAAATCTCTATCTGTAAAACATGGGATTTTAAATTTCTGAACTTTAAATCCTACTAACGAAGCGCCATTCAGCCCGGAATTCCCGGTTTCATGAGGAGAACGCCTGTCTATGATCATGTCACCTTCAAAATTCAAGCCGCATTTTACTCCACGCGTTCTACAGTGTTTTTAGCGGTCGCAAAGGAAATTAATTCAAGACTATCAAGTAACAAAAATAGAAATTAAAAAAATAATAATAACGTCGAGGTGCAGTTATTCGGCTCCTGAAGTGCTTGTGCATCAAATTCCTTAGTTGTACGACACTTAGATTATCCGTTACAGACAGCACAAACAGACATTTTCCTTCATTAAATAAGATATCCTTACAAATTGTTCGACAAGTTCGCATTTTTTTTTATATGAGCCTTGTGATCATAATACGATTTTATTTCCTTATTTTTATCCAATTAAAAATAATTTATTTCTAATAGAGATATTTATTTTAAAGAAAATTGAAAAATAAATTCCTGTAAATCTTGAGCATATTTATGGTTAGTGTTTTTCTGCTTTTACCTCAGGAAGGCGGCTACATGGCCTAAGTCCAAAATCCGTCAATAAAAAACAAGAAAGATCAATCAAGCATAAAGCATTGATTATGAAGCACTTTCCAACTTCAATGCAATTTTATTTAAACATCTCTAAAATGCGATACATTCCTCGGTAATATTTTTAAAATTATCACAACACTACATTATTTTATTATATTTGAAAACTTAAAACTTCATCGAAAAAAATGAACTTCATTCAAATGACGGCATTGAAATATAAATTGCCTGGTTTAAACATCTGTAAAATGCGATACATTCCTCGGTAATATTTTTAAAATTATCATAATACTACAATAGTTTATTATATTTGAAAACTTCATCGAAAACAACTGAAATTTATTCAAATGACGTCATCGAAATATAACACGCCTGGCTCTCTCTATAAAAACAGCATTTCATTCATAAACATTTTTCCATTCATTTCATTCATCACAATGCAATAATAATTTATTTTATTTAAAAACTTAAGACAATGGAGGCACGAGTACTTAAACTCTATGCTTAAAATTTCATCCAAAAAATCGTCTTTCTCTCTGTAAAATCAATGAATATTTCGTTCATCTCAGCTATATTGCAGACTCCTTGAGCTAAATAATTTTGCGTTAAAGAAATGCAGCAATTCTTATACAACTCATTCTACATATTTTGCTGTTCACATTTTCCATAAGTGGAAAATAGGCTTAGTTGTAGAAATAATCAAATTTGGATGATCATTTAAACTCAAATATATTGTAATTACGCTGTTTCAGCATGTAGATGCATAGAATTTAAGCAAAAATAAAGCTGTTTAGGGTCGGATACAACTCTAAATATGAATTAAAAAGAACTTTAAAAATCACGATTTTGACACAAGATGGATGCCATATTTTATTTTGAAGTGGATCAGGTGATCTCTTCACATAATGGTCACGTGATCGCATCATATAAAAGGTGTAACTATTATTTTAATTTTTATTTAAAAAACTACTGAATATATTTTGCTGAATTGTTTTTTATATATTTTGTGGGATAATTTGAATATTTCCTAAAACGTTCGAAGCAATTTGTGAATTTTAAATCCGCTTAAAAAAATGTTTGAAAAATTAGGTCCCATAGGGTTCACTGTATTTCTTTTTTCAACCCGGATTCAATCCAAAACTAATTGGGTGATATTATTCATTTATATTCCCATACAGACTGTCTGAACGAAATACTAAAATTTCATTTTGATAAAGTCATTTTTGCGGCAGTTATTGTGCTAACGGACAGACAGACATACAGACAGAATGAACAAAGTTATAAACACTTTTCAACTTTGTTGTAAAGTGTTAAAAAGAAAACGAAAAAGAAGCCCTGATATGAGACATACTTTTTTCCAGATAGACCTTATATGGAGACCCACAATTCTTCTCTAGTCCCTCAGCCCTCAGAATCGTTAGTAATGAGTTTGTAAGTAGATAGATGTTTACTCATGATAGAGGTTTACCCATGATAGAGGTTTTTACCCATAGATGTTTTTAGGCTCAGTTTCTAATATTTTCTTTTAAAATTTTTTACGAGGAAACCTCGCTAATACTTCAGTCGTTTTCTGTCAGTTGAAGTTACATTTTAACCCTTTCAATATAATTTACATTTTATTATCTCTAAAAACACAGACAAAAGATTAATTTGCGTCATTCCATAATTTTTTATTATTTTATCGAATACAATAAATAATTGAGAAACCCCCTTCTCCCCTCTGAAGTGTTGTAGTACGTGGTAAAGTTAGCACATTTATCAGTAAATCTGCCCCCTGTCAGACAATTGAGAACCACTGCAAGACCAGTCCTGCAAGAAGGATCTAGCCCCATGACTCATTTTGCTTATGCCTCATTTTGAGCATAACTCGTGCCAGTAAAGTTGCAAAGGCGGGAAAAAAAACTCGTTTTATTCCCGGGAATAAACTGGACTTTTGGAGATAGTCCAGTGACTCAGTTTTCCCAATGACTCATTTTGAGCACCACGCAAACACGGGAATAAACCTGGAATTATGAAAGTTTTCAAAAAGGGCAAATTTTCAGTCATAGTGCGACCCAAAACTAATATTTATTTTTTGCTTTCGGAATTGTAAATTGCCGAATCATGGGAAAATTGACAGAGATGTGTTAGATCCAAGAGAAACATTTAAATTATGACTTTCTTATTATATATAAAAATGAAAAGTAACTCCACAAACAAATTGTAATTTAATTTGTAGATATTTTAAAAGTAAACAAGAAAGGTCAATCATGCATAAAGCATTGATTATGAAACACTTTCCAACTTTAATTTTATTTAAACATCTCTAAAAATGCGATACATTCGGTGGTAATATTTTTAAAATTATCACAATACTACAATAATTAATTATATTTGAAAATTTAAAACTTCATCGAATAAAACGAACTTGATTAAAATGACGACATCGAAATGTAAATCGCCTGGCTCTCTGTGTAAAAGCAGTAAATATTTCTATCATACATTTTTATTTCATTCATAACAGTACTACAATAATTTATTCTACTTAAAAACTTAAAACTATGGAGGTAAAATTAATTTAACTCTATGCATAAAACTTCGCCCAAAAGAGTCTGCCATTAAATCGTCTGCTTCTCTATGTAAAATCAATTAATGTTTCATTCATATCATCTATATTGCAAACTACAGAACAAAATTTTACGTTAAAGAAATTCAGCAGTTCTTATACAACTCATAGCCCCTAATCTGTTTACATTCTCCATAAACGAAAATTAGGTTTCGTTGAAGAAATAATCAAAGTTTGATGATCATTTAAACTGAAATATATTGCAATTGCGTTGTTTCAGAACATTGATGCACAGAAATTAAGCAAAAATAAAGCGATTTTAGGACGGACACAACACTAAATATAAATTAAAAAGAACTTTAAAAATCACAATTTTGACACAAGATGGATGGCATTGATCATTTAAACTCAAATATATTGTACAATTGCGCTGTTTCACAATACAGATACACAGAAATTAAGCAAACATAAAGCGGTTTTAGGATGGATACAATACTAAATATAAATTAAAGAGAATTTAAAAAATCCCAATTTTGATACAAGATGGATGCCATATTTTATTTTGAAGTAGGTCACGTGATCTCTTCATATAATGGTCATGTGATGTCTTCATATAAAGGGTGTAATTATTATTTTAATTTTTATTTAAGAAACTACTGAATATATTTTGCTGAAAATTTTTTTATATATTTTATGGGATAATATAAATATTTTCTAAAACCTTCGAAGCAATTTGTGAATTTTAAATTCACTTAAAAAATGTTTGAAAAATTATGTCTTTCATTTTTTCAACCAGGGTTCAATTCAAAACTAACTGAGGGATATTATTCATTTACATTCCCATAGGTCCTACAGACCGGCTGACGAACATCCTAAAATTTCCTTTTGATAAAATCATTTTTACGGCAGTCATCGTGCTAACGGACAGACAGACAGAATGAACAAAGCCATAAAAACTTTTCAACTATGTGGTAAAGTTTTATAAAACGCTCTGAGCGATCACATATTTATTACGAGGTGATTAATTCAGTCATGTTCATTTAATATTGAACGATAATAGGAAATCTATATCAGCCGCAATAACAAACATATTAATAATTTTGTGACTAATATAATTTGCCAATTTTCAACAAAATTTTTGTAATTTCAAATTTTCAAAAATTTTATTTCAATAGACTTTGCCCTTAAACTAATGCAAAAATTTAATAAATGTATTTAAATGGTGATTCTTCTTTAAGGTTTAAGCTACGTAATGTGCTGGATTAAACAGGGCATATAAGAAACGCGTCAATTGGTTTCTTCCCATCAAGGTTTCCAATGCTTCCAAAATTCCCGTGTTTATACCAGCTTCTCAAAATTCCCGGGATTTTTGCAACTACGCACCAGGGATTCCTAATTTTTCTTTTTCCCAGGAGGTCCACATCTCCAGAAGCCTTGCAGAAGGACATTCGGTTCGGAAAGAATTCTACCCTTTGCCCGTCTCCGCAAAACCGTCACCAAGCGCCATTATTTACTGCTGTAACCCCCCTTCCTCATAAAATATACTTGTCCATAAAACATGTCTTGTCACAGACCGCAGTTTCGTTTACCATTACAGAGTCTGTAATAGCCTGAGAAAAGGGGTTTCTTAACAACTATGAGTCATTATTGTGTGTTCCAAAGGAATGGCGCGCAACAGGCGAATGTCGGTTTTGAGAATAAGAAATGTACGATTTTGCTACAGCTCAGTACTGTAGTCAGGTTCTATTCACGGGGTCGCCATTAGGGTATTTAATATCGGAGAAAAAAAAATAAAACGTATTTCAGTATTTTTTATTTTAAATACCTATATTTCTGGATTTTCAAATTTTTACACAAATGCTCACCGTCGGTCACTCAATCACTGCTCAGACCTTAGGGTGAATCGAGTGACCTGGGTTTTCCACTATTGCTCACAGACAAAAAAAAAAAATGAAGAAAAAACAAGAAAACATAGTAATTTTAAAGAGGAAAGCTTTATTTACGTGTCTAATTAAACACGAGCAAAGATCAACGGAACATTTTTTAAGAACAAAGATAAAAATCTGATGTGGGCAGCACATGACTTTCCCTGCAGACTTAAATTTAAAATAAAAAGAACGTGAATATAATTCTCTTTTAATTCAATTTTCCTTCTCATTTGATAACTGGACTTATTTTCAAAGGTGGTGTAGAGAAAATACAAAAAAAAACTAAAATATCTCGAGAACGGCTAATCCTAGTGCAATGGGGTTGGTCCTATTTCTTTCTTTGTTAAAAAAATTATGTATTGAACTAGCATTAAATGGATATATTTGAGCATTTATAGTTTTTTATTTTAGATTTTGGCGATTTCTGCGGGTCATTTTGCAAAAAAAAGGCAGGTTATTTCTTTCCGAATCGTACCAAAATCTAATCAGCACCAGGATGACCCACAAGTGACTAATCTACCGAATTTTGTAAAATTCGGTCCATTAGTTTTTCAGCTAGAGTGGATACAAGCTTTTGCGGGTTATTTCGCAAAAAAAAGGCGGGTTCTTTTATCCCGAATCGTACCCAAAACTAATCGGCACCAGATTCTCCCACAAATGACTTACCTACCAAATTTTATGAAATTCGGTACATTAGTTTTTCAGTTAGAGTGGATACAAAATCTGCACAGACAGACACACAGACGTCACGTTAAAAATAGTTTTTTCGTATTCTAGAGGTCTCAAAGCGTGTAGATCCGTCGAAAACTCGAGTTGCGATTTTCGCAATGGTTCCAATACTCTCCTTATACATTACCATGTATTGCAGGGAAAGTAATAACAAGATATGTATGAAGGAGCCTTCATATGATGGCAAGTGGTGTTGTGTATAACACATGTGTGATGGCAAGTGGTGTTGCGTATAACACATGTGTGATGGCAAGTGGTGTTGTGTAAGCTTCATTTTCGACGGAATGGATATTTTTACAGAAAATATTGATGTGAAAATATAAAATTTCGAAAAATTTGTTATAATCATGCAAATTCCAAAGAAAGCAAAAAAAAAAAGTCTACGTAGTTATATTTTATTTGTTAAATATACCTCACACAAACTTTTAGTGTATCACGTTCATACGTTCTTGAGTTATGAGTCTCCCACTTCAGATATATACACACACAGACGGACGTATTTCCTAAAGTGTTCGAAATGTGCTTACAAGATATTGTAATGTGCTTATCCGTCAAAACATCGAATTCGAAACTTTTCGAAATTTTTATATATGTACAGTAGTATGATAAAGTAGAAATGAAATTTGTAAATTTTTATCAGTTTCTAAAAGAATATTTTGAGAACGAAACCTCAACGATATTTTTTGCTTTCTTGAACTATTGAAGATGGAGAAATAAACTATTGAAGATGGAGAAATAAACTATTGAACATGGAGAAATAAACTATTGTTCTAAAAATATAAGAATATGAACTTAAATGGACGATGAACCCATTCGGAACACTTGGAAAATCGCCTGTGGGCGGAGTACGTGCAAATACCTGAGAAGTGTGAACACTAGCTCAAGAAAAAATGTACTAACACTCGTTCTAATTTTACGTGTCCAGGGCCACCAATAAAAATTGTGAGAGACCCTACTTCAAGCATTTATCAAGTCCCCCCCCCCTATTTACCCCTCCTTTAAAAAATAGAAGGCCACCCCACTTGAGTGGTATCCCCCTCTCCTAATGACAAGTTTTTACCCTTATATCAAAGGTAAATCAATAGAAACTTTTATTTTTTCGAAAAGATCGGACTGGGGCCCAGCATTTTTATTAAGGGGAGATGTCAATACTTGCAGTATTATAATCCTTTCAATATTAAACGTAACAAAAAGTTTGCAAATGTAATAAACTCTGGTAGATTTGCAATCGGATTTGAAGTCCCAAAATTCAAGGCCCGACTTTGCCCAACATAGGTCCTGGACAGGCATTCCTCCGAGGCCCCCTTTCACCTCTCGATATATACGAAATGAACAAAAATATTTTTTAAAAACATAATTATATTCTAGAAAAAGGTATATAAAATATGGTTCTTGTATATTTTAACGGAGTTTCAGTTATTGGCAACTTTCGTATCACAGCCAAGATGCCAACATGAAAAATTAGTATGATTAATCCCTATATATCCCCAAATAAATTTATCCGTGGAGCAAACCTAGTACGATGACATACCCTTTTTTTTTTTGAGAAAGCAGATGTTAATTTTTTTCGATGTATTAACTGTCTAATTTGGGGTCCCTCTGATGCAGGGGCCCTGACCAGCTGCCTCGCATGCTCTTGCTTTAGTCAGGCCCTTCCAATATTGGCATACCAACTGATGATAGTCCTACTATACCGTGTAGTCACCACTTGAGTCATCCGTTCTTGAAAGTTACAATTGAATTTTTCCCAGACGTGTGACTCATTTTCGAGGACATTCTTCCTTCTATTTGTTCTTCAGGGGGGTAGGTTCACTGTCCACCATTGTCGGACTTGTGAACCACATAAATAGGATTAAGATTTTCAACCCAAAACTTTTTGGGATGGATCTATACTTTTTTTTTTTTGCTATTTCCGTTTAATGATTAAGTTGCTTGTCAAGATTATAATAAGAGATCTAATTGGCTATCCTACACTGACTAACATTCATAAACTGTTTCCAAATATTTTGTATTTCAGGAAATTTCAATTCCTATCCGAAAAGGTATGAGTGCAATTCAATCCAGATTCATTTTCGATTCATGAACTGGTGACCGAAAAAGCCTGTTCCAGATCAATAGGTTCTAAATTATTCATCTCTGTCTGAACTTAGCCGTTGAAAATTTCCATGGATTTGAGAAGAATGGATGGATGATTAACCATCTAATCCTGTGCGGAGAAAAATGTTAAACTTATACAACGAACATGTGCTTATAAAAGATATTTTATTTGGAAAGGGGAGTGAGGTACAGAATCGTCCAGACCAAGCAAAGATGTTTATATGCAAAAAATTCCCATATAATAAAAAATTAAGATTTCAGGAGGGGGGGGGGATGTGCCAGATCCCTTAAATCTCCCATCTCTGGACACACCCTTGACGATGAAAATGCAGAGTGTGAGAATGCAAAATGTTGACGGCACTTTGATAGAAAACAGTCAAATTATTGCCTAATAAATTTGTGCCTGCATTATGCGAAGGAAGTACTAAGGATTTGTATTGCATTTTTACATGACCCGATATACAGCCCGAATACCGCCTCACCTTCACCAGGACATTTCACAACCAAATGCAGGAGCTCGACCAAGAAATCGGAGTTTAAGAAATGCCATCCATATTCCCGGATGCATCTTATTCCTAATTGTAGTAACTTTTTCGCTCTATCAAATACGTTGAAGTTACCATTACCCTCGTTACCATTACTTTGCCTACAATACATGGTAGGTACAGGGGATATATTATAATAGCGTCAAGATTCAAAATTAGGTGTGTTTTTTTTTGGAGGGGGGGGGGGACACACTAAACACGAATACGCCAATTTTTGCTTGACTGCACGTATGTGCCTGTGCAATGTATCCGCTCCAACTCTTAAGTATTTAACGAAAGTCCACCAAATTTCATTAGATGGGCCTCTTATGAGTTGCCCTGGTGCCAATTAGATTTCTGTACGGTTTGAAAAAATACAACCAAATTTTTTGGCAAAATAACCAGCAAAAATAAACAAAATCTTTAAGACTAAATATTCCTGAATATATTAATCAAATGCTTTTTTAACACTTTACAACAAAGTTGAAAAGTGCTTATGACTTTGTTCATTCTGTCTGTCTGTCCGTTAGCACGATAACTGCCGTAAAAATGACTTCATCAAAATGGAATTTCAGTATGCTGTTCAGACGGTCTGTAGGACCTATGGGAATATAAATGAATAATATCACCCGATTAGTTTTGGATTGAACCCAGGGTTGAAAAAATGGAGTACATTGAGCCCTATGGGACATAATTTTTAAACATTTTTTAAGCGGATTTAAAATTCACAAATTGCTCAGAAAATTTTAGGTAATATTCAAATTGTTCCATAAAATATATAAAAAAAATTCAGCGAAATATACTTAGTTTTTTAAATAAAA
The DNA here is from genome assembly GCA_951213105.1 of Amaurobius ferox. Classification (NCBI taxonomy): domain Eukaryota; kingdom Metazoa; phylum Arthropoda; class Arachnida; order Araneae; family Amaurobiidae; genus Amaurobius; species Amaurobius ferox. Next base: position 73,233,507 of record OX578136.1, read on the forward strand.
ATTCAACTAATAATTACACCTCTTATATGAAGCGATCACGTGACCATATGAAAAGATCACATGAGGCACTTCAAAATGATATATGGCATCCATCTTGTCTCAAAATCGAGATTTTATACAAGTTCCTTTTAATTCATATTGAGTGTTGTATCCGTCCTAAAACCACTTTATTTTTGCTTAAATTCTGTGCATCTACATACTGAAACAACGCAATTACAATATATTTGAGCTTAAATGATCATCCAAATTTGATTATTTCTACAACGAAGTCTATTTTTCACTTATGTAAAATGTAAACATCAAAATAGGTAGAATGAGTTGTATACTAGAATTGCGGTATTTCTTTAACACAAAATTATTTAGCACATGGAGTCTGCATAGCTGATTTGAATGAAATATTCATTGATTTTACAAAGAGAAGAACGATTTTTTTGATGAAGTTTTAAGCATAGAGTTTAATTACTTGTAGCTCCATGGTCTCAATTTTTAAATAAAATAAATTATTGTAGTATTGTGATGAATGAAATGAATGGGAAATTGATTATGAATGAAATGCTTCTTTTATAGAGCCAGGAGTGTTCTTTTTTCTATGACGTCATTGGAATGAATTTCAGTTGTTTTCTATGAAGTTTTCAAATATAATAAATTATCGTAGTATAATGATAGTTTTAAAAATATTACCGAGGAATGTATCGCATTTTAGAGATGTTTAAACCAGGCAATTTCTATTACAATGCCGTCATTTGAATGAAGTTCATTTTATTCGATGAAGGTTTAAGCTTTCAAATATAATAAATTAATGTAGTATTGTGATAAGTTTTAAAATATTACCGAGGAATGTATTGCATTTTAGACTTGTTAAAATAAAATTGCATTGAAGTTGGAAAGTGTTTCATAATCAATGCTTTAAGCATGATTGATCTTTGTTTTCATGTGCAATTTTGCAACAAAGAGATTAAGACCAACCCCAGTACTATCTCTAGGATGAACAGTTTCCTGGATATTTCAGTTTTAGCAACGCCACTCTTTGAAAATACTTTCCGGCGCAAAATAAAAATCGAATTTTAAATTACACCAAAATCACAGTTCTAAGAGCTATCCTTGTTATTTTGTGCAATTGAACTCTGTAAAATGAATTGTAAAAAAAATTCATTTGAGCCTAAGGAAAGTCATGTGCTACCTACATTAGATTATTTTCGATTTGTCAGACAAAGCAAAATTGTACCTAGGGTATGCCCAGTAAAGTTGAAAGGAGGCGAAATAAGTTTTGAACTATGGTATAGCTAGAGCTTTGAAGTGAGCATCGGTACATAAATTGCTCATGCGCAACCATACGAGGTCTACGGCAGCGTCCCTGGCGGCAAAATTTGGAAAGTTTCCGAGATAGGAGTGCCAAGAGATGCAAAAAAAAAAAAAAAGTGTCAGGAAGTTGTAAATCTAATTAGCAAAAAAAAATCATTTTGCAGAAAGAATTTGTGCAAATAGAAAATTAGACAAATGCTGCTTTTGCTTAATTAGGAATGGAGAATGGACTTTGTTTTACAGGGTACCTAGGAAAAGTTGTCAAAGTCACGAAAACTTAATTTTCGATTCAAATAACTAAAATTTTACAAACAAATAAGCTACAATTAAGGAATGTTATAAATAATACAACGTAGACTAACGAATACTATTAATTCAAGGATTCATTGGGTCACTTCGTCAATACTAAACAGAAAAGCAACCGGAGCTGTACAATTCACTGCACAACCAAGCTGTACAATTTGTACGCAATTATATTGCTTATTATGTTCCCTTATTCTTTGCACATGTTTTTGCTCAATTATAAACTAATTTTCCTGCAAAATGTCTTGAGATCACAAGTAACGCCATGAAGTGTAGTTTGTGATGCAGCTAGTAGCTATGAAGTGTAGTTCATGTTGGTCCAGTTTAAGACTATTTTCTTTGATATGTCTCGGGTGAACGAGTTTCATGTTCAATCTTATCGACAATTTCTGTGCAAACGGCAATGACCGTCCTGTGCTCTTTAGATCTTTTACTACCAGTTTCGCCGAATTCAACAATCAAACGCGATATTATTTTGTTGACAAGTGCAGAATGAGGAAATGTCAACTGAAACTAGTCTAACGTTTAAAAAATTCATGAACAATGAGTTACAACAGTGTACATGCGCTCTTTCTTGGGGAAACTGTTTAGCTGAGTTGAGCTAAACATAAATCTTTGAAAGACTGGCTCATGCTAAGGTTATTTTAACTAAGTTTTTCGGTGGATCGTGAGTAAACTAGTAACTATTGACTGACAAATTTCACTTGAACGTAAATTATATCTCTAAATGCCACGTCCCTTTTAAAATACCCTGTTTAATTTAAAGCATGAACATCTGCCGGCTTCACACGGCCTAACATTTTCATTAATAATTCCAACTTCCAAAAAGATATCTTGATCGGGACCCAAGCCGCAGATTCTATGCAAAATCTCAAATTACTACACTAAATCGCATAGCGCGCAGACTGACTAAAAATTCCAGCAGAATAAGCGTATCTTGAGATTTATCGTAGCATTATGCGTTTATTTTTAATTTATATAAAACAATACCTCTATTGAAATGTCATTTTATCGTACTTTTTGGCAGCCAGAGTGCAAACCACGACCCCCACAATACAACATACACAGCAGGTCATATTTATGTTCAGAGAACCAGTTAGTCCAATAGCAGGCACTCAACCTTGCGACAGCCATCCAATTTCTTCAAATTACATGAAAATTTTAAACTCTAATGTACCAATAAAACGGTAAAGCCGCCATGGAATTATTTACGAAAATGTAGATAAAATATGAATAAGTTGATAACCGATCACGAATAAATCTGACAGGTTCATTAATCCGGTTTCATTTTCAGTAAAATAACTTTTAATGAAAGAAAAACAGTAAATTTAAATGCAAGTTTTCAAGTACAACCCACAGGCGTAGTCCGTATTTGGAAAAGGGGGGCTATCAAGTGGGGGTTACAATGCTGGAATTGGTTCTCAATAGTTTTCACATAAAGTTTGGCAGTTTTAACACTATGAATTTTACGTATTTTAACAATCTTTAGAACGTATCATTGTATAGTTTGTAAAATTAATTTGAGAACGTCTTTAAGATCTTTAGCTCTGAATTTGTCATGAGATTTGTAGTTTGCCCATATGATTGAAAGTTAGAATCAGATGATAAAAAATAATGTTTATTTAAGAACTTGGTAAACAGTAAAAACATTTGTATATCAACATTGATAAACACGTTGTCATCTAAAAAAGAAAGTAAAGTTTCATTGTATATAATACATATCAAAGTTCTTGTGGTTAAAATTGTAGCTACTTCAACTTGAGCAATATTTACATGCCTGAATGAAGCTCGCACGTTTTGATTAGTTAGCTTCAGCGAAGTTCGTTCAACAAATGTGGTTTAAATAGTTAGTCAAGTTTGTTGACTACATTTACGTCTTTCAAATGTTTTTGAGCTTAACCTAATGGACCTTTTTTGCCTTTGTGTTCGATGCTGGGGATTTGATGCAAGTGGAAAAGACTGGCAAGATTTCAAGATATTGTTCTGTCTAGTCATTGGCGTTTCGTCTGTAGAGGAATTAAAGACGTTCTGTCCAGACTGTGTTTCATCTGCTGAGGAATTCAAGACATTGTTCTTTCTAGACGTTTGTGCTTCATCAGCCGAGGAATTCAAGACATTGTTCTTTCTAGACGTTTGTGCTTCATCAGCCGAGGAATTCAAGACATTGTTCTTTCTAGACGTTTGTGCTTCATCAGCCGAGGAATTCAAGACATTGTTCTGTCTACACACTGGTGTTTCATCTGCCGAATTTTGAGCCTGTTGTGTTGCACTGTCAACGAATCCATTCATTGCAACATTTTTGTCAAAGCTATTAAATGAGCTTTTTACTTCATCTCGTATCCCAACTAAAGATGCAGGGCCTACGGCTTGTGGATATGCAACCTGTAGATTTAGACCAGCATAAGTTGGATTCTCTGGATTTAGAGTACCCTTAAGAGCTTGGCTGTAAGAGTTCGGAGTGGGCGTTATAGGATAAAACATTAAATGAGTACTGCAATTCATAGCCTCGGATTGCTGAGGTCCGAAATCTTCATGTTTCTGTTTACACACTCTTTGTGTTCTTTTGTTTTGAGAAACATTACTTCCTCCGAAATTTTGAGAAACTCCTACCTGCTTAGCACCAGTCCCTACATTGGTTTCCTTATTACGATTTATTTCAGCCCTCTTGCTTACGAAATAGTCTAACTTGAATGCTTCCCTAGGAACTCCATGACAGTCTTTAATTAGCATTTCCTCTTTGTTTGACGGGTTGATTCGAATTCTGTAAAAGAATTCGTCGGCTTTTGTATTCGCTACATACCATTGTCCAAAGGCCATACATGCAGCAAGAGCTTCCGTCATTGAATTGAACAAAACTTGTTGATGAGCTCCACTGATTGCAGCAGTATAAGGTAGAACATAAGGTCGGCCGAAGTCTTGAAAAATGCAGTTCAATAAATTTTCTGTCAGGAAGTTCAGAGACATGGGAGTACTACCAACTATGTCAACAATTGTGTGAGTCCAAGTGTGACCACACTTTGCTCTGTTTTCGAAATAGTACCAAGTTCTTAGCAATTCATCTACTAACATAGCAGTCAACTCTGAATTCTGAAATGAAAAATTAAGCAATATTTAATCCATATGCAAGTCATTAGTGCACGTTCACTACTATTATATATTGAATCTGCTCAGATCTAAAAAGGTATTGGGGGGGGGGGGAGATAAAACTTTCAGTAAAAATTTCAGGTGGTTTATAATTTGGCCAAATTTGCTATTCACCCTTAATACATTTAATTTACATTTTTTTTAAAGATTTTGATCTTTAACTAGCAACTAGATCGTACAGGTACATTCTAGTATGACCAAATGGAAGAGTCTGCATTGCTGAATTTAGTTTCCAAATGCTGGTTCATGCTAGAACTCAATCTTGTATCCATGAGGTTATGACCTTAGAAGTCAAACTAATTGTATGCGAATTTAAGACCATTTTTCTGTGGGTTTGTGTAGCATAATGTATGCAGAGAATAAATCCCTTTTCTCCCACGTAAACTCATGTGACATCGGTCCATCCAACCCTGTTGACAGAATGATTAGAATCCGATAGTGAACATTTTTCCTCTGAAAGAAAATTCAGTCAAAGTCTTATTGGCTTAGGGAAAGCGGGAAATACTAAATACTGCTATATTACATTTTCTTGATATTTATGAAATGAGTAGAAATATTTTTAAGTCGGGAAGTATCAAAATCGAGAATCTTCAGTTATTTTCATGACCCTTCCCACGCAATTTCAATCATGTTCCACCCCCACACCACCCCTCCCACGCAATTTCATCCAAAAACTTATTTTTTTCAAATTAAAATTATTGTATTATGGAAGCAGTTTGGTTTCTAGTACTTCTGTCCACAAAAACGAATCATTCAAGAATTAAAAAGCTTCTTAGAAGTGCGAAATAATCGCCATCTATTTCTTCTGTGATATTTTTCTTATGAAAAATGTACTTTTATGCGGAAAATATCCAATGACCTTGCATTAATGTCATCTAAAATTTCTAGAAAATTTCCAATTTGTAGAATATTTTTAAGAATTTAAAATATGTAAGCTATGTTTATAATGCATAATGTTAGCAAACAGTTGCCTGAAAAAAAAGAAAAAGAAATAGAAAAGTGCATTTCGTGTTCTTTTTATTTTGATTTCTTGGGATTCATCTTAAATATCAAAAATCCTGAAAGAAGTTTTTGCGCAAGACTGAAAACCCCAATTGCAGTCAGAAACACTGAAAAAATCTTAGTTTATGGTTCCAGGACGATTCAAGCAACAAAATACTAAAAAATGCTTTGAATATCTACAAATAGCTTACAATTTAAAAAAATGCTATCCCTACACAATTAAATAAAAATTCAACAACCAAGAATAAAAATATTTTGCTAAAGAATCCTGTAAAATATCCGAAACATGCAAATATTGTGGAGAGATGAATGTCTGAAATTCCCCGCATTGCCATCCTTAAATCCCCTTGTTCTCTATGTATATTAGTGATGCATCCAAAATTGAGTCATTTAGTTCTTTAACAAAGTGCTCAACTTTTTTTTGTTACAATACTCAAAATTTTACTGCCATTTCTTTGATTTGCTCCATTTTGAATCCAGAATGCTATATATATATGTGTGTTATATTTATAGGATTTTCAGCATTTCAAAATAAGAAAAAGTTTGGAAGACGTGGATGTAATTGGAACCACAAGATTAATTTATTTTTACATTTTTATTTAGGTTGGATTAGTGTGGGTCAAGTCTTGTAATCAATTTTTTAACTCATTTCTACGGAGCAGATTTTTGAACTTTACACACACATACGCAGCCCGGCCACACAAACAGCTACCATTAGCCTTCGGGTTGGTCGTGTGGTCTGGGCTTTCTACACATACGCAGCTGCGGTCCCGACCACTCAAACAGCTGCTGTAAACACTAGGGCCAGTCGAGTGGTCTGGGTCTGACATACATCCACGATAAGCCTCCCCCCCCCCCCCTGAAAACTTTATTTTAACTTAGTTTATATTTATGGGACAGCATTCAGATACATTTACATAGGGCAAATAGAACCCCCTCTTAAGTTTCTTTCGCCCCCCACCCCTCGGTCCAAAACTCCTGAAAGTTGCAATGACAATGCAACCTTTCAAATTTGAGTCTATCCCTTCCCCGAATTCTGAAACTCAAAAACAGCAACTGCACCAGCAAAAAGGTAGAGTTCTTGCCTTTGTTTATACGGTTACAGTCTTTATCCTGATGAAGGCTGTTGCAGTTAATTTGTTATATGCAGCATCTTCAATGGAAATTTTACTTTACACAATTAAAATCTTACCAGACTCGTGAAATAATCAACAGCTTCTTTAGCATACTGTTCCTCCGAAAACTTTATATGCAGATGACTCCAATGGGGTCCATATTTTACAACTTTATGGCGCCTATAACCATTTAGTCTGTAGATTTTGAGTAGAACATCTTGTCTGTTCGAATTGCTGCCTTTCAAGTAGAGCAATACGTATAGCTTGAAATTGTGCTGAATTTTCCTGCCGAACACATCTTTAGGTCTACAAGGCATCTATGAAAAGAAATGTTTAATACAGATTAAGAGATTTGCAACTAGTGGTTTGCATTAACATTTTTATGCTAATCGCCGCTATAAAAAATTTTAGATCGCGAGTTATTTTTCTACAGTACTTAAATTTAACAAAGTAAATATTAAAAATAAATTTTGAGGTCAATTAATTAATGCAATAGTTGTGAATTATCGGTTTTAAATACATTTTACAAACTACAGATTTGAAGCAAAATTAAAATGTTCAACTGATCATCCATCGGCACGCCATCCTTGAACCATGGTTATTGTAGCTCTTTGAAATGGTTCAAGCCATGCGATAATCAGCTAGCATAAAAACGCTAAAACAAAAACATTAGAATCTTACTGGTAGTGCATCAAACATAGTAGTTATTGCATGAAAGCATGTTGAATGCTGTTGATAGCTAAAGCATGAGATACGGGAGGCGATGGATAAACAGCTGAAACTTTTTTGCAACGCCTTGTGTTTTAGGGCAGAAGTCTCTTCATTGTAAAAATGAAAGCATACTGAAAGAAACATGCATAGGATTCACGATTAAAATATTCATAAGTTCAAAATATTCCATTGAGTTTCGAGGGAAAAGTTTCATATGAAGTTAATTTGGAGCTCACCGATAGTTACGTGCATACTAGTGCTTAACTGGGACAGACAGTTTATAAATTATTTTGAACCGCTAGAAAGCAACTATGCTCACATACCCTCATACTAGTGATTCAAATCGGGTAGCCAGTAGACAACAGCCTGGAGATAATTTTATAGGAAAACTGGTCAAATACGCTGCTCCTTTGCCTCGGGGCCGGTTAGTAAAGAATTTGAGGTTGCATGAAACTAAAAACGGTACTTACGTATTATCGCAACCATGACAAAACGTAATTTATGTATCGTCCAATAAAGGTCCCGATCGATTCCAAGGACAACATGCAACAAAGTGATCTGTATGAGGACCCACGTTCGAGCGGGCTCGAACTGGTTGGGGGACGTACGCACCGCTGGGACTGTGTCGTCAGACAGGCCGGCTTCGCCGGACCAAGTCACAGAGCATACTAGACTCGCTTCTGGGACCGTCGCACGGCCAAGGACCGTGACAACATGCAGCCAAGTGATCTGTATGAGGACCCACGTCGAACTGCTTGAGAAAAACCCAGAAGCGAGTCCCAGAAGCGAGTCTAGTATGCTCTGTGACTTCGTCCGGCGAAGCCGGCCTGTCTGACGACACAGTCCCAGCGGTGCGTACGTCCCCCAACCAGTTCGAGCCCGCTCGAACGTGGGTCCTCATACAGATCACTTTGTTGCATGTTGTCCTTGGAATCGATCGGGACCTTTATTGGACGATACATCAATTACATTTTGTCATGGTTGCGATAATACGTAAGTACCCTAAAAACTATTTTTCCAGACTACTTTACATCACAATGAATGCATCTGTTGCTTGCAAGAAAATTGATTCTCTATACTTCATTGATGGCAGATATGTGAAAATTTATCAAATTTTTTGTCTCAAATTTTCCTGCCTGCTTTTAACAAGTACAAGAAATTTGCATTTTCTTGACAGAAGCATCTACTTTACACCGCTAGTCAGTCACAGCCTGTAACCTAGACGAGATAACACTAAGACATTCCTATTGTAGGACTCAAATATTTACCTTGTTTCCGCAGACATCTAGGTAATCAAACTCCCCCCCCCCCCCTCCCTTATAGCACCATAATAAATTACTCTAAACTAATGATTTTCAGCCAAATTTAAATTTTATAAGCACTCCTCGTTTGAAGTACGAGTACAAGTGCATAAGATCTGATATCCTTTAAAAGCAGGGGACAACATGGCAGTCCCCGAGCAGTAGAGGGCTTTAAGAGGAAATTGTGAAATAAATATTTAAGAAATTAGGATTGGCAAGGGGCAATATTTGAAATGTTGACCCACGCACCACCATTTAATTCAAAATCTCCCTTCCGGAAAATAGATGTAAGCAGAGAACATATTTATTTGTTCATATTGTATTAAGAATTTTCCGATTTAGAGATTTTGAAGGGAAAAACCGGTTTTAAAACTGATTGATGAGAAATCCGTTTTGAAGGAAAACCCGCTTTTCGAGCACTTTCGGGATTTTTTTTTTTTTTTTAATCAAATGGCCAGGCACTTGACTTTCATCATTCGCCTATACATCGGCCAGAACGTGAACCATTTAGCCGTCCTAGGACGTTGCCCCAGGCGCACCAGAGGGGGCTGAACACACTGCACTCACAACACAACATCCATGCCTTACGTGGGACTAACCCACAACGCGGCGGTCGAACGATTGCTTGGAAACGCTCGCCTTGGCCGCTTGACCACCGCGTCGATCTTTCGGGAATGTCTTCAAGCACTTCTTGGGTTTATGTCCATGGACGTATTTAGGCGGGGGGGGGGGGGGGAGGTCAGAGGGAGGGTGCCAAAGCATCCCTTGGAAAAATTTAAAAACAATGAAAGAAAACAATGAAAATGCTTTTGGGAATTGGAACATTCAACCACAACTGTTTTCTCCCACGTATATTAATAAAAACAATTTAAATCTATACGTAAATGGGAAAATTTCGGATTACTGCATTTGTTATATTTATGAATGTCTATCCAATTTGTTAGTTTAGTCTATAGGAAGGTTAGAATTCGGTTATAAAAGAAGAAATGTTTTTTTAAAGGTGTGCACACTAAATTTTTAAAAATCTGCATACTCATTTTTAAAATCGCTATGCAAATTAGTTTTTAAAATGGGAAGCTCATACCATCTATTCAAATTTACTTCGTAACAATACACAATTCAAGGATGATAGTAATCTTTAAATTTTGAATGCAATCAATTTTAGCATCCCCCCCCCCCCGGAGAAATCCTACATACGCCCATGCTTATGTCGTCTGCGAGCATATCCGAGATGCAGACGCGATAATTTAAGAACGGATGAATCGCATTTTGTGTATATACATTACGTGAAAAGCTAAAATTAGATAACGTTTAGGTTTACAAGATCAAAGCAATTAGTTATTGTTTGTTAAACATTTTAGTATTTCTGCGTGAGAAATTATGCTATAACTATGAACTGTAGTGGCAGTACGGAAATGGCAGTTTGACCTACACTTATGGATGAGAATGCTAAAATTATGAATGCTAATAAGTAATAATTCTACAACATGCAATCAATTCATCAGAGTCACTAAGCCATGTTGAGAATTTGAAAAAAATTCCTTACAAAAAAAATTAAGCTAACTTGCATGAAATTCTTAAAAAAGTCATGTTTTTCATTCAGATATAGACAACGATGTGTAAATAGGAAGTATCATGATCATGACAACCAAATATTATACTTTAAACACTCTGAAGATGCATGTCTGTCTTCGTGTATGTATTTGAAGTGAAGGTACGACAAGGAAAACTTGTGCAACGTATATACACAAAAAGGTATATGCATGGGCGTATTAAAGATTTTTTCTAAGAGTGTGTGCACTAATATTGATTGCATTCAAAATTTAGAGATTACCGTCAACCTTGAAATATGTATTGTTACAAAATAAATTTTAATAGATTGTATAAGCATCACATTTTAAGAATTAGTGTATATAGCACTTATAAAATTAGTATGCATCAATTTTAAAAAATTAATATGTACCACCTTTAAGAAATATTCCCCCTTTCATAACTGAATTCTAATCTTCCTGGAGACAGAGCAACTAAACTTACAAATTGGACATTCATAAACATGCCAAATACAATTATTCAAAGTTTTCCCGTTAGGTACATTGTTGTTCTACTTCCAAAAACACTTTCTCTCATATTAGCTTTTAATTAAATCGAACAATTTCCCAGCGGGGGGTGCTTTGGTACCCCTTGACCCACCCCCCTAAATACGCCCATGGGTATAAGTTGCTCAAGTGTTCCTTATCCTGCGCATAGTGTATTTTACTTATTTCAAGGTACTAAAACTCAAGAACGAAGAGGTACTGCTTATTTCTTCAAAGTCTCGCCCATTCTCAGGCATTTTGAACAAATTATAGTAGAAAGGATGAATGAATCTGGTTTCCATTAAAAAACCATCTTTAAGTAAAAGTAAATTATGTATGCAATAGAGCAGGGGGACATTTGACGAGTGGCCACATACAAAAATTGCAAAGTTTTAAAAATAGCAACCTTTTTACGGAGTCTATATTTTACAAGTTGTTTATTAGAAAATTATATTTTTTGGAATAACGCATATACATTTTTATCGTGAAATTTTAAGCTTTTCTTCGATCCAGACCGTCCGATCTACCCGAAGGTGCAAGATAACTTTAGATGGCCTGGAAGTTCCACCAAATTTAGATAGGAGCCCAGTGCGGGGAGGCATCATCAGAGACTGTACTTTCTTTCCCCTACCACTAACCTCTTGGGACATACGGACCCACATCACATGTTTACCGTGATCGTATTCCGAATGAACACCCGACAGTTTGGGCAGAGGCGGGAACCGAACTCAGGTCGTCCGAGCGCAATCTCCGTGCGCTAATCCTTCAAGCTGTCGAGCCTCTTAAGCTTTTAAAGTTTGACACAACAGTAATATTTCGCTTTAATAAGAAAACGACATTTAAAGCAATTCACATACGACTTGCATGTCTGACAGCTCAAAAGAGGGGGGGGGGGGGGGGGGTAGGCTCCAGAGACGATCCGAATCAATCTTTTTTTTAGAGGCGAAGACATGAAAATTAAAACAAAAATCTAATATAATTGAGGGGTCGTAATAAATGTAAAGGTGGGCCCACGATTTATAAACCTGTCGCAAGCCGCTCTTTGGCTATGCCCGCAATAGAGCTTTCTTCGAATTTTTCCCAAACATTTAATACGACCATTGTTACAATTCATATTGATGGCATTAATAGTTAACATTCGTCAATTTATGCATGAGATTACAAACTTCGCCTACTATAAGCTGTTAACCATACATATTTATACGAGTATCCAATAAAAAAGTTTTGCACGCATGTAAAATTTTTCTGGGAAAACTATATAGAATATTTAATCAAAAAAAAGCACATAGTGTAAAAGAAAACCAAACTAATAAGTATTCTTCAAATGAGAAATAAATACGCGTTAAAGGTTATATTAATACCCACAATGCTTAAACCAACATCTTCTGAAAATGCGATAAGGAAAAACGTAATTATTCATAGAACTTACCGTTTGCGAATCAGTTGATAATACCATTTCATTAGCTAAAAACAACCGGGAAAAAATAACAGCTACAACAAAGAGACCGTCTAAATAAAGACGAACAAACTAGTCACTTAAGGAGACACGAAATAAAAAAGATTGTGAAGTACACGAATCCTAAATGCACGCAGATATAACCGCGGTTAAACTTTCACAATTACACCCTCTAGCGGCAATTTCATTAGGTCCACACACAATGGCTATGTTCAGGAGTCAAGCCCGGTCGTCCCGGTCGGACTGTTGAGTCAGCATTAGCCAATTAAATTCCCCTAAATGATCCATTTTGTGACGTTTCAATTGCCCGATCGCCTCGGTCGTCAATTCTGAACACGGCCAATGAATTTAGCAAATGCTTTACTTCAGTTCTTTTATAAAGTCAAAATTCATTTCTTATTATTTAAATTAGAAAATAAATGAAGAGATAACATATTTGTTACAAATGTGATTGACAAAATATTTGTTATACAGTCTAATCTCGTTAACGCGAATTTCTTTTACCACGTCCGTCTGTCTGAACAGCCGGAGAATTTCCTGAAGCTGGTCTAAATTCTTACCGTGAGACCGGTCAGAAATAAAATTAAGGCCGCATATGAGACACTGGTCTTGAATCATGGCCTACATCAGACCTTCCACTGTTGGTCGATGTTCTACAATCTAATTCAAGAGCTCGTTGTCTCTATAGTATCGTCTGCAGACTTCACCAGGCAATAAAATGTTGCAATGAAGTGTCAAAATTGCAGTATTTATTTTAAAATGTGTTGATACTGTCGAACGGTGAGACGGATCTTTTCTTTGGTGAACAGCAACATTCCTAGACATATAGTTTTATCAATATCTATCTAATTGACTTCTGCGGACAGCCGATAAATAGTGTGTACGGTCATTTCAGTGGTGTAACTACAATTTTTAGGCTTAAAAGCAAAATTACTTTGAGCACCCATCGCCTTCTAGCCGAAATTTTCCGGATGTATTTTGAAATAATTTACAACTGATGAATTTGCTTACTATATAAGAAATAACACACGATTACATCACGTAATAATAATAATTAAAGTTTCTTCAGCCGTTTTAGAAGTAAATTTTGCAATAAACTCTGTTATATTCATTTTCTTGGCCTCACTATTTTCCATTGCCAGAAGAGCTAAATCACTTAAACGTGATTGTCCTATAGGGTTTTTTTTTTGCAGAATTTCCGATGGAATTTTCCAATAGAATTTTATGATGTCGATTAGCGGGTATTTAGTTCTGACGTTCTACCAGAGCCAGTCATAAAGGTTGTTGCTTGCTTTTGTTACCTGATTGTTACGTCCCTCTGTGAATCCAATTGAATCGATCTAACAGTTCCGAATGCATCGTCAGCCAGTGTCGGTTTGAACCTTTAGAGAAAGTCCGGACAACCCTAACGAAGGACAAAAGATGGCTGTCATGTGACTTGAGGAACTCTTCCCGCCTAAAGCGTTCCATTTCCCCTGGGGAAAAAAAGATACTGACGTTTTGGATGCGAACAAGAAATAGTTTATGCTTCATAGGATATAATTTTGAGATTGCAATTCTGGGTATTTTTTACATCCCGGGGGATATCAGAAAATTGTGAGAGATCAATCTTCAGATAAAAAACACCAACCAATAATTTAAGCTACATAGCAGATCTTGAGAAATATATTTTTAAAAGAAAATGTAAATTTTTGAACCGGAAATAGAAAAAGAAAACCGGAAGTTGAAATTCTTAGTGATTCCCCTTCCCTTTCATTCTCCTCAGGTATTTGATACTGAAGAGAAATCACTCATCATCCGAGCTCCATCTATAGTAAATCCCAAGAAAGAGATGTTTCAATAAAAATGTTTTCTCAAAACAATATTATGGCACTAATTTATGCCTAAGCTGTGAAATGAGTTGAGACTAATTATTTCTGATACTAATACCACTTGAAGATTATCGCAAAGATTAAAATCGTGGCCTGCAAAGTATCCTCAAGTCAGGTAGTAATTAAAATTGAAGTTCAACATACTGCTTCCAATTGAAAACAAACTCTTTGGGAACGGAGATTGGAAATTAGACAAGCTAGACAATGCGGGCGCCAAGACGCGATAAGGCAGAGTGTATGCCGATTCAGAACATTCAGAAATAAACTCTCATGCCATACGCCAAACGTCGTTTTATCGCCAGTTCTGGTTTATTCTGGCTACACGTGCAATTGGAGGGGAAAGACGAATTGTTTAATAAAGAATATTGTTCATAATTTGATTGCATATCATATTGCGTATGAGAATGTCGTTAGATACATTTGTATCAGATTACTTAGAAGATTATTATTTGTAACAGATTATCTATAAGATTGTTTAGAAGATTATTTGTATCAGATTATTAGGGAAGATGTTAGGAAACTTATCAAAGTATACAACAGTATTTCAAATACTGGTTTGATTATTTATAAATCAAATAACAATCCGACTAATGTGGTTTTCAAGTAATACTATTAAAATACATGTATTTAAGAACTTTGTGTACTGCATACGGATTGTTTGAAATTAGTTAAAGAAATGTTCGACACACACATACATATAATTTAGTATTTGAATAAAACGATTCTAAAATTTCGTAGAAAATATATGTGTAGAATCCGTATAATATTCAATTCTTATATAGTACAAGAGTCCGTAACGAAATTTGAAGATTATTTGAAAGGAGGAAATAATAAAATATTTGTCATTTTAAAAATGCAAAATTTGTAACATTTTAAGGTAATTTGCTTGACATTTTTCAGTTTGTGGGAGCAATGTTGCTTTTCCGACACACGTAGGATAATGTAGCGTTTTTCAAGATATGTTTGTTCTGCGAAACCCTTGGCGTTCTACGACGTGAAAGTTTCAAGTAAATTTTCTTAAAAATTTAAAAACGGATAAAATTTTAATGCTTTTATACTTTTAAATTATTTTAATTTTAAATATTTTATTGATAAATTGTAGAATTTTAAATGTCATTGGAAAATAAATAAAAATATTTCCTAATTCAAATGTGGTAAACAAATATCAAAATTAATTGCACTTTGCATTTAAAAATTCCCTGGCCAATTACATTTCCAGCAACTTACGTACGTGTAATCGTTCATTCAAATTAGTAATATATTTTACAATTATTTTTACGTCTAAGTTTGGCAAAATTGAAATTTTTAATACAAAAAATTAAAAAAATATGAAAAAGCCTTTATACAATGGAAAGTGATGTGTACACTTCAATTTCGAAATAACTATTAAGTATTTCTATACTTTTTAGCACACTTATTTCATGCAGTCATATGAATTATTGGAAAAACCAGAAGTTACATATTCAGGCCAGGAAATCCTTAGTGGATCCTACGAACCCCCCCGGAATTCAATGTTTAATCTATATTAGTCTTCATCTAAGCTGTACCTAAAGCAAAGTCTGAAAAACAGATGTTGAAATGAAAATATAAATTTTTGAATAGGAAGTAACATCTCTCTCCCGAACAAGAAGTGGAAATCCTTCATGAACCCTACCTCCTCCGTAATTTTATGCTGCATCCATATTAGCCACTATATCTTTTTAAACATCTAAATCTTACGAAATAGAAAGAATTAAAAAGAATTCGTTAAAAACAATAACAAATTGTAAAATTTTCCCACCAAAATCTGCATTTCTAAATTATTTAGAGTAAAATTATATTATTATTTTTTGTACACACATGAGATAAATTGTCTGTGACTTACAGTTTTAAGTGGGTTGTGAAAAATATACATTTACACTCAGTTTTATCCGTCACAGAAATGGATCTAATATAACAATTATAGATCTGAAGGACTAAATAAATTTTAATTGTTGTATACCGATTTAAAGATATATTTATGCCGTAGAATGTAAAATCTCACTAATTTGATATTTATGGATTTTTTTTTGTGAAATATAAAGATATATATATATATATATATATATATATATATATATATATATATATATATATATATATAAAGCCATGATCAGGATTGTTCTGTTCGAAAATATACTATTTAACGGGACCCACTATTATCAGCAAGTCAAAGGCATTCCAATGAGAGGAGGATGTTCTTCACTCCTTGCTGACATCTACCTGAATAAACACGAGGAAGGCACTCACATATTAAATGAAATACCATACTTTCGTTTCGTGGATGACATTCTTGTGGGCCAATACGTACAAATGCCTGAATTTGACTTCAGTTTCTACCCTGATAACTTGGATCTCATAGAAACACACATGGAAAATAAAAATCAAGTTGATTTCCTGGATATTAGTATCCTTTACGATAAAAACAATTGTTTATATACCATTTTATACGACAAGAGAAATACTTTCAAGACCAGCATCAATCACGTTATCGATTGGAACTCAAATTTGAGTAAAAATATATTACGAAATATTATAGTCAATCATCTGATACGCAATCAAAGAATCCATACTTTCAAAAAAGATCGAACTGAAAATGACAGAATAATAATGCGAGAGGCGATCAAGAAACATTATCCCGCAAATTTCCTTAGACATTATGCCTGAATTTGACTTCAGTTTCTACCCTGATAACTTGGATCTCATAGAAACACACATGGAAAATAAAAATCAAGTTGATTTCCTGGATATTAGTATCCTTTACGATAAAAACAATTGTTTATATACCATTTTATACGACAAGAGAAATACTTTCAAGACCAGCATCAATCACGTTATCGATTGGAACTCAAATTTGAGTAAAAATATATTACGAAATATTATAGTCAATCATCTGATACGCAATCAAAGAATCCATACTTTCAAAAAAGATCGAACTGAAAATGACAGAATAATAATGCGAGAGGCGATCAAGAAACATTATCCCGCAAATTTCCTTAGACATTATTATAATACTGTATACAACGCTGTAAAAAACGCTTATTTTAAGGATATAACTTGTACACACCTATGATGTTATCGATTTTGGAAATGGTAACTGTGAGATTCACCTACACGGAACTTGCTGATAGCGCTCTCTAGTGGCAGTATAATGCTATATATGGATTGCACTCTCCTTAGTTAACGACTTTTGGCCTTTTTCATTATGTGTTTTACTTCGGCTTTGTACTTCGGACTTTTTTTCGATTCTTGAGTTTTGTACTCACTTCCACGGTCAGTGTCTTGTGCTCGACACCATTTCGGAGGTCAAGTTTCGGCAAAGTATTTGGTTCCGGGAGTGTTACCTAGGTGTAATAGCATGCTATAACCGGGAACGAGGGGTCACAATCCCCATCGGCCATTTATGCTTTCCCGTTGGCTTGATTCCCATTTTTCCTTAATACTTTTATTTGCTATATATATATATATATATATATATATATAATATATATATATATATATATACATATAATATATATAATATATATATATATATATATATAATGTATATATATAATATATATATATATATATATATATATATATATATATATATATATATATATATATATATATATAGAAAAAAGCGCCCCAAAAGTAAAATGAAACGACAAAAAAACGGGTGAATAAATATGTTTTATTCCAATTACAGGAAAAAGATGTATATTCTAAATTTATGAAATCACAAGTTCAATATGTTTGCCATCACCTGCAATGGCATTTGGTTGTCAGTATTTCAGTATTTCTGGGCTATTTCTGGTCACCCTGTATATATAATATATATATATATATATATATATATATATATATATATATATATATATATATATATATATATATAGTAAAAATTGAAAGATTGGACATGAAGTCAGCCAACAGGTAATACAAAAAAGGCCTAGGGGGATCGTGACCCCTAGTTCCGGTTTACAAGTCGACTTTTCCACCAATGGCAACACTCACGGAGCCATGCATTACCTGCGGTTCTAGGCTATTTAAATTATCTAGGCTATTTATCTTATTTCTAGGCTATTTTAAGCTGCATTGCGCCTATTGGTCTAGATAACTGTTTTTGTACTGTTTGTACTATGGTAGATTCTGTTATATGACATTCTATATATATATATATATATATATATATATATATATATATATATATATATATATATATTGACAAGTCAGGAAGTCTTAATCGCAAACTATAAATTGTTATTTTTTCCTTGAAGGAGATGCAAGTTCCAAATAAAGGTTTAAACTATGTTAGTTTTTTTAGCATTTTGTTAAAAGAAATTTTATTTTGCTAATACATGTTCTAACATTAAGCAACAGGTTTCCGGTTTTCCCTAATTGTAATTTTGTACCAAATTTCGTTCGAATCGCTTCATTCGTTCGTGAGATATCGTCTCCACAGATTCACTGACACATACACTCTCATACATACACACTCACGCACTCACATATGCACACACACACTCGCATGCACACACACACACATCAAACACATACATGCATGACTTTAAAAACGTCTGATTCGTGGTCAAGGTTGCTTGAAACTTGCTCTCCCGGCAAAAACTGGAATTCAAATTTTCGCCTATATATATGAAAGTAAAAATCAATCCATTGCCTTAGAGCTATAACTTTAACGCATTATTCAGTTATAACTTGAAAGTAAATGCGAAGTCCTTAATGCATTAAATTAATCAAATCCGAAGTATTTGACGTTTTCCATCATTCATTCATATTTTTTTGCACCCAGTTACCACACTATATTTTGATCGTACTATATTTTGACACACACACACAAACTTTCTCTCTCTCTCTGCGTCTCCCTCCCTCCCTTTCACCCGTATTCTAATCACGTTAATTACATGATGATCTACCTAATTCTAATTTTTTCAGAATGCAGCTACATATAGAATTTCGTGGCTGTACGTGCTCTCTCTAATTTAAAACCTCTAATTTCGAATAATGTTTTAATCCCATCTATTACAAAATATTCTACCTGTTTCTAATTTTCTATAGAATGCATCTACATATAAATTGCCGTAGTGATACGTGCATTCGCACCCCACAGATACACACACACACACTGATGGAAATATTTCCCAAAATGTTCGAAATGTGTTCATGATGTCTTTAAGTGTATTTTTTCGTCTAAATGTCGTGATTATCCGTGAACTTCCTGTATACAATAGCATTAAAAAATAATAAAATGATTCTTTAATTGAGTCAATACTGAATTAATTTAGTTCTAATCTAAGAGATAATGAATATAAAAAGTGTCTATATTGCTGAATTGTAAGTTATATGTCGGCTTTTTTAATCTAATCAATATTGAATTAATTTAATTCCAATCTAAGAGATAATCCATTTAAAACGTGTGTCTATATTACTAAATTGTAAGTCATATAAGGAAAAAATAAACCAAATTGCGAGAGTCCTTTCTCTTGATGTGGCTGCTATAGTAACCTTGAGAGAGAGAGCTCCTTCGTCTATCACGCTGGCGATAAAACAACGTTTGGCGTCTGATGTGAAAGAAGGCTCTCTGGCTTAGTATACTTTTTGGCCTTCCGCCTCCAAGACACCTGTACTTCGTACAACATGAGAGAAGATAGCGGTTAGAGAGAAGAATCGTGAGAAAAGTTAAACACATTCCGAATGTGGGAACCTTTCGACATACGAAGCTCAACACTTGAAGACATCGACAGAAGCATGCCGGTCAATTGATCTTTTCCAACTGAAGCATAATAAAATCTTGAGTGATATAGAGTGTAACACGAACTTAGGGCTATAGAAGTTTTATTTACTACAAGGAAAAGAAAACGTTTCCCACTGCCATACGAGCGGTTTGATCACTCGGAAATTTAGATAACCCTCAAAGGTCCGGTTTTGATACCGGACTGTAGTAATAGTGGCCACTTATCAGGATCCGCCTACAAAAGGGTCCGCCATATACGGTCGCGGACCGTCGAGGTATTGTAATAAGAACTGAATGTTGCCGACAGGGAGAGGAGGGGGGATGAGATGAATTGCATGGCTGCATAAACAGTTTTTAAAAGATCAATAACTTAAAAAATAAGGGGCGCATTTGCTGAATACGGTGCCAAAATATGTCTTCGGCCCTGTCTCTAGATCGCGTGGAGGTGTACATTTCGATCTAATCAGAACTTCCGTGTATACTTCGAAAATTTCCATCATTCTCCCAAACTAAGCTCCAACAGTTCGGCTACAGACGAGTGTCAGCAGTATTTATTCCCCTTAGTTTACATAAACCTAAATGGATAAGCTACTTTGAGATATTTACATTTATGTATCAATATATTCTGCAAACCTCAAAAGACTTCAAATATTATTAAATTTTTTCAGATATATTATAATTTGAGTCAATAACAGTATTCTTTAAAACTTGATTTCATCTTCATCTTAAAAAAGAAAAATGTTTAAAAATTGCTCTCATTTTTTTCTTTCTGAAATTAAATAGAAAAACAGCTTAAATCATCGATAAGGAATTCCAAAATTAACCTTGAATCTGAAAAAGCTGGGGTCAGCAGAAATTTGATCAATCTGTGTGGATACTTTTATAACGTCATTTAATAGTATAAATGCAGATATTTGTTTTAAACGTGGCTGGCTGGGTGACAGTTAATATTCCCTGTAATCTGAAAATAGCAAACCATCATCACTTGTCTTCAAAGTAGCTGCCCAACATTCATAGAGGAAGACAGGGGAAAGTGGTGTAATAATACCCCTCCTCATTGTTGAAAAATTATATTAGTTCTCCATTGGGTTCATATTGGAAAACGACCTCCCCCCCCCCTCCCCCATTTGACTAACCCTTCGAGGATTCTAGTTCTTTGGGTTAACACCACTTTTTCAAGATCCTGCCAGGGGCGTCATTTAGGGGGCAGAGGGAGGGTTGCAACAACCCCAAGCTCTGGAAAAATTTTTGATTTATGTGACTGCAGAAAATAAATCTCTAACATTTGTTGCGATTTATTAAATTATATCTTAATTCCTGCTACTAAAAAAGTTACATCACCTCAGTACTGTGTTAATTTAGTGACTTTTTTCAATGAAAATAAATAACTTTAAACCTTATCAACAAAAAGGCTTTGAGCTAGCTACTTTAGAATATTTCATTTCAATAGTAGGTCCAACTTAAGATGTGTATTACTCAACCCATGCATAAGGTAATCATTTTGCCAAGCATGCAAATACTAGTTGCATGTGGGAAAGAAAAGTGACTGCCGATCCTAACCTATAGGATCCCAACTTTAATCACCTCACACTAGGGGGGAATAATAAAAGAAGAGTACTCCCCAAGGTACTTTAAACTAAAGTGCCTACAGTGCCCCCCCGCTTCCTATGTTTAAAGTACCTTGCCTAGAAGTAATAGTAGTAACAGATTCACTAAAAACCGCCTCCGCCAGACGTCTTTGGTCTTGAATAAGAGATCAAAAGCAGAAGAGTTAACATTGAAACTAATGGGAATTTATTGCAAATGAAATGATACATATCCTTTGGAAATAATTGAAGAATTTGTGTGAAATTTGGTGCAATTATTGCAAGTGGTATACACAAAAGGTCATTTGATTTTCAGAGAGATTGAGCTAGGGATATATTCGTATTTTTAAAATTTTATTTAACTTTATCTGTGGTCGTTCAAACATTTGAGGTACAAACTTATCAAGTTCATTCATCATAGTAACGTGAAATTTGGTATGACGTTTTCTCTTGTGGTACATTTCAGTTCTTTAGATTTTGAAGCTTATCGGGCTAGCCCGTCCTGGGCCCGCCATAGTACTTTACTTGTTTTTAGAGAATAACTCGAAAATCAGAGAAAGTAGTAAATCTAAATTTAATATATCCTTTTCGTTTAGGGTATATTTTAATTCTTTCAATTTTGAACCGTATCGGGTTAGCCCGTCTTAGAAACTCACCCGTTTTTGCGGTATAACTCGAGAACAGGGGTATCTAAAAATCCGAAGTTTAGCATATCCTTCTCATTTGCTGTATATTTTAACTCTTTGGAATAAAAATCTTATCGGGATAGCCCGTTCTGAGTCCAACAAGAGGAATATATCGTTTTTTGAGAATAACTCAAAATTCGGAGCATCTAGAATGTCTAAATTTAATATATCATTGTCCATTGGAGTATATCACATTTCATCGCATTTCGAAGCGTATCGGGCTAGCCCGTCTTGGCCCGCCATAGAAATTTATTCGCTTTTCAAGAATAACTCGATCAATCAGAGCAGCTAAAAAATGTAAATTTATTATATCATTTCCTTTTGGATGGATTTTAATTTAGATTTCTTAATAAAGCGAGTAAATTTCTATGGCGGGCCCAAGATGGGCTAGCCCGATAAGGTTCGCAATGCGATGAAATGTAATATACGATATATTAAATTTAGATTTACTACTTTCTCTGATTTTCGAGCTATTCTCTAAAAACAAGTAAAGTCCTATGGCGGGTCCAGGACGGCCTAGCCCGATAAACTTCAAAATCGAAGGAACTGAAATGTACCACAAGAGGAAACGTCATAACGAATTTCACGTTACTGTGATAAATGAACCTGATTATTTTGGACCTCAAAGGTTTGAACAAACACCAGATCAAGTTAAATAAAATTTTAAAAATGCGAATATATCCCTTGCTCAATCTCTCTGAAAATCAAATGACTTTTTGTGTATACCACTTACAATAATCACAACAAATTTCACACAAATTCTTCAGTTATTTCGAAAGATATCGGTCATTTCATTTGCAATAAATTCCCATTAGTTTCAATGTTAACTCTTCTGCTTTTGATCTCTTATTCGAGACCAACGCCGCCTGGCGGAGGCGGCTTTTCAGGAACAGCTCCCAGTAACCCCAACTTTTGTATTCACTGGACTAAAATTATGGATAAGATTGATAGCTGAGTAATCCTATAAACAGAAACGTCCAAAGAGAAAACATATGCATTGTAAACAATATAAAATCTGTCTACCCCATGTGTGAACTACATTCCATTATCCGAATCAGAACTATGCTGCTAATTTTACACTCTTGGCCCCCTACACGCTGTGTGCTACAGCAATCGGATGGTATAATACAGACGACAGATGTGCTCAAAAAGAAAAGGGTCATTTTTTTTTAAATGTACTTACGTAATTTCTGAACAACTCCTTGCACATTGGAATTTACATTTCGAATATTAGGGACCAGTAAATTATTTTTGTCAGAGGCAATACACCTGTTGGTGGTGATCAACCATTTTTAAAATCTTTCTGTTTCCCACTCGTTACAGGTAATTTAACTATGGACAAATATACCTGCCCAGACAATCAAGATATCTCGAATAAGACCTTCCAACATGTAACTATTACTAATATTGTTAATTGAGGATATATTTCAAAAGTAATTATTTATGAGGAACCTATTAAAAGCAGTCAAAAACCTATTTTGAAAATTGATTGGAATTAACAAAATTAGAGAATTGAATTTTTGCAGATTTAAATATTGTTTTATCTCCAATCGCTTTATAAAGTGAATAGTTTAAAAATGAAAATCTGTAAAGGATTGTTAAAATTCTATGTAAAGTAAAATTCTTTTAAAATTTAAATTTAAATTGTTTAGCGATTTAGGAGAAAAAAAAATAATCAATAGCCCCATTAATGTTTAAAGACCTATCTAGCTTTGTCTGTTACTACCCCTATCCCACAACATCTTAAATTTGCCCGTCTATCTGAGAGTCTTCAAATTTGGCATGGAGACGCAGATCACTGTCTCAATTACGGGAAAATTATATAAATTAGCAAATTTGGAATCCCTGGGGTGGTGGTATGGGGGGGGGGGGGAGAGAGATAGATGATTGAAATATAAAATGTATTCAAAACAATCGAGTGGAGAGGGTTAAAAAAGAAAGTTCACATCAAGACTAAAAGGCAAATACCATTTCGTTTATTTTTATATATATTGGTGGTGGTGGTGGTAGTGGGTGGGGATAAAAACCTTAATTTTCGTTTTTTGCTAGCTTTTCAGAAAATAAACAAAAATATTTGAAAAGTTTTTCCCAGATATATCAGCCCAACCCAAATATAGGAAAAAATAACTCTGATATACCAAATTCATTAGAAAAATAGAGAGTATAATTAAATGTGGGGTTGAAAATTAAAAATCTATCACCATGTTGAAGTTGAATATCGGCTGACTGGGAAAGTACCAAGTGCCAAGATTTTAAGTTTTGCGTTCTTGTGAGGCTTGCTTAAATACCATCACGTTTTTGTGTTCTCTTCGTTTAAACAAGACAATAGATAAAAACCCTGAAACATTTTCCAGAGATACATCAACTCAATTTAATATATAGGTATTTATTAACCAAAAACAAACAGGCATTTTAGGTCTCTTAGTATGCATGCATTCATTAAATTTAAATTAGGAAGAAAATTAAAATCAAATAAAAGTTTGAGTGTGATTAATTTACTCACATTATTATCGTTTGCTGAATCGCACAAGCATATGCACATGTTCGACGATTTGGGTTTGTTTACATTATTTGATCTTAAAAAAGTAAGAAATTACATTATTTTAAAATACCTTTATGCAAGTATAACACTGTATACACAGTATTTTTGTCTTTTTTAAAAATTTCAGCTGATTAATTAAATCTTAACCTCCTTTATTTTCCGGTAATTTAAGGAAGGGGATATCAAAACCGATTTAATCGATAATTTTGAGTCGTTTTACTGAAATACATAATACTATATAAAATGTATACAATATTCTTTCTGAAGATATCTTTGACACACAAAACTTAACTTTATTAACTTAAACAAATTTAAAGATCTTCTACATTTAATAACTTTCAGTGGATAAAAAATTTTCTTGTAATTTTTCACGGCTACTCACTAGTTATTTAAATAACTATAATTTTACTTATATATCAGTAAAATCCGCCCTCTACGCCCATCTAAGTACACCACGGCCATGCATGGGAAACAGGAACCGGCGGTGAATATAGTTTTCCTTTGCATCATGTTGTTGCAATACCTTCCTCCTGAGATGGTAAACAGGAAAATAGCAAAACGAATCAAACTTTAATAAACTATTTTTCCAGATCCAAGGGTTAATTTGAAAAACTGATTCCAGATTTGGATTCAGCATGGCCGAATTAGTATGCAGGAGTTTTTTCAGCCCTCGGGGTTGCATTTGGTGCTCTGACATATCGACATGGGCTTTTAGAGAAGTGATTCACTTTATCCTTCGCGTAAATCTATAGATCCTGAATTCATAAGTAGTTTAAAAAACAAATATGAATCTAATATTTATTATTTATGTCTTTTTAATCGATGCTTTTAGAATCGAATGCTTTTAGGAACATATAGTACAAAATTCAGCACAACACATAAAACTGGTGTGCTAATGTGAAAAATGATTCATTATATCCTTGAAGTAATTTAGTATTTCAATGTCATTAAAAGGTTACGAGTGTTAAAAATAGTCATATCTACAAGTCATAACAAAAACTTATTGGATTTTGTCCCTCCCTCCACCCCCCTAGAATATGGTGAAATGACGTCCCTGGATCTTGACTATGCTTATGATTCCATAACCCGACTCCTGAAGAAGAACCAGAATGTTTCATATAAATGGAAACATTTTACAAATCCATAATAATTATTCAACGTATTTTTGTCTTTCCAAACCCTTCAGAAGCCCTCCCCCCAACACACACACACCTCCTTCCGAAAATATGGGAGAGTGGGGTTTTCGAAAAGTTTTTATTGACACTCCAGAAGCTCCGGTGTCGATAATATAACTAATAGTATATTATCGATATCGGATATATAACTAATAGTATCGATCCAGTCAACCCCCCCCCCCCCCCCAGCTTCAAATTATGGGGCCCCAACAAACAATTACCACTGGCCCCTCCATATTTGATTTTTCCCTTTTTCTGAATCTTTCATGTCTTTCAATCTCTCAAGATAAAAAAATGAGCCCCCCTCCCCCACACACACACATACACACTGACGCTCTGGACTCCCACTTGAGAGGTGCGAGTAGTGTTCGTCTCCCTTATGGGGGTCCCTGTATATATATCCACGGGTGATCGTGATTGATCACGTGATAGAATCGGAATCAGATATTAGATTTCTCTTCCAAAGGCGGGTGAAAGGGGGAGGGGGAGGAAGATATTTCCAGGCCGTCCCGACGGCCTCATTCAATGTATGGCCCCCATGTCTGTAGATGGCCCCCCGGTGGGTTTAAAAGCTGAAACTTTGCACGCTTACAATGTCAACCGCTGGACAAAACCAAGAACCAGTTTTTGATTAAGACGATTATTTTCGGCTCTAAGCATCTCATATGGTTAAACAAAATAAAATTTATTAAAGCAGTTGCAACTTAATTTCTTAAGAACCATTACCATAGTAGTTTAAAAATAACATCATATATAGAGAATCTAAAAATTTCAAAGGCCCCGTGATCAAATTGAACTCTGCCTTATGGAGTTTCTAGATTGTATGTCTCTGGACCCAGTGCCACGGAATCATAATCGAAAAATTTCAGATTTCCCGTCTTAAAACGACGTTAGTTTATATATATAAAATTATTTTCGGTGGAGAAAAAGGGAAATGAAACCAATTCATAATTATGTTGAGAAAATTTAATCACAGTGACAATTTGCTTCTACGAGATGGCGCCACATGACTAATTATTTTAAGATTGCATAATATTAATCAATATGAATTAAGTTCCTACAGAAATCCTGATCAGGCAGGGGCATATACATTGATAGACTAAACGATCGCTGCAGGCCATAGGCGCCCAAAGGGAAAGATATGGGGGTCGGAAATATACTACCTGGACGTTGAAGGCCATAAAAGTAGGCATCCAGCTAATCAATGCAGTACGTCTTTTCCTTCAGTTTTTGCTCTCCCCCCCCCCCCCCCCCTTTTGGAAAAAGTTCTATGGGTGCCCATGCTTCCGGAGGCTGAGAAAAGTTCCAGAAGCTTTCAGTCTACGAAAATATAAAATATATGAGGTCCCAAATATATTAAATCCACTGCTGCCCTACATATAACAGTGACCAATTTACTGTGAAGTTAATTTAAAAAATTTTGTGCAATACAGGAGTAATTTTCTTTTCTTTTACAAATAATTTTACTAATTTATATTACAAATATTACTGTCTACCAAACGACTTTTTCATATTTTAATTCGGTAACATCTCATTAGATCTTAAACACATTTCATTCGAATTTCTCCATAATTCAAAGGAATATACCGGTCTGTCAAAAGGATATCTTCACTGACTTTTTTCAATTCGTAATATGTTAAATTTTGTGGGAATTAGTCATATACAGGATAAAGGAAAACATGCATTTTCATACTTCAGTAATAGTGCCATAAAGGCTGAGGGATGAGGGTGCCAATTTGATCCCTCAATTCTTGCTCCTTAAATTTGAATTAACTAGATTGTATACATATTTTTTTAAAGGATATTTGAAGAGTGAAAGAAAATAGAGTGGCAGAAACATTCACCATGCTTAAAATAACCCAGCATAAATTAATAATAGCTTTTTAGCAGCGTAACTTAACTATATGATTGATGTCATCCCAATCCTTTAACAACCGGTTTCTTCAACCGACTCTTTGAAATATATGTGGTTAATTTCAGATAATTTAATTTGATTATAACCAACATATTCATTTAAGCCAATTAGTAACCGGTTTCTGGAAATCGGTTGAAACTGACTGTCATCGCTGGAACATGATGTCACCACAAAAAAACAGCTGAGACGTGATATAAATAATACGCCTAACCTCTCCTTTCCTGGAATACAAATTAGTGTAAGGACCCTTAAAACTGTCAATCCGCCTCTGGTGAGTACTTTCAAAATAATATTTCTTGATGGATTTATAATATGCTTCTGGATTCCAATTTCTGAGCTTTTAGTACGTACTCTACTGCCAAGAATTGATACTTTGGAGTTTGCATGGTATGCCCCCATTTATAAAATTGAAATCCCATGTCAATGCCATGACATTACTAATAAGATTATAAACCAAAGTCCAGATGATTTTGTTTCGGCATGAGACTCTTCATTTTCAAAGTTAAAGAGATCTAAACCGGTTTAACAACTTTGCCGATGGAGTTTTTTCATTTGATGATAGAACACCATGCCACTGTACGCTAAGATATATTTAGTATTCTGATATTTGTTTTGTAATAAAAATGGATATTTGCATGTAAAACATATTTTAAATATAATAATTATCATTGATCAAAACAAAAGAAGTGCTATGGTGCTGCTATCTGTTGACAACATTCTGAACTTTAAACGCGCCGAAGAAAATATTACAGAGAATTACGTTGAATTAAACCTACATGTATTATTAGAAAGTTAAAATCATTAAAAATACAATGTTTCAAAATAATTTTTCTTAAAATGCATAAAAATATTGTAAATATAATTTACGACTATTTCAACAGTAGCTTTTATAAAAGCGATTGCTTCAACAATGTCTTCATTATAAAATGTTTTTTTTTTTATTTATGACAAAATGAACAAAAAACATAGAACTTTTATATTTCATAAAGATTGATTCATTATATATTTTTTTCCCTGTCAACGAATTTTATGATTGCAGCTTTATATTTCATTTAACCTTCTAATTTTTTTAAAATAAAATAAAATATATCGTGCCTATAATGCACCAAGGAGTAAATAAACAGATTGATCTGCAACAATCGTGACATTTTGAATATTACAACTTTCCCACGCATTGGAATATCTAGGTTAAAATGCTAAAATATTGAAATTATAACCACTATACTTCGAAAACTGGGAGCTTGATCCAAAATCCAGTTATGTACAATTGTAAAACCTTCAAAGATCTACAAATTACCGCTTACTGTTCAAAGTTAGTTTTTGACTCATGGTTTTTGAGATATAAGCATGCAATATGGAAAAACTGAAAAGTTTCAACCTTCTTTAACTTGACAAGACGATTACGCGAATTCTATAAAAGGTTTTCATTATTATTTTTTATTTTTTTTTTAATAAATATAGATTTAGAAACTAAATTTCCTAATACATGTTTTCGTCGTTTTCCATCCATATATATATATTTTATTATAGCTTCGTAGACATTTCAAGTGACAGTAAGAAAAATGGAAAGAAACGCCCGCTCGGTCAAATACTTTTTAAAGTTCTTTCGAAAAAAAAAAAAGTCCAAGATATTAAAGTAATGAAATTATTTTTATATATTTTTATTTATTAGGTTTGCAGATGTCAGGATCCAAAATGTTTACACTCTTCCTAACGTTCCGATTTCGGCTACAGAAACCCCAAGCATAGATGCCATTCATATCAAACAGTAAATAAGTGATTTGTTGATACTGTAACCAAAGATAAATGGGTAGCATTGTTTAGTAGTAATATTAATCCGTTCTCTAAATGTTAGAAATTTTATTTTGCCACTGGGGTGTTTGAAAATCTCAAAACATAATGAGGTTGTACTTATAGTATCAGGCTATGAACACACGTTACAGAGATGACGTTACACTGTTCCCTTTCCTCTTGCTGGAAAATAACTACAAAAATCTGATGTGGGCAGCACATGACTTTCCCTGCAGACGCGAATTCATTCTTACTATATTTCTTTAAGAACTCATTAAATTGAGTTTAATTGTACAAAATAACCTAAAATTTTCATTTTTAATTCAATTTCTGCTTTTATTTGATAATTGGACATTTTTCCAAAGGCGGCATAACAAAAATGCAAAAAATCTTAAATGTCTCGAGAACGGTTAGACCTAGGAGTAATCGAGTTCTTATTTTTTCCATCGTCAAAAATTACGTATAAAACAAGCGCTTAATTTATACATTTGAACATACGTAGTCTTTTTTTTTAGATATTGGCGATTTTTGCCGGCCATTTCGTAAAAAGGGCAGGTTGTTTCGAATCATACCAAAATCTAATCAGCACCAAAGTATCCCACAAATGATTTATCTACTAAATTTTGTGAAATTTGGTCAATTAGTATTTCAGCTAGAGTGGATGCATGAGATTTTTGCGGACCATTTCGCAAAAAAAGGCGGGTTCTTTTCTTCCGAATTGTACCAAAAACTAATCAGCACCAGGGTCACGCCCAAGAGTCTTACCTACCAAATTGTGAAATTCGGTCCATTAGTTTTAGAGTTAGAGTGGATACATACATTGCACAGACACACAGACAGACACACACACAGACGACACGCTAAAAATGGATTTTTCGTATCCTAGAGGTCCAGAAACGTGTAGATCCGTCGAAAACTCGAGTTGCTATTTTCGGTATGATCCCAATACTTTCTCTATACCTTACCATGTATTGCAGGGAAAGTAAAAATTTGGGCGCAGCACATGACTTTCCCTGCAGACTTATATACACGTTCTCTTTATTTTATTTAAATTTAATTCACTTTTAATTCAATTTTCGTTCTCATTTGGTAACTGAACTTATTTTCAGAGGTAGAGTAGAGAAAATACGAAAAAACTAAGATATCTCGAGAACGGCTAGTCCTAGTGTAATGGAGTTGGTCTTATTCTTTTCTTCGTTAAAAATTACGTATAAAACAAGCATTTAATGGATATATTTGAGCATACGTAATTTTTTTATTTTAGATTTTGGCGATTTTTGAGGGCCATTTCGGAAAAAAAGGCAGGTTGTTATTTTCCGAATCGTACCAAAATCTTATCAGCTCTAGATCGTCCTACAAGTAACTTATCTACCAAATTTTGTGAAATTTGGTCAATTAGTACTTTAGCTAGAGTGGATACATGAAATTTTTACGGGTCATTTCGCAAAAAAAGGCGGGTTCTGTTTTTACGAATCCTACCAAAAACTAATCAGCACCAGGGTCTCACCTAAGTGACTTACTTACCAAATTTTATTAAATTCGGTCCGTTAGT
This sequence comes from Amaurobius ferox, assembly GCA_951213105.1. NCBI lineage: Eukaryota > Metazoa > Arthropoda > Arachnida > Araneae > Amaurobiidae > Amaurobius > Amaurobius ferox. Next base: position 73,264,786 of record OX578136.1, read on the forward strand.
TTTTGAGTTAGAGTGGATACATACATTGCACAGACACACAGACAGACACACACAGACGTCTCGCTAAAAATAGTTTTTTCGTATTCTAGAGGTCTCGAAACGTGTACATCCGTCGAAAACTCGAGTTGTGATTTTTGACGCGATTCCAATACTTTTCCTATGCATTGCCATGTATTGCAGGGAAAGTAAAAATACTCTATGCCAGAAATTATGGGCGGTCATCTTACTGCAAGAAAACAGTAGCTGCCTACCTCTAAATTTTCCAGTTTCGAAGGACCATTTATTACTCCTTTAACAGCATCGTTAACTGTCTCTTAAATTACGTTCAGAGAACAGTGTCTGGTCCCATGGTCTGTCTGGTCATCTCAGATGTTCATCTCTGGAGCCTGCAGTTTCGTATCGAATTCAGTTGACAGGTGAAGCATAGATGTGCTACAGCCTGTTACTCAGGAGCAGTCTCCACTGACCCTCGTGGGCGGTGGAGCATGTCATGTCATCAGGGTAACTCAAAGCGACTCACCCATCAAAACCACCCCCTTCTGTGTTGACACGCATCTGTAACAAAAAGATGGAAGATTGAAGGGAACAGAAGAAACCTGTTGATGTTTAGAAAAAATAAATTAGACTCTGAGCAATTTAAACAGAGGGATTAGCAACAATGATCTGCAAGGAGACTTAAACAATTGCTTGGTTATTTGTTTAAATTTGTTAAGCCTCCCTCCACCATCTTTGTTGTTCCTCATTATAGTTTCTTTTTTTAGAATTGCAGGTGTCAAATCTGACATGTAGTATAATGACATGGATGTCGAATGATTCCAAGCATGAAAATTTTGGTACTCGCTGATGATAATCCCCTCTTTCCAGCATGTTGGTTGAATTATAAATGTAAATTCAAAAGTACTGCCCTTTCTCTAAAGCTGTTGTAAACTATTGTATACAGAACCAATTTTCTATATATCGCGAGTTTATGCAAATGTTAGCTGTATTAATTGTGATAATTTTTTAGCAAATGTCGATTCATTTCGATTTCTTAAATGCCGTAAGCTTTGTTGAGTACAGCTTTTCAAGCGAGAACATTAAAACATGAAAATATGGCTTGAAAGTTTTTGGGTTGATAGCAGGGTTGGCTTGTTTAAACCTCAATGATTTAAACCACGATTTTTCGTATTTTTATTTTGTTTTATTTATTTATATTTGTTATCCCCGTTTTCCAACTCTGGTTGATAGAATTTTTTTTTTCTCCGAATTGATAGAGTATAACGAAAGCGCCGAAGCATGCTGTGATCTAAATGCACTGGAAACTCAAAAGGGTACAGTTGTTATAATGACCATATACACAACTTTATCTCAGAAATAAAAATACCGTCAACTTGACCCTTTTCTTGCAAAATGTCAGACCTTGCATAATAGAAGAAGATGTCTGTGTGTATCTATTATGTGTGTGCGAGATATATAGTGGGAAATTTAAGCGTCGTACGGAAATGAAATGTGGTATATAGTTACACAGACAGGATACACGCGGCATACGCAGATTCACCTCAACGATATATTTTTTTTTATAATTCTAACTGGTTTTTTAGTTAATTTATATTTCAGGACGATTTTCACACAAATATTATCATGGCGTTTCCATCTTAACACCATCGTAAATATCGAAAAACGTTCTTTTCAACGATGTTTGAATCAAATCCGTAGAACAATTCATTCATATATATATATATATTGCAAATACATCAAAATTTGTAATTTTTAGGTTTTTTATATAGGTTTATATATATATATATATATATATAAAATATTAAAATAGTAAATCCAATGGTAGAATGGAAGAAGTTACTCATAATACACTATCTTAAAAAAAAATTATGCCTAGAGAATACAATGAAATAAAATGAATAACAACAATAAAGAGGAAATTATAATACATATTACAGTTCAGAAAGCTAAAGATAATCAACAAAAGTCAATGGAGAGGAATCGAAAAAAGGAATACCAAAATAATCAAGCATTTAAGCTTGCAATTGGAAGAGCCCTAGGCTTAAGAATAGTTCATTTCGAAAAAATTCATTATCAAGTCCTAATATTTTAAACGAAATGAGCACAAAAATGCTTGTCTCTGAAACACAACATATATTTTATCTATAAACATGTGTTAAAAAGACGACAAGCATAAAGATTGAAAAAATAAAAGGGAAACATAAATACCTTGAAATGCACCCCAACGTGCAACCGTGACAAGCAAATAAAGACGAAACCAATGTTACCATACGCTGAAGAGAAAAGAAGTGATTTACCGTTGCCAAAGTGAGTAATAAAAATCGTACTACGCAATAGCAGTAAAATGTGATATTCTACAGTAAAAGGTGCAAAATAGAAAGATGAATATATATTGTAAAGTAAAAACAAGAGAATGTAGAAGTAAGGCTAAAATAAGATACTAAGGTGAGAATACTAAGAATTTTAGGCTAATCGAAATTTATTAACTATACCATTTACTAAATACGGTGGATATTCGTATAATTTACTGGTAAGTAGGAGGTTATTTATGTGCAAAGCATGAAATTTTTTATCTGATAATCTATAAATTCTAAAAAGTTGATTAAGTATAATATTTCTAAACAATTGAATCGAGTTGCAGGAATTAAAAGGTAATATTTTATTAATATTGAAATTGAAAGAATGTTTTTTATCATATAAATTAGTAACTATCCCATTAGTAGGTTCTATAATTAGATTTAAATCCAAATAATTAATATTTTTACTAATAGTAGTTTCATTAGGTATTAATTCCAAATTATCTGGATAGAAATCTATATCTATGACATAATTATCAGTAAATACTAAACAAATCAGATCATCTACATATCTATAAATTTTATAATCTGTAGAAGTAAAGAATTTTCATAATGATATAAGTATAAATTAGCTAACATACTGCTACTACAGCCACCTTGTGGAACACCTGAGACTTGTAAGTATAATTTAATACCATGAAAAATATAATTATTGAAAAGAACAAAATGGAGAAGTTTAGGAAAATTGGTAAGTTTAGGTAGGTGAGATTGATTAGTAATATAGGCATTATATAAAGCTAATATGACATCATAAAGATCAGTGATCCTAATATTATTAAATAGATCTTTAAAATCAAAAGTTTGAAATCCTATTATTTTACCTAGTGATGTTAATTTATATTTTAATTCTTTACTATTATTGAGAATAATGTAGTTATCACTAGAATCACGTAAATTATTATTAAGTACATTTAAATAATTTAGTAATAATTTACTAGCAGTAGTAGAATATGAATTATGACCACTAGTTACCGTTCTAAATTTAATAGGATTTTTCTGAAATTTAGGAATAAACACAATAAATGGAAATTTCAAAAATTTATTATTAATATCTAAATCAGTATACATATTGATAATTTTCAATTTGATACTATTAACAGAGTACTATTATCAAGTTTAAATAGACTATTATTTTTTAAATAATCTAACAGATATTGTGTATAGAATTTCTTACAGATAATAGCATAATTATTAGAGGATTTATCAACATAAGTAATAACAAAAGATTTATGTAAATCATTTAAATAGTGTTTTATATTAGCCATATTATATATAGATCTTGATAAATTGATACACCAAATGGCATTTTTAATAGACTTTAAAATGGTAAATTTCCACATATTAAATGCCTCTAAAGGCTCAGCATATTTAGAAGCTAATCCATAAATATATTTATCAAGGTCAAGATTTACTGATTTTAAGACTTTATTAGAATTATTACAAGAAGGTAACCTGAATTTTGTACCAAATGACATTAAGGTTCTTAAAGAATTATCTTTAACTATGGCTAAGTCTCCAGTAACTATATGCCCCAAGTGTGGATTTATAAAGTTAACACAATTATCAACTCTACAAATACATTCACCATCCAAATTAGTTGAGGAATCTTTATCGTCTGATAGAGATTGGGAAATTTCATTGTAATTAAAAATTGTTCTACCAGTAGGCTTGTTGTATTTAAAAGTCTTAGTAACATTCAAATCCTTAACGGGCAATAAATGATGAAACCGATTAAATAAATTCCTAAAATTGATAGAATTATAAATGGGATGCTTAAAAGATATTACACAATAAGAATTAGAAAAATTATTATTATGAAAATGATCAAGTTTTATTTTTAAATATTTTGATCTTGTAATGAGCAAATCATAGAAAATATGATTAAAATGTTTATATATGTGTGTGTGTGTGTGTGTGTGTGTGTATGTATGTATGTATGTATATAGGTGTGTGTGTGTGTATGGACTCAATCAATTATTTAATCATCATAACATTGTTGTTGTTGAGACCCAGACCGTCCGACCTACCAGAAAGGTGTAAGGTAACTGTATGGACGGCCGGGAAGTGCCACCCAATTTAGACCGGAACCCAGTGGGGGAGGCATCCACAGGGACCGTACCCTCCTTCCCCTACCACCAACCTCTCGGAAGGACTTACGGACCCACATGCTTAACGTGATCGTACTCCGCATGAACACGACGGCATTTGTGGTAGCGTGCAAACATCATAACATTGTTAAAAAATCCTTTAATTATTAATATTTTATTGTTAATATTTATAATTTCTTTAACATTCCTAAAAATAAATTTAAAAAAAACTAAAAGAGCAAGTAAATATAATAAAAAATTGCCCTCATTATCTGAACTAAAAAATGCCATCCTACAGCAGCATGCAAATTTCAAAATTACTTTTGATTGGAAACATTGTAAGAACTGGATTTTCATAATTAAAAAACAGCAATTAAATATGGTTTATAACCTTTTTATAACTACTGCATTTGATAACATTCATTTTAAACATTTATTCTATTTTCTCATTACCAGAATTAAAATTCATAATGTTTATTTATACGTCACGGACTTAAATGTAAATGACGAATCAAAACAATATATTAAAATAAACGTATATTGTACCTTGAATTTCACTAATTCTGTCTTAAATAATCTGAAGATAAATATTTTTTTAAAATCGGTTTCCAATTACTTTCCAGTCAAACATGTAAATCCTAAAATTGCGTATAAATATGATAAACCGCTAGAACGTTATATTTTCTATTATAATCAAATAGTCAAATCAATAGATATTAATTGAAATTATGAATTGGATAAAGAGTCATACTGCCACTGTCATTTAGATAAATACAAAGATTACGTAGATAAATACCATGTGTATGTTATAACGGAAAATCTAAATATTATTAATTATGATGTACTGAGATCACTGATGTTACTAGGTACTAAGTACAGTATACCTACTAAATTTAAACATAAATTAATTTGTAAGGATTTAATTATTGACTTAAATAAATTTATCTATAAAATCTGCTATAAATATCAAATCCCTGTAGAAGTCTTCAAACCCTGGAGTGTCTTAATAGAGAAATACTTAAATCACTATATATATAACCAGAAAATGAATAAATCATATGAACTTAATTCAATTAAAAAGGATATTAAAGAAATTCAAAATGATTTTGTCATTACATCCCTCACAGCAAAGATCGTCACATGTGTGACAGTGACTTTGTAGTCATGTGGCATCTGGGTCAAAATGTGACATCATATTTGTGACTTCTATGCGACGTTACGTATTAGTAACTTTGTAACTTCACTGTGACTTTTCCACAATTTAATTAACACGTAACAATGTGACGACATTACAATGGCAATTATAATGTGACGTCAGAAACAAGTTAATATGCGACGTCACAAACGACCATAAAAATGACCAAAATGACTTCGCTGTGACCTCAATATGACATTGCCGAGACGTACTGCGACGTCCTGTGACGTCCCAATGTCACAGTGTGACGTAAATCTTACGTCACTGTGAAAAAAAATGCTGTTAGGTATATGTCGATAAGGTTAGTAATAACTACTCAATCATATGTAAATATTACTATATAAATACCCTCCAGTCACACTTACTTAATAATCAAATCTATAATTTACATAATACTAACTTTAAAATCTTATCCAATAGAATATAAGCAAATCCATCTAAAAAATAGTTGTAATAACATTCCATATATTATTTTAGTACCCAAGTTTCATAAATCCCCTGTTGCTTTTCGAATTATTACTAGTGGGCATAATTCTTACATTATTAAAGCTGGTAAATTATTATTAAAATTTTTAAATGAAGTATCCTCGTCAGATGAGATCTCATATAATTGTCATATTGCGAAAAGCAGTTTTGAATTAGTTAAAAAAATTAAAAATATCTTACTAATATTCATAGTATTTATACTTTTGATTTCAAAGATTTGTTTAATAATATTGATATAGATGATCTGCATAGAATTATTTTAGGAATATTTGAAAAATATAATATCAATATAAAATATTCAAATTTTCTTTTTAAAAAATTACTTAATTTTACTCTAAGAATTATATTCAACATGGTAGTACTTTTTTAAGCAACAGTTTTGTATCCCACAAGGTGTGTGTGTGTGTGTGTGTGTGGGGGGGGGGGTGCCTCATCATTGTTAGCTAATCTGTATTTATTCTTCTATGAAAAGAACATTAATCCAGGATTGCATAATATGCACATGTTTACATTTTTAGATGACATATTATGTGTTTCCCATAGTAATAGCCCTATAGTATTTAACTTTTATCCTAATAATTTACAATTAAATGCAAGCAATAATGACTCTAATGTTGCAAAACTTTTAGATTTAAATTTAAATTTACAAAATTGTAATCTGGCTATAAACTTATAAAAGACAAGATTTTAAATTTAATACATCAATTCAAGATTTTCACTCTTGTATTAGCACATTTTATAGAATTATTGAGTACAGCGACTAATAATGCATGTCCTCCCAAATTCGTTATTAAAATTATCAACTCAGTGTATCAAGTTCCACTTGATAACATCCAAGACATACTTTCCCAATTATAGTGGCTAACAACAAAAAAAAAAAAAAAAAAAAAATATTAATTATATAAATAAATAAAAATGAAAAATAATAAAATAAACTAAAAATATTAGAAAAATAAAAAAATCGGAAAATAAGATACATTAATATTAATGTTTTGAATTTTATTTTCGATAAAAAATTGTAATTTTAGCTAGTTCGATATTACGATTTGAGGCCCTTATAATTGGTATATAGTGGTAATCTCGTTTATCCATTTCTTCTATGAATCACTTGTTTAGTACGAATTTTCATCTATGCTTCATGTTCATATTCTGTCTTACTTATATGGGTAATTGTCCTGTCTCCTGATCTGACTCACTGGACGGGTCTGGGAGGGTCGCTGTGAACGTTCATTCTCACTCCTAGGTTGTATTTCGTCATCTTCATTCCTATACTTCTAGATATTTTTCATACTGTTGAGGTTGATCGCATATACACGTGGTGAAAGAAGAAGGGTTCCTGCCTCATGGTAAAACAAATTTTCCTAATGTTTCTAATCTTCAATTTTTCATCTTTTGGTGCCTGTAGTCTGAAATTGAGCATTTATAATAATGTACTATTGCTCAATCTAAAACAATCATTTGTTCGGGTTAATTAGAATTAAATACTCAGACCTGAAGATGAATTTAATTCTGATTAATCTTCGAATTTGGACCGGTGCTGTTCTTTTCTACTATCGGCATTATGGCCATGGTTTTGCTTCTATGGTGATGTTAATATTTCACGATTACTTGAATTAATTATTTTTATTACTACATTTTTCTAATATATATATATATATATATATATATATATATATATATATATATATATATATATATATATATATATATATATATATATATATATATATATATATATATATATATATATAATAAAATTATAATATGAAATCCCAATGATAGAAAAGAGAGAAGTTGTAACTCATAGAATCTTAAAGTAAAAAATGCTAACAATAAAAAAAGATGTAAAAAATAGAGAATCATCAATCTAGAGGAGAATAAAATGCATATATCTAGTCATCAAGCTAAATATACTCAACTTATATCAATGGTGAGAATTCGACTCTATTACTTGGATAACAAACTAAAAGATTGAACAAGAAAGATCAATCATGCATACAGCATTGATTATGAAATACTTTCCAACTTCAATGCAATTTTATTTAAACATCTCTAAAATGCGATACATTCCTCGGTAATATTTTTAAAATTGCCACAATACTATATTAATTTATTATATTTGAAAACATAAAACTTCATCGAAGAAAATGAACTTCATTCAAATGACGGCATTGAAATATAAATTGCCTGCTTTAAACATCTCTAAAATGCGATACATTCCTCGATAATATTTTTTAAATTATCATAATAATACAAAATTTTATTATATTTGAAAACTTCATCGAAAACAAATGAAATTTACTCAAATGACGTCATCGAAATATAACACGCTTGGCTCACTCTATAAAAGTAGCATTTCATTCATAAAATAATTTCTATTCATTTCATTCATCACAATACTATAATAATTTATTTTATTAAAAAATTTAAAACCATGGATGTACAAGTAGTTTAACTCTATGCATAAAACTTCTTCGAAAAATCGTTTGTTTCTATGCGTAAATTCAATGAATGTTTCATTCATATCAGCTATATATTGCAGACTCTACGAGTTAAATAATTTTGCATTAAAGAAATGAAGCAATTCTGATACAACTCATTCTACATCTTTTAATATTTACCATTTTCCATAAGTGAAAAGTAGGCTTCGTTGTAGAAATAATCAAAGTTGGATGATCTTTTAAACTCAACTATATTGTAATTGCGTTGTTTCAATATGTAAATGCTCAGAATTTAAGCAGAAATAAAGTGGTTTTAGGACGGATGCAACACTAAATTTGAATTAAAAAGAACTTTAAAAATCACGATTTTGACACAAGATGGATGCCATATTTTATTTTGAAGTGGGTCACGTGATCTCTTCATATAACTGTCACGTGATCTCTCCATATGTGTTGGAGAGATCACGTGACAGTTGGTGTTGTTGTTGTTGAGACCCAGACCGTCCGACCTACCAGAAAGGTCATATAAATGGTGTAATTATCATTTTAATTTTTATTTAAAAAACTACTAAATATATTTTGCTGAATTTTTTTCTATATATTTTATGGTATAATTTGAATATTTCATAAAACTTTCGAAGCAATTTGTGAATTTTAAATCCGCTTAAAAAATGTTTAAAAAATTAGGTCCCATAGGATTCAATGTATTTCATCTTTTCAACCCGGGTTCAATCCAAAACTAATTGGGTGATATTCTTCATTTATATTCCCATAGGTCCCACAGACCGTCTGAACAACATACTAAAATTTCATTTTGATAAAGTCATTTTTACGGCAGTTATCGAGCTAACGAACAGACAGACGGACAGATAGACAGAATGAACAAAGTCATAAACACTTTTCAACTTTGTTGTAAAGTGTTAAAAATTAAATTGGAACATAAAATTACCTGAGAAAGTACAACACTTGTTCTATATATATATATATATATATGTATGCTAATATATATATATATAGTAAAAAGGTTTGAAGGTCCAATGAATGAAAAGTGGGAAGCTGTAACTCGAAAAACCCTACAATCTAACAGGCTTACAAAATAAAAGTATAAATCAACAAATTTTCAAGCAAATGGAAAAAAATAAATTTCGAATCAACAAGTCAAAGAATAGTATCAACAAACAAAAGTATGGAATCGATAAAAGAAAAACAGACGAAATCCAAGTACAAAAACTATACACGTGGAAAAGGTTCTAAGCCTAAATCAGGATTTGTTCACTTCTACAAAACTCGTAATCATGTCCAAGTGTCTTATAGAAGCAAACACAAAAATGTATGTTTCTGAAGAAATAGATAGATTATATCTATAAACTATTTCTACTAGGACAATACATATATATATATATATATATATATTTCTGTAGCTTGACAAAAAGTATAACAAAAAAGAATTACATCAATTATAATCAACACGTAATTTACTTTTTGAGTATTTTATTGGGACTCCGTGTATCGACGTGTCGCCCTTCTGCGCTTCTTTTCATGAAAATACGCATGCGCTTAAAGCCTATTCTAGAGAAAGGATTCTGTTTTGAATCTTTCATTTATTTATTTATTGTTTGCTTCACGAAAAGAGTGCATTTTTTTTTTCCTTTGCTTTATTTTGCGGATAGTATGCGTTTGGAAATTGAGTAGTGCTTTCTATAAATGTATTATTTAAGTAAGCTTATTTACGACCTGGGCGTCACCGGATAATTCGTTCTAGTATTCAATATATTTGTAATAGGACATCTTCAGTACATTGTACTGCTATATTTGATTTTGTTTCCGTGTTAAGAAAGTATTGGAATAACATCAATAAAATTCAAATTTAAACTGTTCAAAAGATTTGTGCAACATCTTCAGTTTTTCAAGACCGCAAAATTTTATTCCTCTGCCTTTGGTTCTCTGAGAGTTTATGCATCTTCCACATGAGATAAAAACAAGGCTCTACCGAGAACTGAAATTATCGGGGCTTCAGCTAAATCCAATAGTTTTTCACCATTCATCAAGATGTTTGGTATCATAAATCATTATTACTTTTCTTATATACAATAATGTATAAGGAAAGTATTGTGACGGGATCGAAAATTAGAATTCGAATTTTCGACGGGAGAGCACGTTTCAAGCATCCCTGATCACGAATCGAACATTTTTTAAGTGATGTCTGTGTGTGTGTGTGTGTGTGTGTGAAAGTATGTGTGCGTGTGTGTGTGTGTCTCAGTGAGTCTGTGGAGACGATAACTAACGAACGAATGGACCGAATCGAATGAAATTTGGTCCAAAAACTACAATCTGTAAACACTGGAAGCCTAATGTTTTTATACGCAATCGAATGTTCAGAACCCCCTAAATTTTCGAGTGAAATTTTGAAAAAATCGTCAAAAAATCAAAATCTCTAATAAAGTTACGGAAATAGACATTTCTTATGTAATTTTTCATTAGAAAACGATTGACATAAATTTTAGAACGCCAGAACCTGTCTCGAGATATTGCATATTTTTCAAAAAAATTATCAAAAAGTCATATAAAATAAAAATATTATATATTGCATATGAAAAGTGGATATTTACATGTTTACTTTTCATATGCAATACCATGCGATAAATTTGTGACATTATTCTCGTGGATCTAGCTCGTTCCATTCATGAAAAAAGATAATTTCAGTAATATTTTGTATTTGAACGCCAATAGTCATTTATCTTCTGTAAGAATAACTTATTTCTCCATCCATAACGCTTGGCGGGATTTTGACGATGATTTTGGTGGAATGCCGCCAACTTAGCGAGTTTTTTAAATGTTGCCAAATTAACGAAAATCTCGTCAAATGGGTAAAAATGACGCTAAATCAATGAAAATGACGACTCAATCACGAAAATTCAATATCTTGGAAAGAATATAAATATCTACTATAATAATAATTTATTCTTTTTTACTGTAAAAGTAGTAAATTCATTGCATTATATAAGGAAAGTCATGTGCTGCTCACGTCAGATTTTTTTTTAAATGCCTTAATATTTGATGTTTAAGAGACTAAAGAAGCGTTTCAAATGTAAATAAATTTTGATATCTAAAATATCAAATTTCAAATATTTATATTTACCTTGAATAGTTATACTTCTGTATTTTCTCCTTAGTGTGCCTATGGAGGACATCAATGCCGAGAAGACCTCTGAGCACGTGGTTGATGGACTCTTCTGTATCTATTGTACATTTATGCAGTTATTTACAAAATTCTCTGTAACATTAAAAGTATGAATAAATAGCTATTGAACATGAAAGATTTATGCAATAAGTGATTATTTTGAAAAGAGTTATACTATATTAAATAAACTTGAGTTATTTTCGTACCATGCCGGCTTATATAAATCCCGGCACTCTTGACAGCATTGGTGGACTGTGACCATACTGCATATATACAATATTATTGGATACTTTATTGACTTCTAAATGCCATTACTAACTACTGTGCTGAAAAATGAACTTTATTTAATGAATCAAAAATGGCACTACTTCAACTTAAATATATTTTAAAAACATAGTTGAAAAGTGTTTATGACTTCGTTCATTCTGTCTGTCTCTCTGTCCGTTAGCACGATAACTGCCGTAAAAATGACTTTATCAAAATGAAATTTTAGTATGTTGCTCAGACGATCTGTGGGACCTATGAGAATATAAATGAATAATATCACCCAATTAGTTTTGGATTGAACCCGGGTTGAAAAAATGAAATACATTGAACCCTATGGAACCTAATTTTTCAAACATGTTTTAAGCGAATTTAAAATTCACAAATTGCTTCGAAAGTTTTATTAAATATTCAAATTATCCCATAAAATAAAAATAATTTCAGCAAAATATATTCAGTAGTTTTTTAAATAAAAATTAAAATAATAATTACACCCTTTATATGAAGAGATCACAAGAATATTATATGAAGACCCACTTCAAAACCCACTTGACCCACTTCAAAATGAAATATGGCATCCATCTTGTGTCAAAATCGTGATTTTCAAAGTTCTTTTTAATTCATATTTAGTGTTGTATCCGTCCTAAAACCACTTTATTTTTGTTTAAATTCTGTGCATCTATATACTGAAACAACGCAATTACAATATATATGAGTTTAGATGATCATCAAACTTTGATTATTTCTACAACGAAGCCTAATTTTCGTTTATGGAGAATGTAAACACCAAAAGATGTAGAATGAGTTGTATAAGATTTATTGATTTCTTTAACGCAAAATTATTTAGCTCATGGAGTCTGCAATATAGCTGATATGAATGAAACATTCATTGATTTTACACAGAGAAGAAGACAACTTTTTCGACGAAGTTTTAAGCATAGTTAAATTACTTGCACCTCCATGGTTTTAAGTTTTTAAATGAAATAAATTATTATAGTATTGTGATGAATGACAGGAATGGAAAAAAAATATGAATGAAATGCTGCTTCTAGAGTGAGAGCCAGGCGATTTATATTTCGGTGACGTCATTTGAATAAAGTTCATTCGTTTTCGATGAAGTTTTTAAATGCAATAAATTATTGTAGTATTATGATAATTTTAAAAATAATACCTAGGAATGTATCGCATTTTAGAGATGTTTAAACCAGGCAATTTGTATTTCAATGCCGTCATTTGAATGAAGTTCAATTTTTTCTATGAAGTCTAAAGTTTTCAAATATAATAAATTAGTGTAGTATTGTGATAATTTAAAAAATATTACCGAGGAATTTATCGCCTTTGAAGAGATGTTTAAATAAAATTGCATTGAAGTTGGAAAGTGTTTCATAATCAATACTTTATGCATGATCGATCTTTCTTGTTATCTTTAATACGGAAATTACATTGATGTGGCCGTGGCTTGGAATGTTTGCCAGCTAAATACTTTCTGGGGTATTAAATACTGTCCTGGGATTTATCCGGGCAGTTATCAAATAATCAATGAACAAAGCTTGTTAACCCGCAATTTCATTTTAAACCAGCAGATCGCGTTCGATATGCTAAGTTCAGATGCGCGATATGCTAAATGATAATAAATCTCGTCAAATGGTCGAAAACACGAATTCGAATTTTCGATCCCGTCACTGTACTCTCCTTCTGCATTACATATGTATGTAGGGAAAGTAAAAAGTTCTTAAATTTTCCCAGTTCATTCTCTCTCGCCTTAAAACAAACACTCCATACTCCTCATACCCTTTATAAATACGGATTGCAATAAATCCCACCCACTCTTCATTCGACGGCGGCGTTCCTTTTGGCATCGTTTTCTCTTGTACGTACCGTTGGAAAAATGCTATTGTTGTTTATGTACTGTCGGCCGGTTAGTCGCCAAGTGGCTGTCAAGCCAAGATATTCACCAGATGCCAAAAGCAGCGCCAAGTTCGGGCCCACGAGGCGCCTGTGGGACATTTCGGTGGCCCCCACCAGACTAAATATCTTCGAAAGGACGCCCCTTCCCCTTTTTTAAAAAGTTGGTCGTGATTCACTGATGACGTTGTTTAGGTTTCGAATTAACCGTAGAAAGTTGGAAATAAATAAATAGAAAATTGTAATGTTTACCAGCTAAATACTTGCTGGGATATTAAATACTATCGTGCGATTTATTCCGGTGAGTATTAAATAATCAAATGTTCGTTTATACAAATAATATCTTATAGAATCGAAATATTAAATTTTCTCTATGAAGCGGATAATATTCATTCAAATAATTGAATGAAGACTTAATCTGAAAATGGGAATTTTGCTGAAGCAAGAACATTTGTCTTTACAAATGCCCCCCCCCCCCCCCAAGAGTCGTAGCCAGAAATGAAATTCAAGAGGGGCTGGATTGAAATTCAAGGTGTGCGGGGGGGGGGGGGGCTCAACAGTTTTAAAAGAGGAGCTCACTAACACTGTTAATTATTAGCACTCATAAATCATAATAGTTATTACTATGTATTTCAATCCATATAAATTATTAACAAATGAGTAAGTGCATATTTATTTTTGTAAGGTAAGAAAGAGTTGATTAGGAAAAAATCTATATATCTACAATATTAATATAAAATAATTACAATTGATATTATTATAAGCATTAACTAGTAGCAAAGCTGTGAATCAATTGAAGAAAATTTCTGAAAGTAAATATACTAGTTAACACTTAATATTAACTCTTAACTACTTATCAGTTGATTTTGGTTCAATACTGTGTAACAGTAAAGGCCGCAATAAAACAAATGTATCCTAAATACTATTGTCTTAATTTTTATTTCCAATTTAAATATTTTAAAATTAAATATGTAAATGAATTGATAATCTGTATAACCCCAAATTTAGCTAAATTAAAAAATCTTTGAAACGAGGTAAGTAATTTATAAAAAAATCTGATAAAGCAATTTTTTATGCTTAATTTGGATAGGTTGGATGAAATTTCATATCACTACTAAAATTTTAATATTTTTATCGGGGGGGGGGGGGGCTGCGTATACTTTTTGGAGTGGCTTAGCCCCCTCTAGCCTCTACCTGCCTACGGCCCTGCTCCCCCCTCCCCTGAAAGACAGAAATGAACTCTGCAACTTGACTGAAACATGGATTTGGAAGAAGAAACTGGATGGATAATGGGCCGTTCTAACTAAAGTGCTACTCAAAATCGCAAACGCAGAAGCAGGAGAAATTTGCGGGTGGACGTTATGGGCAATTTGTGCAGCGTAGCATTGTTATTTTGGTGTTAATTTTAAATTTAAATGAAGCCATATCCAACAAAATTTAAATACCTTACTTTAAGATGATTTCGGCTTTCGAAAAAAGTGAAAATTGAAGGAAAATAAAGTAGAAACCCCGACCTTTAAAAATTCACATCCAGTGACCTAGAAACACTTTTGTTAACATGCCAGGACTTGAAAAAATAATGCAAGTTTTAAGGTTTTAAGATACAATTAAAAAGAAAAAAAAAAAGAAGTATAATGTGTAAGGAAATTAATGTGACGGGGTCGAAAATTCGAATTCGAGTTTTCAATGAGAGAGCACGTTTCATTCATCCCTGAACACGAATCGAAGGTGAGGTTTCGGAGGTGATGTTTGTGTGTGTGAGTAAGTATGTGACGGTATGCGTCAGTGAATCTGTTGAGACGATATCTCATGAATGAATAGAGAGTTTTGAACGAAATTTGATACAAAAATTACAAGCAGTGAATGCTGGAACCATTTAGCGTTATTTTTATAAATTTGTTGATATTATTGTCAATTTGACGACATTTTCATCAATGTGTTAATATTTAAATAAGTCGCCAAGTTTGCAGCATCTCGCTAAATTTTTCGCCAAGCATTACGGACGGGCGGAGAAATGGGTTATTCATATACGTAGTAGTTTGTTATGTTATTTCCAAGATATTAAAATTTCATCAATTAGTCGTCATTTTCATTGATTTAGAGTCAATTTTATTAATTTGGCGAAATTTTCGTCAACTTAGCAGGATTTAAAGGGACCCGTCAAGTTGGCGGTATGCCGTCAAAATTCGTCGCCAGAATTTCGCCAAGCGCTACAGACGGAGAAATAAATTAATCTTATAGTAGATTCTTATCTTTTTTCCAAGATATTGAATTTTCATCAATTAGTCTTCATGTTTACTAATTTGGCCACCTTTTTATCAATTTGGCGACATTTTCGTCAATTTGACAACATTAAAAAAACTCCCAAAGTTGGCGATATTTCACCAATTTCGACACAAAAATTTCGTCAAGCGTTACCCAGAGATAGATAAACAGATAGATAAATCAAGGTGTATATTATATATGAGCCATCATTCCTTAAAATCGATTCAGTAGTTAAAGCTATAGATCCGTTAGCATTGAAGAATTAAAGTTCGGAATAACAATTGTAAAAATTGCCATTTAAAATTTTTTTTTTTTTTTTTTTTTTTTTTTTTTTTTTTGAGAGGTGCCCTCTCATCCATTGTAATTTCCTTTATACTTCAGTTTAGAAGCAGCTTTATAGAAAAAAAAATGAAGTATTTAGCTTTTTTGGAGGCTGAGCTATCGATCCCTTGAAATCGGGGTATGTCAAGTATAATATACACTTGCCAGCAACAGATTTAGACATGATGATTTGGTGCGGCGTAAAGCGGCTGCCTTTCTAAAATAACATTTCAAGTGAATAGATGACAAATATGCATATTTGGGCCCAAAATAGATGTTGTATAAAATGTAGAGAATTATAACTATATAAACTATAAGAAATCTTATCACCACCTTTTCCAGTTATTATTGCGCATCCCTAAAGAGTAGAGATCGGTCAAATGGAGAGCAAAAATTTTACGAGTCTGCAATTTTTTGAGTACTTTGAACATTTTTTGGTCCTAACTGATTTGAAAACACATAATATTTTTTTCTCTTTTGAAATATAAGATAATAAAATAGCATTTTGGCCTCAAATGGGCGCTTGCATATACCTAAAACTGAAGACAGACCCGTTACATCAACACACTTCGACAGTCATTGCTATCAGAAATGGTAATGCTGAAAGTTTTTCTGTACAAAATTTTCACAATTTTAAGCAGAGTAAATTAGCTTTATAAAGCTTTTTCTTAGTAACAAAACTTGATAGGCGAAAGACGGATTGTACCTTAAAATGTGCATTATAATATGTTTTAAGAACACCGAAAAGATGCCTTCAACAGTTTTAAAAGTTCTTTCACGTCAAATGCCTGAGATTCTGGTTAACTCCAGAATACCTGAATAGCTTGAAATCTTAGTTGCCCCATTACTTGTCCCTTTTTGGTGGAGAGAAATAATTTTGTTTGAATTGAGGTGATGTTTTGGATTTAAATGACGGTTTGAACGTGGTTCATGATGAACTTCTGAGGATGAACCGTTCTGTGATGAAACTTCTGTGATGAACCTTTCATCACAGAAGTTTTCACAAGTTATGTGAGTGAAGATTTCATGATTTTTCCCAAGATGTCATGCCAGCATGACACAATTTCCCCTAAAATTTAAAAGCATTCCATGCTTAGAATAACAAGCGATTGCCTAATAATTTTTTTTTTGTCCCAGACAACAAAAATATGCAATTTTTTCATTTAAGACAGTTTTGAGTGACATACTGCATTGCATACCAGATTGCGTGACTTACTGCACTGCACACCTGTATTGATACCAGAAGAATTTTGAAATTCCCTTTACATGCATTTTTAATCAGTATTTTGTAAATTCTACAGTGGAATGAACTTCCTTTTACATGGATTTTCCAAAAGCAGTGTATAAAAATGTTTAAAAAATAATTTTTTATGTAAAACTTAATACTATATTATCGAAATATGTAAAGAGTTTTTTTTATAAAAGAAAAATTTCCTGAAGCTTAATCTGCGGGCCGCACAAAATCAGGTCACACGCGGCCCACCGACTGCGGATTGAAGACCACTGTTCTACGGAACCAAACTTGCTTATTAGCAAAAGTACTACCGGAAAATTCCTATGATCTAAATGTTCATTAAATGATTCCAAGCGATTTACCGGTAATATACTGAAAATTTATTAAATCGCGAATGAGTTTTAAGGAATTTTTTAGACTGTGGTTAATTTATTTCAACGACGACCCATCGGCCCTTGGACAACGATGGCCTACCGGAAACACCCCGGTGGAATATTCCAACCCTGAGCTTTTTTTTCCAGATATTTCCCAAAATATTTTTAAAAAGTTAAAACTGATTTCTTGTGTTAAATTTCTTAACCCCAAAAGATCATTATTTGAAAATTTGGAGTATGAATGCATTTGGCAGTCGAGTGGTGTCTTGTTTTCAAATATTTTCTTATACCACACTGAATCTAAATGCTATCGCAAGCTTGCACCAACTTGCTGATATATAGATGAAATTCCCTCAAAATACTTGCAATATTTACCAGTGAACATTTTGGCCCGCTTAGGATAACAGATGCAAAACAGCTGGGAAAGTTTCTTGATAAAAGGATTTTATCTTGCGAAAGAACAAATTCGAAATGCAGCAATTTTTAAAATATTCTGAGAAAGTTCGCTGCTGTTAAAGGTGGCAAGAAATCAGAAAATAACCCCGGAGCTGGCAACAATAAAATGATTTTCAAATTGTTGTTGGAAACAAGTCTTGCCACTTGTAGATTAAAAGACTGATTATTATTGTTACTGTTATTATTATTATTATTATTATTATTATTATTATTATTATTTTGAATTTTGGATACCACGTTCTAAATGTGCACGGAATTTTTAAAGTTATATCACCTAATCTTATATTTAAAAAATGTTTTAAGGCAGTTAACATTTTTAACACTTTATAACATAGTTGAAAAGTCTTTATGACTTTGTTCATTCTGTCTGTCTGTCTGTCTGTCCGTTAGCACAATAACTGCCGTAAAAATGACTTTATCAAAATGAAATTTTAGTATGTTGTTGAGACGGTCTGTGGAACATAAGGGAATGTAAATGAATAATATCACCCAGTTAGTTTCGGATTGAACCCTGGTTGAAAAAATGAAATACATTGAACCATACGGGACCTAATTTTTCAAATATTTTTTAAGCGAATTTAAAATTCACGAATTGTTTCGAAAGTTTTAAGAACAAATTAACCCATAAAATATATACAAAATTTTAGCAAAATATGTTCGGTAGTTTTTTAAATAAAAATTAAAATAATAATTGCATCCATATTATATGAAAAGATCACGTGACCCACTTCAAAATAAAATAATCCATCTTGTGTCAAAATCGTGATTTTTAAAGTTATTTTTAATTTATATTTAGTGTTGCATCCGTCCTAAAATCGCTTTATTTTTTTTTCTGTGCATCTATATACTGCGCCAACGCAATTACAATATTTTAGAGTTTAAATGATCACCAAACTTTGATCATTTTTACAACGAAGCTTAACTTTCACGTATGGAGAATGCAAGCACATCAAGCTGTAAGATGAGTTGTATAAGAATTGCTGAATTTCTTTAACGTAAAATTATTTAGCTCTGGAGTCTGCAATATAGCTGATATGAATGAAACATTCATTGATTTTACATAGAGAAATAGATGATTCCATATTACTGCTTTTTGATGAAGTTTTAAGCGTGGAGTTACAAAGTAATTTTATGTCCATGGTTTTACGTTTTTAAGTAAAATAAATTATTGTAGTATTGTGATAATGCAAAAAATATTACCGCTGAATGAAAGGAATGGGAAAAAGTTTATGAATGATATATTCATTGCTTTTACATAGAGAGCGAGGCGATTTATATTTCGTTTACGTTATTTAAATAAAGTTCATTTGTTTTCGATGAAGTTTTCAAATATAATAAATAATTGTAGTATTGTGGTAATTTAAAATATATCACAGGTAAATGTATCGTATTTTAGAGATGTTTAAATAAAATTGCATTTCAGTTGGAAAGTGTTTCATAATCAATGCTTTATGCACGATTGATCTTTCTTGTTTAATACTTCAACATATTTGAACAGTGTTTATGACTTCGTTCATTCTGTCTGTCTGTCTGTCTGTCCGTTCGCACGATAACCGCCTTAAAAATGAATTTATCAAAATGAAATTTTAGTATGTTGTTGAGACGGTCTGTGAGACATATGGGAATGTAAATGAAAATATCACCCAATTAGTTTTGAATTGAACTCAGGTAAAAAAAGTGAAATACACATTGAATCCTATGGGAACTAATTTTTCAAACATTTTTTAAGCAAAGTTAAAACTCATAAATTACTTCAAAAATTTTAGGAAATATTCAAGTTATTTCATAAAATATATAAAAAAAATTTCAGCAAAATATGTTTGGTAGTTCTTTAAATAAAAATTAAAATAATAATTACATTTCTATTATATAAATTGATCACGTGACTCGCTTCAAAATAAAATATGGCATTCATCTTTTTTCTTCCAGTGTAAAAATCGTGATTCTTAACGTTCTTTTAAATTTATATTTAGTGTTGCATCCATCCTAAAACCACTTTATTTTTGCATATTTTCTGTGCATCTGTATTCTGTGCCAACGCAATTACAATTTTTTCTAGTTTAAATGATCATCAAACTTTGAGTAATTCTACAACGAAGCCTCATTTTAATGGATGCAGAATGTAAACAAGTGATTGTAAGATGAGTTGTGTAAGAATTACTGAATTTTTTTCACGCAAAATTATTTAGCTCTGGAGTCTGGAATAAAAGTGATATGAATGAAATATTCATTGCTTTTACATAGAGAGCCAGACGATTTATATTTCGATGACGCCATTTGAAAAAGCTCATTTTTCGATGAAGTTTCAAGTTTCCAAATATAATAAATCATTGTAGTACTGTTGTTGTTGTTGAGACCCAGACCGTCCGACCTACCAGAAAGGTGTACGGTAACCGTTTGGACGGCCGGGAAGTGCCACCCAATTTAGACCGGAACCCAGTGGGGGAGGCATCCACAAGGACATCACTCTCCTTCCCCTACCACCAACCTCTCTGAAGGACTTACGGACCCACATGTTTAACGTGATCGTACTCCGCATGAACACGGCGGCAATTGTGGCAGCGTGCAAATCCAGCTCGCAAACCACCGGGCTACCGCCCCCGAAACGCGCCAACAGCACGCGGTATTCCCAGGTGGTCACCCATCCAAGTACTAACCACGTCCGATGCTGCTTGACTTCGATGATCTAACGAGAACCGGTGTTATCAGCACGGTAGGGCCGTTGGCCCATTGTAGTACTGTGAAAATTTAAACTGTATCAGCACTGAATGTATAGCATTCTAGAGATATTTAAATAAAATTGCATTTCAGTTGGAAAGTGCTTCATAACCAGTGCTTTATGCGTGATTGATCTTTCTTGCTTTAATTCTTAACCCAAAAAGAAAGTTAGCAAAGCATTTTGTAGTTGAAATGTGTATTTTTAACACTTTCCAACATAGTTGCAAAGAATTTATGAGTTTATTCATGCTATCGGTCTGTCTTTATGTCCGCACGATAACTGCCTTGAAAACGACTTAAAAATGAAATTTTAGTATGTTATTGACACGGTCTGTGGAACACATGTGAATGTAAATGAATAATATCATCCAATTAATTTCAGATTTAACCCGGGTTGAAAAACATTCACACCATTTTTGGTCTTTGTTATTTTATTCAGAGCCTTTACTTACCGTAGAACTAAGAACTGTAATGCCGATATCAAACTTGAATATGTTTTCACTATGCATGGCATATTTTCACAGTAAAAGACTCAAAATAAACATAAATTACTATCTTGTAATAAGCGCAATTTATTTATTTAATAATTAATAGTTATTTTCCCTTGTTCATTATGTTTTTCCTTACTCATAATAAACACAATTTAATGTACTTTTTTTATGTAAAACTAGAGAAAAGAATTTGCTGTTAATTCATATAATAGCTATTCTATATTTTTCATGTATAGTTTTAGTGAAATATAATATATATACAGTTTTAGTAATTTGCAAATGATCTGTCTGAAACTAGAAGAAAAAGCGGAACTCTAAACTCTAAGCATAACAAATTTACAAAATATTATAAGTATTCTTGAAAAAAAAAAAAATGCAAGTTTCATAACAGAAGTCCTTTTACCCAAATGCAAATTTTTGCATGAAAACTGGAAATAAAGTTAATATGAGTATTTTCCAAAACTTTGGTATGAAAACATTGCAAATTTTCCGCAAATTCAAAAAATAGTTTTTTTTTACCTATACTATTATTGTATAGAGAAAGTATAGTTTCCCCATCGAAGATCTTCGAATTCGATATTTTGACGAGTAAGCCCGTTTTGAAACCTCCTGAACTCATTTTGAATATACTTTTAGAAATTTAACGCGTATATAAATAATGTGAAAAAATAATCGAATTAGATAGAAATCGCAGCAATCCAATCTATAATTTTCTTCTAGAAATCTATCCAAAACTTTGTTGCACTTCTATTCTATATTTTTTTGTATAATACTACGAGAAAATCAAAAAATAAAAAATAAAATGGACAAAGTCAAAAAAAGAAAAAAAAATTAAAGGAAAGAGATAATTCAAAATACAAATGTTTATAAAACACACACACACACACACACACACAACTTTTCCCGGCCGTCCAAATAGTTGCTTAAGTCCTCAGGATGAGTCGGACGGTCTGGGTCTTCAACACACACACACACACAAAAATTAAACTTTTAAAAATAAATACTAACCTATATGTTTCTTTTAAATAAACAAGAAAGATCAATCATTCTTAAAGCATTGATTATGAAACTCTTTACAACTTCAATGCCAATTTTATTTAAACATGTCAAAAATGCAATACATTCCTCGGTAATATTTTAAAACTTTTCACAATACTACATTAATTTATTATATTTGAAAACTTAAACATTCATCGAAAAAAATGAACTTCATTCAAATGACGGCATTGAAATATAAATTGCCTGGTTTAAACATAGCTAAAATGTGATACATACCTCGGTAATAATTTTAGAATTATCATAATACTACGATTATTTATTATATTTGAAAACTTCATCGAAAACAACTGAAATTCATTCAAATGACGTCATAGAAAAAATAACACGCCTGGCTCTCTCTATAAAAGCAGCATTTCATTCATAAATAATTTCCCATTCATGTCATTCATTACAATACTATAATAATTTATTTTATTTAAAAATTAAGACCATGGAGCTACAAGTAATTAAACTCTATGCTTAAAACCGTCCTTATGTTTGTAAAATCAATGAATATTTCATTCATATCAGCTATGCAGACTCCATGAACTAAATGATTTTGTGCTAAAGAAATGCAGCAATTCTAATACAACTCATTCTACATATTTTGCTGTTTACATTTTACATAGGTGAAAAATAGGCTTCGTTTTAGAAATAATCAAATTTGGATGAGCATTTAAACTCGAATATATTGTAATTGCGTTGTTTCAGTATGTAGATGCACAGAATTTAAACAAAAATAAAGTGGTTTTAGAACGGATACAACACTCAATATGAATTAAAAAGAATTTTGAAAATCATGATTTTGAGACAAGATGGATGCCATATATCATTTTGTAGTGGGTCACGTGATCTTTTCATATCTTGGTCACGTGATCGCTTCATATAAGAGGTGTTTTTATTATTTTAATTTTTATTTAAAAAACTACTGAATATATTTCGATGAATTTTTTCTTATATATTTTATGGAACAATTTGAATATTACCTAAAATTTTCAAAGCAATTTGTGAATTTTAATTCCTCTTAAAAAATGTTTGGAAAATTAGGTCCCATAGGGCTCAATGTGTTTCATTTTTTCAACCCGGGTTCAATCCAAAAGTAATGGGGTGATATTATTCATTTATATTCCCATAGGTCCTACAGACTGTCTGAATAACATACTAAAATTTCATTTTGATTAAGTCATTTTTACGGCAGTTATTGTGCTAACGGACAGACAGACAGAATGAACAAAGTCATAAACACTTTTCAACTTCGTTGTAAAGTGATAATAAAAATGACAAAATGTAAATTAAAAATTATAAAAGACTCAACATGTTTGCAAAATAAAAGTATGCATTAAAACTCCTAAATTAATGGACACTCGTGCAAGCTGGGAAAATGCATTTTCACTTTCCCTATATACATAGTATAATGTTATAAGAAAAGTATCGTAACGGGGTCGAAAATTCGAATTGGCGTTTTCGACGGAAGAGCACGTTTCGGGCATCCTTGAATTCGAGTCCCTTTTCGAGATGATATCTGTGATATCTGTGAGTGCGTGTGACATCTTACGAACGAATGCAGAGTTTCGAACAGAATTTGGTACAAACATTAAAATCAGAGAATATTGAAAACTTATTGATTTTAAACGCACTCCAATGCTCGGAAAATTCCCAAATTAATTGAATTGAATTTTGAAAAAATCAGAACATTCAATAATGTTACGTAAATAATCATTTTTTATGTGATTTTTTATTAGAAAAAGATTGATACAAATTTTAGAACAATGAATTTTAGAACGCTAGATATTGCAGTTTTTCAAATATATTTATGAAAAAAATAACTTAGAATTAATAAATCTGATGTGATCAGTACATGACTTTCCCTGCAGTTTCAAATTCATATTGTAATTTTCTATTTCATTACGCATTAAATTGAGTTTAATTGCAGTAAACTACATGGATACTTTTCCGATGTTACATCCAATTTGTACTGCTATTGCATCTTTGTTTCATTTAGCAACTTAATGCATTTTAAAACATCTTCAGCTTCTCAAAATTAAAAAAAATCTAAAATATCTCGAGAACGGATCATTTTAAAGTCATGGAGTTATTCTTATTCGCTTCATTGTTAAAAATTACACGAAGAATAAATATTTAATATTTAAGCAATTTTGGCAATTTATTTAAGATTTTGACGATTTTTTTGCGGGTCATTTTGCATAAAAAGAGAGAGAGAAAGAGAGAGAGAAATTCCTCAAAGTTCCAAAAAGGTTATAAATGGTTATATAGCATATGTAGATGATAATTGTAAGTAATTTCAGGGTTTAGCTAGTTTCTGGGTGAATTTGTTGATTTTTTATGATTTTTTGTTCCATGCCCATTCTATGAACCCCTGTAAAGTGCGTTTTACTGTAAAAAAATACGGGTTTCACGTTGAACTACTGAATATTTGGATGTACGTTGGGGGTGAAGGTGAATGTTTTATTATGGATTGTGGTTGCCATGGGTTACGTTTAGTGTATGAGGAAGTGAGTGTTGGTGTCTCGGGGAGGGAGGGGGAGAGAGGAGTATATGTTATTCCGGGTTTTTTTTATGCTTGCAAGGGATAGCGC
Organism: Amaurobius ferox; assembly: GCA_951213105.1. NCBI lineage: Eukaryota > Metazoa > Arthropoda > Arachnida > Araneae > Amaurobiidae > Amaurobius > Amaurobius ferox. The sequence goes on from OX578136.1 coordinate 73,290,193, forward strand.
GTTGCTGTATTGTTTAAGGATTGGGGGTTCTAAGATATTTTTCTTCTTGCAAAGGGATTTTCTTCAATTATTTTATTAAAATCTATTATTTTTTAAGATGTGAATCTATTTAATGTATCGATTACGATTATTAAAAGGATATAATCGATTGCGATTTTGAACGAATTGTTTATTTTTTATCGGATTTGTGCGTAATTACATTCGTGTGTTGTAAGTTTAAAGGTAACCATGATGTAACCTTCACGTGACCTTGGCGGATGGATATTACAGGAACTATTTTTTCTTTATGAATAGACGTAGGTGGTCTTTAAGCGGCGATTTTATCATTTCTGTTGTGAATTTCGTGCTGTTAAGACGGGTTTGAAGTTGTTCTGCGAATATGTTTGCTTTAGAAAGTAATATCGGAGGTACTACCTCTACCGTTACTGACGTTCCTATGCGTAATGCACCCTCTTTGAACAGGATTGGACATGTAAGTACTTGTTTTAATGTGATTTTATTCTCCCATTTTATTAAAGTTTGTTTTTTATGATGCGTAACAACTTTTTAATGAGTGTTTTTATGAATTTAATGAAATGTATTGGGATTTTAGTATCTGGATATATTCTTTAATTCAGGAATTTTATTATTTCTTATAGGGGTAGTATAATGGATTCATGATTTCTTTATATAGATCTTGAGAGATGTATTACATTGCTACCAAGAATAGCGTGTTTATACTAAAGTCTTGTATTTTTTTTATCTTTTGCAGGTGTGCCCTACTTGCGCGAAGAGCTTCACGGCAAAACGAAGCTTAGTGCGGCATATGAGGATTCATGTTGGAAAGAAGGATTACATATGTGAATTGTGTAAGGTGGCTTTTGTAAGAAAAGATGATCTGATACGCCATGAGAAAATTCATGAGCGGCCAGTTCATGGTGATAAGCCAATGCGAGGCACTAAAAGAAAAAGTTCAGATGCTCCGTGTATGAATAAAATGAAGAAGAAAACGAACTACGAAACCCTGCAAACAGGCTTTAAACGGTACTGTGACTGTTTATAAAATTGCTGGTCATGCTGAAAAAGATTTACTCACCTTTTTGGATTCTCATAGAATTGAGATAAAACAAGTAGTGCTAGAGGAAATTGCTTTCAAACGTAGTATTATATGGTACATAAATGTATGTTGCCGTTTTACTCGTTTCCGATCTGGAGGAGAACAGGAATACTGTATAAACTATTTCAGAAGTTCTTGTATGAAAAACATTACAGAAGAAGATTTGGATTCTAATATGGATACTGCCTTTGCAAAAGTGTTAACATCGTTCGAAACCTATGAAGGCCGTGGTAGCGGTTGGGTCTTAGAGAGAATCGAGGAACTCATGATTGATGTTGGGTCATATGATCCTCTGGCTGCTTCAAGCTATATCCCGCTACCTAAAGAACTATTAGCCAAGAAAGCTATTATTAATGTGGAAAATAGTGATCAGAAATGTTTTATGTGGTCCATCTTAGCAGAACTTTATCCAGTTTATAAAAATGCATCTCGTGTCGGCAAATATACCGAGCATGAATGCAAGTTGAATCTGGATGGAATCGAGTTTCCCATTCCTTTACACCAAGTTAAATTATTAGAGCGAAATAATAATAATGTGAGCCTGATTGTCTTTGGATATGAAGATAAGGTGTTTCCGCTCTATATATCATCTGATAGACGAGAACAACACTGCAATTGACTGCTTATTAATAATGGTGAGCAGTATCATTACTGTTGTATTAGAAGTATGAGCAGACTTTTGTACAGTATAAGGAAACATAAAGAGAAGCAATATTTTTGTGACTACTGTTTACAACGGTTTTCATCTGAAGCTCGTTTAAAGAAGCATATTGAATTATGTAGCCAGTATGGCCTACAGAGAGTGGAGTTTCCCAGTGACAATTACAAGATTTTGAAATTTCAAAGTATTTACATGCAAATGCGTGTACCATTTGTGGTATACGCAGACTTTGAGTCTTTTCTAATGAAAGCGGATATATGGAAGAATACCCCTTCTGTTTCACATGAGAGCATCTTATCTCATCATGTTCCTTGTGGTTTTGCCTATATTATTATTGGACCTGATGGAAAAACCTTTAAAGGACCTGTTATCTATAAGGGTGAAGATGTGATTCATCATTTTTTGAAGGCCCTTATTCAAGAAGAAGAAGAGATTCAGAGAATACTGAGAGAAAATATGAAAATGAATTCTACTGCTGAAGATCGTGAAAACTTTAAAAATGCTACTCTCTGCCATATTTGTAACAAGGCTTTAGGAGAAAAGCATATGAGAGACCATTGCCACTTAACTTCCAAGTTCAGAGGTGCAGCCCATCCTAATTGTAATATGAATTACAAGATAAGACGACGCATACCTGTTGTGTTTCATAATTTAAAGGGCTATGATGGACATTTAATTATGCAGGGGATCGGTGAATTTAAAGGAAAGAGGATTGAATGCATCAGTAGCAATATGCAGAAATATATCACATTCAGCCTAGGAAGTTTACAGTTTATAGATTCTCTTCAATTTTTACCTGCCTCTATTGAGAAACTAAGTTCTAGTTTGGAATCTAATCAGTTTTGTATCACCCAAAAACATTTTACAACTGATCAAGTGGATTTAGTGACTGGAAAGGGTGTTTACCCCTATTCTTATATGGATTGTGTTACCAAGTTTGAAAAAACGAGCTTACCCACTAAAGAGGCCTTCTTTGATGATTTAAATCGAGAGGAGGTCTCTGATGATGCCTATGCCTATGCTCAACATGTTTGGACATCTTTAAAGTTAAATAATATGGGGGAATATCATGACTTGTACATAAAAACTGATATTCTTCTATTAACGGACATTTTTGAGAATTTCCGTGATTTGACATTGAATTATTATGGAATAGATGCTTCCCACTGTTTAACATTACCATCTCTTGCTTGGAATGCTGCTCTAAAGACTAGCGGTGTATCATTAGAACTGATTACAGATCCTGATATGTACTTATTTTTAGAAGAAGGTATAAGAGGCGGTATTAGTGTTATTAGTAAACGCCTTAGTCAGGCTAATAACAAGTATTTGGAACATTTTGATTCTACGAAACCTAGCAAATATATAATGTACCTGGATGCTAATTATCTGTACGGGTGGGCTCTAATCCAAGCACTCCCTGTATCGGATTTTAGATGGTTTGATTCTCAAGACATTCAGAACTTTGATCCACTTGCTGTTGAAGATGACTCACCTATGGGATATATTATCGAAGAGGACATACACAATCCCCATGATTTGCATGATAAGCATAATGATTATCCTCTGGCACCCGAAAGAGTTCATATCACCCCATCTCTGATTTCGGAGTATAGCCGGAATTTATCTGAAGAAATGAATTTGAAAATATGCAAGGACCAGATCAAATTAACACCTTATTTTGAATCATAAGATTAAATATGTTCTGCATTATAGAAATTTAAAGCAGTATATGAAGCTAGGGATGAAACTTGTGAAAATCCATCGAGTATTAACTTTTAAGCAAGAGCCCTGGTTGAAGCTCTATGTACAATTTAACACTGAGAAGAGAATGCTGGCAAAAAATTCCTTTGAAAAATATTTGTTCAAACTTATGAATTGCGCAGTGTTTGGAAAAACTATGGAAAATTTGAGAAAAAGAATGGATGTCAAGCTAGTACAGACTGAGAAGAGACTGAAAAAATTACTTGCATCACCAGCCTTACACTCCTTCAAAATATTTAATGAAGATCTGGTAGCAGTTCATATGCATAAAGGTACCTTCCCACTCACCGCAACGCAACGCACCGCAGAAGACGGTTGAGTTCACGCATGCGCTGTACGATGAAAAAGTGGGGGAAAGTCCTCTTCCGCGGTGAACGCAGGCCGCAACGCTAAATTCGAAATGGAACCGAATTCAACGCGTACCGCACGGTTGACGGCTACACAACAGCCAATAGCATCGTAGATCATGTTTTTACTGCTAAATCAATATTTCGTAAAGTAAATTTTTGATTTGATCTTTTTTATATGGATTACTTTAGATATCAGAAGCTTAAACAGATGAATGAACATTAAAAAATATTTGGATTTGTCACACATCCGTATAAAAAAGCAAATAAATATTTGTTGAAAAATATTCACTCAATATACACTCAAGATACAAAATTAGTTTAAAAAGCGATATTGCCGATATTGACTGAAATGAAACAAACAAAGAAAAAAAAAAGGTAAAAAGTATTTAAATTCAAGAATACTGTTATTAAAATATTATGTCTTAAACAAATTTAAGTTCATTACCATTTTATACTTGATTTCAATTTTTTTCATATACGTATCTATTTTAAATATCCTAATATGTTCTTTGCTCATTTGTAACGGTTAAAATATTTCTCATTAAAGTAAACTTTTAAATTTAAAAATTATTTTATCTACATTTAAATGTATTGAGTAATTATGTTTTAAAATAGATTTAAATGTATATTCCATCTATAGCTGGTATAAAGTATACTTCAAGATGTTTTTCAAAGTAACTTCGAAATAAATTTTTATAAGCATTCAAACTTAAAAGAGTAAACTTTTCATATTTACATGTAAACTTATTTATTTTATTAAAAATAAATGATTCTCAAATGTATTGTAAATTTCTAATTGTCTATGTGCATTTAAAATAATAAAAAAATTCTTCAAATGTTAGCGCCAAATTATTAAAATATAACCTCTTTAAAATTTCAAAATAGTTTGATTTTTGTTTCTATTCCAATCTAAAATGTTCAAAATTACATGTCGAAAGATAACTACTACTTGTATAATGATGTTCGATGATTTCTGTCTAATTTTATATGCGCATTTTATATTTGCTATTTCTACAAACACTTTCTTAATTAAAAAGAGTACATTCCATCTATAGCTGGTATAAAGCATACTTTAAGATATTTTTCAAAGTAACTTCGAAATGAATTTTTATAAGCATTCAAACTTAAAAATAATTTACTGATATAAGGTTATTTTGTATATAGAACTTAAAATAATTTAAAACAAAAAAATTCTGCAAATTGTTAAAGAAAAACTGCATTTGAATATTTCAGCAACAGATGGCAGCACCAGTAAAATTTAATATTCGCTTGGATTCGAACCAGAACCCACACGTTTGCGGAGCTGATTCTCTACCACCCAAGCCAAAACTTCACACCTGAGATGTACTAACAAATTATATCATGAATGCTATTTTAGAATATTATTTTAAAGAGTAAACAGAATATGTTATCAAGTTGTTTTAGGATTGCAATAGAGGGATAAAAAAAAGTCTATGAAGAACATACGTCAAAATTTATTTTCTGAATTCTGTCGGATGTTTTTTTTTTAACGATTCGAGAAAGAGAACATAATTGCATTCGTTAAAACGAGGAAATGCCATAGTGTAGTAAATATTCTAAAACAATTTAAATTAGGATCCTTTGTGTTTTGTGATGGAATTACTTTAGTTAGCTTATTTTAGAAAACTGATGAAATATGTATATATCGCCAAAGCAAACTCGCGTACGCTCTTGTTTAAATTCACAGAAAGGCGGATTTTCTGAAACGCGTCAATACTGTAAACTAGCAAGCCGCTGGTAAATATAAATTTGAATCAGAAGAGACCAAAGAGATTTTATTAGTAATAATATCTTAATTTTTATTATATAATATTTCATGTATATAAAATCGCTTTGGAAGAGATGGTTTGTAAACATGGCCGCTGAACGAGGAGAAATTCCTGCGCTTGCATCTGATTGGCTACATTTCTTCGCCGTCGACCGACAGTGTGAAGGGGTTTATTTTGCCGCAAAGACTTGCGTGTACCTCGAGCGTTGCCGTGAACCGTCTGCTGTTGCGTTGCGGTGAGTGGGAAGGCACCTTAAGACTCATTTGAGTAGGGGATTAGGGAGAGTTCAGAGGCGGTGAATCCCTATACTTTAACATGGGGAACCCTCCGAGGCCAGAAAATGAGTGCATCAACAGAGGCGGTGGTAAAGTCCCATGCTTTAACATAGGGGTTCTCAGAAGTCGGTGTAAGGCAGCACAGTTCCATAAGGTGACGTCACAGAAGAGAGTGGAGTTTATGACGTATATTGTTTTTCCCTTTTTAAGTGTTAATGTTTTAAAAATTTCGTAAATGTAAGTTTTTTCTTTTTTTTTTTTTTCAACAAGTTGGATTTTGAGGGTTGTTGGATTTCTCTATGGGAAATAACATGAATTTTAAGAAAGTGTCACTTTTAGCGTTTTTTCACAAAAAGTTTCAAAAACGTTAAAAAACAACAAAAATGTACGTTTTTAAAATAAATTGTGGTTTTTAGATTGTTTGAATTCTCTATGGGAAATAACATGGGTTTTCACACTTTTGTGTATTTTTTGTAAAAAAAAATGTGCGTTTTTGCAAAAGTGTTACCAAAAATGCGTTTTTTGAAAAATGTGACATTTTGCGATTTTTTTCAAAAACACACTTTTTACTTGTAAAAACTAAGAAAAACACGTTTTCAAAGTAGCAGAATTTCGGGAATTGGGTGTATGGGAGGGGGTATGTTTCCCCAATCCTTTCGTCTTGGATTTCAAAATTTAAATGCAGTAATGTCTCTTTAAGAAATTAGATGCTGATAGAAAAATATATATTTTTTTTAATTGTGGTCCCACCTCCACCCGGTGTATAGGATACACCGCCACAATCTCTATTTTTTCTTTTTTTTTTCCTTCTTTCTCTTTTTCCTTTTTTTTTTATTTTTTTATTTTAAAATGTCCGTAGGCATAACTTGTAATGCCGTCCTCGAGTAAATATCTTTTGTCATCAATGGGTGACAAAGCCACCTTGTTCTGGCATACAGTGAATAGTTTATGATGGCTACTATCAATTCTAATCTGTTCTTCCATGGTAGGTCTAATACTCAACAAGCACTGTCTGTAGTCATTGTGTGTAATTTTGCGTGCAACCACATGTGTAGAAACACCTTTAGCTCTTTTCTTTTCTCCAGCAGATGATAGAATAGAGTACATTTTAGGTCTAAGTCCTATAAACTCTTGAATGGGGGTTGAATTCAGTTCATCTTTAAAATATCCAATACGCTTTTTATTGTCTTTACTGAAGAGGGGATGATCCTTGGGATAGTCAGAAAAATCATACAAATGTTTATGCTGGTTCATATCTTCATAAATATCAGCAGTTTGGATTTCATAAGCCAATGAATCAGTATCGGTAAAGAGAAGCGAAGCTTTTTCACCATATTGGCTTTTAATATGTTTATAATGAAACTCATACATCAGGAGTTTAGATAACTCCAAGATAGCAAAGCCAACGTATATAGGCCGATTCATTAATATGCAACTCTTTACACGCTCAACACCCACCAGATCTTCGCAAAAAATCCTGCTAGCTCTATAAGCTGGGGATGCCACCACCTTCAGGGCCCGCTTTGAAGAATTCATTAGTTCAATATTCACTCGATTTCGAAGATTCTCCATCGTTTTTCCAAACACAGCGTTATTAAGCAATTTAAAAAAGTCTTTCTCAAAATTAGTCTTTGCCTTCTTTCTTTCTTCTGTGTTAAATTGGATGTATTTCTCCAACCAGGGCTTCTGATTAAATTTTAAGGTCTTGTGAATTTTCTCGAGTCTTAAAACTAATGATAGGTATAGCTGAAGGTTACGATAGTGAACAATATAATGTTTCTTGTCATGCAGATTGGGTACCAATTTCGTAGTACTAACAAAATGTCCATGATGTAATTGTTGAACCAGTCGTTCAGCATAGGGGGAAAGCATTTCTCGTTCAATCTTCACCCTTTCAGGGGCTAGAGGGTATTCATTATGATAATCATGTAAGGATTCAGGATACTCCAGATCCACTTCAAATATATATCCTTCTTGGGCATTATCCTTTAGACTCATTATCCAGGATTCATTCAAATTTTCTGTCGATATCCATTCAAACCCACCATAGGGCAGTGGTTGAGACATGGCCCAACCATATAGGTTATTAGCATCAAGATAGATAATGTTCTTATCAGGCTTAGTAGAGTCATAATTTTCCAAATAACGATTATTACCCTCGGATCTACGCTGACTTATCATACATATGCCACCGCGGATTCCACGTTCTATAAACAGTAACATATTTTCATCTGTGAGTAGTTCTAGGGTTTGCTCAGTCATTTTTAAAGAGGCCTGCCAAGCCAGTCCAGGGGCGGTCATCATATGGGCGGCATCTAAATCATAGTTCTTCTTGCAAATTTTTCGAAAATTCTCAAATACATCGGCTAACAGTAGCACATCTGTTTTCACATACAGGTCGTGATATTCTCCCAAGTTCTTTATGTTAAAGGTATCCCATACAGTTTGGGCATGCCGATAATCTTCACTCTTAATATCTTCACCTTTAATATCATTATGAAATGCAGAAGGGGGAGGGAGCACATTTTCATCAAATTTTTGAAAGGATGTCATATAGCTATAGGGATATACTCCTTTCCTAATAAGAGCATTCTGTTGTACTATATCAGGGAAATGTTCTCTGAGAACATGAAATTCGCTCAAGTCTAAATTGTAAACTAGCTTTTCCAGGGAAGCATTCAGAAACTGTAGGCTATCAATAAATTGTAAACAGACACGGGGCCCCTCTTTCTTTGAAATCTTAAAAGATATGTATTTTTCCATATTAGTGGCAATCACATCAATTTTATGGTCTTGCAATTTTCCAAAACTCAGCATAATATGATGAGAGTCATAATTTTTTAAATTATGAAACACTACAGGAATATTCATACTTTGCCTATAGTTAAGATTACAGGCATTATGCAGGGCACCTCTATAGGCTCCAGTCACGTGATTATGATCACGCACACGATCTGTTTTCAGTTCTTGATGGCACACGTTACAATGGGTAGCTCTTTCAAAGTCAACTTCATTCTCTTTAGTCATTCGCAGTGGTTTAACATAACGTAATTTTTCTCCAAGATACTGTTTCTCCATTATCAAGTTGTTAAGAAAATGATTCACAGGGTCGATACCTCGATACACAGTAGCTTGTTTCAGGCATTTTCCATCAGGCCCTATAATAACATAAGCATATCCACAAGGTTCATGAATTGCTAGTCTATGCGTGTAAGATCTAATATTCGAGGGTTTAGTAGTGTCTTCTTTAACGATCAAGGCTTCAAAGTCAGCATAAATGATGAAAGGGATGGAATGCTGATACTGTTTGTTCGTGAATTGGAGACATTTCTGATCTTCCGAGGGCATTTTAATGCGCTGAGGTGCATGTTCTTTACAATATTGAGCATGATCTTGCAAAAGATCGTCTCTGCTGTAACGATGTAAACATCTATAACATATATATTGGGCTCCATTGTGCTTAGTTATATCTCCCAGCAAGCGTGACATATTCCTAATTAAAGTATAGTGTTGCTTATCTTCATCACTAATCAACAGGAGATTCACACAGTCCTCATCTTCACGTTTGGATATATGCAAAGGAAAAATCTCTTCGTCTTCATATCCATATACATTTATTCGTATATTATTCAATTTTTCAATCTGGGGAATCTTCACAACTGAGATAGGGTATTGAATATCTCCAAGTTTAATGTCATTTTCAAAACTTTTATAATGTGACACTCTTTCAGGCTTATATTCACGGGATATATAGTATTTGTGGGCTAATAGGCACCACACCAGACATTTCTCGTCTTCATTTCGAATATTGAGTAAAGCTTTCTTGGCTGCAAGTTTTGTTGGCAAAGGTATATAGCTAGAAGCTGCAAGAGGCTTATACTTTGCACAGAAAACATCTATCTTTCGCATCTTTTGTAAAGTCCATCCAGATCCTCGACTGACAAATTCTTCGAATAACTTCAAGATTTGTGAAAAAGCTTCTTCAACATTGTTGGGAGGGGTATCATCACGAAGTTCTGTCACAACATTTGTTCTAAAATATGAGCTGGATACCTCTTGGCCATTTGCAATGTCACGAATAAATTGCACATCTGCAATAAGATACCACTTAATAGATCTGTATGCATCAAGTTCGTCTTTTAATATCTTCAATAGCTGAGGACGAATCTCATCAAAACATAGCATAAGATCCCCCTCTACACTTTCAGTGGGTTCCAGAGTGTGTACAGAGAATACATCTAAACCCTTCTTCTTCTTCGCTGCAATCTTGGGGCGTTTATTAGAAGTTGAGGCTAAAGCAGGAGCTTTTCTCTTTTTAGAACCATGTTCAATACGCTGATGGCGCAGGGCATCACTTTTCTTGCTGAATATAACTTCACAATGCTTGCATTTCACACCATCCTTCAGATGAAGTAACAGGTGGCGCTTCAGGTTATCTCGTCTAGTAAACTGTATGGAGCATTGAGCGCATTCAAACACTTTAACGGGAGAATGCGTATTCGCATGTCTAGCCAAGTCTTCCTTACGAACAAATGCACGTTCGCATACTTTACATCGATAATTCAAGGCATCATCGTTAGAATGAATCTTCATATGTCTTGCTAAGGCATCTTTTCTAGAAAACTGCATTTCACAAGTAGGGCACACCTGCAAAAGATAAAAAAATACAAGACTTTAGTATAAACACGCTATTCTCGGTAATAATGTAATACATGTCTCAAGATGTATATAAAGTAATTGCTAACCCATTATACTATCCCCATTAGAAATAATAAAATTCCTGAATTAAAGAATATATCCAGATACAAGACATTTCATGTAAAACCCCAATACATTTAATTAAATTCGTAAAAACACTCATTAAAAAAGTTGTTACGCATCATAAAAATACAAAGTTTAATAAAATGAGAGAATAAAATCACATTAAAACAAGTACTTACATGTCCAATCCTGTTCAAAGAGGGCGCATTACGCATAGGAACGTCAGTAACGGTAGGGATAGTACCTCCGATATTACTTTCTAAGGCAAACATACTCGCAGAAGAACTTGAAACGCGTCTTAACAACACGAAATCCACAGCAGAAATGATAAAATCGCTGCTTAAAGACCACCTACACCATTCATAAAAAAATAGTTCTTGGTGTATCCTTCCGCCAAGGTCACCCCAAGGTTATCTCTAAAGAGTTCTTGATGTATCCCTCCGCCAAGGTCACGTGATAGTTATATCACGGTTACCGTTAAACTTACAACACACAAATGTAATTATGCACAAATCCGATAAAAAAATAAACAATTCGTTCAACATCGCAATCGATTATATCCTTTTTAATAATCGTAATCGATACATTAAATAAATTCACATCTTTAAAAAATAATAGATTTTAATAAAATAATGAAAGAAAATCCCTTTGCGAGACCCCCTAAAACCTCCAATCCTTATGTAATACAACAGCACGCTATCCCTTACAAGCATAAAACCCGCCGAATAACATACTCCTCTCTCCCCCTCCCTCCCCGAGACACCAACACTCACTTCACCACACGCTAAACGTAACCCATAGCAACCGGAATCCATAATAAAACATTCACCTTCGCCCCCAACATACATCCAAATACACAGTCATTCAACGTGAAACCCGTATTTTTACAGCAAAAATCACTTTACAGGGATTCATAGAACAAAAAATCCTAAAAAATCAACAAATTCACCCAGAAACTAGCTAAAACCCTCAAATTACTTATAATTATCATCTACATATGCTATATAACCATTTATAACCTTAAAAAGGTGAGTATGCTAGTAGTAAAGAAAGGGGTGTTCTGCGGCAGTGGCGGAATAATGCGGAATGCGGAATCCAAGATGGCGGCCATTCCGCCTTCTGTAATCCTGGACGGGGGTGTAAAAGGGGGGTAAATGAAAAAAAAGTGGGGGTAAAAATTTTGGAGAAACTTTTTGTCGAGTGGCAACGATGCCGTGGTCTTGTACGAGGGGTTGAGGGGGAAATAAATTTTTTGGAATGAGATTTTTTACAAGTATGGGAGAAACTATTTTCGGGGTGGCAACGCTTGGGGTTCTGCGACAGTGGCGGAATGAAACCATCAGCGCCCCCTAGCGGCAGAAAGGGATACTAGTAGGGAAATTAGGAATTTTGTGAAAATTAATAAAAAATTGAGTTTTTAAAATTTTTTAAAAACTTTTTTAATTTTACCAAAATATTACATAGAGGTTACTTTCTGGAAATACTAAAAAATATTTATTTTTTCTTTCCAAAAACTATTTTTAGGCGGCATTGCTCTAACCGCATTCTGGCGAACTCACCTTTCTTTACTACTAGCATACTCACCTTTTTAAGGTTATAAATGGTTATATAGCATATGTAGATGATAATTATAAGTAATTTGAGGGTTTTAGCTAGTTTCTGGGTGAATTTGTTGATTTTTTAGGATTTTTTGTTCTATGAATCCCTGTAAAGTGATTCTTGCTGTAAAAATACGGGTTTCACGTTGAATGACTGTGTATTTGGATGTATGTTGGGGGCGAAGGTGAATGTTTTATTATGGATTCCGGTTGCTATGGGTTACGTTTAGCGTGTGGTGAAGTGAGTGTTGGTGTCTCGGGGAGGGAGGGGGAGAGAGGAGTATGTTATTCGGCGGGTTTTATGCTTGTAAGGGATAGCGTGCTGTTGTATTACATAAGGATTGGAGGTTTTAGGGGGTCTCGCAAAGGGATTTTCTTTCATTATTTTATTAAAATCTATTATTTTTTAAAGATGTGAATTTATTTAATGTATCGATTACGATTATTAAAAAGGATATAATCGATTGCGATGTTGAACGAATTGTTTATTTTTTTATCGGATTTGTGCATAATTACATTTGTGTGTTGTAAGTTTAACGGTAACCGTGATATAACTATCACGTGACCTTGGCGGAGGGATACATCAAGAACTCTTTAGAGATAACCTTGGGGTGACCTTGGCGGAAGGATACACCAAGAACTATTTTTTTATGAATGGTGTAGGTGGTCTTTAAGCAGCGATTTTATCATTTCTGCTGTGGATTTCGTGTTGTTAAGACGCGTTTCAAGTTCTTCTGCGAGTATGTTTGCCTTAGAAAGTAATATCGGAGGTACTATCCCTACCGTTACTGACGTTCCTATGCGTAATGCGCCCTCTTTGAACAGGATTGGACATGTAAGTACTTGTTTTAATGTGATTTTATTCTCTCATTTTATTAAACTTTGTATTTTTATGATGCGTAACAACTTTTTTAATGAGTGTTTTTATGAATTTAATTAAATGTATTGGGGTTTTACATGAAATGTCTTGTATCTGGATATATTCTTTAATTCAGGAATTTTATTATTTCTAATGGGGATAGTATAATGGGTTAGCAATTACTTTATATACATCTTGAGACATGTATTACATTATTACCGAGAATAGCGTGTTTATACTAAAGTCTTGTATTTTTTTATCTTTTGCAGGTGTGCCCTACTTGTGAAATGCAGTTTTCTAGAAAAGATGCCTTAGCAAGACATATGAAGATTCATTCTAACGATGATGCCTTGAATTATCGATGTAAAGTATGCGAACGTGCATTTGTTCGTAAGGAAGACTTGGCTAGACATGCGAATACGCATTCTCCCGTTAAAGTGTTTGAATGCGCTCAATGCTCCATACAGTTTACTAGACGAGATAACCTGAAGCGCCACCTGTTACTTCATCTGAAGGATGGTGTGAAATGCAAGCATTGTGAAGTTATATTCAGCAAGAAAAGTGATGCCCTGCGCCATCAGCGTATTGAACATGGTTCTAAAAAGAGAAAAGCTCCTGCTTTAGCCTCAACTTCTAATAAACGCCCCAAGATTGCAGCGAAGAAGAAGAAGGGTTTAGATGTATTCTCTGTACACACTCTGGAACCCACTGAAAGTGTAGAGGGGGATCTTATGCTATGTTTTGATGAGATTCGTCCTCAGCTATTGAAGATATTAAAAGACGAACTCGATGCATACAGATCTATTAAGTGGTATCTTATTGCAGATGTGCAATTTATTCGTGACATTGCAAATGGCCAAGAGGTATCCAGCTCATATTTTAGAACAAATGTTGTGACAGAACTTCGTGATGATACCCCTCCCAACAATGTTGAAGAAGCTTTTTCACAAATCTTGAAGTTATTCGAAGAATTTGTCAGTCGAGGATCTGGATGGACTTTACAAAAGATGCGAAAGATAGATGTTTTCTGTGCAAAGTATAAGCCTCTTGCAGCTTCTAGCTATATACCTTTGCCAACAAAACTTGCAGCCAAGAAAGCTTTACTCAATATTCGAAATGAAGACGAGAAATGCCTGGTGTGGTGCCTATTAGCCCACAAATACTATATATCCCGTGAATATAAGCCTGAAAGAGTGTCACATTATAAAAGTTTTGAAAATGACATTAAACTTGGAGATATTCAATACCCTATCTCAGTTGTGAAGATTCCCCAGATTGAAAAATTGAATAATATACGAATAAATGTATATGGATATGAAGACGAAGAGATTTTTCCTTTGCATATATCCAAACGTGAAGATGAGGACTGTGTGAATCTCCTGTTGATTAGTGATGAAGATAAGCAACACTATACTTTAATTAGGAATATGTCACGCTTGCTGGGAGATATAACTAAGCACAATGGAGCCCAATATATATGTTATAGATGTTTACATCGTTACAGCATAGACGATCTTTTGCAAGATCATGCTCAATATTGTAAAGAACATGCACCTCAGCGCATTAAAATGCCCTCGGAAGATCAGAAATATCTCCAATTCACGAACAAACAGTATCAGCATTCCATCCCTTTCATCATTTATGCTGACTTTGAAGCCTTGATCGTTAAAGAAGACACTACTAAACCCTCGAATATTAGATCTTACACGCATAGACTAGCAATTCATGAACCTTGTGGATATGCTTATGTTATTATAGGGCCTGATGGAAAATGCCTGAAACAAGCTACTGTGTATCGAGGTATCGACCCTGTGAATCATTTTCTTAACAACTTGATAATGGAGAAACAGTATCTTGGAGAAAAATTACGTTATGTTAAACCACTGCGAATGACTAAAGAGAATGAAGTTGACTTTGAAAGAGCTACCCATTGTAACGTGTGCCATCAAGAACTGAAAACAGATCGTGTGCGTGATCATAATCACGTGACTGGAGCCTATAGAGGTGCCCTGCATAATGCCTGTAATCTTAACTATAGGCAAAGTATTAATATTCCTGTAGTGTTTCATAATTTAAAAAATTATGACTCTCATCATATTATGCTGAGTTTTGGAAAATTGCAAGACCATAAAATTGATGTGATTGCCACTAATATGGAAAAATACATATCTTTTAAGATTTCAAAGAAAGAGGGGCCCCGTGTCTGTTTACAATTTATTGATAGCCTACAGTTTCTGAATGCTTCCCTGGAAAAGCTAGTTTACAATTTAGACTTGAGCGAATTTCATGTTCTCAGAGAACATTTCCCTGATATAGTACAACAGAATGCTCTTATTAGGAAAGGAGTATATCCCTATAGCTATATGACATCCTTTCAAAAATTTGATGAAAATGTGCTCCCTCCCCCTTCTGCATTTCATAATGATATTAAAGGTGAAGATATTAAGAGTGAAGATTATCGGCATGCCCAAACTGTATGGGATACCTTTAACATAAAGAACTTGGGAGAATATCACGACCTGTATGTGAAAACAGATGTGCTACTGTTAGCCGATGTATTTGAGAATTTTCGAAAAATTTGCAAGAAGAACTATGATTTAGATGCCGCCCATATGATGACCGCCCCTGGACTGGCTTGGCAGGCCTCTTTAAAAATGACTGAGCAAACCCTAGAACTACTCACAGATGAAAATATGTTACTGTTTATAGAACGTGGAATCCGCGGTGGCATATGTATGATAAGTCAGCGTAGATCCGAGGGTAATAATCGTTATTTGGAAAATTATGACTCTACTAAGCCTGATAAGCACATTATCTATCTTGATGCTAATAACCTATATGGTTGGGCCATGTCTCAACCACTGCCCTATGGTGGGTTTGAATGGATATCGACAGAAAATTTGAATGAATCCTGGATAATGAGTCTAAAGGATAATGCCCAAGAAGGATATATATTTGAAGTGGATCTGGAGTATCCTGAATCCTTACATGATTATCATAATGAATACCCTCTAGCCCCTGAAAGGGTGAAGATTGAACGAGAAATGCTTTCCCCCTATGCTGAACGACTGGTTCAACAATTACATCATGGACATTTTGTTAGTACTACGAAATTGGTACCCAATCTGCATGACAAGAAACATTATATTGTTCACTATCGTAACCTTCAGCTATACCTATCATTAGGTTTAAGACTCGAGAAAATTCACAAGACCTTAAAATTTAATCAGAAGCCCTGGTTGGAGAAATACATCCAATTTAACACAGAAGAAAGAAAGAAGGCAAAGACTAATTTTGAGAAAGACTTTTTTAAATTGCTTAATAACGCTGTGTTTGGAAAAACGATGGAGAATCTTCGAAATCGAGTGAATATTGAACTAATGAATTCTTCAAAGCGGGCCCTGAAGGTGGTGGCATCCCCAGCTTATAGAGCTAGCAGGATTTTTTGCGAAGATCTGGTGGGTGTTGAGCGTGTAAAGAGTTGCATATTAATGAATCGGCCTATATACGTTGGCTTTGCTATCTTGGAGTTATCTAAACTCCTGATGTATGAGTTTCATTATAAACATATTAAAAGCCAATATGGTGAAAAAGCTTCGCTTCTCTTTACCGATACTGATTCATTGGCTTATGAAATCCAAACTGCTGATATTTATGAAGATATGAACCAGCATAAACATTTGTATGATTTTTCTGACTATCCCAAGGATCATCCCCTCTTCAGTAAAGACAATAAAAAGCGTATTGGATATTTTAAAGATGAACTGAATTCAACCCCCATTCAAGAGTTTATAGGACTTAGACCTAAAATGTACTCTATTCTATCATCTGCTGGAGAAAAGAAAAGAGCTAAAGGTGTTTCTACACATGTGGTTGCACGCAAAATTACACACAATGACTACAGACAGTGCTTGTTGAGTGTTAGACCTACCATGGAAGAACAGATTAGAATTGATAGTAGCCATCATAAACTATTCACTGTATGCCAGAACAAGGTGGCTTTGTCACCCATTGATGACAAAAGATATTTACTCGAGGACGGCATTACAAGTTATGCCTACGGACATTTTAAAATAAAAAAATAAAAAAAAAAGGAAAAAGAGAAAGAAGGAAAAAAAAAAAGAGAAAAAGAAAAAATAGAGATTGTGGCGGTGTATCCTATACACCGGGTGGAGGTGGGACCACAATTAAAAAAAAATATATATTTTTCTATCAGCATCTAATTTCTTAAAGAGACATTACTGCATTTAAATTTTGAAATCCAAGACGAAAGGATTGGGGAAACATACCCCCTCCCATACACCCAATTCCCGAGATTCCCGAGATTCCCGAGATTCCCGAGATTCCCGAAATTCCCGAGATTCCCGAAATTCTGCTACTTTGAAAACGTGTTTTTCTTAGTTTTTACAAGTAAAAAGTGTGTTTTTGAAAAAAATCGCAAAATGTCACATTTTTCAAAAAACGCATTTTTGGTAACACTTTTGCAAAAACGCACATTTTTTAAAAAAAAATGTAAAATTGTGAAAACCTATGTTAATTCCCATAGAGAAAACGGCATTTTGAAAAAAAATCGCAAAATGTCACATTTTTCAAAAAACGCTTTTTTGGTAACACTTTTGCAAAAACGCACATTTTTTTTTACAAAAAATACACAAAAGTGTGAAAACCCATGCTATTTCCCATAGAGAATTCAAACAATCTAAAAACCACAATTTATTTTAAAAACGTACATTTTTGTTGTTTTTTAACGTTTTTGAAACTTTTTGTGAAAAAACGCTAAAAGTGACACTTTCTTAAAATTCATGTTATTTCCCATAGAGAAATCCAACAACCCTCAAAATCCAACTTGTTGAAAAAAAAAAAAAAGAAAAAACTTACATTTACGAAATTTTTAAAACATTAACACTTAAAAAGGGAAAAACAATATACGTCATAAACTCCACTCTCTTCTGTGACGTCACCTTATGGAACTGTGCTGCCTTACACCGACTTCTGAGAACCCCTATGTTAAAGCATGGGACTTTACCACCGCCTCTGTTGATGCACTCATTTTCTGGCCTCGGAGGGTTCCCCATGTTAAAGTATAGGGATTCACCGCCTCTGAAGTGCCGCTGAACTCTCCCTAATCCCCTACTCATTTGAAACTGAATAGACCCATCTATGCAAGTTTTTCAGTACTGGACTTGAGTAAAACACTTATGTATGAGTTTCATTATGATTTTATTAAGAAGATGTATGGAAGCCGAGCCGAATTGCTTTTTACAGATTCCCTGTGCTATGAAATTGAAACAGAGGATATTTACAAAGAATTTGAAAGTTATGAAGACTATTTTGACTTTTCGGATTATCCGCCAACACATCCACTTTATTCCAATAAGAATAAAAAAAGGATTGGAAAAATGAAAGACGAATTGAATGGAACTCCTGCCGTGGAATTTGTAGGCCTAGATCGAAAATGTACAGCCGGAAAACACCCTTCACAGATAAAAAGACTGCTAAAGATGTTAATAAGAATGTTGTAAAAAAACACATCCATCATGAAGATTATTATAATTGCCTAACAAGGCGAAGATATAATAGAGTGGAACAATTTAAAATTACAAGTAAAGACCACCAGATATATACTGTGAAGCAAATTAAAATGGGGTTATCCCCCTATGATGATAAGCGACTTATCTTAAAGGATGGTATCAAGAGCCTAGCATACGGTCATTATCAAATTTAAATGAACAGACCATGCTAGATTGAATTGTGGCGGTGTATCCTATACACCGGGTGGAGGTGGGACCACAATTAAAAAATATATATATATATTTCTAACAGTATCTAATTTTTAAAGAGACATTACCGCATTTAGATAGTTGAAAACATACACTGACTAGATACACACACCCACCCATACACCCAATTCCCGCGATTCTCGAGATTCCCGAAATTCTACTACTTTAAAAACACACCTTTTTCATCACATTTTTGTAAAAAAACACACATTTTTGTTGTTTTTTTACGTTTTTGCAACATTTTGTGGCAATTTTAATTTTTCCCATTACCACATTTTTAGTAGCATTTTTGTAAAAACGCACATTTTTTTGTAAAAAAATTACAAAAGTGCAAAAACCCATGTTAATTCCCATAGAAAAATTGGCATTTTGAAAAAAATAGCAAAATGTTAATTTTGCCCATTACCACATTTTTTGTTGCTTTTTTACGTTTTTGAGACATTTTGTGCAAAATGTTAATTTTTCCCATTACCACATTTTTTGAAAGAAAATTACAAAAGTGTAAAAACCCATGTTAATTCCCAAAGAGAAATTAACATTTTGAAAAAAAAGTTGCAAAATGTTAATTTTGCCCATTACCACATTTTTTTTTTTTTTTTTTTACACTTTTGGAACATTTTGCACAAAATGATAGTTTTTCCCATTACCACATATTTAAAAAAAAAAAAAAAAAAATACAAAAGTGTAAAACTTACATTTGTTTATTTTGCTACTAAAAGATAAACCTCATAAAAGATATTCATCATAACCTTTAACTGACATCCTCCCTTCATGGAAAGTTACGTGCTGATGGAAGCTTCACCCCTCCTCATGGGGTGTGCCTATGCTTTAACATGGTAAAATTAGCACCGCAATTGACCCCATGTTAAAGTATAGCACCGCGTGAGCCAGAACCCCCTACTACTCCCTACTCACGATTCCAATGCTTTCCCTATATTACTTTCCTTATATACATAATGTATAAGGAAAGTATTGTGACGGGGTCGAAAATTCGAATTCGAGTTTTCAACGGGAGAACACGTTTCAAGCATCCCTGATCACGGATCAAACATTTTTGAAGTGATGTCTCTGTGTGTGTGTGTGTGTGTGTGTGTGTGTGTGTGTGTGGAGACGATAACTGACGAACGAATGGACCGATTCCAACGAAATTTGGTACAAAAATCACAATCCGTAAACACTGGAAGCCTATTGTTTTTATACGCAATCGAATGTCCAAAACCTCCCTAAATTTTCGAGTGAAATTTTGGAAAAATCGTCAAAAAATCAAAACCGCAAATAAAGTTACGCAAATAGACATTTCTTATGTAATTTTTCATTAGAAAACGATTGACATAAATTTTAAAACGCTAACATGAACTATTCTCGAGATATTGTACATTTTTCAAAAAAATTATCAAAAAGTCATATGAAATAAAAAAAAAAAAATCCTGTTGAGAAATATGTTCACTTTTCATATCTAATACTATGCGATAAATTGGGTGACATCATTCTCGTGGATCTAGTTCGTTCCATTCATGAAAAAAGATACTTTGAGTAATACTTTTGTATTTGAACGCCAATAGTCATTTATGTCTGTAAGAATAACTTATTTCTTCGTTCATAACGCTTGGCGAGATTTTGGCGATGAATTTGGCCGAATGCATGGCGACATTTTGGCGGAATGCTTGGCGACATTTTGAAATGTTGCCAAATTAACGAAAATCTCGTCAAATGGATAAAAATGACGCGAAATCAATGAAAATGATGACTAACTGTCGAAAATTCAATATCTTGTAAAGAATATAAGTATCTACTATAAAAAAAACCTATTTTTTTTACTGTAAGTGTAGTAAATTCATTACATTATATAAGAAAAGTCATGTGTTGCCCACATCAGATTTTTTTACCATGTATTGCAAGGGAGTAAAAATTATTAACTAATGTGAAGGTGTTCAGTTTTCATATGTAATTTTATGCGATGAATATGGTAACAGCATTCTCGGGGATGTAATTCGTTCCATTCACGAAAGAAGATACAGATTAATAGTCTTGTATTTTGACGCTTGCCGATTCACAAACAGTCATTTAATATAAGAAATGCCCTTTTCTTTGTTTATCTGTTACACTTGACAATGAATTTGGTGAACTTGGCGTCAAATTTAGCGAAATATCACCTACTCTACAATATTTTGGCCCAAACTAACGAAAATATCGTTAACATTGCAAAAATTACTGTAAAATGCCGAATAGATCAATTAATCATTAAAATATTTTAATATATGGACTATATTGCTTATTATGGACTATATTGCTGATTGCAAACTAATAAGCGCCAAATGTACTATTTAATATTAAGAACATTGTGCTGTAGATATTGTACATCATTTTTTCACTGTGAAAGAAGTAAATGCAGTGCATTATAAAGGGAAAGTCGTGTACTGCGCACGTTAGAATTTTTAATAAGCATCTGGTATAAAAATACTTATCGGACTCAATTTATAATTACCCCAAAATTGACAAAATGTCCTTTATTAGGTGACACCAGCTTTTTAGAAGTGGTTTAGTTGTTAAAACTTATTTAATAGTTAAATGAGTATTTTCAAGTAAATTTACACTATGAATTTACCCTATTATCTACCCAGAACTACTAAACCTGAACGTACCAGTTTGGGTTGAAAGATAACGGTTCCTTCCACCCCTTTGAGAAGCAATCAAGCATCAAGTGATTCTAGCTCTTTGCTCCACCCTGTCACCCTGGTATAATCTCCCTTGTACAAGGGTTGTCACCATTGTACAATCTCCCCAAATAAAGCAACTGACCAGTTTTTGCGAAAAGTCAGAGGTTTTTTAACAAATCGTTTGGTTGTACCTCTGCAGAACCCCTACGGAACTGTTAACCTGGCCTGGGTATGAATCATCATAGATCTTACATATATAAGGTCTATGTGAACCAAGGTAAATGGAAGTAAGAGTACCTTTCAATAAGCCTTGTATGTGAACTATCGAGAGATTAAAATTTAATCCCTCCTCAATGGTATGAATCCTCTAACTCCCTGCATATGCTCTGCGGTCAAGAAAAGTATTGACACATATGTACACTCAGATATTTTTACACATTATTGATACTCAAAATATGCAAATCGGTTGAAATCCATGTCGAATTTTTAATCGCATCATATTCTTTTATGTGTCATGTCATTGCAGTGAAAGGGAAAAGGAAGTTTTTAAAAACTTAACTATTACTATAGTATAGGCATAATCTCAGGGTCGTATACAGAAACAAAATCCAAGAGAGGTTGTTGAAATTAAATTCACATAGATCTTACAAGTATATAAGGTTTATGGAAATTCAAGGGAGGTGCTCAACAAACAGTCCTGAAGGAGAGCCTCACTAGAAACTTCTTTTGGCGGTGGGGAAGTAGGAGAGTGCACTAAAATATTAAATTTCAATCTTTAAAATAATTGCTCTATTAAAAAAATATTTTATTTAATTGTAACTAAATACTATGCTTTTTATTATTGAAGACTACTTATTATGTGCTATTAAGTCAAAATTTACTTATGCCTATTTATCATTAGCATCTGTAAGCTCTAATATTAACCCAACATTGCAAAAATGACGCTAAATTAACGAAAACGAAGTCAAATTGATGAATTCATTTTTCAAATATTTCAATATAAAGACTATACGGCTTATTATGGATACTATCAATATTGGTAATTGTCAATTTAGAATTGCGTGAAATATAAGTTAATTGCCTGTTTCGAAATAATTTTACATGTTGTCATTCGGAAAAGCGCAATTCAGTTTTAAAATCATTGTCCCGTTATTCTTTCAACATGAAAGAAATAAATTTATTGCATTATATAAGGAAAGTCATATGCTGCCCACATATTTTTACTTTCCTTATATAATGTTTAAGGAAAGTATTGTGACGGGATCGAAAATTCGAAATCGAGTTTTCGACGGGAGAGCACGTTTCAAGCATTCCTGATCACGAATCAAGCATTTTTGAAATGATGTCTGTGTGTGTGTGTGTGTGTGTCAGTGAGTTTGTGGAGACGATAACTGACGAACGAATGGACCGATTCGAACCAAATTTGGTACAAAAATCACAATCCGTAAACACTGGAAGCCTATTGTTTTAATAGGTAATCGAATGTTCAGAACCCCCCTAAATTTTCGAATAAAATTTTGAAAAAATCGTCAAAAAATCAAAACCACTAATAAAGTTACGCAAATAGACATTTCTTATGTAATTTTTCATTATAAAACGATTGACATAAATTTTAGAACGCTAACATGAACCGTTCTCTGGATATTGCACATTTTTCAAAAAAATTATTAAAAAGTCATATAAAATGAAAAAAAAATATTTCCTATTGAGAAACATGTTCACTTTTCATATGTAATACCATGCGATAAATTGGGTGACATCATTCTCGTGGATCTAGCTCGTACCATTCATGAAAAAAGATACTTTGAGTAATACTTTTGTATTTGAACGCCAATAGTCATTTATCTGCTGAAAGAACAACTTATTTCTTCGTCCATAACGCTTGGCGAGATTTTGGCGACGAATTTGGCGGAATGTCGGAAACTTGGCGACTTTTTGAAATGTTGCCTAATCAACGAATATCTCGCCAAATGGATAAAAATGACGCTAAATCAATGAAAATGACGGCTAATTGTCGAAAATTCAATATCTTGGAAAGAATATTAGTATCTACTATAAGAAAAACCTATTTTTTTACTGTAAAAGTAGTAAATTCATTACATTATATAAGGAAAGTCATGTGTTGCCCACACCAGATTTTTTTTTTTTAACTTTACTTTGCAAAACGTGAAGAAATAAACCACGCTTTGCAACGCGTATTTTCTTTAGTGCCTTAAAAGTTTTAAAAAGTAGAGCCATCAGTAACCACGTAAAAGTTGACAGCTCTGTCATTGCTGATCGCAGTTGATCTTTATGTTCTATTCACACAGCATCCCTTTTGATCCCCTAGTCCCTTTACTTAATCCTTTATCGTAAACTCTTTCCTATTAGAGGCTATCTCCCCAATTGTATCCAATAGTTTAGCTGTCATCTTGGTTTAAACTACACGGAAGATAAATATCTACTTATTCTCGCAAGTAACAACAGGAGTAAATATCACCAATCTAACAATATTTATAATATGGACTTTTAAACAAAGTTATCACTAACCAACTTTACCAAAAATCTTATTTAAACAGTTGCAACAAATCTTCCTTTAAATCATAAACTTTGACGAACATTATTTTGTTAGTGCTTTGAAAGTGAATAAACTTCGGTAATCTTTGCTTCAAGACGGGAGAGGGGGTTTCCTCATTGTGTAAAGATCCAGGAAGTTCTTGTTCGATTCACGTTCTAACAGGTAACTCTTGTACGCCTATGCTCACTTCTACGATCAGTAAGTAGGGTTACCAAACGGTAATTGGCCTTTCACTAGGCCCCAGAAGATCGTTCCATGTTTACTTTTTGGCAGGTGTTGAGCAGAGGTAGAGGTCATTTAATTTCAGGAAAGGGGTGAGAGAGAACAAGGAAGCGTAGAATATCCTTTGTCAAGAGAGTGTCAAGATTCGACAATAAGCCTTTGGGGAAACTGATGGTGGTTTTGTTATCGATAGTCAACGCAACCGTTTCGTTTGCAAGGAAATATAATTGAGTTTCACTGGTTATCAAGGAGGGTTCACGAACAAATAGGCTTTTCTTCGTGAGTAAATAGTAAGTAAAATAGATTCAATCATGCCTAAACGGGACTCCTTTACAGTTGCATAAATTATTTGGAGTGCAATTTTTTTCACGACAATCATTATCAGAGAGATAATGAATCTTGTTATGAGTTTATCTTTACAAGTTGTTCTTTTAAAAAATTTAAATATCAGTCGGCAATAGGTTAGCGGTTTTTCTGACTTGTGTTAATGTAGAAACTAGAAACTGTTTAATCTTGTCTTTTAGGCTTGTCTTTTAGAAAATTCTTTATGAATGCACATGCATTCAGGATCTCGGAAGGGTAAAGCAGGCACGCCATTTAGGGCAGGGGCGTTGCCCCCCCCCCCTCCCCCAAGATCTGGAAAACTCTTTTGATTTGTGACTGCAGAAAAAAAAATGTCTAACATTTGTCGCAATTTGTTAAATTGTAGCTTAATTCCTGTTACAAAACAAATCACATCACCACAATACTGTGGTAAATAAGTGCCCTTTCTCAATGAAAATGAAGAACTTTATCACTTATCCACTGAAAAGGTTTTCAGCTAGCTACTTCAGAATATCATAGTAGGTCCAACTTCAGGTGCGTATTTCTCAACCCGTGCATAAGGCAATCGTTTTGTCAAGAAAGTTATTGTTATTGCCTTCGCCTTTGTGCAAAATACTTGCATGGTATAGAGAAAGTTTGCTTTGTTTAAACACCATTCTCCGAGTGAAAGAAAGGCGACAACCGTTCCTTTTATGGATTTCTAGGATGTTAGGATTTCATCAGTAATAACCAGAACCCTATAAATCTAGCGATTATTGCCTGTTAGTACCCCAACCCCATTCCACTCCATCTAATATTTGCCCGTTCACCTGAGAGTCTTGAAATTTGGCATGTACACATAGACCAGTGATTTAATTGCTGGGAAATTGTATAAGTTAGCAAATTTGAAATCCCTGGGGTGGAGGTATAAGGGGGGAGGGGGATAATATCGAAAATTAAAATGCATTCAAAACGATCGAGTAAGGAGGATCAAAAGAAAGTTCACATCAAGACTGAAATGCAAATACCAGTTCGTTTTGTTTTTTCATATATTGGCTGCGGGGATGAGGGGGGGGGGGGGGACCTTAACTTTCGTTTTTTCTAGTTTAGCAGAAAGTAAACGAAAAAATCTGAAGCAATTTTCCCAGATACATTAGTCCAACTCAAATATAGGAAAAAATCCGTGATATACAAAATTGATTAAGAAAAAGATAGTAACTGAATGTGGGGTTGAAAATTAAAAATCTATCAACCTATCAAGTGGAGAATCAAACTATCAGACGGCAGGAAAAGTACGAAGTACTAAAATTTTAAGTTTGCATTTATGGGAGGCTTGCTTAAAAACCATCATGTTTTTGTTTTGTCTTCGTTTAAAAATTAAAATGACAGAAAATCCTAAAACATTTTTCAGAGATACATCGACCAAATTTAATATTTAGATATTTATTAACCAAAAATAAACAGGTATTTTAGACCTCTTAGTATTCATGCATTCCTTAAATTTGAGTTAGGAAGATAATTAAAATCAAACATAATTTCTAATGTGAGTCCTTACTCACGTCATTATCGTTCGTTGTATAACAATAAGCATATCCACATATTCGGCGATTTGGGTTTGTTTACGTTAATTTCTTCTAATAAAGTAAGACATTACATTATATTATGTTAAAATACATTTTTCATTTATAAACACTTTATACACAACATTTTTGCTTTATTTTATAACATTGAGCAGATTAATTAAATCTCAACAGACTTTATTTTCCGGCCATTTGAGGAAGGGGATGCCAAAACCGATTTAATGAGATAATTTTGAGTCGCTTTACTAAGGTAAATAACACTATATAAAATGTATACTAAAATATTCTTTTCGAAGATATCTTTGATATAAAAACTTAATTTTATTAACTTAAACAAACTTAAAGGTCTTCTACATTTAATAACTTTCAGTTAATAAAAAATTTCCCGTGATTTTTCACGGGTAGTCACTAGTTATTTAAATAATTATAATTTTATTTATATCACAGTAAAGTCCGCGTACTACGCCCATCCAAGTACACCACGGCCATGCATGAGAAACAGGAACATCAACTGCCATCTACCCTCTCATCCGCTCCTAATGTTCACAGATACATGCGAACCATACACCGTCCCATTCAATATTATTGTTTCTTATACGACTCCCGATCGAAACATGCATACTATACCAACCCGACATGCATACTATATACAAACATGCATACTATACCATACTATAATTCTCTAACAAACTAATTTATAAAGCTTAACACCTCAATTATTTTATTAAGTTTACAATTTCTGGTCATACCACTGAAAACAAGGGACTCCCTATAACTTTATGGGTCATACCCTTCAGCTCCAACCAATCTATCTAGAATTAAAGTTTGTTTGATTGCATTGCTTAAAACGTGAATTTGAAGTTAAATTAAGAAATAAGTTTCTCTAACGCCATGGTTTAAATATTCATATTGTGGATTTTTAAATTTGATGACCTCTTGATATTAACATTATGAATTACAGTGCTTAGAATACCAGTCACTATAGCTAAATTATGGTATTCCAGTCACTAAAGCTGAATCATGGAGGTGGTCTCATCTCTAACTCCATGAGCGGAACAGTGTTCCTTTGCATTGTTGTAACAATGCCTTCCGTCTGAGATTGTAAACACAACAAAGATTAAATTTTGAGAAATTATTTTTTCAGGTCCAAGGATTAAAAACTGATTTCAGATTTGCATTCAGCATAGCCCAAATAGTATACAAGAGCATTTTTAGCTCTCGGAGTTGCACTGGATGTTCTGACATACCGACCTGCGCTTTTAGAGAAGTGATTCATTTTAACCTTCGCGTAAATCCTCATTCATAAGAAGTTAAAATAATAATAATAATAATAATAATATTTATTATTTATATTTTTAATCGAAGTAATTATTATATACACTTGAATAATTAGAAGAAAAACTGCATATTTATAAAAAAATCTGATGTGGGCAGCATATGACTTTCCTTATATAATGTAATGAATTTACTACTTTTACAGTAAAAAAAATAGGTTTTTCTTATAGTAGATACTACTATTCTTTCCAAGATATTGAATTTTCGACAATTAGTCGTCATTTTCATTGATCTAACGTCATTTTTATCCATTTGCCGAGATTTTCGTTAATTTGGCAACATTTCAAAAATTCGCCATGTTGGCGACATTCCGCCAAATTCGTCGCCAAAATCTCGCCAAGCGTTACGGACGAAGAAATAAGTTATTCTTACAGCAGATAAATGACTATTGGCGTTCAAATACGAATATATTACTTAAAGTATCTTTTTTCATGAATGAAACGAGCTAGATCCACGAGAATGATGTCAATAAATTTATCGCATGGTATTACATGTGAAAAGTGAACATGTTTCTCAATAGGAAATATTTTTTTTTAATTTTATATGGCATTTTGATAATTTTTTTGAAAAATGTACAATATCTCGAGAACGGTTTATGTTAGCCTTCTAAAATTTATGTCAATCGTTTTCTAATGAAAAATTACATAAGAAATGTCTATTTGCGTAACTTTATTGGCTGTTTTGATTTTTTGACGATTTTTTCAAAATTTCATTCAAAAATTTCGGGGGGTTCTGAACATTCGATTGCGTATAAAAACAATAGGCTTCTAGTGTTTACAAATTGTGATTTTTGTACTAAATTTTGTTCGAATAGGTCCATTCGTTCGTCAGTTATCGTCTCCACAGACTCACTGACACACACACACACACACTTTCACACACACACAGACATCACTTCAAAAATGTCTGATTCGTGATCAGGGATGCTTGAAACGTGCTCTCCCTTCGAAAACTCGAATTCAAATTTTCGAACCTGTCACAATACTTTCCTTATAATACATTATGTATATAAGGAAAGTAAAAATTATTTTTTTTTACTTTTAACATAGTTTTTTAGGAACATAGTACAAAGTATAACACAACACATAAAACAGGTGTGTCAATGTGAAAATTGATTCATTATATCCTTGAAACAATTTAACAGTTCAATACCGTTAAAACAGGTTACAAGCGTTAAAATCTGTTGTGAACAACAGCTC
The DNA here is from genome assembly GCA_951213105.1 of Amaurobius ferox. Classification (NCBI taxonomy): domain Eukaryota; kingdom Metazoa; phylum Arthropoda; class Arachnida; order Araneae; family Amaurobiidae; genus Amaurobius; species Amaurobius ferox. Next base: position 73,318,980 of record OX578136.1, read on the forward strand.
ATGACATTCCGAGCGAACTCAGATTCATTTTCTCTTTATTTCATTAATAATTCATTAAATTGAGTTTAATGCACTAAATAAGACACATAATTAATTGAAATTGCACCGAATTTACATTTTTAGTTCAGATTTCGATTTCATTTGGTAACTGATGGTCTTTATTCTCAAAACTGGAGTAACAAAACTGCAAAAATACGAAAAAAAAAATCTTGAGAACGACTAGACCTAGAGTAATGTGGTTGGTCCTATTAATTTCTTCATTAAAGATTACACATAAAACAAGCACTTAATCGATGCATTTGAGCATACGTAGTCTTTTATTTTAGATTTTGACGATTTTTGCGGGCCGTAAACAGGTTCTTATTTCCTGAATCATACCAAAATCTAATCAGCACTAGGGTAACTCTCTACCAAATTTTGCGAATTTTCGTCAATTAGTTTTCTAGTTAGCTAGAGTTGATACAGCCAATTTTTGCGGTTCATTTTGCAAAAAAAAAAAAAAAAAAAAAAAAAAAAAAAAAAAAAAAAAAATCAGCACCAGGGTCATTCACAGGTGACTTACCTATAAAATTTTATAAAATTCGTTCAATTAGTTTATGAGTTAGAGTGGATACATACATTGACATACACACACTGACATCACGCTAAAAATAATTTTTTTTTTGTGTTCCAGAGGTCTCAAAAAGCACAGATCCATCGAATACTCGAGTTGCGATTTTCGGCGTGATTCCAATACTTTCCCTATACATTACCATGTATTGCAATGAGCGTGAAAATCTTAAGTGGGTATCACCTGACTCATATTATATGACTCTGTGGACTCATATTCACGTTTGCTTTATTTTTTTAAATAATTCATTGAGTTTAATTGCACAAAATAACAGCCATAATTCTTTTAAATTACACTAAATTTGCACTGAACTTATTTTCAAAGGTGGTTTAGCAAAAATACGAAGAAACTAAAGTATCTCGAGAACGGCTAGTTCTAAAGTAATGGCGTTGGTCTTATTCTTTTAGTCGTCAGAAATTACATATAATATAAGCATTTAATTGATATATTTGAAAAGACGTAGTCTTTTATTTTTAGATTTAATGATTTTTGTGTGCCACTTTGCAAAGAGAGGCAGGTTCTTTTTTTCCGAATCGTACCAAAATCTTATAAGCACCAGACTAATCTGCAAGTGATTTATCTACCAAATTTTGTAAAATTTGGCTTTTTAGTTTTGCAGCTAGAGTGGATAAAGGGAATTTTTGAGGGCTATCTCGCAAAATAGCAGGTTATTTATCGGGCTAGCCTGCGTAGGTTCGTCATAGGAAAGCTCTCTCTCTCTCTCTCTTTTTTAATAACTCAAAAATTGGAGTAGGTCCATATTGAGTATGCACTGTCTTTTGTTGTAGATTTCATTTTTTTAGTAGTTGTAGATTTTATATCTCATATTACTGTTTGTTGTAAATTTTATTTCTTTTATTTTTTATTCTGTTAGAGCTCTGGATAGCCAGCCTACTCGTCGGGAAATGATAAGTAACACCAGAGAACCTAGTAATAACACCCCAAGACATATTTAATTAACTGGGGTGTGGTTCAACCCGACTGTCTCATATCAGAATCATGTTTCAAATATCTTGTGAATTTTATTTTATTTTATTTATTTAAATATTTATTTTTTATAAATTTTGCAAAAAACATTTAAAAAAATCTGTATTGTTGATCCAAATAACTACAATTGTAGCATGCTGCCTTTCATTTTAAAGGACTTGAAAATTTTTTTTGATTGATACCAATTTTCACAATGTACCCCTTCGGGGTGTATATATATATATATATATATATATATATATATATATATATATATGTATATATATATATATATATATATATATGTATATATATATATGTATATATATATATATGTATATATAAATATATATATGTATATATATATATATATATATATATATATATATGTATATATATATATATATATATATATATATATATATATATATATATATATATATATATATATATATATATATATATATATATGTATGTATATATATATATATATATAAACTTCTTCACTTTGTTATTTTCAATAATTATATTTTTCAAGGAAATAAATTATACTTTCCAAGTCTCAGGAGTTCCACAGGGTGGCTGCAGTAGCAGTATGTTAGCTAATTTATATCTTTATCATTATGAACAGTCTTTTACATCAATAGATTATACATTATGCAGATATGTTGATGATCTGATTTGCTTAGTATATACTGAAAATTGTGTCTTAGATATAGATTTCTATCCTAACAATTTGGAATTAATTCCTAATGAAACTACTATTAATAAAAATATTAATTTTTTGGATTTAAATCTTATTATTGAACCTTCTAATAGTATTGTTACTAATTTATATGATAAAAAAGACTCTTTTAATTTTAGCATTAATAAAATCTTACCATTTAATTCCTGCAACTCGATTCTATTATTTACAAATATTATACTTAATCAGCTTTTTAGAGTTTATAGATTGTCATAAAAAAGTGTCATGCTATACATATTAATAATCTAAAAATTTCCAGCAATTTATATAAATATCCATCATATTTAGTAAATGGTATAGTTAAAAAGTTTGAATTAGCTGAATTTTCTTGAATTCTCTTCTTAGTATCTTATATTAGCCAGACATCAACATTCTCTTGAATAAACATTACATTGTATTTACATCCCCTTATACATTAGATTCACTCTTATTTTGTAAATGGTATAGTTAAAAAATTTAGATTTGCTGGATTTTCTTGAATTCTATTCATAGCTATTTATATTAGCCAGATATCTCCATACTCTTGTTTTAATAATATTTTATTTTTACATCCACTTACACATTAGCCTTTCTATTATTAGCCATTCCTGGTTGTATATTATCACTTATACTTGCCTTTTCGTATTACTGTTATATATTTCTTACGAATGGCAATAGTAGATCATATCTTTTTCCTTTGAGAATGGCAATACTGGTCTCTTCATTCTGAGTTCCCAGGTTCGACAAGTTTGTGCATTTGTTGAGTTATATTCCAGATATTCTTTTTTCCTTTTATTTTTTCTTCTTTATGTATGTTGTCCAAGTAGAAATAGTTTATAGATATATTCTAATTTTTCTTCAGAAACATACATTTCTGTGTTTGCTTCTACAAGACACTTGAACTTGAGAAAGAGTTTTGAAGAAGTGGACAAATCCATGATTTAGGCCTAGACGTTGTCCACGTGTATAGCACTATTGCTTGGATTTCATCGGTTTTTCTTTTATCGATTCCATACCATTGATTTTTGATTATTTTCATTAACTTGATGATTCGAAATTTGTATTTTTTTCCATTTGCTTGAAGATTTGCTGATGTATACTTTTGAATTGTAAGCTTATTTGAAAGTTAGGTTTTTCGAGTTACAGTTTCTCACTTTTCTTTCATTGGACTTTCAAACTTTTCTTATTATATATATATATATATATATATAATTATTCAAGACCATTTATCTTGCATCTGATTTATAGATGACATAGGTCTTACTGAGGTGCAGAGGAACTACGAAGGAGTCGCAGATAAAAGTTACCTCATAGAATACCAGAACAGTTTTAAATACATTTTATTGAATATCTTTTCTTTATAGTTAGGTAAACTATTTCTTTTTTCTGTCAGTGCACATGCACTCAAAATTATCACGAAACACTTAAAAAACTTGTCCACCCCAAACGGTCAAGTAATCTTTGCTCTAAATAAAACTACTTTGACCGTCTTGGAGATAAGTCTGTTTGAACAAGAGATGATTAATCCATTCTACTTAGACGTGTTTACTTCAATTCAAAATAACCTAACGTTTGATGTTTAGATTTTTTTTTTTAACAAGTTTGTTCCTGTGCTGGAAATCATAAACGAAGTAGGAATTTTGGTCCACCCTGGAGAACGGATAAAATATTTTTTTTTTCTTCTCAAAATGTCTTTACAGATCCTTCAGCTGATCTGGAAGGCTGAAAATTTGTACATTCATAGCATCAACCATGACACAGAACTTAATTGATCAAATTTTGATTAAAATTATACAGTTATGCCTGCTTAAAACGAGCCCGCATTTAGCGAGATTGCAGACTTAACGGAGCAATTATGAGCTTTTAAGTGGGTTTAAGTTGCGCGATTGCAGATTTAACCAAGAAATTATGAACTTTGAATTGATACAATGTTGTTTTAAGTCTTGTTTTTAACGAGCAAAGTTTACAGTTTCCCCCAAAAGAATGAAACTGAATTAAAGACAAAACTAGAGATTAAAAGTCAGAACAAAAGAAAAAATTAAAAAATCTGATGTGGGGAGCACATGATTTTCCTTATGTAATCCAATGAATTTACTACTTTTACAGTAAAAAAAAAAGTTTATTCTTATAGTAGATAATTATATTCTTTCCAAGATATTGAATTTTCATCAAATAGTCATCATTTTCATTTATTTAGGGTCAATTTTATCCATTTGGCGAGAATTTCGTTAATTTGACAACATTTAAAAAAGTCGCCAAGTTGGCGACATTCCGCCAAATTCGTCAACAAAATCTCGCCAAGCGCTATGGATGGAGAACTAAGTTATTCTTGTAGCAGATAAATGACTATTGGCGTATAAATGCAAAAGTATTACTCAAAGTATCTTTTCTCATGAATGGAACGAGAGTTAGATCCGCGAGAATGATGTCACCAAATTTATCGCATGATATTATATATGTAAATTGAACATGTTTCTCAAAAGTTAATATTTTTTTATAATTTATGGAATTTTTTGATAAATTTATTGGAAAAATGTGCAGTATCTCGAGAACGGTTCATGCTAGCGTTCTAAAGTTTATGTCAATCACTTTCTAAGGAAAAATTACACGAGAAATGGCCATTTGCGTAACATTCGACTGTGTTTAAAAACAATAGGCTCCCAGTATTCACGGATTGTAATTTTTGTACCAAATTTCATTCGAATCGCTCCATTCTTTCATGAGATGTCGTCTCCACAGACTCACTGACACACACGCATACTTTCACACACACATGCTTTCACACACACATACTTTGACACATACAGACGCACACACAGACATCACTTCAAAAATATTCGATTCGCGATCAATGATTCTTGAAACGCGCTCTCCCGTCGAAAACTCAAATTCGAATTTTCGACCCCGTCACAGTGCTTTCCTTATACATTATACTATGTATATAAGGAAAGTAATAACCTTGTTCCATGATGTAGGAAGACGGTGCGATGTAGGGGTTGCAACAGAGACATGTTGCAATGAGCCATAGACTTACGCAGGGGGTCATAACCTTCAATTTGTAGAAAAAAAAATTCATTATTTTTCCATTATGTCCATACTGGAAAATGAAATTTAATGCTTACTCCCCCCCCCCCCCCCCCGCGCCCGAGCATATCCTTTCCTAGTTCCTGGCTAAATCTATGTTTCGAACCCCTTGTTGGTTTTCACTTTACATTGACACCCAAGAGGTGTTGGTAACCCTGATGTACGATAAGAAAAGATTATGTGGATAAAAAAAAAAAGAACGAATTGAACATGATTAACAGGAAAGGATGGCTATCATGAAGCCAATGAATCTCGATCTAAAATTTGGGAGATAAGCATGTGATATTGCCTCCAGAGCCCTGTTAGCTTAGTTGGTATAGCGTCTGAAAATTCAGTTCACCAAGTAGCAAGGATCTTGTAAGAAGGCCCTGGACTTTGTTTTGCAATACAGACTCTATGGTGGATTAATTTCATTTTCCCTTAATTGGGGGGAAGGGGAGATATGACACCATACCCATTCCTACGCCACTGCTTCGAGTATCACCTCCCTGAGTATAACTTCGTAGATTTCATTTAACCCTTTTAAACACTGACAGCTTCAATTCAATGAATTGCTTTGTTCAACAATAAGTTATGACAGTTTTTGTCAAGGATTTACATTGCAAATACTATTTTCAGGCTCTTTTTGTTACATGTGCACGTTCTTTTAGCACAAGCGATGGAGCCCGTGCTTCTGAGGAAATGCGGTCTTGTACTGCAACATACTACATACTTCAGTTCTATCTTTGGCGAATTCCTCCGTATGAATTGCTGTTTGAAATAATATGATATTTCATGTAAAATTTTAACTTCAATTTTCAGAAAGAATTTAAACATTTTGTGCGCGTTTTTCATATAGTTTTCAAAGACAGAAAACGTAAGTAGAAAATTAATAAATAAATAGAACAATTTGTTTGCAGAAAAAATACGTTCTTTTTTTCTTTTCTTTTACAAAAAATTCTTTCTTTCTTCTTTTTAAATCACAAGGCACTTAATGTCCAAATGACCTTAGCAACGCATCCATAACGCCCGCAAAATAAACAGTGACCCTTTTCTCCCACCAATAAGAAATGAGCTTTCGATTTGGGGGGATGGTATTAGTCAGCTCCAGCGGGGGAATGGTCAATCTACCTTGGCCACATTGCACCTGCATTAAAGGACAGTTAGGATTCATTACAGCAGTTTAACCAGCAGCGAGTGGTTAGTATTTTAGATTTTCGTCGATCGTGTCTTCTTCACGGTAAATTAAAAAAAATGTCCCCCAATCCACTTGGGAGTCCGTTTCCAGCCAACCAGTGGATGTATACTTCCGATGAAAACGCATTGAATGATATCATGTGCATTATTCAGAGGTCAGTAATAATTTTTATTAATAAGGAAGTATTTTGATGATTTGCTTATTTATTAATTATTTCAATAATTAATTTTCCTCACTGAAATGCTGCTCAAGCTAGGGATATACCCTGATGAGCATAATCATATCTCGAATGTTTATGATTGTGCATTTTTATTTATTATATAAATAACTCATTTTGAAATACTGAAGATGCTGCTTAAGTTAGTAAAAATCATCTAGGATTTTGATGATATATTTATTTACTTAAATATATATTTATTTACTTAATGCATATTTATTTACTTAAATAATAAATTTTGCAACATTGAAATACTGCTCAAGCGAGTGAAATATTTAGCGGGGTGCACATATGTATCTTAGATTTTGCATACTTGTTTACTTAATTAATTTATCTTGCAAAGCTGAAAACTTTCTTAGTTCGTGTCATTCCTAAAAGGGTGAAATTGCATCGCAAATTTTAATGATTACATATTTCCTTATTTAATTTATTATATTTATTTATTTAATTTATTTATTATATTTATATCATTTATTATATTTAATTATTTATTATATTTATTTATTTTGTTGAAACTACTATAAATTTCTGTTGTTATAATGGATAAGAATTTTGAATATATCTCCAATCACTGTAGTTTTTGAAATTCTAATTTTATTCAATTTTAAAGCAAATGCTTTAAGAAAATATATTTTCAGATAATCTGTTAAAATATTTCTTTACTCTTAAGCATATTCAGTCACAGTCATCATATGTTTCTAATATGCATTTGAAATTCGGTGGAATTCTCTTTGGAAAATGCAGAAATTATTTTGATATAATAGTAGTATTATTTACTAGTAGTTAAATTTCTGTTATTATAATGGACGATAATTTTGAATACATCTCCAATCACTAGTTTTTAAAATTCCAATTTTATTTAATTTTAAATTTATTAATTTCTTAAATTTTTGAAGATGAGAACGCTTTAAGAAAATGTATTTTAGCTAATCTGTTAAAATATTTCTTTATTATTTTGATATGATAGTAGTATTATTTAATTGAAATTTTCTTACAAAACTTGTTTGGCTTTATTTAGTACTTTTTATAAGCATTCATGATTGATATCTATATTACATTTAATTAACAATTAATTTCAATTTATGAAGTATCTATATTATCAATCACCATGAATAATCAATAATTCAATTTTCGGTCCTCATGTGAAAATTTTCTGTGTTCGCCACTTGCTCAAGTGCATATAATGTGTTTCGCAATAAACGAAGTTAATTTAAGTGTTTCCTTGCAAAACTGAACGAATTTAAATTATTGTTCTTAATACGCCATTTACGTACATATAATGTGTTTGGCGCGCAAAACTAAGTTAATCTAAGTTACTTCTTACGAAACTAATATTTTTTCAAAGTAAACTTGTGAACAAAAGTAAATAAAAAGAAATATTTTTTGTGCCAATTTGATACTGATAATAATAATTGATATGCAAGCGAGCCTAAATAATGCAGAGAATATAAATGTATAAGAAAGTCAATATACTTTTGTTTTAAATTTCTTTGACAGAGTTGACATTAATGAATTATTAATGAGCAGTTTGTCCTTCTCATTTTGACTCAGAATGATTAAGTTTGGTCTTTCTTATTATGACTCAGAATGAGTAGAGTTTCGTCTTTCTTACTATGAGTCAGAATGAGTATAGTGTTTCGCCTTCTATGACTCAGAATGAGGAGGATCTTTCTAACCATGACTCAGAATGAGGAGGAGCTTTCTAACCGTGACTCAGAATGAGGAGGATTATTCTAACCATGACTCAGAATGAGGAGGATCTTTCTAACCATGACTCAGAATGAGGAGAACTTTTATTTTCTTATTATGACTTATTACAAAGCCTGGGGATTGTCTTTCTTATTATGACTTGAAATGAGGAAAGTTATCCCATTTCAAACGCCTTGTTCATTCAAACATAAAATTAGGCAATCTTAAACCTCCTGCACTTTTAAGTTAAAAACAGTTTGAATTTTCCTTAACCGGAAAGTTATTGTACTTCCCTGGTTAAAATGCTGTTTTTTCCCCCCCTCTTTCATCAGAAACAATTTTTTTTTTCCAAATTGATAATCGAGAAACATTAAAAAAAAGTAGTGTTTGCCAAAATGCACTTTTAAACAGTCATCTGCTATAATAGTTTGAGAATTTGAGTAACCAGTTTTCTCGAAAACTACTGAGCCTATTGAAACCAAATGTCCCATTTTGGTACTACGAAAAAATGTTTCATGAAAAATTAACTTTGCAATTTTGTTGGGTTTTTTTATTTGCTCGGGTCGTTTAAAGTATGCACGTGCATTCTTTTCTTTCAAAATACCGAAAAGTATTCAAACAATTGAACAAGATTTGAGTATTAAGGTATTTCGTGAATCTAAAAACGCCAAATTTTTAATTAAATTAATTAATATTTTTTAATTAATTCACATTTTTTTTACTTATGTAAAATATCATAATCTCTTACCTGGTTTGCATGAAATTTTGCATACTGTAGTATATAGTTGTATAAAACACAAAATTGTATTTTGTGCCACAGTAAATAGTTGTATTAAACGCAAAACTGTATTTTGTGCCACGTAAATATTTTCCACTTTTACCGAAAGAACAAAAATGTAATCTATGTAGACGTCAAGATGCCAGGAAATCCACACTTCCAGCAATGTACTGCCAACCTACATTTTTTTTCTAGCCTACATCTATATCTAATTCTACAACCCACATCTATATCTAATTAATATATCTAGTTTATTTTTTTTTATTTTGTGATAGTTATAACTACTGCGCATAAAATGGAGAAAATCCGACAGGGATAAATACAAAACAACCTAAACTGAATAAAATTTCGAATAAAATATTTCGATTTAAACGTTTTTGGGTAAATGAGGTTGAGTCCAAAAAACAATAAGTATTATCGTCCTATACACTGTAAAACATCTACCACTTTTGCACATTTTCTTCAGCTATTTCGTTGATAATTTGGGCAAACTGATAAGAAAATCCACAATTGTAGGTGTTCATGAAAATACCAGATTCATTTCTGAAATATACAGCAAATTATCGTCTGTCGAAGAGTAATTTTTGTATTTTTACTGTCCCTGCAATACGTGGTATTGTATAGGGAAAGTAATGGAATCCTGTGGAAAATCGCAACTCGAGTTTTTGATGGATCTACACGTTTTGGGACTTCTACAATACGATAAAACCATTTTTAGCTTGACGTCTGTGTGTGTGTCTATCTGTCTGTGCAATGCATTTACCCACTCTTCCTGAAAAACTAATTGACCGAATTTTATAAAATATGGTAGGTAAGCCACTTGTGGGTGACCCCGGTGGTGATTAGATTTTCGTACGGTTTGGAAAAAAGAAATCTACCTTTTCTTGAAAAATGACCCACAAAAATTGTATGTATCCACTCTAGCTGACAAACTAATTGACTAAATTACACAAAATATGGTAGATAGTTCGCTTGTAGGATACCGCAGTGCTGGTTAGATATTGGCTTGATTTGGAAAAAAAGAAGCTGCCTCTTTTGCGAAATGGTCCGCAAATTCAAAATAAAAGACTACATGCTGAAATGTATCAATTAAATACTTGTTTCAATACTTGTTTAAATACTGATTATTAAATATACAATTTTGAGAGAAACTCGTAACTCCAAACAGGCAGTCTTTCAGGGATGTTTGGCCGGGGGGGTGGGGGCAAATGAAACTTTAGAGGGGGCACGTTTTCTGTTTGCCCTATATATGTATATCTAAATGCTGTCACATAAATAGAAACTAGGTTAATATAAAATGTCTCCGAAGGGAGAGGGGTATACTCGTCGCCCCCCCCCCCCCCCAGAATGTATACCTGAAAGAAACACCGGCTCCAAATACAAATAATAGAGTTCACTTTCTTAAAGATTGTTTTTTAACTAAAGTCATCAGAAGCATTTATTTTTCATAGAAGTGAAGCTATTTGATGCTTCTATGCACTAAACCTGAAACATTTGAAAAGATTTTATGAAGCGTATTTTTTGAAAAATCATAAATGCTGATTTTCATATTTTCTATTTTAATCAGGCAAAAACATTCCTGTATTATATATATATATATATATATATATATATATATATATATATTATATTTAAAAAAAAACAAAAAAAAACAGTTTAGTGCATGCATATTTATTATCTCAGCATGTTCCGCAATTTCTAAGTAAATATGATCATAAATTTATTGTAATCATGATACACAATTATTAAACAGACAAGAAGTAAAAGTAAAAAAGTTTTGAAAGTGCCCCTTTTATTATTTGTATGCAACTTAAATGTATGAAAAATATATTTATCAAGATGCATGTAACTTAAATTTATAAAAGGCATCGACATACCAAATTTAGGCTTTCTAACTGTCCCGGTTCTCAAGTTATTGCCCCAAAACGGGTACGTTCCCGTAATTAGCTAGCCCGCTGAAGTTCAAAATCTAGAGAATTAAAATATACCACAAAAGACAAATACATACCATATTTCAGGTTACTGTGATTAAAGGAGCCTGATTAGTTAGAACCTCAAAAGATTTGAATTACACTGAGAAACAAGCACCACATCATGGTTAAATAAATTGATATCCCCAATAAAACTGGAAGAAATGATGCCAAATTGTTATGTTAAAGACGAATATTTAAAGTGCATTTTTCTGTTTTATGAATTGTAGTGAGCTTTTTAAATATAATTTTATTTTAATTTGATCTATTTGTGCAATTTAATAAAATACGTAAAATATTATAATCTTAAAATTTTGAATTTTAAATTTGATATTAAGTTCAAATAAAGATTAAACAAATTTTGAAATACATAATAAATTTAAAAATACCTCAAACTGCCGTGTAAAATAATCAGAAACTAGAAAACTTAATAACTGCATCAACAATTGATTAAAAGTATCAACCAGTTTTGGTCTTAGAAAAACAGTTTTCTACTTTCGTGGGAGGGGGGGAGGGGAGAAATAACCACACCAGTAAAGGCGTCAGTCAATAAACAGCTGCATCTCGTGAACTGGGAAGCAAATTGTAGCTCATTAAAAATTGACAAAATAAAAAGGAAATATAGAAGGAATTAAAAATTACTGTAAAAAGATTCAAAACACTAATTCAATGAAAAGACGAAAATAATTATAACTTGTGAATAATGAAATAAAAATATGTTCTTTAACTTATCTTCGTGATATACTATTACGCTGAAAAATTAAAATAAAGCAAATGTATTCTATTGGAAAAATAATTTACTTTTAAATATTTCTTTTTTTTTTTAAACATTACTTAATTATCAGTTACTTATGCTTTACACAGTTTACCAAATATTTATTTGATTTTAATTTGTGAATACCTAACAGAAATTAAAATTATATTTATAAATTATAAATATGTTTCAAATTTCACAGTTTTTTCTTAAACATTTTTGTGTAATATCAATTTAAACTTTTAAAAGTATTTAAAATTCCATTTCTGAGAAAGTTAGTTTTCACAGATCACCAAACCCGCCGATAGGGGTGTTAAATACCGAAAAGAAATTAAAATTACTTTTATAAATTATAATTATGTTTTAAATTTCATAGTTTGTTCTGAAATCATTTTTGAGTAATATCAATTTAAACTTTTAAGAATTATAAAATTTCATTTCTGACAAAGTAAGCTTAGAAAATTACCAAACCCGTCGATAGGGAGCGTTGAATACCGAAAAGAAATTAAAACTATTTTTATAAATTATAAATATGTTTCAAATTTCATAATTCCTTCTGAAGTTATTTTTGAGTAATATCAATTAGCTAAAAAGTAAAATCTTCGTTAGAAACACATCATAAATTAAAGGTATCAACTGGTTTCAAAGACAAAATTTAGCGCGTAACTTTGACATTCGCGTCAGGAGAAAATAAATAAGTGGTTGTGTGGTTATCAGTTGGAGTGATTATTCTGTATTTTATATCCTGGAGAAAGGAGCTATTTTTTTCATTCGAAACCAGTTGATACCGTCATAAATGTGATTTATGCTGTGTTGCTAATGACATTTCTTTTTATTTGATTGGCTTTATTTAGTTGACTGACATCATTTTCAATGAAAAGTATCAATTTTTTTTTAGTTTAAATGGAATTTTTTTTTTAATTTAAACGTTTAGATAAACATGATTTCATGGAATACGAGAAATAAAAATAATTTTTTTAGTCCAGTTTAGTTAAAGTAGAAGTAAATTTTATTAAAATTGAATTTCAGTTTCTTTAAAAATTTACAGTCCTAAATTGAAAAGTATCTTACTAGATATTAGCAAGAAAGATCAATCACGCATAAATTGACAACTGACGCAATTAAACTGACGCAACATTGAACTGCTGCTGTGAGTGACATACTTAGCAGCGAGCAGGTGTTTCTCGGCTTTTGAAAAATTCGTATATTTGTTTATTTAATTAATTTATTTTGCAATTTTAGCTTATATTTTTGAAATATTGCTTGGTGTCACGGATTTTAATGATTTTACTAATTTATACAGAAATTATTTTGATATAATAGTAGTACTGTTTTCTAATAGTTAAATTTCTATTACTATAATGGACGATAATTTTGAATACATCTCGAATTACTAATTCTTGAAATTCTAATGTTATTCAATTTTAAATTTATCCATTTCTTGAATTTTCGAAGATGAGAACGCCTGAAGAATTTTTTTAGTCCAGTTTAGTTAAAGTAGAATTAAATTTCATTAAAATTGAATTTCAGTTTCTTTAAAAATTTACAGTCCTAAATTGAAAAATATCTTACTAGATATTAGCAAGAAAGATCAATCACGCATAAAGCAGTGATTAAGAAACACTTTCCAACTGGAATGCAAATTTATTTAAATATCTCTAAATTGCGATGCATTCTGCCCTGATATTTTTTTAAATTATCACAGTACTACAGTAATTTATTATACTTGAAAACTTAAAATATCATCGAAAAAGACAATGCTATAATTACACAAAATTCACTATTTTTAAATGCTATAATCGAAATATAAATCGTCTGCCTCGCTTTGTAATACTAATGAATATTTCATTCATATTACTTATATTCCAGACTTCAGAGGTAATTAATTTTGCGTGAAAAACGATTCATTAATTCTTATGCAACTCAACTTACAATCGCTTGATTTTGTTTACATTCTGCATGCGTTAAAATTAGGCTTTTTTGTAGAATTAATCAAAGTTTAGTGATCATTTAAAATCTAAAATATTGTAACTGCGGTGGCACCGAATTTATAGATACGCGGATAATAAGCAAAAATAAAGCAGCTTTATGAAGGAAGCAACAGTAAATATGAATTTAAATTATCTTTAAACATCACGAATTTTACACAGCGGGAAAAAAAAATGGATGCCATATTTTATTTTGCAATGAGTCACGCGATCTCTTCATACACCATGTATGTAATTAATTCAATTTTTACTTAAAAACACATTTTGGTGAATATATACATTTTTTTTCTACATATTAAGTGATAATTTGAATATTTTCTAAAATTTTCGGAGCAATTTGTTAATTTTAACTTCTTTTAAAATATATTTGAAACATTAAACCGCATAGAGTTCAATGCATTTCATTTTTTTCAACCCAGGTTAAATCTGAAACTAATTGTGTGATATTATTCATTTTCATTCCGATATGTCCCACAGACCGTCTGAACAATGTACTAAAATTTCATTTTGATAAAGTCGTTTATACTAAAATTTCATTTCTATAAGGTCACTTTATTTGTATATTCGTGTTTTATACCTTTAAAAGTTGACTCCCTGCTTAAATTGGCTAAAGCAGACTTAATTTACGTTTAATTAGGAAATGATTTGAAACGTGCATGAATTAAATTTTGGACAAACTTTATGAAGTTTCATTCCGAGTCCCGGATGGCTTTAGTAAAGTAGCACTCCGGATTCAAGGATTGAATTTTCGAGACATGGACTTAATCAGAGAGAAATGAGATGGGGGAGGGGGGGAATCATAATCCTTCAATTTGTAGAATTTCACTATTTCTCCAGTATGCCTATACTAGTTTCAGGCTTTTTTTGTTACATTTGCCTATGCTTTCAACATATACCTAGAAACAAGTGCTTTTGTTAAATACAGTCTTTTGCTGCAACGTGCTATATTTTCTCCTATTTTCGACGGCAACATACACATACTCCTATTTTCGGCGAATTCATCTGTATAAATCATCGTTTGGAATAATATGATATTTCATATAAAAAGTAAACTTCAATTTTCAGAAAGAATTTGAACATTTTATGCTTTTTCATGTAGTTTTCAAAGGCACAAAATGGCATATGTGGTAAAATCCATTAAAGTATACTTTGTTTGCAGAAAAAATACGTTTTTTTTTTTACAAAAATTTCTGTCTTTCTTCTTTTGTTTTTAAATCACAAGCCACTTAAATGACCTCAGTGACGTATCCAGAACTGTCCATAAAATAAATTCCCCCCCTTTCCTTCAAACAATGAGAAATGAACTTTCAATTGGGAGGGGGCGTTATTAGTGCTCCTATTCACCAGTTTGTATACTTGCACCTAAGTAGGGGATTAGGGAGAGTTCAGCGGCACTTCAGAGGCGGTGAATCCCTATACTTTAACATGGGGAACCCTCCGAGGCCAGAAAATGAGTGCATCAACAGAGGCGGTGCTAAAGTCCCATGCTTTAACATAGGGGTTCTCAGAAGTCGGTGTGAGGCAGCACAGTTCCATAAGGTGACGTCACAGAAGAGAGTGGAGTTTATGACGTATATTGTTTTTTCTTTTTCTTTTTTTTTTCCTATATTTTTTGGCAAATGTAAGTTTTCTACTTTTGTATTTTTTTTTTTAAAAATGTGGTAATGGCAAAAATTAACATTTTGTTAAAATGTTCCAAAACCGTAAAAAAGTAACAAAAAATGTGGTAATGGGCAAAATTAACATTTTGCGTCTTTTTTTTGAAAATGTTAATTTCTCTATGGGAATTAACATGGGTTTTCACACTTTTGTAATTTTTTTTCCAAAAATGTGGTAATGGGAAAAATTAACTTTTTGCACAAAATGTCTCAAAAACGTAAAAAAGTAACAAAAAATGTGGTAATGGGCAAAATTAACATTTTTGCGATTTTTTTCAAAATTCCAATTTCTCTATGGGAATTAACATGGGTTTTCGCACTTTTGTAATTTTTTTACAAAAAAATGTGCGTTTTTACAAAAATGTCACTAAAAATGTGGTAATGGGAAAAATTAACTTTTTGCACAAAATGTTGCAAAAACGTAAAAAAACAACAAAAATGTGTATTTTTTACAAAAATGTGATAAAAAAGCGAGTTTTTAAAACAGCAGAATCGCGTGAATTGGGTGTATGGGAGGGGGTGTGTTTCCCCAATCCTTTCGGTCTCGGATTTTAATATTTGTAAGCAATAGCAGATACTTGTTTTCAACTATCCAAATGCAGTAATGTCTCTTTAAGAAATTAGATGCTGTTAGAAAAAATATATTATTTTTTTTTATTGTGGTCCCACCTCCACCCGGTGTATAGGATACACCGCCACAATTTCTATTTTTTTTTCTTTTTTTTCCTTCTTTTTTTTCCTTCTTTCTCTTTTTCCTTTTATTATTTTTTTATTTTAAAGTGTCCGTAGGCATAACTTGTAATGCCGTCCTCGTGTAAATATCTTTTGTCATCAATGGGTGACAAAGCCACCTTGTTCAGGCATACAGTGAATAGTTTATGATGACTACTATCAATTCTAATCTGTTCTTCCATGGTAGGTCTAACACTCAACAGGCATTGTCTATAGTCATTGTGTGTAATTTTCCGTGCAACCACATGTGTAGAAACACCTTTAGCTCTTTTCTTTTCTCCAGCAGCTGATAGAATAGAGTACATTTTAGGTCTAAGTCCTATAAACTCTTGAATGGGGGTTGAATTCAGTTCATCTTTAAAATATCCAATACGCTTTTTATTGTCTTCACTGAAGAGGGGATGATCCTTGGGATAGTCAGAAAAATCATACAAGTGTTTATGCTGGTTCATATCTTCATAAATATCAGCAGTTTGGATTTCATAAGCCAATGAATCAGTATCGGTGAAGAG
Organism: Amaurobius ferox; assembly: GCA_951213105.1. Taxonomy (NCBI): domain Eukaryota; kingdom Metazoa; phylum Arthropoda; class Arachnida; order Araneae; family Amaurobiidae; genus Amaurobius; species Amaurobius ferox. The sequence goes on from OX578136.1 coordinate 73,335,839, forward strand.
AAGCGAAGCTTTTTCACCATATTGGCTTTTAATATGTTTATAATGAAACTCATACATCAGGAGTTTAGATAACTCCAAGATAGCAAAGCCAACGTATATAGGCCGGTTCATTAAAATGCAATTCCTTACACGTTCAACACCCACCAGATCTTCGCTAAAAATCCTGATAGCTCTAAAAGCTGGAGATGCCACCACCTTCAGGGCCCGCTTTGAAGAATTCACTAGTTCAATATTCACTCGATTTCGAAGATTCTCCATCGTTTTTCCAAACACAGCGTTATTAAGCAATTTAAAAAAGTCTTTCTCAAAATTAGTCTTTGCCTTCTTTCTTTCTTCTGTGTTAAATTGGATGTATTTCTCCAACCAGGGCTTCTGATTAAATTTTAAGGTCTTGTGAATTTTCTTGAGTCTTAAACCTAATGATAGGTATAGCTGAAGGTTACGATAGTGAACAATATAATGTTTCTTGTCATGCAGATTGGGTACCAATTTCGTAGTACTAACAAAATGTCCATGATGTAATTGTTGAACCAGTCGTTCAGCATAGGGGGAGAGCATTTCTCGTTCAATCTTCACCCTTTCAGGGGCTAGAGGGTATTCATTATGATAATCATGTAAGGATTCAGGATACTCCAGATCCACTTCAAATATATATCCTTCTTGGGTATTATCCTTTAGACTCATTATCCAGGATTCACTCAAATTTTCTGTAGATATCCATTCAAACCCACCATAGGGCAGTGGTTGAGACATAGCCCAACCATATAGGTTATTGGCATCAAGATAGATAATGTGCTTATCAGGCTTAGTAGAGTCATAATTTTCCAAATAATGATTATTAGCCTCGGATCTACGCTGACTAATCATACATATACCACCGCGGATTCCACGTTCTATAAACAGTAGCATATTTTCATCTGTCAGTAGTTCTAGGGTTTGCTCAGTCATTTTTAAAGAGGCCTGCCAAGCCAGTCCAGGGGCGGTCATCATATGGGCGGCGTCTAAATCATAGTTCCTCTTGCAAATTTTTCGAAAATTCTCAAATACATCGGCTAATAGTAGCACATCTGTTTTCACATACAGGTCGTGATATTCTCCCAAGTTCATTATGTTAAAGGTATCCCATACAGTTTGGGCATGCCGATAATCTTCACTCTTAATATATTCGCCTTTAATATCATTATGAAATGCAGAAGGGGGAGGGAGCACATTTTCATCAAATTTTTGAAAGGATGTCATATAGCTATAGAGATATACTCCTTTCCTAATAAGAGCATTCTGTTGTACTATATCAGGGAAATGTTCTCTGAGAATATGAAATTCACTCAAGTCTAAATTGGAAACTAGCTTTTCCAGGGAAGCATTCAGAAACTGTAGGCTATCAATAAATTGTAAACAGACACGGGGCCCCTCTTTCTTTGAAATCTTAAAAGATATGTATTTTTCAATATTAGTAGCAATCACATCAATTTTATGGTCTTGCAATTTCCCAAAACTCAGCATAATATGATGAGAGTCATAATTTTTTAAATTATGAAACACTACAGGAATATTAATACTTTGCCTATAGTTAAGATTACAGGCATTATGCAGGGCACCTCTATAGGCTCCAGTCACGTGATTGTGATCACGCACACGATCTGTTTTCAGTTCACGATGGCACACGTTACAATGGGTAGCTCTTTCAAAGTCAACTTCATTCTCTTTAGTCATTCGCAGTGGTTTAACATAACGTAATTTTTCTCCAAGATACTGTTTCTCCACTATCAAGTTGTTAAGAAAATGATTCACAGGGTCAATACCTCGATACACAGTAGCTTGTTTCAGGCATTTTCCATCAGGCCCTATAATAACATAAGCATATCCACAAGGTTCATGAATCGCTAGTCTATGCGTGTAAGATCTAATATTAGAGGGTTTAGTAGTGTCTTCTTTAACGATCAGGGCTTCAAAGTCAGCATAAATAATGAAAGGGATGGAATGCTGATACTGTTTGTTCGTGAATTGGAGATATTTCTGATCTTCCGAGGGCATTTTAATGCGCTGAGGTGCATGTTCTTTACAATATTGAGCATGATCTTGCAAAAGATCGTCTCTGCTGTAACGATGTAAACATCTATAACATATATATTGGGCTCCATTGTGCTTAGTTATATCTCCCAGCAAGCGTGACATATTCCTTATAAGAGTATAGTGTTGCTTATCTTCATCACTAATCAACAGGAGATTCACACAGTCTTCATCTTCACGTTTGGATATATGCAAAGGAAAAATCTCTTCGTCTTCATATCCATATACATTTATTCGTATATTATTCAATTTTTCAATCTGAGGAATCTTCACAACTGAGATAGGGTATCGAATATCTCCAAGTTTAATCTCATTTTCAAAACTTTTATAATGTGACACTCTTTCAGGCTTATATTCACGGGATATATAGTATTTGTGGGCTAATAGGCACCACATCAGGCATTTCCCGTCTTCATTTCGAATATTGAGTAAAGCTTTCTTGGCTGCAAGTTTTGTTGGCAAGGGTATATAGCTAGAAGCTGCAAGAGGCTTATACTTTGCACAGAAAACATCTATCTTTCGCATCTTTTGTAAAGTCCATCCAGAGCCTCGGCTGACAAATTCTTCGAATAACTTCAAGATTTGTGAAAAAGCTTCTTCAGCATTGTTGGGAGGGGTATCATCACGAAGTTCTGTCACAACATCTGTTCTAAAATATGAGCTGGATACCTGTTGGCCATTTGCAACGTCACGAATAAATTGCACATCCGCAATAAGATACCACTTAATAGATCTGTATGCATCAAGTTCGTCTTTTAATATCTTCAATAGCTGAGGGCGAATTTCATCAAAACATAGCATAAGATCCCTCTCTACACTTTCAGTGGGTTCCAGAGTGTGTACAGAGAATACATCTAAACCCTTCTTCTTCTTCGCTGCAATCTTGGGGCGCTTATTAGAAGTTGAGGCTAAAGCAGGAGCTTTTCTCTTTTTAGAACCATGTGCAATACGCTGATGGCGCAGGACATCACTTTTCTTGCTGAATATAAGTTCACAATGCTTGCATTTCACACCATCCTTCAGATGAAGTATCATATGGCGCTTCAGGTTATCTCGTCTAGTAAACTGTATGGAGCATTGAGTGCATTCAAACACTTTAACGGGAGAATGCGTATTCGCATGTCTAGCCAAGTCTTCCTTACGAACAAATGCACGTTCGCATACTTTACATCGATAATTCAAGGCATCATCGTTAGAATGAACCCTCATATGCCGCAATAAGCTTCGTTTTGCCATGAAGCTCTTCGCGCAAGTAGGGCACACCTGCAAAAGATAAAAAAATACAAGACCTTAGTATAAACACGCTATTCTCGGTAACAATGTAATACATTTCAGATGTATATATATCATTACAAATGTATATAAAGTAATTGCTAACCCATTATACTATCCCCATTAGAAATAATAAAATTCCTGAATTAAAGAATATATTCAGATACAAGACATTTCATGTAAGATCCCCAAGACATTTCATTAAATTCATAAAAACACTCATTAAAAAGTTGTTACGCATCATAAAAATACAAAGTTTAATAAAATAATAGAATAAAATCACATTAAAACAAGTACTTACATGTCCAATCCTGTTCAAAGAGGGTGCATTACGCATAGGAACATCAGTAACGGTAGGGATAGTACCTCCGATATTACTTTCTAAGGCAAACATACTCGCAGAGCAACTTCAAGCACGACTTAACAGCACGAAATCCACAGCAGAAATGATAAAATCGCTGCTTAAAGATCACCTACACCATTCATAAAAAATAGTTCCTGGTGTATCCTTCCGCCAAGGTCACCCCAAGGTTATCTCTAAAGAGTTCTTCGTGTATCCATCCGCCAAGGGCATGCCAAGGTCACGTGATAGTTATATCACGGTTACCGTTAAACTTGCAACACACGAATGTAATTATGCACACATCCGATAAAAAAATAAACAATTCGTTCAACATCGCAATCGATCCTTTTTAATAATCGATTACGATTATTAAAAAGGATCGATTGCGATGTTGAACGAATTGTTTATTTTTTTATCGGATGTGTGCATAATTACATTCGTGTGTTGCAAGTTTAACGGTAACCGTGATATAACTATCACGTGAACTTGGCATGCCCTTGGCGGATGGATACACGAAGAACTCTTTAGAGATAACCTTGGGGTGACCTTGGCGGAAGGATACACCAGGAACTATTTTTTATGAATGGTGTAGGTGATCTTTAAGCAGCGATTTTATCATTTCTGCTGTGGATTTCGTGCTGTTAAGTCGTGCTTGAAGTTGCTCTGCGAGTATGTTTGCCTTAGAAAGTAATATCGGAGGTACTATCCCTACCGTTACTGATGTTCCTATGCGTAATGCACCCTCTTTGAACAGGATTGGACATGTAAGTACTTGTTTTAATGTGATTTTATTCTATTATTTTATTAAACTTTGTATTTTTATGATGCGTAACAACTTTTTAATGAGTGTTTTTATGAATTTAATGAAATGTCTTGGGGATCTTACATGAAATGTCTTGTATCTGAATATATTCTTTAATTCAGGAATTTTATTATTTCTAATGGGGATAGTATAATGGGTTAGCAATTACTTTATATACATTTGTAATGATATATATACATCTGAAATGTATTACATTGTTACCGAGAATAGCGTGTTTATACTAAGGTCTTGTATTTTTTTATCTTTTGCAGGTGTGCCCTACTTGCGCGAAGAGCTTCATGGCAAAACGAAGCTTATTGCGGCATATGAGGGTTCATTCTAACGATGATGCCTTGAATTATCGATGTAAAGTATGCGAACGTGCATTTGTTCGTAAGGAAGACTTGGCTAGACATGCGAATACGCATTCTCCCGTTAAAGTGTTTGAATGCACTCAATGCTCCATACAGTTTACTAGACGAGATAACCTGAAGCGCCATATGATACTTCATCTGAAGGATGGTGTGAAATGCAAGCATTGTGAACTTATATTCAGCAAGAAAAGTGATGTCCTGCGCCATCAGCGTATTGCACATGGTTCTAAAAAGAGAAAAGCTCCTGCTTTAGCCTCAACTTCTAATAAGCGCCCCAAGATTGCAGCGAAGAAGAAGAAGGGTTTAGATGTATTCTCTGTACACACTCTGGAACCCACTGAAAGTGTAGAGAGGGATCTTATGCTATGTTTTGATGAAATTCGCCCTCAGCTATTGAAGATATTAAAAGACGAACTTGATGCATACAGATCTATTAAGTGGTATCTTATTGCGGATGTGCAATTTATTCGTGACGTTGCAAATGGCCAACAGGTATCCAGCTCATATTTTAGAACAGATGTTGTGACAGAACTTCGTGATGATACCCCTCCCAACAATGCTGAAGAAGCTTTTTCACAAATCTTGAAGTTATTCGAAGAATTTGTCAGCCGAGGCTCTGGATGGACTTTACAAAAGATGCGAAAGATAGATGTTTTCTGTGCAAAGTATAAGCCTCTTGCAGCTTCTAGCTATATACCCTTGCCAACAAAACTTGCAGCCAAGAAAGCTTTACTCAATATTCGAAATGAAGACGGGAAATGCCTGATGTGGTGCCTATTAGCCCACAAATACTATATATCCCGTGAATATAAGCCTGAAAGAGTGTCACATTATAAAAGTTTTGAAAATGAGATTAAACTTGGAGATATTCGATACCCTATCTCAGTTGTGAAGATTCCTCAGATTGAAAAATTGAATAATATACGAATAAATGTATATGGATATGAAGACGAAGAGATTTTTCCTTTGCATATATCCAAACGTGAAGATGAAGACTGTGTGAATCTCCTGTTGATTAGTGATGAAGATAAGCAACACTATACTCTTATAAGGAATATGTCACGCTTGCTGGGAGATATAACTAAGCACAATGGAGCCCAATATATATGTTATAGATGTTTACATCGTTACAGCAGAGACGATCTTTTGCAAGATCATGCTCAATATTGTAAAGAACATGCACCTCAGCGCATTAAAATGCCCTCGGAAGATCAGAAATATCTCCAATTCACGAACAAACAGTATCAGCATTCCATCCCTTTCATTATTTATGCTGACTTTGAAGCCCTGATCGTTAAAGAAGACACTACTAAACCCTCGAATATTAGATCTTACACGCATAGACTAGCGATTCATGAACCTTGTGGATATGCTTATGTTATTATAGGGCCTGATGGAAAATGCCTGAAACAAGCTACTGTGTATCGAGGTATTGACCCTGTGAATCATTTTCTTAACAACTTGATAGTGGAGAAACAGTATCTTGGAGAAAAATTACGTTATGTTAAACCACTGCGAATGACTAAAGAGAATGAAGTTGACTTTGAAAGAGCTACCCATTGTAACGTGTGCCATCGTGAACTGAAAACAGATCGTGTGCGTGATCACAATCACGTGACTGGAGCCTATAGAGGTGCCCTGCATAATGCCTGTAATCTTAACTATAGGCAAAGTATTAATATTCCTGTAGTGTTTCATAATTTAAAAAATTATGACTCTCATCATATTATGCTGAGTTTTGGGAAATTGCAAGACCATAAAATTGATGTGATTGCTACTAATATTGAAAAATACATATCTTTTAAGATTTCAAAGAAAGAGGGGCCCCGTGTCTGTTTACAATTTATTGATAGCCTACAGTTTCTGAATGCTTCCCTGGAAAAGCTAGTTTCCAATTTAGACTTGAGTGAATTTCATATTCTCAGAGAACATTTCCCTGATATAGTACAACAGAATGCTCTTATTAGGAAAGGAGTATATCCCTATAGCTATATGACATCCTTTCAAAAATTTGATGAAAATGTGCTCCCTCCCCCTTCTGCATTTCATAATGATATTAAAGGCGAATATATTAAGAGTGAAGATTATCGGCATGCCCAAACTGTATGGGATACCTTTAACATAATGAACTTGGGAGAATATCACGACCTGTATGTGAAAACAGATGTGCTACTATTAGCCGATGTATTTGAGAATTTTCGAAAAATTTGCAAGAGGAACTATGATTTAGACGCCGCCCATATGATGACCGCCCCTGGACTGGCTTGGCAGGCCTCTTTAAAAATGACTGAGCAAACCCTAGAACTACTGACAGATGAAAATATGCTACTGTTTATAGAACGTGGAATCCGCGGTGGTATATGTATGATTAGTCAGCGTAGATCCGAGGCTAATAATCATTATTTGGAAAATTATGACTCTACTAAGCCTGATAAGCACATTATCTATCTTGATGCCAATAACCTATATGGTTGGGCTATGTCTCAACCACTGCCCTATGGTGGGTTTGAATGGATATCTACAGAAAATTTGAGTGAATCCTGGATAATGAGTCTAAAGGATAATACCCAAGAAGGATATATATTTGAAGTGGATCTGGAGTATCCTGAATCCTTACATGATTATCATAATGAATACCCTCTAGCCCCTGAAAGGGTGAAGATTGAACGAGAAATGCTCTCCCCCTATGCTGAACGACTGGTTCAACAATTACATCATGGACATTTTGTTAGTACTACGAAATTGGTACCCAATCTGCATGACAAGAAACATTATATTGTTCACTATCGTAACCTTCAGCTATACCTATCATTAGGTTTAAGACTCAAGAAAATTCACAAGACCTTAAAATTTAATCAGAAGCCCTGGTTGGAGAAATACATCCAATTTAACACAGAAGAAAGAAAGAAGGCAAAGACTAATTTTGAGAAAGACTTTTTTAAATTGCTTAATAACGCTGTGTTTGGAAAAACGATGGAGAATCTTCGAAATCGAGTGAATATTGAACTAGTGAATTCTTCAAAGCGGGCCCTGAAGGTGGTGGCATCTCCAGCTTTTAGAGCTATCAGGATTTTTAGCGAAGATCTGGTGGGTGTTGAACGTGTAAGGAATTGCATTTTAATGAACCGGCCTATATACGTTGGCTTTGCTATCTTGGAGTTATCTAAACTCCTGATGTATGAGTTTCATTATAAACATATTAAAAGCCAATATGGTGAAAAAGCTTCGCTTCTCTTCACCGATACTGATTCATTGGCTTATGAAATCCAAACTGCTGATATTTATGAAGATATGAACCAGCATAAACACTTGTATGATTTTTCTGACTATCCCAAGGATCATCCCCTCTTCAGTGAAGACAATAAAAAGCGTATTGGATATTTTAAAGATGAACTGAATTCAACCCCCATTCAAGAGTTTATAGGACTTAGACCTAAAATGTACTCTATTCTATCAGCTGCTGGAGAAAAGAAAAGAGCTAAAGGTGTTTCTACACATGTGGTTGCACGGAAAATTACACACAATGACTATAGACAATGCCTGTTGAGTGTTAGACCTACCATGGAAGAACAGATTAGAATTGATAGTAGTCATCATAAACTATTCACTGTATGCCAGAACAAGGTGGCTTTGTCACCCATTGATGACAAAAGATATTTACACGAGGACGGCATTACAAGTTATGCCTACGGACACTTTAAAATAAAAAAATAATAAAAGGAAAAAGAGAAAGAAGGAAAAAAAAGAAGGAAAAAAAAGAAAAAAAAAATAGAAATTGTGGCGGTGTATCCTATACACCGGGTGGAGGTGGGACCACAATAAAAAAAAATAATATATTTTTTCTAACAGCATCTAATTTCTTAAAGAGACATTACTGCATTTGGATAGTTGAAAACAAGTATCTGCTATTGCTTACAAATATTAAAATCCGAGACCGAAAGGATTGGGGAAACACACCCCCTCCCATACACCCAATTCACGCGATTCTGCTGTTTTAAAAACTCGCTTTTTTATCACATTTTTGTAAAAAATACACATTTTTGTTGTTTTTTTACGTTTTTGCAACATTTTGTGCAAAAAGTTAATTTTTCCCATTACCACATTTTTAGTGACATTTTTGTAAAAACGCACATTTTTTTGTAAAAAAATTACAAAAGTGCGAAAACCCATGTTAATTCCCATAGAGAAATTGGAATTTTGAAAAAAATCGCAAAAATGTTAATTTTGCCCATTACCACATTTTTTGTTACTTTTTTACGTTTTTGAGACATTTTGTGCAAAAAGTTAATTTTTCCCATTACCACATTTTTGGAAAAAAAATTACAAAAGTGTGAAAACCCATGTTAATTCCCATAGAGAAATTAACATTTTCAAAAAAAAGACGCAAAATGTTAATTTTGCCCATTACCACATTTTTTGTTACTTTTTTACGGTTTTGGAACATTTTAACAAAATGTTAATTTTTGCCATTACCACATTTTTAAAAAAAAAAATACAAAAGTAGAAAACTTACATTTGCCAAAAAATATAGGAAAAAAAAAAAGAAAAAGAAAAAACAATATACGTCATAAACTCCACTCTCTTCTGTGACGTCACCTTATGGAACTGTGCTGCCTCACACCGACTTCTGAGAACCCCTATGTTAAAGCATGGGACTTTAGCACCGCCTCTGTTGATGCACTCATTTTCTGGCCTCGGAGGGTTCCCCATGTTAAAGTATAGGGATTCACCGCCTCTGAAGTGCCGCTGAACTCTCCCTAATCCCCTACTCACCTACACCTGCATAGAAATGAACTTTCAATTGGGAGGGGCGTTATTAGTGCTCCTATTCACCAGTTTGTACACTTGCACCTACACCTGCATAGAACTCTTAGTAATCATTACAAAAGTAATGGCAGAGGCGAATGGTCAGTCTTTCAAATTCGCGCCAATCGCGTCCAGGCCACGGCAAATTGAAAAAATGGTTCTCAAATCATCAGAACATCCGGATCCGGTCAACCAGTGGGTTCTTACCTCGGATGAAATGGTACTGAGTGATCTCATGAGCATCATTTAGGGGTCAGTGATAATTTTTATTAATACGGCAAATATTTTGATGATATAGTGCATATTTATTTATTAAATAATTCATTTTGCAACACTGAAATGCTGCTTAAGTTGGTGAAATGCATCTCGAATTTTGATAATTTTACATATTTATTTACTTAAATGATTTATTTGGCAACATTGAAATGCTGCTGTGAGTGACATACTTAGCAGCGAGCAGGTGTTTCTCGGCTTTTGAAAAATTCCTATATTTGTTTATTTAATTAATTTATTTTGCAATTATTGCTTATATTTTTGAAATATTGCTTGGTGTCGCGGATTTTAATGATTTTACAAATTTATACAGAAATTATTTTGATATAATAGTAGTACTGTTTTCTATTAGTTAAATTTCTATTACTGTAACGGACGATAATTTTGAATATATTTCCAATTACTAATTCTTGAAATTTTAATGTTATTCAATTTTAAATTTATTCATTTCTTGAATTTTCGAAGATGTGAACGCTTGAAGAAAATATATTTTCAATTAATCTGTTAAAATATTTCTGTATTAAGTATATTCCGTCACAGGCATTTTACGTTTCTATTTTGTATTTAAAATTCGATGAAATTCCCATTGGAAAATTCAGAAATTATTTAGATATGATAGTAGTAATTTGTAATTGAATTTTTTTTTACGAAAACCTGTTTGCGTTTGTTTAAAATTACTTTTTATGAGCATTCGTGATTGATATCTATATTACATTTAATTAACAATTTCTTTCAATTTATAAAATATCTATATTATCAATCACAATGAACAGTCAATAATTAAATTTTAGGTCCCCTATGTAAAAATTTGTTGTGTTCGCCACGTGCTCAAGTGTATATAATGTGTTTCGCAATAAATTAAGTTAATTTAAGTGCTTTTGTGCAAAACTGAACGAATTTAATTGATTGTTGCAGATACGCCATTTTCATACGTGTACATATAATGTGCTTCGTGCAAATCTAAGTTAATCTAAATGACTCATTATGAAACTAATATTTTTTAAGTAAACTTGTGAACAAAAGCTCAGAAATATTTTTTGTTCCATTTTGATATTGATTATAATAATAAGAAAGAGAAAAATCTGATGTGGGCAGCACATGACTTTCGCAGCAGACTCATATTCACGTTCACTATATTTCTTCAATAATTCATTATATTGAGTTTAATTGCACAAAAAATACCACCCATAATTATTTAAAATTACACTGAATTTGCACTTTTAATTCAATTTTCTTTCTCATTTGGTAACTGGTCTTACTTTCAAAAGTGGCGTAGCGAAAATCTAAAATTTCTCGAGAACGGCTAGTCCGAGTGTAATGGGCTTTATCTTATTATTTTCATTGTTAAAAGTTACTTATAAAGCAAGCATTTAATTGATATTTTTCAGCATACGTAGTTTTGCCCACCATAGATTTATATATATGCATATATACAGGGTGTCCAGAGAGTTCCGGAACGATGCAATATCTCGAGAAATACACTTCGGATCAAAAAATAAAAAAACACGTATTCAATATTTTTAGAAAAGCTATCCAATGGTATCAAAATTAACCCTCCTCCCGGGGGGAGGGGGTGCAACTTTGAAATCTTCAATGGAAACCCCCCATTTTTTATTGCAGATTTGGATTCTCCAGAAAATTTACATGCATTTGACCTACGATTTTTGATTTTTATTCCCACAAACGGCGTTATAATCGAGAAAAACGGAAGTGGCGCACAAACGTTTAAAAATAGGAATGTCTCGGGAAATACACTTCGGATAGAAAAATAAAAAATTATGTGTTCAATATTTAAAAAAAAACTATCCAATGACGCTAAAATTGATCCCCTCCCTCCCGCTAACAGTTCACTTCAGCGACAACTGTTGACATCAGTTTAGAAAACAATTCAAAACTATTTTTAACACTACCCAGGAACAACGATGTGGACGTAGTAGTTTTCTGTTCCCCTCGGGGTACTTGATTAACATGAGTCCCCCTTGCCTCTCATGATCAGGGTGCTTTTTTCTGTAACTCCCCTTCCCTCTCATGATCGGGGTGCTTGATTAACATAAGTCCCCTTACCTTTCAGGATCAGGGTGCTTTTTTCTGTAACTCTCCTTCCCTCTCATGATCGGGGTGCTTGATTAACATGAGTTCCCTTGCCTCTCATGATCAGGGTGCTTTTTTTCTGTAACTCCCCTTCCCTCTCATGATCGGAATGCTTGATTAACATGAGTCCCCTTGCCTCTCAGGACCAGGGTGCTTTTTTCTGTAACTCCCCTTCCCTCTCATGATCGGGGGGCTTGATTAACATGAGTCCCCTTGCCTCACATTATCAGGGTGCTTTCTTCTGTAACTCTCCTTCCCTCTCATGATCGGGGTGCCTGAATCAAAATCGTAGGTCAAATGTATGTAATTTTTTCTGGAGAATCCAAATTTACAATAAAAAATGGGGGTTCCCATTAAGGATTTCAATGTTGCCCAACCCCCTCCCTCCAAGAGGGGGGGAGGAGGGGTCAATTTTGGTATCATTGGATAGCTTTTCTAAAAATATCGAATACGTGTTTTTTGTTCCGAAGTGTATTTCTCGAGTTATTACGCCGTTCCGGAACTTTCTGGACACCCTGTATATTATCATAACTATCAGGAACCTTACTCCCCACTACGGACAGTTCATTCCCCTAAAACTTCCAGTAACATGCTTGCAAATGTTTTACAGTGTAGCAAAGCGCTAAGTAGCGATACTTGTTTCTGTCAGTCTCTCTGTAATAGCCGCTTATAACTCGATGATGTTTAACCTATTTGTGTTTTCATAAAAATATGAAATAGATTTTCATAATTTTAAATGGAAATTTTTAGTCTTCATGTTGTTATTATGAAAATTATGCTATTTTATTAATATATATCTTGGCTGATTATTGAACACACAATTTTGAAGGAAACTCATGACTCCAAACAGGCAACCTTTCAGGACTTTTTGGTCCGGGGGGGGGGGGGGCGAATGAAATTTTAGAGGGAGGCAAGTTTTCTGTTTGCCCTAATTAAGTTTACCTAAATGCTGTCCTGTCACACAAATAGAAACGAAATTAATGTAAAATGTCTCCGGGGGAAGAGGCGAATAGTCGTCTCCGGAGGGAGCTCCGCCCCCCCCCCCCCCCAATGTATACCTGATAGAAACACCAGCTCCAAATACTTTAAGAGTTCACTTTCTTAGCGATTATTTTTTAACTAACGTCATCAGAAGCATCTACTTTTCATAAAAGTGAAGCTATTTGATGCTTCTATGCACTAAACCTGAACCCATTATTCAAAAGTAGTTTTTGAATAATCATAAATGCTAATTTTCATAATTTCTTTTTTAATCAGGCAAACATTTTTTGTATTATTATTATTCCCCCCCCCCTCCTCCCCAAAAAAATAAAATAAAATAAAAATTGTTCAGTGCATGCATATTTATTATCTTAACATGTTCTGCAATTTCAAAGTAAATATGATTATATAACAACTGTTTTGTAATCATGATACGCAAATATTAAACAGAGAACAAGTAAAAGTAAAAAGGTTTTGAAAGTGTTCCCTTTAATTATTTGCATGCAAATTAAATGTATGAATAATATATTTATCAAGATGCACGTAACTTAAATTTATAAAAGGCAACGATACACCAAATTTAGGCTTTCTATAGCTGTCCTGGTTCTCAAGTTAATCCCCAAAAAACGAGTAAATTCCCATGATGAGCTAGCCGCTGAAGTTCAAAATCTGGAGAATTAGAATATACTTCAAAAGACAACGACATACCAAATTTCAGGTTACTGTGATTAATGGAACCTGATTAGTTAGAGTATTGCATAAGATTCGAATTACACTGACAAACAAGCACCAGATCAAGGTTAAATTATACAGCGGGGGAAAAAATGGATACCATATTTTATTTTGCAATCAGTCAAGCGATCTCTTCATATACCATGGATGTAATTAATATTTCAATTTTTATTTAAAAAACTGCCCAACATATTTTGGTGAAATTTTTCTGTACATTTTATGTGATAATTTGAATATTTTCCAAAATTTTCGAAGCAATTTGTTAATTTTAACATTGTTTAAAAAATGTTTGAAAAATTAACTCCCTTAGGGTTCAATGCATTTCATTTTTTTCAACCCGGACTAAATCTGAAACTAATTGGGTGATATTATACATTTTTATTAACACTTTACAACAAAGTTGAAAAGTGTTTATGACTTTGTTCATTCTGTCTGTCTGTCTGTCTGTCCGTTAGCACAATAACTGCCGTAAAAATGACTTAATCAAAATGAAATTTTAGTATGTTGTTCAGACGGTCTGTAGGACCTATGGGAATATAAATGAATAATATCACCCAATTAGTTTTGGATTGAACCCGGGTTGAAAAAATGAAATACATTGAGCCCCATGAGACCTAATTTTTCAAAAATTTTTTAAGCGGATTTAAAATTCACAAATTGCTTCGAAAATTTTAGGTAATATTCAAATTGTTCCATAAAATATATAAAAAAAATTCAGCGAAATATATTCAGTAGTTTTTAAATAAAAATTAAAATAACAATTACACCTCTTATATGAAAGGATCACGTGTCCATGAAATGAAAAGATCACATGACCCATTTCAAAATGATATATGGCATCCATCTTGTTTTAAAATCCTGATTAAGTTCTTTTTAATTCATATTGAGTGTTGTATCCGTCCTAAAACTACTTTATTTTTGCTTAAATTCTGTGCATCTACATACTGAAACAACGCAAATACAATATATTTGAGTTTGAATGATTATCCAAATTTGATTATTTCTACAACGAAGCCTATTTTTCATTTATGTAAAATGTAAACAGCAAAATATGTAGAATGAGTTGTATTAGAATTGCTGTATTTCTTTAACACAAAATAATTTAGCCCATGGAGTCTGCATGGCTAATTTGAATGAAATATTAATTGATTTTATAAAGATAAGGTCGATTTTTTTCGATGAAGTTTTAAGCATAGAGTTTAATTACTTGTAGTTCCATGGTCTTAATTTTTAAATAAAATAAATTATTATAGTATTGTGATGAATGAAATGAATGGGAGAAAGTTATGAATGAAATCCTGCTTTTATAGAGAGATCCAGGCGTGTTATTTTTTCTATGACGTCATTTGAATTAATTTCAGTTGTTTTCGATGAAGTTTTCAAATATAATATAATTATCGTAGTATTATGATAGTTTTAAAAATATTACCGTGGAATGTATCGCATTTTAGAGGTATTTAAACCAGGCAATTTACATTTCAATGCCGTCATTTGAATGAAGTTCATTTTTTTCAATGAAGGTTTAAGTTTTCAAATATAATAAGTTAATGTAGTATTGTGATAAGTTTTAAAATATTACCGAGGAATGTGTTGCATTTTAGACTTTTTGAAATAAAATTGCATTGAAGTTGGAAAGTGTTTCATAATCAATTCTTTAAGCATGATTGATCTTTCTTGTTCTCATTATTTCCATAGACCGTCTCAACAACATACTAAAATTTCATTTTGACGCAGGTACTTTTACGCAGTTATTGTGCGAACGGACAGACAGCCAGAATGACCAAAGTCATAAACACTTTTCAACTATGTTGGAAAATGTTAAAGACTATATAAATTTTATAATGATTTAAAATTGATATTATGCAAAATTGTAGAAAGTATTTCATCTGCTCCTCAATTTGGTTCAATTTCGTATGTGATTAAAATGTATTTCTACTTTTCCATGCTGTTATGTAGTGAAGGACATTGAAAAACTTGGTTATTCTCATAATTTATTTTTTAACCCTTTACAACATAGTTGAAAAGTGTTTATGACTTTGTTCATTCTGTCCGTCCGTTAGCACGATAACTGCCGTAAAAATGACTTTATCAAGATGAAATTCCAGTGTGTTGTTCAGACGGTCTGTGGGACCTATGGGAATATATATGAATAATATTACTCAATTAGCTTTGGATTGAACTCGGTTTGAAAAAATGAAATACATTGAACCCTATGGGACTTAATTTTTTTTTTAAATTTAAGCGAATTTAAAATTCACAAATTGTTTCAAAAGTTTTAGGAAATATACAAATTTTTCCATAAAAAAATATAAAAAATATTTTAGAAAAATGCATTTGGTAAAAATTAAAATAATAATTACACCCATATCATATGCTTTCCCGGCCGTCCAAATAGTTGCGCGCGTCTTAGGATGAGTCGGACTGTCTGGTTCTTCAACCCATATCATATGAAAAGATCATGTGTGCCACTTCAAAATAAAATATGGCATCCATCTTGTGTCAAAATCGCGATTCTTAAAGTTCTTTTTAATTTATATTTAGTATTGTATCCTTCTTAAAGCCGCTTTATTTTTGCTTAATTTCTGTGCATGTATATTCTGAAACAGCGCAATTACAATATATTTGGGTTTAAATGATGAATGCCATCAATCTTGTGTCAAAATCGTGATTTTTAAAGCTCTTTTTAATTTATATTTAGTGTTGCATCCGTCCTAAAACCACTTAATTTTTTTTTCTGTGCATCTATATACTGCGACAACGCAATTACAATGTTTGTGAGTTTAAATGATCACCAAACTTTGATTACTTCTGCTACGAAGCCTGATTTTCACGTATGGAGAATGTAAACAGATCAAGATGTATGATGAGTTGTATAAGAATTACTGAATTTTTTTAAAGCAAAATTATCTAGCTCTGGAGTTTGTGATATAGCTGATATGAATGAAACCTTCATTGATTTTACGTAGAGAAGCAGACGATTCTATTTCCTTCTTCGATGAAGATTTAAGCATGGAGTTATACAGTACTTTTGCCTCCATGATTTTAAGTTTTTAAGTAAAATAAATTATTGTAGTATTGTGATAATTTTAAAAACATCGCAGCTGAATCAAAGAAATGGAAAATGGTTTATGAATGAAAATTTCCCTCTTTTTATATAGAGAGCCAGCCGATTTATATTTCGATGACGTTATTTAAATAAAGCTCATTTATTTTTTATTACATTTTCAAATATAATAAATTGTAGTATTGCGATAATTTTTTAAAATCTCACCGCTGAATGTATCGCATCTTAGAGATGTTTAAATAAAATTGCATTGCAGATGGAAAGTGTTTCATAATCAATGCTTTATGCATGATTGATCGTTCTTGTTGAATTATGACTTAATAAATCGACTGCTGCACCAAAGATGTAATTTTTTATCAGAGTAATTCCCATTAATTGTTACAATAATAGCGAAAAGACTGACAAGTGAACTATAGTCAGCGAAGTATAGGTATAGCCAGGCAGGGGCCAGATGGGGCAAAGCCCCCCCCCCCCTCAAGAAATATGACTCAGCCCCCTGTTAAAAATATTGAATTTTTAGTAGTGATATGAAATTTCATATAAAATGTCATTTAAATTTTGCATTAAAAATTTCTACAGTTTTAATTATTTTTTTTTGTCAAAAATTATATTAGAGCATCTTCAGAAAAATTATAAACTATAGATTATTGTCTGATTTTGCTTCGGATAATCCGGCAACCCTGGTTTTCAGTGTTGGAAAGTGTATTTGCGAAAAAACTCAACCCAACCTGTGTAAGAATGGTCCTTATGCAATATAATTGCTTAAAAAAAAAAAAAGCCAGAGGAAATGTAAAAAAAGGGGGGGGGGGGGGGGGAATGCTACAAAAATGTAAAAAATTTTTACAAATCCCTAAAGATGCACAAAACAACGCTTATAATAATTGTCCTAAACAAGAAACATGTCCTGAAATAAAATAAAATTAAAATTAAAAAATGTCAGCAAAATCTGAGATCTATATGATCTGAGATTTCAACATATAATCATTTCAAGTTTGCTTTTTTCTAAAGTGTTTTTAGTGCGGCATTTGATGGGTTATAAAGGTAACCGTGAAATAGCACAGCCCTTATAAAAACAATAAAATCCGGCATTCTTCCTTTTTCCATTCCATTGGCTTTTCCACTGTGCAGTCAGTCATACTGTGACACGCTGTCGCAAGAACTGGGCGACTTTTGTCCACCCATTATCTGCGACATGGCATATAGGTGTGCACAAACAGACCAAAGTCCCCTTTCCAGAACTGATAATACCTTCTACCACCAAACAAGGCTGCTCGGCATCAAATGGCAGCCAACTCTTGCCTTCTTTCGAAATATTTATTTCCAATGGCCCCCAGTCCCCGACTGACCAGCTGGGATGGTGTACGACCTCTGATTTAGAATCATAACTTCTGTATTTATAGTCATATGGAGGCATACAGGAGTATATTCCTCCAGCGATAGTCTGATAGGCGTATCAGCATAGCTAGATTACAGCCTCGACTGCCACCATATCATGGCCGCCCTTTGCTGCAGCTAGGTAAGGATGACTTTTTTAATCAAAATCTGCTATCTGCCTGTTTCAGTTTGATCTTATCTAGGCCGTTTAAAAAGAAGAATAGTTCAAAATGGCGTCTATTTGAGGATGTGGTGTATAAGTGTTTAAGGGAACTTTCATTTAAACATTATGGGCAATAGATTGAATATGTTTGTTTTGGTTTTCATTTCAAGATAAATTCACACAGTATTATTTCTGCCCTTATATCTTGGTCAGCCAGCATTTGGGGAATTTGTATATATGGCATACATATAACTAATGTGCATCTAGAAACACACTACTGTACATAACTAATGTACACTTTTATACAAAATTAACGGTTTTTAATCATTATATTTTATAACTTGTATGATGTATTGAATATTATATTTTATTTGTTTTGATCATACACAACTTTAGAAGAATCAAATTGAACAAAAATAAATTTTTTGAAATAAAAATTATGCTCTATTTTCCAAATGAAGATGCTCGACAGTTTGATATTCAACAAAATTATTTGTGTTTTATTATGCATATATTTTTCTGAGAAAGTCGAAATGAAAGAAGCTTTTGAATCACTGCTCTACTTTAACTAAAGACAATTTATATTTAATGAAAATAGAAATTCTGATAAAATATGCATACGAATTCCATTATTTTGCATAATAATTATTCTGATATTCATCACATGAACTTGTTTTAAAATTAATTTAGTTTTGTTTTTACACCTGTTAAATAAAGAATAATTCAACCCTGCTGTACTGAATTGACACAGTGACTACTGTCGGAATAGAATAATATGTACGTATATACTATACTAATGTATACTTTGTACAAATGAGTATACATAAAACATTATTTGCTTTTCACAGAAAATATGAGAGATACTGTTTACACTTTTTACTAAAAGATTCGTCAATAAAAATATGGAGCAAACTACTTTACAATTAAAATTATTATTTCATTTTGGCATTCTACTTTAAAAAAATTATCAATAATAGCAATTTTTTAAAATGATTATGCTTTTCATGAAATGTTATTGCGTACAATGAAATGTTTTGTTTCATGAAGTGTTATTGCGTACCATGAAGTGTTATTGCGTACCATGAAATGTTTTGTTTCATGAAATGCTATTGCGTACCATGAAATGTTTTGTTTCATGAAATGTTATTACATATATGAAATGTTATAGCATATACCTAACTCTTGAAGAATGTTTTATTTACTGAGTTACAAATGAAGCCTTGTATGTTTTGATTTCTATTCATTTTCATTTTAGTTTAGTAAATTACGATATATTTATTGTTTACATTAAACTTTAAATTAAAACTTCACAATTTTAAGTTTAGAATTTAATAACTTTCGATTTAACTTTTAACTCAGGAATTTTAACTTTTAACGTAAAACATTTTTTTTTAGATTTGGAAAATTTATTTTTAAACACCATTTTCAATAAAAATTTGATGATTAGGTAAAATAGTAACACATATTTCATTTAACTTGACATATTACAAAGATAAAAAAAAATAGTAAATATGAATGAAGGGCATATACTGTAAAATGTCTGAATTAAAACTCGACAGAAAAACAAGATTCAGAAAAACAAGATTCTCTTCTGAAAAACAAGAAAGTAAGTTGGAATTATTGAAAAATTCAAATCATTGTCTTTCTAATTAATGAAATAACATTTATGTATACACATTTAAATCATTCAGTATATTAATTTTGTATGGCATTAAACATTAATTTCATAAATATTGAACTGTGGAAATGTTACAATACTTAGCAATGAAAAACAAGCACTGAAAAACAAGAAAGTAAGTTGGAATTATTGAAAAATTCAAATCATTGTCTTTCTAATTAATGAAATAACATTTATGTATACGCATTTAAATCATTCAGTATATTAATTTTGTATGACATTAAACATTAATTTCATAAATATTGAACTGTGGAAAATGTTACAATATTTAGCTTAAATATTGCCTGCAATATTTTCCCAACATTAAAGATAGCTTCGAATCGCAAGTTTATGCTGTTTATCGATACGTATCGTTTTGCGATTCGATAGCGTATCAATATCGCTTCACATTGTATCTATACTGCATCACATCAGTGTCATCGATATTATGACCTAAATAATCTGAATTTTATGCTTTGCAATTTTAAAGCAAGTACAAAAATTAAATGTTTTCAATAAAATATTATTAAAAAATATTTAATAATGAAATATTTTATATAATGATTTGTAAAGTAAGAACAAATTTGTTCAAATAAATCTACTGCAGTAGCTATCCGCAATGCAAATGGAAGGGGGGGGGGAGCTTTAAAAGGATGCAAAAGCAAATTGTAATATAAATATTTAGAAAATTTTAACTGATAGAAGCCCAGACCAGAATCTGACAGTGGGGATGGGGCACAAGATTTTAAATTCTACCAATGCTGAAATATAATCTGACCAAAATATTAGCAATTTCTAGCTGCAAATGATAGATATAAATAAAAAATCTTCAATAGTAACATTAAATTTATAGTTTATTTTATCTAGTTGCAATCAGTCAAAATACCAAGCGTTTCAATATCGATTTTTAAACTGTATATTACTCTAGTATAATTTTAAGTAACTTTTAAAGGATTCAGAGAACAACTTCGCCAAACATGACTAACATTAAATGATACATTAAAAAAGGTGAATAAATTATTTTTTTTTAAAAAGTAGTTATGGAAAACTTATTGAAAAATAAATATTTCAAATAATTCACTGGTAGAAATATTTAAAATTTCCTAAAAATTTTATCATATATTATTTCGAAACATAATTTCAGAAAAAAAAAATTAATAGACAGACAGAGCTGTATCATAATATATTTTATCACTTTTATATTACGAAACCTATTCTATTCTATCCATTTTGCTCAAATCTCTGAAGTCAGTACAGGACTTGCATTGCACTTGCTTTCGTATTTCATGCAGCAGGTACGTTCATGCCATGCTTTATATAAAGGGTGACTTAAAATACCGTTCTTATTTTAGAAATTTACCAGAAACAAACTGGTTTAATCTATTGCGGTTTGTGCTAAAAGTAACCGCATTGGTAAATGAAATTCTTAGTTTATAGCTCCTTGGGTCCCACGCCATAATTTGTGACGACAATCAGACAGTGTTAAAAGGAGGTGTCCTTTGAAACCATAAAACCCCTTCCTTCGAGTATAAATCTCTTTTCAGGCTTTGAATTTCTCCCATGGGTAGTATTATAGAACACCCATAAGGGTCGGTTACATTCAAAAGACTAACAAATTAGAACAGTATGCCTAGACAACCAGGCGGCTTTAGAGTGCTCATAAATTTTAGCGTTCAATATATTTACAAGGCCAAATATGTAGAAGAGCATGGGGGAAATTGTTGGCACAAGCCAACCACGCAGAAATTAGTGGGAATTGCTTTTATTTTGCTCTGCCTTGCTCAGATGCTATTTTCTTTACATTATTAAGGGTGAATCCTGTAAAAAGACCTCAACCAATATGGAATTCTGCTCGATAAAGAAACAGGGTTCTCACGTTCTTTAAAAGTCCTTTTTTTTGTCAAAGAAATTAATTTAAGGACCTTCAAAAGGGCTTCATTTCTTATTAAATCTTTAAAGCCGCATTAGTTTTCTAGATATTCATAGACAATGATATAGGTACAGCCAGAATATCGAAAAGGGAGGGGGTGGGGGGTAGAGTACTGAATTTCTTTTTCCAATATACACCCTATTGAGAGTTAATATAAATTTTTTTGACAATGGGTGGATTATGTTTAACAACTATGCCTGAATGAATTGATAAAGAATTCAATACGTCTGAAAATATCAATAATTTTATTTATTTATATTTTACGAAGATATCTACCACCTTAAAATCTATTTATTGTAGCATTGGTCCTAACCAGCAACACTTTCACTAAACATCCTTGAGTCTAAATTGTCAGTGCTGAACTTAGAGAAGTGCAAATGTAGATCCTTTAATTTTAAATACATAGGAACAATAATAATTATTATTAATTATAACTATTATTAAAAATCTGAATAAATCTCCAACAGCCAACTTTTAAATTTAATTATTATTATTATTATTATATATTATTTACTTATAAATATTTATTATTTTTAAATTTAATTTAAAGTTTGTTAATTTTTTTAAAGAGAAAATATAAGAATGACGTCGAAATCGGAACTCGAGTTTTCGATGGGTTTACAGGATTTGGGTATTCTTGAACACGAATACATTATCTTTAACGTGACGTTTGTGTGTGTCTGATTGTTTGTGCAATGTATCTGGCTCAGAAACTATTCGTCGAATTTTCACAAAATTTGGTAAAGGTTACTTTGGTGCTGATCAGATTTTGGTATAATTCCGTAAAGTAGAATCAAATTTTTTGGCGAAAAGGTCTGCAAAAATAGACTAAATGGGTAATAAAAGATTAAACTTCTAAAATGTATTAACAAAATGCTCGTTTTATGGGTATTTACTCGCGACGAAACGAATACGATTAATCTCATTACTTTAGAACAAATCGCTCTCGAGACATTTAAGTTTTTTGGAATTTTAAGGAACTGGCGACAATTTAAGATACGGTTACCAAGTGAAAAAAAATCTGATGTGGGCAACACATGACTTTCCTTATATAATGCAATGAATTTACTATTTTTACAGTTAAAAAAAATGTGAAGAATGTGTTAGAAATGTGTGAAATGTGTTAGAAAAGTGATCAGAATTCTTCATTCTTCAGATCTGCCTGTGAATATAATTTTGTACAGCGAAAACAACTTTCTTAAACTTTTTTTTTAGGAGCATAATTTAAATATCTTAATAGAATGTTTTGATTAACGATGTCATTTAGAATGCAATAGGATTTTGCATAAGATTGTGAATTTTAAATTTCTTTATTTCCGTATGAAAAACGGGTATGCTGCTAGTATATAATATAAAGAAACTTAAAAAATTAGCACATATACAGACAGATTTTCAATTTTATTTATATAGATTAGTTGAGACCAGAATAAATGTTCATTATATGTGAGTGATCGGTATATGCGTGTTCGCTATAGCAAGGTTTAACTGCATTATTTACTAACATAATGCAGTCAAACCAGGACCAAAGTTGATAATAACAGACCAAGTTAATAATAAGACGAAAGTTAATAATTAGAGGATCTTAAGGCTTTCAGGTTACATTTCTAAAATTAGGATTTTCTCAATGTAGATAACAGCATCTATGGACGGGTTTGGGCTCAGTTTGTATAAATCGACAAATTTAGTCCTGCTTCGTAGTCGTCTTCAAATTTCTTAATTATTCAGATTTAAAGAAAATCGTCTGACGTATTTGATTACAACAATATTAAAAGAATGAAAATAATTTATTTCTGTTGTCTTGGAAATAGAAATAAATACAATATATAATATTTTCTCTATACAAGTATAAGAAAATAATAATATGCACAAGAACGTCCTTGAAACCTATTTTGTGTCTGGGAAACTTTATTCTTCATTTTATTTATTTGTTTTAGTAAAACGGTAGAAATCAATTTCGATATATGGCAATTCATTTATGCTATTTCAATATTTCTTGTAAGTGGATTTGTTATGTTTGAGTTTTAAATATAGTTCAAAACATGATTTCCCAAAGAAACTTTTACAAACCACTGATTCTAAAACTTTCCAGAGGCAGCTTGGACAGCTTGGCTTACAACTTAATTTTTTCATTGTTCTATAGCTTTCTTGTTTTATAGTGTTGAACGTATTGGCGAATAAATAAAATATTATTCTATATGTTATTGCAAATCTGTTGTATCGAACGTTTCGAAGAGCAAATTTTAGTTTTATGCATGCAGTTATCGACACAAATGTATCGTGAATTTATTATTTATAATCTATAAGAAGCATGTTTAAAACCAAAGTGAAGGACGAATTTAGGGAATTAAATATTTAAAATTTATTATAGTGAACAGTTGCAAAGTAATGAAATTCCACAGAGACGTTTCACATATATCCTTTGAGCATGCCTGCACGCGTGTAATTATTTATTTATTTTTTATCATTACAATACTCATTCACTTAACGTCATATCAACCTGCTTTGGTTTATAGAAATGTTTCTGATATTTTTAACTTTAAACTATGAAACTGTTGAAATTCTTTGAAACGAACCGAATTATGATTCCGATCATAATTCGGTAACATCACATTTTTATCAATTTCATAATTCAATAAATTCAATTGCGAATCTAATTTGTGTTATTCAGAAACCTTCATGTTTCCTTGCCTTGCTGTAAAGAGTACTTTTAACATCTTTTTTTAGTACTTGCTCTAAAGAGTACTTTTGTAAAATGTTCGCATATTGAATTAATCATAGATGTCTTTTTATATCTGAGACAACATATTTTGGTATTTTTCCATTTCGCCAAGCAGACTTTATTGGCGACAACACACAGTATACACATAAAAAAATGTTAATAAATGTTAGTTCTAAGAATTTTAAGAAAATGTGGCGGTAAAAGGTTACCAGCGGGGATATTCCGTTTGGCGTCGGTTGTAGTATTTTTGGTGACTTTATCGCCTGCGCCGGCGAAATGGAAAAGTATTTTTCACTAGCTCTTGGAGGATATTTATTAAAAATTGAATTTTATTGAATATACTTGAAAATCTACCAATTTGAGCCTGCATAAACACAAAATTTTTCAATTTGTGTTAACAGATTTTGATTTTATTTTTAAATTTTAAATTGCTTCTTTCTTAAATCAAAATGACTAAAGAGCATCAGAATCATAGAAAGAGCAAATTGCAATTAATCCAAATAAACTTCATGCCTGATAATATTATAAACACTTAACAATTTCAAAACAATTTGGAATATGTATTTTGAAAGATGGTACTTGAACGTCATATAAAGTATATTTAACTGGACATGAAGATATATATTTTTGTCTTCGATATTTGTGCCAAAATTTTTAGAAAATCTAATATTATAATATTTCATTGAGTTACTCTAATTACTCATGTATTTAATTTCGGATTCTATTATGTGTCTAAAAGTTTCTTATTTATATTTCAGGGATATTGAATTTCCTATTAAAACAAATAGAATGGCATCAGCTACTCAAGATGCTGCGACATCAGAACCTCGATCTCATTCAGAAGGTACTGAAACTATACATTTTAACTCAATCAAAGAAATTATAAATTCTCAAGAGAATTCGTTTCAAGGTACTTCAAATAGTCCCGAAGTGAATATTCATGAAAATACTCTGTCAAATCATTACGAATCACCAGAGCATCAACACAGTTATGAAAAAAGCTTTCTTGGTGCCAAAGAAATCATAATAAACAATCATGAGGCACATATACACTCTCCACCAAAAATTCCATTTAGAAACGTTGATGGTACTTTAATGATTGAGCCGGCACATTCCAGTTCAATTGCAAAATTTTCGTCAAGTTGTGAAGGGGCAGTTGCTCTCATAAAACAAGAACAATTTGTGGAGATTGGCAAAAATATCCCATCTGATAAAGAAACTAAAGAATATTTTGAAAAATTCAACTCTAGGCAGAATTACGACTCGCATAATGAGAACTATATGCTCGTTAATTATGAACAAAAATCCGAATCTGAAGTTAGGCACTCAGATGTCAGTGAAAATTCTGTAATATATACAGAAGCATCTCAACAAGCAGTAGTTAGTAACAATACACCAACTTGGATTTCAAAGCTTAACCAGGCACCAAAACTTTGGCTTGATGAACAAAATGTAGTCATCATTGACAATGAAAATTTGACGAATACGTTAATAACTCAGCACCCAGAAATAAGCAATGAAAATAAAATCATTTCTACTCAAAACGGGTCTCATGGATGTGAAATAAAAATGCGACTACTAGGACTTAACAATTCTGTTCCGTCGGAATCTGGGGGAGTACTTAGATCTACCAATTCTGCCGGTTGGGAAGTTGTCAGGCATGGAAAAGGTCTTCATGAAAATGGTAACACAAATTCTGAAATAGTAAATCAAAATCAAGAAGTATGTGAATCGTGGTCTTCCACCCAAGCACCTATTCAGCATGCAGATGTGGACTCATGGTTAAATCATCCAATTCAAAATAATCAAGGGCCTCCAAGTAATGTGGAAAGCTATATGGATAATTACGAAGCGCCTCATCAGTCTGTAATGGCGGCGAATTCTGAATTCTGGAAAAAGAAACGAGAAATGGACGTCCACAGAGATTGGGAAGAGCAATGCCGAGAAATTAAGCAAGCTGAAATGAATTATTCTTTATTAAAAGACTCTCATGATGAGAACAAATCTCTCGCTATTTGTCAAGATTCAATTATCGGTAAAGTCGATGTCAGTCTACCTCACCATTCATCTAGTCAGAATCATTGTGCATACACTGTTATTCAAGACCCCAAGCTATGGCACCATACCGACGAAAATACCTCTTCTACTTACGTTTTGATGGATGGTATGCAATCAAAATTACTGACACCCAAATCTAACTCTGAAACCGGCGATCACATAGAATCGGCCTGGCACGAAAACAAAAACAAAACTACAGATTCCCAGCCGTGGTTACTGGAAAACGCCCACCTCAACGCAGACATAGCCGCCGGCGACCCCTGGGTCTACCAGACTGTCTCGGCCGGTGCCAGTCAACCAATTGGAACACATACCGATGACATAGCGTCCCGCCTTCGATCGGACAATAACAGCCACTCTGTTTCATCGACTCCGCCTAGTGGGGAGGGCTTTAGTCCAAGACCTGCCCCACAGTCTCAAGCGCTTGCGCCACCTTGCGGTGAGAGAGACCGGCCATCCGCTGCGGGCACCAGCAGCGCCAGTGACAGCGTCATGGTCAGTACGTTTGGCAGCATGGCTCCTTACAGCATGGCAGGAAACTACTCCTCGCCCCCATCCTACTCAGGAAGGGACTTGTATCCAGGTAAACCATCCTCAGGCTATGATCCCTCATCTCCTTCATCTGCTGCCCTGTATGCATCTCCCACTGGTAGTCTCTCGATGCTACCGTATGTAGCTGGTCAGTCAATGGGAGGACATCAGTCATTGGTATCCCAAGGTGGGCACCATTGGTCAGGATCTCAGCCTCCGAGTGTCCACGATCATCAACAGAGCGCAGGTGGTTATGCTTTGACATCAGGACTCAATCTTGCCCAGAACTCGTTAAATCTGTCAACATCTCAAGCCGGCGGTGATCAAGGTGAACTAAATAGAACAGCCGGATTCACCACTTTTGCAGCGTCCGGTCACAGCTATTTGCGACCAGACATGACTCCACATTGGGGACTTATAGATCCAGCCTTCTCCGGCTTATCACACACTTACTGTTCTGATGGCATTCCTCATCATCTTGGGCAGGGTAAGTTGATATACTCTCTTGATTTCTCTCTTAAAATGGTCATTTTAATTATGAAAAACTAATTATAGTAAGAGGCAATTGGGAGAAGTTAAATATGTGTATTTCTGTACCTGTCCCTCATAATTATTCATTTCAGCATCTTAGTCATGTGTGTTTAAAATATTTTGTAAATAACACTAAAATATTAATTATACTATTATTAAATATTAATTACACTGTTATTAAAATATTATTTTCACTAAAATATAAAGTATAGCGAACTGTTAAAATGACCAATACTTTTAACTCCCAAGCCAGATTTTCATTTGAATTATTAAAACTAAAATACTCAATAGGGTCTTGAGATTGTTGTCGTGCATTCTACTGTCCATTCCCAGTATCAAGGCTGACCTCTATCATTTCATTTTAGCTCACATAGAACGACATAAAATTCAAAAGATTCTGCGTTCAGTTTGAAAAAAAATAGTGTCATATTAAATTTAGTCTAATAATACGATAAAAATTTAGTCAAATACTACATAAAGTACTTAAATTAGCACTCATATCTCCATATTTTCCGAAAGCTATAAATATATATTTCTGCTTATTTTAAATGTATTATAATTCAGTATCAATCAATATAAAATATATGATTGTGATTTATGGTTTTTACAGAGTGTATGGAACATTATGAGATATTTAAAGTTTATGCATTTTATTTGAATGTTCTAAAAAATGGAAAAATGTTCCATGGAAAATAAAATAATTGAGTCATATACTATCCCACCCAGTGGCGTTGCCACCTAGCGGCGTTTTAGGTATCACAACCCCGTTTGATGTTACAATTACATTATGCCCAATTACATCCTCCATTATGCCCAAATTTTCTTAATGATATATATCACTGTGATTCTCCATTGAATCGTTGACCACTTTCACGAATCCCAGCTACATTTATGTTCCAAAACTTATCTTTTTTTTTTTAAAGATTAGCCCGCATTAATTTTTACCCATGAATCCCAATTAAACACAGAATGAGTATGCTATCAATTACATTAAATTTGTGCAGCACTGTTGTAAACATATGTCTTTCATTTTTTTCTTTGCATTAATTAGAGGATATGTAAAAAATAAATTAATATGTGTTATAAGAACTCGATTTTACCATTTACATACTTTTGAAATTTAAAAGCCACAGTAAAAGCTCAAATTAAAGATTTATGTATATTTTTTAATGTTTACATTGACAAATTATATCGTGCATATATGCAATGGATTGTGATTGACTTTTATTAAGAATTCGCGTATATGAAATCATGCTTGTATTTGATGAAGGAATGTAGTGGTACAGAGACCAATAAAGCACCTCGAGAGATGCAAAAGATGTATTAAATACCCTCATGTTTTTAATATACTACAAATTACTGATTTTATACTGCATAATATTTTCAACTTTAAATATAGATGAAAAGTTTGGTCAATTACTAATCTTTTCTCTCAAATCGTATTTAAATTTTAATTCAATGTAAAATTTAATTTAATTAAATATTATGTTTGTTACTTCTACCGATTACATAACTAAGGGGAAAATATCGCATCAACTAATCTTTGCAATCTGAAATTAAAATACTTCGTTAGTAACATCATATACAAATGAGGGAGCATACAACATACTTTTCAATACTTAGCACACTGAAATTTCGTAATAAAAGAAAAAAAAAACAATTTTTCAATTTATTTAACATCAAATATGAATATCAGGTTCATCCTGTATGTATATTCGTTTTAGATTTTGATTGTAATTTAAAAGGATGTTATTAGAAGTATTGATAGATTTATTCTTTCATTATAACTCGTTACGCCATCATTTATATGTGAAAGGCCCAGACCATGCAGCCAACCCAGGGGTTTACGGCAGTTAAATGCATGGCCGGGCCATCATTTATATGTAAACTTCCTTATTTCTAACAAATTTTTACCTTCTCATATTATTGTATAGGGCAAAAAATGTTGTAAACATAATTTATAAAATTAAGTTTTGTGCTATAAACAGTCCTTTGAAAACCGTATTTCGAACAAATGTGGAAATATATCTGAGGACTATGTGTGTGGGGTTTTATCTGTGAGGTTTGAACACGATAACTTAACATTTTTTAAGCAATTTTCATTATTTTGTATGGGAAAAATAACGATAATTCCCGGAACAATAGTGGAGTAGAATACAAGGGACGAGGGGGAATAATAATTCAAACTATGCTGTGGGAGTAAATTATATCGAAATAGTATATATTAACACAGAAAGCTAAATGTACGTAATTCATACGCTTGATCAAGTTTTTGTCAACTTGATAAAATAAACTTTTGTTAAGAACACTTTTTAAAGAATCGCTTGTAAACGAAAGTTCATATAAAGATGCATGTTTGTTTATAATGAAGTAAAAAGGGATCTAAATAATGTTTGGAATTCATGAAGGAATGAGAAAGACGAGTGGCGCTCCTACTTTAGTCATTTTAGGGGCGATCATAGAGAAGGGGTAGACGAAAAACAGTCGAGTGTGTGTGTGTGTGTGGGGAGGGGGGGGGGCAAATGGAGTCCGGCCGCTAGAGGTTTTTTTTAAGGAAAGATAGGATCTGAAAATTACATGGAGGGAAATAACATATAGAGGAGGGGGGGGGGGACTGAGCTCGTGATAAATGTTTGTAGGGGGCCCACAATTTGTATGGACGGTCAATATTTGACAGATAATATTTTCTTTACTACTAAAATCTACGAGGTAATATGATATATTTGCACACACTAGTTTTCATTTCCTAAATTTCATAGTCTATAAACGTTATTAAGATATATAAAATGCCGTTGTAGAGTAAAATACTCGTTGTCAAATGCAGTAGGGACTTTTAAACATAGTCATAGACAGAGAGGCGGGAGTTAAGCCCTCCCCGGCTGGAAAAATTGGTTCTCCATAAGAACTCTATTGAAAAACGAAATACAGCACTCCCTCGTAATCATAAACTTATGCTTCAAAAAAGTGTATAACTTTCCAACTTTTACTTAGTAACGCCGTTGTTCTCAATATAAAAACCTGTTATTTTGATATGGCCAAAAAAAAAAAAAAAAAAAAAAAATACACATTGCTAATATTAAATGCATTTTTTGTTTTTATTGTGTTAGTTTGCGTAAACATTAGGTACAAAAAGATTTATAGTCAGAATTGTGCTATTAAAATTTGAACTTTGAATGATTGGGCATTACATGATATTTTGTGTTCCTAGCATCTCGTGCGATTAATGTACTTAAAACATAACATTCCAAATATCAGTAAAAGTGTAAATAGTAAATAAAGTTTTTGAACATAATTTGAACATTTTATCTGTATAGAATAAAAATCAAATGGGGTTGTTTGACATGGAAAACATTATTGAGCACTATTTATGCCAGTGGCATAGGCATTTCAACCTTGCCCCCACATTGGTTGAAAAATAATATAGTTCTCGCTAGGGTTCATATAAGAAAGCCAAATTAAACAATGTTAACCTGCAATATATTCAGCAGTAAAATCCGTCTTTTTACTGAAATCCTAGACCCCTCCTCCCCCCCCCCCCACACACATACACCATCACCACCACTTAATGGTATTCAATTAAAGAGTTGTTAAAATATTAAAAAATCTTGAAGAAAATGCAATTCTAAATTTGATATTTTTCTCAACAATTTGTGTTTAAAATGTTAAGGCTTATCTTTTATTTCTGATCAGACCTATTAAAAATTTGGTCAGAACAGCATCTTTATACACTTTATTTTTATCAAATAAAATTTTATAAGAAACTAATTATATTTTGTTGAAGCATAAGTAACAAAAATTAAACATTATATTAATTTATAAATATGAAATTTTCTAGCAGATGAGTAAATGATTATTTGTAGAAACACATTGGCAAATATTTAAATAGGAGTATAATATGTAATTAAATTCGCAGATTAAGGATTAATATTTACAAAACGTGAAAAATATGAAATTATATATTTTTATTTATTTTAGTAAAAGCTTATAACGATATTTATAGAAAACTTCATCAGAGTACGTTTTATCTTTTTTTTTTATTATATAATGAACATATTGTTTGTAGAAAGTTTTTGAAATTCCAGATTTTGATAGATATGTACATTTTAAGACCTCCTGAACACTTTTGGAAAGATGCTCTCTCTCTCTCTCTCTCTATCTATCTATCTATCTGTCTATCTATCTATCTTTCTCTGGTGTGTGTTTGGATTGTATGAAAATTAGAACTAGATAGAAATTTTAGTAATTTTAATGGTAAGAACTCGAATAATTAGAAATTTAGGATTTTTTTACCATTATTCCAAATAAGAAAACAGGGTAATTTAAGGAACAATGGTAATAGTATACTGTCAACGCTGGAAATGATAGCTTGAAGAATGATAAGGATAAAAAGAGTAATAAAATCACATATATTTGCACAGATCAGTCAAATGATTCCAATTTATCGGCGTGATAGCCAAATTGAAGATATTTTAAAGAATTCTTACGAAATATTTTAAAAAAAGACGTGAAAATAATATCTGAAGTGTGTATCAGTTGACTTTCTCAATCATTCGTACTTAACATATTACTTAATTTAAACGTTTAAATATATTTTAAACATTCAGTACTTCAATATATTTAACTATTTATTTTTTTTTTAAAATTCTAGACGCTGACAAACAAATTTAAAATTTAAATAATGAAGTGTTTACATTTTTTTTAAATATCTAAATAGGGTAAAAAAATTCAGATTGTAAAAAAAAAGTTTACATCTTAGATATTTAATTTATTTTTTAATATAAGATTCCGAATATTATTTTAATAAAATTAATCATATTAAAAAATCGCTGTGCCTCTGTTCATAATCATTCACTTTTCCGCACTTGACTCTAGGATAAGCCCCAAACTTTAACTAATTAGAATCAAATTCTAATTCTGGAAATTTATATCATCTTCATTTTTCATGCCTGTCCTTTAAAAGTTAGCATAATTGGCTAAAATTTGAGTTGTCTCCCTGAAGTTGTTTCCCTTTTAATATAAGAGCTCGAACTGCCACTGCTCCAAACATTTTACTTCTCAGATGAAAGAATAATTTTTAAATAATTTCAAGTGTTAATATTATATTATTTTCATTTGAATAAAATATCCAACGCCTCAAAGCAAGTATCCTTGTTAAAAGGAACGAAGTTGCTGAATTCAGAAATGACGAAATCCAGACCTTGCTTGAACACGACATACTGTTGACGCAGCTAAATACCACTCATCTCCACTCCAACCCCGAAATGTTCCCAAAGGTGTTCCATTCACGATTTACTGTTGCACCTAAATTTAGGGCCCGGATGTGCTTTTAACGTCGTGTTGATTTAAAAGCTGTTTCTCTTTCAGTTTTGATACAGGAACACCGCCCAGGATGCTTGACAAATGGTGAATTAGTGGGTAAATAGAAACAGAAAAAGTTGTTGAGGAAGTGCTTATACAAGATACTGCGATTAAACGGGTTGAGTTTTCAAAATAAACATGTCAGATTTAGATAAAATTGCATTGTACATTAAATAAAATGCTTTGACATTAAAGATTGAACAGAGGTTGCATCATTGTGAAATTCTTTTCAAGTTTGGAATATCGTGAATTTTCTTTACGAATTAGGATCAGTGCTGCATTATCCAAATTTTCACGGATTAGAGAAAGAGAGTTTGTAAGAACAGATTTATTTGTTACGCTCTGAGTGATCGGTTGGGTTTTGGTTTTATTGGAATATAATTATATGTTACTTTTCTCAATAATTTTCTGTATAAATCTGTTCAGAAAGTGTTGATATAAAAGTGCAGCTAAAACTATATTGAATTTTCAATGAAAATGCCCTCGACATCGAAGATTGAACACCAGGTTGCACCATTTTGAAATTCAAGTTTAAAATCTCGTAATTTATAAGATTAGGGTTATTGTTTCTTTATTCAAACTTTCAAAGATTAATTTAAAAGATAACGTCCATTCTCCATTCCTAACGAAGCGAAATTTGCATTTGCCTGAATTTTGTGATCCATTTACTCGAAAACCGCAATAGGTAGGAAGATGAAAATGTGCACACATACGTGAAATTGCACACAAATATGCAAATTCAGAATTTCAATAATTAAAATAAACTGGAACAGGGTGAAACGCCCATTTCTAAATCAAGAATGCTCACTACGTAAATAACAAGTAAACAACTTTTAAACAACTAATCAAAGCATGTGAACTTACATGCTTGTACTTCTAATTTCTTAATTATTAGTTAAATTGAATTTTAATTTGAAATCTTTCACAGCTCGCATACTTCATATGCATGAGTCCATTCAAAGTGCAGATGTTTGCTAGTGTATCTATTGTGTTTATCTATGTAATATAGAAGCCTGAATTAAACAATATTTATCTATTTGGTGGTAAAGAGATATACATTTCGAAAGATATGCAAAGCATTAGTCAAATTTTTGACTTTCCTGTATCTCTTAAAATTATTTAGATTAAAAACAGATTCAAAAGTTTTGTTTTTATATCAGAATTTGTAGATTTGGATATAATAGTAGGTACATACAGCAACATATATTTTCTGGCTCAAAATTTCAGAAAACTTCGAAGATTGCCATTTACCAGACCCAACATTATCGACAAATTTAAGTTCTGGTAAATTTTACAGCAGTTGATTTATATATTAATTTTCATGTGCTGTGCTTTTTTAGTTTATACACGTTCTTCCTGGTTTTACAAGGAATAAATATACTAAAATAATAATTTTTCTTTTACACAATGTATAACATTTTGTGCACTGAGAAAGAAGGAACTACAATTATTTCTGGTAGATTTTGTTCATTAAGAAAACTGCTTCGACTTATAACTTGTGGTACACCACTGTAGTACATCATGCTGCATTTAAAATACATTTAAAAGTAAAATTTGTACTTATATGACAAATTTTGATAAATCAGATAATTTCTCTCACTTTCCTTCCACTCCCCCCCTCCCCCGTCCCTTAAAAAAGCTATGAAATTAAATTTAATACACAGAAAATTTAATGCATAGAAATGATTCTCATCTATATTGAAAATCAAAATTTTTGTATATAATGGTAGTATTTTAAATATAATCTTTTAAGCTAATATTTAATGTTTTTTAAGAAGGTGTATTTGCAACTTTTTCTTTATACAATTAGGTTATTTTGAATAAAAGTAGTCTGATCATACAAGTATACAATTGCTAAATTGGAGAGATATAAAAAAAAAGAGCACATGAAGGGGATTTTCAAATACCGTGAGAAAAGATGAATGAGAGAAGTATAAGACGCGACGTATAAAGCAAAGTTCGCAGATAAGGCGCCAGACAAAGGTTTCTGATTTCACGATAAGGGATAAAAATTTCACGACGATCTGTATATAACGATAGAAAGCAAATTAATTGTGACGTTATCCATAAGAATAATTATTTTTAACAATATGAGGAAATGCTAGGAAATTATACAGCAATTATAAAATATTTATTTTCATATAAAATAAGTGGTAGAAATGAAGTATTCCAATATTTTAAATATTTTGTAGGACCCATTGCCGTACAAATAAAAAAATCATGTCGTGGAGTCCCTTACCGAATTCGAGCAGCTTAATCAGTAGACTGGACTCGAAATTTAGAATACATAAGATCTAATCCTTCTCATACTGGCGCCCGAACGAGGTGATGTTGTAAACTCTGAAATATAAAATAATAAAGTGTATAGAAAAGTAAAAGAAAAGATGATGGGATGAGGCTAATAAGAGGAAAAATAGCAAGTTACACACTGTTTTTAAGAGGTTCAATAGGTAGATCTAGGACTCCTATATGTCCATCCGAGAGGTTGGTGGTAGGGATTGGAAGGTACGGTCCCTGTGAATTCCGCTCCTATTGGGTTCTAGTCTAAATTGGGTAGCACTTCCCGGCTGTCCAAACAGATACATTACAATTTCGGGTAGGTCTGGGTTGAAGATGAAGAAGGCTCCTATATGAATGAGCTGACTCGTAAGGCATATTGAAGCCCACCGATATCAGAAGCGTAATCAGTTAGCGTTAGCTTTGTTTGTATGTTCACCTTAGGAAGTGTTGCTGAAATAATTATTGGTGGGTGTTCTGCTCTAAACTGCTGAAATTAGCCTAGAAAAGGTTTTAGATTCTTAGTCTCTTTCCCAGAAACGAAAAAAGAAAGAAGAAAATGGTTTATAAATAGTCGCCGAGATCGTTGGATGCCCTATACAAGAGCATACCTGTATGGTAACAAATATGGTAACCCATGTATTTGTAGAAACCCTATTGGGCTTTAACATGCTGATAAGTCAGCCTGTAAATGTAGGAGCTCTATGGTAGAGAAATAGCCTCAATATACAGGCATTAGGGATTCGAGTCCATCCGAGAGCTTAGCAACGTCGTCATCATCCATTAAGTATCAAATAATTTGCATGGCGTGAAAATATTTCAGTATTTTACATTGCCATGAAAATCATAGGGTTTCAATCTTTCATTCTTACAACATTAAAATTGATTATTTAATAGAAATTAAATGATAAATTAATTGATATCTATAACTATTGACGCTATAATAAATTATACTAAATAATATAATTTTATTAACATTGATTATTATTAACTTATCGTAAGCTGATGGTGAAGTCAATGATCATAAACACATACTTGAACAAATCATTTTAATAAACGAGTATTTTTCATTAATATATGCATAAAACAACTGCAGCGCGCCCCCAATATCTAACCCAACCACCATGTATTTTAGAATAATTTCTAAGATGCTGTAATGAATTCCATTATATACAGAATACAAGTGAGTGAGTTTGAAGATCAAACCGATTTTGAAATACTGAAATCCTTGTAAGGTGTGTACAGAATAGATAAATTTTAGAATTATGTAAGTTAAACTGTGATCACTTGAAAAGCCAGCCATTAATGGTTCAGCCAATGGTTCATCCATAATAAAAAGGAGTTTAAATGAAATTAAAAATGGGGGGGGGGGGTGCATTTGAACCTTTTCTACCCCACTCTACATCATGCCCCACAATGCGCTAATAATCTATCATATCTAACAGAGGAGGGTTTGCTGTTGTACAAAGTTGTACTTTGAAGGGAATTGTATACTCGCAATATATTTGACTGCTAACTGCCTGTATGTAGTGATCGGTCACATATAGACCTTAAGTCTGACTAAAGTATATAGGAAACATGAAATGACTGCGTTAACATAATATTGTTTTCATAAGGTGTAATTTCACTTCCTTTTGTTCGGCACTAATTCCGTTTTAGGTGGCAAAATTCAAATGACTTTATTAACGTACTATCAATATTAACTTTGAATTTATTAGCGTACACCTTTTACAACGCCTTTTACAAAGATTTCGTTTAACGATTGACTACTAAATATATTTCAAAATATCACATTTTCATTAAATACTAACTCATTTTTCTCTCATTTTTATTTAACTCTATATTATAAATTTTCACCCTTTTTTGACGACTTCCGACAATATTAATAGTCTACTTCACGCAAATCGAAAAATGATTTTAAGTTGGAGTTTGTATTGTTTTAATTGGTATTTCTTATTCTGTACCATGTGTTTTTTGGTACCATGTGTTTTTTGACTGATGACTCCCGGATTTGATCCTGTTTTAGTTTATTTTTTGTTTCCTTAATGAAAGTATAAACTGTTCAAATGCTATAGACAAGATGGATTGGTACTAGCTGACAGGGAAAGGGCTAGCCCTGAATATAAGTTCTATGGCCCAATATCGACCATTCTTAATATAAAAATGTGTCCATTTTCAGAAATACCCACTACAAACTATAATTTTCAGTAGCCATAACATTCTTAATACATCTTATGTTAACTCATTTTGAAAAAAATATATATATATAATAATAAATAAAAAAATAATGAGAGCTTGAAAAATTGCAATTGTATTATAAATACTTTTAAAGGAGACTCTGTTAAACAAAACACATGGGTTCCGCGGAACAGGATCACCTCTCTCCGTGGTCTTTTATATCTATGGGTATCAGACAAGGGTGGGGTATGCTTTTCGCCAATAGGTCATTGTTAATAGGCCGCCAATAGGTGCGGCACTGTAACCTCTCTTCTCTTTTAGAGATATTGCCTGTGCAGCAATAATCACACAGAAATCTGAAGCAAATTCTAATAAACAATTCTGTGTCTATATTTGCACCTCCATTTAATGTTAGCATCTAAGGTGATTATGTCAAGCCAAAATAAAATTTGTTCAAAAAAATGCTAAAAGTTAATTTTAAAAAAAGTTTGGCAGCATTTTATATTGCTATTTTGTTCAGATAGCCCTTGCTAGCTCAAAAATCGTTGTTTGTAGTGGAATATTCAAAATTTTATGGACATATTATTATTTCTTTAAATGATATCAAATTTTTAGAGTACGTCGTCTTACTATATTACTACAAAAACATATTTAGTGAAAGATCGGCAGAGCATTTTATTTTTATGATAGATTAATTTTGAATGTGATTATGATAGATTAGTAATTATGATAGATTAGTTTTGAATGTGTCGTTTGTGATACAAGTGCTATATATATATATATATATATATATATATATATATATATATATATATATATATATATATATATATATATAAATAGTTTATAGATATAATCTATCTATTTCTTCAGAAACATACATTTTTGTGTTTGCTTCTACAAAAACCTTGGACATGTTTAGATTTATGTAGAGGTTAACAATTCATGATTTAGGATTAGAGCCTCGTCCACGTGTATAGCGTTTGTGCTTGATTTCGTTTGTTATACTTTTTTCGATTCCATACCTTTGTATTATGATATTTTTCATTGACTTGTTGATTCGATATTTATTTTATTTATTTATTTTTTTCCATTTGCTTGAGGATTAGTTGATTTTTACTTTTGTTTTGTAAGCCAGTTAGATAGTTGAATTTAGTTTAAGTTTTTCTTTTTTCGTTTCCATACCTTTGAATTTTGTTGATTTTCTGTAACTTGATAGCTTGTGTTTTGTATTTTTTATCCATTTGTTTGATGATTTGCTGTATTATATTTTATTCTGTGGGTTTTTTAAAAAGTTAGGTTTATCGTGTTACATCTTCTTACTTTTCGTTCATTGGATTTTCAAACTACTATTATATATATATATATATATATATATATATATATATATATATATATATAATAAAAACAGTTTGAAAGTCCAATGGAAGGCTATAACTCGAAAAACCTAACTTTCTAACAAGCTTACAAAATAAAAGAATAAATGAGCAAATCTACAAGCAAATGGAAAAAATACAAATTTTGAATCGTCAAGTCAAAGAAAATCATCAAAAGTCAAAGGTATGGAGTCGATAAATGAAAAACAGACGAAATCCAAGCGGAAACGCTATACACGTGGACAAGGTCTAAGCCTAAATCATGGATATGTTCACTTCTTCAAAACTCATTCTCAAGTCCAAGTGTCTTGTAGAAGTAAACAAAAAAATGTATGTTTCTGAAGAAGTAGATAGATTATATCTATAAACTATTTCTACTTGGACAACATACATAAAGAAGAAAAAATAAAAGGAAACCTGGAATCTAAATCAACAAATACACGAACCTGTCGATCTCGGGAACCCAGAATAAAGAGAGCAGTGTTGCCATTGACAAAGGACAAAGATATGATCTACCGTTGCCA
Source organism: Amaurobius ferox (assembly GCA_951213105.1). NCBI lineage: Eukaryota > Metazoa > Arthropoda > Arachnida > Araneae > Amaurobiidae > Amaurobius > Amaurobius ferox. Next base: position 73,375,323 of record OX578136.1, read on the forward strand.
TTCGTAAGAAATAATAACAGTAATGCGAAAAGACAAGTATAAGAGATAATATACAAACAAGAGGGACAAAAATAGAAAGGTTAATGTGTAGAGGATGTAAAAATAAAATATAATTAAAACAAGAGTATGGAGATGTCAGGCTAATACATAAAACACCATGAATAGAATTCATGAAAATCCAGCTAATCTAAAATTTTTAACTATACCATTTACAAAATAAGAGGGATATTTATATAAATTGCTGGTAATTTTTAGATTATCAATATGTATAGCATGAATTTTTTTTATCAGATAATCTATAAATTCTGAAAAGCTGATTAAGTATAATATTTCTAAACAATAGAATTGAGTTGCAGGAATTAAATGGTAGGATTTTATTAATGTTAACGTTAAAAAAGTATTTTTTATCATATAAATTAGTAACAATTCTATTAGAAGGGTCAATAATAAGATTTAAATCCAAAAAATTAATATTTTTACTAATAGTAGCTTCATTAGGAATTAAATCCAAATCGTCGGGATAGAAATCTATATCTATTACACAATTTTCTGTATATACTAAGCAAATCAGATCATCTACATATCTGTATAATGTATAATCTATTGATGTAAAAGACTATTCATAATGATAAAGATATAAATTAGCTAACATACTGCTACTGCAGCCACCCTGTGGAGCTCCTGAGACTATTTATTTCCTATTTAAGTATTATTTATTTCCTTGAAAAATATAATTATTGAAAATAACAAATTGAAGAAGTTTAGGAAAATTTATAAAACTGGTTTGTGTAGAAAAATTAGTAATATAAGCATTGTATAGATCTAAAATTACATCATAAAGGTCTGAGATTTTGATATTATTAAAAGATCTTTAAAATCAAAAGTTTGAAATCCTATTAGTTTTTTTTTTGGGATGTTAATCTATTCTTTAATTCTTTTCTATTATTTAGAATAATGTAATTATTGCTGGACTGACGTAAACTATCATTTATTAGATTTAAAGAATTTAGTAGTAATTTACTCGCAGTAGTAGAGTATTATGCCCACTAGTTACTGTTCTAAATTTAATGGGATTTTTGTGAAATTTTGGAATAAGCACAATATATGGAAACTTAAAAAATTTATATTTAATATTTAAATCAGTTCAAATGCTAAAAGTATGAAATAAAATTGTAGAGTTATTTTTTTAATAAAAATTTATTAGCAAAGGATGATATTTAGAAGGATTATATTATTATTGTAATATTGCACGCATTACAGTGCTCTGCAAAGTTTTAAGATTCTGGCTTACTTAGTTTTAATTCCTATGACACGTCTAAGTCGAAAACAATTGTTTAGAGAAACAACCTGAAAGTAAAGGAGGTTCGCTTGATGTGTGTGCTTGTATAACTTCACCACATTAATTATGAAACGCATTCTAATTAGAATATTTTGATATTTTTTCAAGTATTCTTAACATATTATTCAATAAATATATAGGAAAAAAAATGGATTTTTTTTTTAAAGTTCAGATCGTTCGGATCTCCTCTTGCTTACTGCTCACAAAACTTTCTATTCGCAAGTGTGATTTTTACATGTATTAAAATTTTAGCGTCTCTGGCTGTAAATATAGAGCGACAAAACCAGAAGTCCAACTTTTTCCAACGCTTTTCTTTTCGAATAAACTTGACTCAGAAAAGGTGTGTTGCTTGACTTCCCTTCGGCCCAGCGGGAGTCCCAGCAGGATATGCCGCGATTCTGGTAGAGCGCATCGGGGTGCATGTTCGAAAGGCGTTAAAAACTATCACTTTCTTGCCTGGAGGTCTATCGGTAAATAGCGGTTGCATAGTACTTTATGTATTTACATAAGAATACGAATCGAGGATATTCTTTGAGAACAAATTCAAATAAATTAACTTCAGCCTTTTATTTCTCGCTAGTTATGCATTTAAAATGCTCCTAAACAGCGTTTATTGTCCACGAACTCACAGAGGTCCTATAAGTAATTTTTACTTTATCATCTTGTATAAGAAATGTGCTGTTTCCTTGAAACATTTTAAAATCAGAATTTGACAGGTAAGAACATTTTAAGATCTCCCAAATCCATGGCGTACATTTTCTTCTTCTTCGACCCAAACCGTCCAATCTACCCGAAAGTGTAAAGTATCTGCTTAGACCGGAACGCAGTGGGCATCCATAAAGATCGCACCCTTCTTTTCCTACCACCAAACTCTGGCAAGGACTTACGGACCCACATATTTTACGTACCTATACTCCGCGTGAACACAGGGACAGTTTGGCAGAGCCGAGAATCAAACTTAGGTCGTCCGAGAGCAATTCTCATGCTCTAACCACTGGGCTGTCCCACCCCTGTCGTACATTTTTGAAAAGATTTCCGTCTGTGTGTTTGTGTATGTGCGTGAAGAGGGGACACGATAACTCAAGTAATTGCACCTACCGCCATCAATATTTATATGTGGATATTGTATGATGAACTAGAATAAGGTATAACTTTTAGTTATTCTCGTGATTAGAACTCGAATGATTCCAATTTTAAGATTTTCCTATAGAGCTTTATTTCCTATAGAAATCAAGATAATTCCCGGAACAATGTTGGTAGTTTATAGTGTAAGAAGGAGGTGTAAATTTGAAAATGGTATCAAAATAGTCAATTTTAGTACATATAAGTCAAATATATTGAATTTATCGACGCCACTATACATTCATTTAATTACTATATTTTTTTTATTTTTCTATTATGGGTTTTCATTTTAGATATAGAACGTATAATATATCTCTGGAACCATGCGTATGCGAGTCATTAAGTTTTAAGTGGCAAATCACATATGAAACAGATATTTCTGTGACACTTTTTAAGAAATATTGACAATTTCAAAAACTTGCAAAGTCCTCTTTTTCGATTTGGGGGAAAAAATTGTCGAAACATTAAAAGCAACCTTTCCTGTTCGATTCGATAGCCTATAGTCCATTGACTTGCACTGATAAAAGTATTCGTACCAAACTTCATTCGATTTGTTCATTCTTTTTAGAGATAACGTTCTTGTAATTTCGAAAGAGATGCTAAAAAAAGAATAAAAGAAGGCCTTCAATTTTTCGAACATTTTTTTCCCAATACAGATAAAACTTAATAAAGTTTTAAAAAGTACTAAAGTAACGACTCTTTATTTGCAAGCGAATGCCATCATTTAAAAGGCACTAACATGCGCCATTCTTGAGATACTTGAAGTTTTTGATTTAAAACGGAAAATCATAAATATCATATTTGCACTATTATAAAATAAATATATTATTTGAAAGTACTATTAACGGCAAATTAATGTACACCATTGTTTGGGAATTACCATTTCTGCAAGATTGGAATATTTCTCAAAATATTGAATTTCTTTTCCTCCTCAAATAGAGTACTTCCCTCGAAGAAATTGAACAAAATGAATAAAATTTGGTACGAGTATTTAATCAATTCACCCCTGAAGCAGTAAATTTTGAAGAGTTTTGAGTACAAGAATATCTTCAATGTTTCTAGCTCTCTTTCTAGCAAAATAAAAAATAAAATATAAAATGATGATTAGGTTAAAATTTGTGATAAAATATCCATTTTATATATAATTTTTTTTATTCAGAACTGAATGACACAATTTATAAACTAATAACTGTCGCCGTTCTCGAGATATTGCGTACTTGTTTTCTAATAATCGAAACAATTAATTATAGTTTGTAAGCACGTTCAACCATAGACACCAATGTCAGACTATTTACGCAGGCTAATTATCTCAGACTACTTAAGAGATATTATTTTTTCTTAATTTTCCACAAGAAGTGCAATATCTCTTTAATGAGCTAATTTTATCAAATTTGGTATGCTTCGGTATTTCCAACAATATCGAATAATAAAAAAATTCTAATTTATGTTATTGCTTTCCCACAATATCTAAATTTATTAAACTGTGGGGAGGGTCGTGTGCTGGACACATCAAATTTTCTCTGTACAATAATGGATCGGCGGCAAACCACACATAAACAATAGATATTCTATAATTTGCGAAATAATTGAGACTCTGAAATAGAATTGTTTATTTAATTACTAATACGACTAAAAATATTCATTGGACAGAATAATATTAGAAGTATACCTCATATATTATTTTGGATATTAGGCACATTTTCTTACCTAAGATATCATATATCATACATCTTACCAAGGATCTCTTAAAAGCTGGCATTGTAGGTCGATGATTGGTTGAGGGGGGGGGGGGGGGATTAAGATGTTGAATTTCATTTTCCAATATGAAGGCTATGAAAAACTAATCTAATTATTCAGTTAATGGGGGAGTTGCCTATCCTTCCTATCCACGTCACCGAGTGAAAGTGATGTCAGTGAAAACTAAATTAAATCTTTCAATTAAATAGAAATGATTAGTCTCGTAAACAGTAGTTTCGAACATGGTCGCTCATACGGGAGAGCAAAGGGACACTTGCCCTGCTCTGAACGTTCAAGATTAGAAAGGCGGCTATCAACAGGGCATTTTTTCGCGGGCACGTTAAATATGTGGATCCGCAAGTCCTTTCGAGAGGTTGGTGGTAGGGGAAGGAGGGTACGGTCCCTGTGGTTGCCTCCCCCACTAGGTTATGATTTAAATTGTGTGGCGCTTCCAAGCTGTCCAAACCTTCTGGTAAGTCGGACGAAGAAGTAGGTCTTATGAGTATCCCCCCTCCCCCCTTCGAGGAAAAGTTCTATGGGCGTCCATGGTTTCAAGCTCAATGATTTACTGAAATTTTATAAATTGAATGACTTGATATTACATAAGTTGCAGAAATTGAATGAAATTGGTGATTAATCACCAGAATTTTTTAGAGGGCTTCCCAAAGCTATAAATCTCACTCTCGGTGCAGATATCGATTATTCATTCTATGAAGATAATTAAAGGACGGAAAAATAGTTCTTCAATATCACAGCGTGATTTCAAGCTTTATGGAACACCCTTTTGGCATGCTTTGTGATTATTGAAGCCTTACTTTCTTAGAAATGGAATTTGTGCATTTTCACTTTCTCATACGAAGCATTGTTTTCACGAGATTTTGATGTCAATATATGTTTTAGAACCTCCTGAACTATTGACTATTTCTTGTTTTGAGTATTTTTAGAGTGATGTCCGTCTGTCGGTCTGTGGTCAACTTCTTATGTACAAATATTACTGGGTTTTCACGAAATTTTATATTCGGCATTGTTGTTGAAAAATCAAGAACTGGAGAATTGTTTTTTAAATTCGAGTAAAATTTATGCAAAATTTTATATTTCCTTATCATGACAGCATAAGACAAATTGTGATATAATCACGCATAAAAGGGATTATTTATGGCTTAATGAGACGAAACTTAATAGTTTCAATCACTTTAACAAAAAATAGCCACGATATTATTTTTGTATTCGCGAAGCCTTTAGCCCCCCCCCATCCTCGGGAGTGAGCAAGTTGACCCTCTGGAGAATATTGCCAAACTCGGTTTTAATCGAAAGATTTTTTTTCAACTCCATTAAAATGAAGGGTAATATTCTGAAATTGTGATCATTGGTTCATAACGATATAGATTTACTAAATTTTCTCTTGTAAAATTTGCGAAAAAAAGAAATCACAGGTTACTTAAAGGTGGATTCTGGTATGAGGAGATTGAGTAGAGGCACAAAATAGTTAATTCATAGTTTATATTCTCGTGGGCTACACTTTGAGAAATGCAGCGTCATGTCATAGAACGTGGTTTTCTGTTTCGTGTCATTTCTTGTCTTATCTCTATTGCTATCTAATTTGGAAGCGTCGGATTTTTGCACTGCCATAGGGGGTGGGGGAAGGGCAGTTCGAAAATTTTAAGAACCATTATTGTCGAAAAAATGCTTCGCCTTTATAATTTGAGGTTATAAAATAATGGTTTCTATATGATTCGAGTTTTTGAAGATCTAAATTGAACTCTTGAAGCGCGCGCCTCCTCTTTTTCAATAAAAATTGAAAAATAAACACCAAGATGTTTGCCATACGATTTTTTGATAAAACGTATAAATTGTATGTGGTATATAAGTAGGTTTTAAAATTTTAATCAAATGAGTTTGTAACTTACGTTTTATGTAAAAAACTGCTTTTCAGTTTCTTTAACTCAATTCGTCTTTTATTATTGCGAATATTTTAACACTTGTTATTTTATTGAATTTTTGATTTTATATTCATTAAACAATGACACAAATTAAGAATATATTTTCTAAATTAACTTAATATATTATAAATTAATATAATATATACATAAGTCAACTTATAATGAAATTCAAGTTAATCGGGTGCTTCAAAATATTTTCACATGTTGTCAACTATGAAATAAGTAAAAGCATTGCATTATATAGGAAAAGTTATGTGCTGCTTACAGCAAATTTTCTTTTTTAATTCTCCGTTATTATGATTGTGGATGGCGTCCGCTTTTTTAGCCGCTTAATGCCACTTTTTCAGAGGGCAGGCGTCACGACATCTACATCCATTTTGTGGTCTTTTTGCAGCACAATGATTTGTGGAGAAACAAGTGCTTGCGCGGATCACAAAAAAACTGAAGCTCGCGCATCTATCTCGGGTGACGTATTGGAATACGTCTACTCCAGCTAACTATTATTTTGCTGATTATATATCACAAAAGCCATGGTGAAACTGCGCTTATTGAAACTACATGTAGATTTTTCGTATTTGCTGAGAATGTTATATGTGTTATGATATGAATAAATAGCGAGAGATTGATTGATATCAAGAGATTGAGCTGACTGTTGCGGATTTACACAACTAGCCGCCCATATATAGTTGATCAGCTAGCCACCCATAAACAGTTGATCAAGTAGCCACTTCTTCTCGCGAATAAATCCAGGGAGTGACTAATATCGATTCTATTTATAGTTACTGTAACCTGTATTATATTATATTATATTATCTATGGTAATGTAGTTAATTTTAGATTTTGCTGAAATCGATAATAATTTTTAATGTAAAATTTAAATAAGACAGCTAAAATCAAATTAAGACATATTGTATAATAATTTTACACAATGCCTTTGAATTTTTATTAAAATTCAACCGCTTTCTTTCTTTTTCCTTTCATTAGGACAAAATTAAATACATTGCCCAACTTGCACTGATTTTGATGTGATACGGTAGAGCTTGGAGGAAATCACAACTTACCATTTTGTTTATCCACATACCGCATATTTTATAAATCTTTGTTACATTTTTTAGCAAGATCAGGTATGCAATCTGTGTAAGCTGTCGACAAAATTTCCATTTCGGCTATTATTTCGGCTTCGTATAGATAATTTCTTATTGATAAATCTACAACTGTGTAGTAAATAAACTATATATATACAATATAACCCAAGGCAGTGAAGTAGTAATAGGCTGTGTAGTAAAATAAAATTTTATTTTTTTAGTTCCAGTTCAGATTTTCGAGGAGTTGCAATTTAGTTTAGCCATTTTCTAAAATTTTAAAGGTTTATGTGTATTTTTCCAATTTGTTAACGAATGAAGAAAAATACACGCATTTCAAGCTCAGCTAATAAATTATGATTCGGAAGTTTATTTATCACTGAAAATAGGTCCATTTTCTTTTGTTAACTACTCCTCATTACTAGCTACTTTATCACAAATAAATCTAAAAACAACTTTTAGTGGTGAAACGGTAAAAGGTACCAAAAACTCTTGATCTTAAAATGTGCAACTTTGAGGTAAATGAACTAGAAACTTGATCCTTAAGTGTGATTAATAAGTTAATGTAATATTAAGAGGATAAGTTTTATCCTCTCACACTGTTGTGATGAACGTGCTGCATAGACCAATTTGAATAGAGTAATTAAACATACTAATGTTGAAGACCCAGACCGTCCGACTCGTCCAGAGGACTAAGAGCAACTGTTTGGACGGCCGGGAAGAAACATACTAATGTGTAATTGCTTTAAGAGCTTAATGAATAATTATATATAAAAAAAAAAAAAAAAAAAAAAAAAACATACTAATGTGTAATTGCTTTAAGAGCTTAATGAATAATTATAAAAAAAAAAATCAATTACTCCATTCAAATCAAATCCCTGTAACAAATTTCTCACTGATCGGATTCTCATGTCAATTATCTTAATTTAAGTTGGCCGAATAAGCTAGATAAAATGATAAAAATATAATTTTGTTCGTTTAATAATTACCAGGTGTTTACATAAGAATATATATATATATATATATATATATATATATATATGTGCTAAAACAATAATCATGAATTAAAATTTCAAAAGAAAAAAAATACTTGCCCGCGAAACATAAGCAATTAGAATATATTTTATGTCTTCTGACTTAATGACCGCTTATAACAAAAAAGCGTCTTCACGGCTCTACATATTTTTTCAGGGAGACAAAGGGCTCCTAATATCTATTCAAACGTTGTAAAACTGCCAATGAAAGTAATAACTTCGTAATATACTATATATAAAAGTCCTTATAAACATCTACACAATAAAAATATATAGTTATTTAAAGCCCTATGAATAGTAATATTTTATCAGTTAAAGCATTTTTAATATTATTTTATATGCTTCGTAATACCATTTTATGTAAATGTAAGATTTATTTATTTTTTTATCACATTCAATATACTTTATGAAGTCATCAGGCTACCAAATAAGTAAAACTACAAATTTTCAATCTTCGGCAAAAGTCTGTCGAGATGAGAAAATGACGTATCGGGTTGTCAAAACCGTCAGAAGCTAACGCCTGTCACATTCACCCCGCTGAGAGAAAGCGTGCTTGATTGCCTATTTCGTCATGGTAAAGTTATCTGAACCTACTGTATTTCTATCTACTGTACACTTGTAATCATTCATCTGTGTTCAAAGGGATCTGGAACAGAATTTTTTAAATTTTTTTACTTATGAATCGCTTGATTTCTTTAAATACAGGTGAATTTGTTTAATTATGAACATCTGTGCCGTATAAAATTGCAGGGTATACATTTGACTCAAAATGCAACGAGGAAGATTTCAATTTTATGCACTAAAAATAGTTTTCGTATTTCACTTCTCAGATGTTTTTTTTAATTATATACATTTGTAATGAAATAACTCATTTGATTCAATATGATGCGAGGAAGACATTACTAAAAATATTTTTAAATCTCACTTCTGAGATTAATTTCTTTAATTATATACGTTTGTACTATATAAAATAACTATATATTCATTTGATTCCATATAAAGCGAGAAATATTTCAATTTTATAAACTAACTACTTTTCACATCTCACTCCTAATATGAGCTTCTTTAAATATATACATTTGTGCTATATAAAATAACTCATGTGATTCAATTTGATGTGAGAAAGACTTAAATTTTGTAAACTAAAGTGCTTTTCAGATCTCACTTCTGAGATGGATTTCTTTAATTATATACATTTGTGCTATATGAAAGATCTATGTATTCATTTGATTCCACATGAAACGAGAAAGATTTTAGTCTTATAAACTAAAAATACTTTTCAAATCTCACTTCTAAAACATCTTTTTTCTTTAACTGTATACATCCGTGCTATATAAAATAACTATATATTTATTTGACTTAATATAAAGCAATGAAGATTTTAATTTTATAAATTAAAAATACTTTTCATTGGATTAAAAGAAAACTTGATTCGATTCAAAATTTCCGAACACAACACGTTTTAATTCGTAGAGTTATTGCAGAAATGGTGTAACAGTTATAGACTCACTCCGCTTGCATTTGCTGTAGCATGTAAATTTCATGAGAGCTTGATATTCAAATTTTCGAAAAATTAATTATGCTTCTTAAACAAAATGTTGTTGGACATAGCAGATTGGTAGACAAAAGTAAATAAAGCCTAACCTAAAAATAAGAGGCTCGATTACTTTTCTCCCTTGCTTCCAAAAACATCAAAATATATCATTTCCGCTAATTTCGTAAAAAGTAAATTGAATTTTTGAGGTGATCTTTTGACGTCTATCTGCGCAATGATTGTTTCTCCACAACTAGTTTAATTTTAATCAGACCACTCAATGAAGTAGAAGACAGACTGGGTATAGGAATCATAACTCCCCCCCCCCCCCTACACACACACAATTTGCTAAAAACTTACATTTTTTGGTCTATATTGGCAAAACGATATCCCTCCTCTCATGTCGTTAACGCAATCTTAAAGAGAATTAATCCAAAAAATTACATTTATATATCATCAAAATTAGTTTGGTTTCAGACACGGCCATGTCTATCAGTGATAGAGGACAACACTTGCACTTTTATTTTTTGGACTATATTGGCAAAACGATATCCCTCTTCTCATGTCGTTAACGCAATCTTAAAGAGAATTAATCCAAAAAATTACATTTATATATCATCAAAATTAGTTTGGTTTTAGATACGGCCATGCCTATCAGTGATAGAGGACAACACTTGCACTTTTATTTTTTGGACTATATTGGCAAAACGATATCCCTCCTCTCATGTCGTTAACGCAATCTTAATGAGACCTAATCCAAAAAATTACATTTATATATCATCAAACTCCGTTTGGTTTTAGACAAGGCATGTCTATCAGTGATAGAGGACAACACTTACACTTTTATTCGACCAAGTTCAACAATGAACTCCGTTTGTTAAACATTAGTTTACACTACATATCTAAATTAAAAACAAAAACCTGATAAGTCTTACAAGAGTTATCGTTGCATGATATATATCAGCAACTAGAGAGCAGCAAGAGCAAATTTTATCCGTCCACTTTCAGATACGAACTCCGCTGGGAAAACATTAATTTAAACCACATATAAACCCGATTTCAAATAATTAAAGTTTTATAGGATGTAGCCAGTTAGTAAAGTTTGATAGGAGTTAGCAAGCAGACAGAAAAAGGTAAATAAAATCTAACACAAAGAAGCTTAATCACTTCAATTTTTCCTCTTCACAGTACTCCCATAAAACGGGGTTTCCCAATATAAGGGTCCAGGTTCCATTGTATAGATTTACAAATCCCGAAGACAAATTACTGTAGTATAAACTAAAGAATCTTTCACCATACTTTGTTTAACACAGTTTTGTTAAAACATGTTTCATTCTTTCTATCTTGAACAATTCTTGAGTTATATCCATTTAAACTTTCAAAAATTGCGCTGAGAGAACAAGATTTATATCTTCCGTTTTACACAGTAATTATCCATTAATCTAGTTTTTATTGGCCACATTTGTAAAGTTTTATCATTTAATAAACCCAATGTCTGTTTCCATTGATTCTAACACTATTTGGACATTTTTGGAGCACCCCCCCCCCCCCCCCCCCGGCTAAACATTTCTGTCACAGGTCTTCTTGGGACAAAAAAATCATTTAAAATGTATCTGTTTATAAGCTTAAAAATCATTTAAAATGTATCTGTTTATAAGCTTAAAAAACCTGATGTGGGCAGCACATGACTCTCCTTATATAATGCAACGAATTTACTACTTTTACAGTAAAAAAATAGATTATTTTTATAAAACATATTTATATTCCTTCCAAGATATTACATTTTCGTCAATGAGTCTTCATTTTCATTGATTGAGCGTCATTTTAATGTATTTGGCGAATTTTTCGTTAATTTAGCAACATTTAAAAATGTCGGAAAATTGGCGGCATTCCACCAAAGTCATCGCCAAAATCTCGTCTAGCCTTATGGACGGAGAAATAAGTTATTCTTGCAGCAGATAAATGACTATTGGCGTTCAAATACAAAAGTATTACTCGCGGGGCGGGGCGGTATGGCCCCCACTTACTGTACGCCACTGATGCATTGCAGACAAAGTAAAATATCTGATGTGGGCAGCACATGACTTTCCCTGCAGACTTATATCCACGTTCTCTTTATTTTAATTAAATTTAATTCACTTTTAATTCAATTTTCATTCTCATTTGATAACTGGACTTAATTTCAAAGTTGGAGTAGAGATAATACGAAACAACTAAAATATCTCGAGAACGGCTAGTCCTAGTGTAATGGGGTTGGTATTATTCTTTTCTTCGTTAAAAATTACGCATTAAACAAGCATTTAATGGATATATTTGAGCATACGTAGTTTTTTATTTTAGATTTTGGCGATTTTAGCGGGCCATTTTGCAAAAAAAGGCAGGTTATTTTTTTCCGAATCATACCAAAATTTAATCAGCACCAGGGTGTCCCATAAGTAATTTACCTACCAAATTTTGTGGAATTCGCTCCATTAGTTTTTTCAACTAGAGTGGATACAAACTTTTGGGGGCCATTTCGCAAAAAAAGGCGGATGTCTTTATCCCGAATCGTACCCAAAACTAATCAGCATCAGATTCGCCCAGAAGTGACTTATCTACCAAATTTTATGAAATTCGGTCAATTACTTTTTTAGTTAGAGTGGATACAAATTCTGCACAGGCAGACACACACACAGACAGACAGACACACACACAGACGTCACGCTAAAAATAGTTTTTTCGTATTCTAGAGGTCTCGAAACGTGTAGATCCGTCGAAAACTCGAGTTGCGATTATCGGCATGATTCCAATACTTTCCCTATACATTACCATGTATTGCAGGAAAAGTAAAAATCTGATGTGGGCAGCACATGACTTTCCCTGCAGACTCATATTCACGTTCTATTTATTTAAATTAAATTTAATTAATTTTTAATTCAATTTTCGTTCTCATTTGAAAACTGGACTTATTTTCAAAAATGGTGTAGGACAAATACGAAAAACTAAAATATCTCGCGAACGGCTAGTCCTAGTGTAATGGGGTTTGTCTTATTCTTTTCTTCGCTAAAAATTACGTATTAAACAAGCATTTAATGGCTATATTTGAGCATACGTAGTTCTTAAGTTCAGATTTTGATGATTTTTGAGGGCCATTTTGCAGAAAAAGGCAGGTTATTTTTTTTCGAATTATACGAAAATTTAATCAGCACCAGGGTGGCCTACAAGCGACTTATCTACCAAATTTTGTGATATTCGGTCCATTAGTTTTTCAGTTAGAGTGGATACAAGCTTTTGCTTGCCATTTCTCAAAAAAAGGCGGGTTCATACCCAAAACTTTTAACCCGAGTCATACCCAAAACTAATCATCACCAGATTCGTGCACAAGTGACTTACATACCAAATTATATGAAATTCGGTCTATTAGTTTTTTAGTTAGAGTGGATACAATAGACAGACACACAGACAGACAGACACACACACAGACGTCACGCTAAAAATAGTTTTTTCGTATTCTGGAGGTCTCGAAACGTGTAGATCCGTCGAAAACTCGAGTTGCGATTTTCGACATGATTCCAATACTTTCCCTATACATTACCATGTATTGCAGGGAAAGTGAAAATCTGATGTTGGCAGCAAATGACTTTCCTTGCAAACTTATATACACATTCTCTTTATTTAATTAAATTTAATTCACATATAATTCAATTTTCATTCTCATTTGGTAATTGGACTCATTTTCAAAGGTGACGTAGAAAAAAAAAAAAAAAATATCTCGAGAACGGCTAGGCCTAGTGTAATGGGGTTGGTCTTATTCTCTTCTTCGTTAAAAATTACGTATAAAACAAGTATTTAATGGATATATTTCAGCATACGTAGTTTTTTATTTTAGATTTTGTCGTTTTTGCGGGCCATTTTGCAAAAAAAGGCAGGTTATTTTTTTCCGAATCATACCAAAATCTAATCAGCACCAGGGTAATTCACAAGTGACTTATCTACCAAATGTTGTGAAATTCGGTCCATTAAATTTTCAGCTAGAGTGGATACAATCTTTTGCGGGCCATTTCGCAAAAAAAGGTGGGTTCTTTTATCCCGAATCGTACCCAAAACTAATCAGCACCAGATTCGCCCACAAGTGACTTACCTACCAAATTTTATGAAATTCGGCCAATTAGTTTTTTAGTTAGAGTGGATACAAAATCTGCACAGACAGACACACAGACAGACACACCGCCAGACTCACAGACAGACACACAGACAGACTCACAGACAGACACACAGACAGACACACACACACGCGTCACGTTTAAAAATAGTTTTTTCGTATTCTAGATGTCTCGAAACGTGTAGATCCGTCGAAAACTCGAGTTGCGATTTTCGGCATGATTTCAATACTTTCCCTATACATTACCATGTATTGCAGGGAAAGTAAAAATCTGATGTGAGCAGCACATGACTTTCCCTGCAGACTTATATTAACGTTCTCTTTATTTTAATTGAATTTATTTCACTTTTAATTCAATTTTCGTTCTCATTCGATAACCGGACTTATTTTCAAAGGTGGCGTAAGGAAAGTACGAAAAACTAAAATATCTCGAGAACGGCTACGGCTAGTCCTAGTGTAATGGGGTTGGTCTTATTCTTTTCGTCATTAAAAATTACGTATTAAATCAGCATTTAATGGATATATTTGAGTATATCCAGTTTTTTATTTTAGATTTTGGCAATTTTTGCGGGCCATTTTGCAAAAAAAGGCAGGTTATTTTTTTCTGATTCGTACCAAAATCTAATCAGCTCCAGGGTGACCTATACGTGACTCATCTACCGAATTTTGTGAAAGTCGGTCCATCAGTTTTTCAGTTAGAGTGGATACAAGCTTTTGCGGGCCATTTCGCAAAAAAGGCTTCTTCTTTTATTCCGAATCGTACCCAAAACTAATCAGCACCAGCCCCGGCCACAAGTGACTTACCTACAAAATTTTGTGAAATTCGGTCCGTTAGTTTTTTAGTTAGAGTGGATGCAAAATCTGCACAGACAGACACACAGACAGACACACAGACAGACAGACAGACACACACACAGACGTCACGCTAAAAAATGGTTTTTTCGTATTCTAAAGGTCTCGAAACGTGTAGATCCGTCGAAAACTCGAGTTGCGATTTTCGGCATGATTCCATTACTTTCCCTATACATTACCATGTATTGCAGGGAAAGTAAAAATCTGATGTGGGCAGCACATGACTTTCCCTGCAGATATTCACGTTCTCTTTATTTTAATTAAATTTATTTCACTTTTAATTCAATTTTCGTTCTCATTCGGTAACCGGACTTAATTTCAAAGGTGGTGTAGAAAAATTACGAAAAACTAAAATATCTCGAGAACGGCTAGTCCTTGTGTAATGGGGTTGGTCTTATTCTTTTTGTCGTTAAAAAATACGTATTAAACGAGCATTCATTGGATATATTTGAGTATACCTAGTTCTTTAATTTAGATTTTGACGATTTTTGCGGGCCATTCTGCAAAAAAAGACAGGTTATTATTTTCCGAATCGTACCAAAATCTAATCAGCACCAGAGTAACCCAAAAATGACTCATCTACCGAATTTTTTGAAATTCGGTCCATTAGTTTTTCAGTTAGAGTGGAAACAAGTGGGGCCATTTCGCAAAAATAGGCATGTTCTTTTATCCCGAATCTTACTCAAAACTAATCAGCACCAGACTCGCCTACAAGTGACTTACCTACCAAATTTTGTGAAATTCGGTCTATTAGTTTTTTAGTTACTGTGGATACAAAATCAGCACAGTCAGACAGACACACAGACAGACAGACAGACAGACAGACAGACACACAGACACACACACAGACGTCACGCTAAAAATGGTTTTTTCGTATTCTAGAGGTCTCGAAACGTGTAGATCCGTCGAAAACTCGAGTTGTGATTTTCGGTATGATTCCAATACTTTCCCTATACATTACCATGTATTGCAGGGAAAGTAAAAATCTGATGTGGGCAGCACATGACTTTCCCTGCAGACTTATATTCACTTCTATTTATCTTAATTTAATGTAATTCACTTTTAATTCAATTGTCATTTTCATTTGGTAACTGGACTTATTTTCAAAGGTGGTGTGGAGAAAATGCGAAAAAACTGAAATATCTCGAGAACGGCTAGTCCTAGTGTAATCTTATTCTTTTCGTCGTTAAAAATTACGTATTAAATCAGCATTTAATGGATATATTTGAGTATACCCAGTTTTTTATTTTAGATTTTGACAATTTTTGCGGGCCATTTTGCAAAAAAAGGCAGGTTATTTTTTCTGAATTGTACCAAAATCTAATCAGCACCAGGGTGACCTATACGTGACTCATCTACCGCGTTTTGTGAAATTCGGTCCATTAGTTTTTCAGCTACAGTGGATACAAACTTTTGCGGGCCATTTCACAAAAAAGGCGGGTTCTTTTATTCCGAATCGTACCCAAAACTAATCAGCACCAGCCCCGGCCACAAGTGACTTACCTACAAAATTTTGTGAAATTCGGCCCCTTAGTTTTTTAGTTAGAGTGGATACAAAATCTGCACAGACAGACACACAGACAGACACACAGACACATAGACAGACAGACAGACACACTCACAGACGTTACGCTAAAAATGGTTTTTTCGTATTCTAGAGGTCTCGAAACGTGTAGATCCGTCGAAAACTCGAGTTGCGATTTTCGGCATGATTCCAATACTTTCCCTATATATTACCATGTATTGCAGGTAAAAAGCAGTCAACATAAGGCATATCCATTTAACAAAACGAGACACTGAATAAGACGGAGTGAAAACATGTTGGACAAATATAAGAATATGTTGGAATAGAGATATGAATCTAGATACATATCTTTGTGTTGTATGATATCTTATTTCAGTGTTTCAAGTGGGGATGTCAGTTGAAAATGATAGCGCGAAAACTACTGTGTTTCAGATCTTTGAACTGCTATAGCAGTTTAGTTATTTGATCTGCTAAGATAGCAGACAGACATCAATTAAGTTTTTTTTCTTGATGGCTGGTTTTAAAAGCTAAAACCAGCCTTTGTCAGAAAAATATTGATACCGGAAAATCGAAATTATTGATGTTTATTGAGGAAATTAGGAATATTGAGGAAACGTTATAGCAATAGATTAATGTGTATGAGATATTATTCGTTGATGTAGTAAAAAGACTGATCTCTGAGAGTCAAAAGTTTGAACCATACAGAAATAATCTTGACATAATTCTTAGGAGATTTTGGATTGAAAATGCCAATTTTAAATTTCATTTTTACTTTCCTTATATACATAAGGAAATATATAAGGAAATGTATAAGGAAAGTATTGTGACGGGGTCGAAAATTCGAATTCGAGTTTTCGACGGGAGTTTACGTTTAAGCATCCCTGATCACGAATCAAACATTTTTGAAGTGATGTCTGTGTGTGTGTGTGTGTGTGTGTGAAAGTATGTGTGTGTGTGTCAGTGAGACTGTGGAGACGATAACTGACGAACGAATGGACCGATTCGAACGAAATTTGGTACAAAAATCACAATCCGTAAACACTGGATGTCTATTGTTTTTATACGCAATCGAATGTTCAGAACCCCCTAAATTTTCGAATGAAATTTTGAAAAAATCGTCAAAAAATCAAAACCGCTAATAAAGTTACACAAATAGATGCTTCTTATGTAATTTTTCATTAGAAAACGATTGGCATAAATTTTAGAACGCCAACGTGAACCGTTCTCGACATATTGCACATTTTTCAAAAAAATTATCAAAAAGTTATATAAAATAAAAAATAAAAATATTTCCTATTGAGAAACATGTTCACTTTTCATATGTAATACCATCCTATAAATTGGGTGACATCATTCTCGTGGATCTAGCTCGTTCCATTCATGAAAAAAGATACTTTGAGTAATACTTTTGTATTTGAACGCCAATAGTCATTTATCTGCTGTAAGAATAACTTATTTCTCCGTTCATAACGCTTAGCGAGATTTTGGCGACGAATTTGGCGGAATGTCGCCAACTTAGGGACATTTTTAATTGTTGCCAAATTAACAAAAATCTCGCCAAATGGATAAAAATGACGTTAAATCAATGAAAATGATGAGTAATTGACGAAAATTCAACATCTTGGAAAGAATATAAATATATACTATAAAAATAACCTACTTTTTTACTATAAAAGTAGTAACTTCATTACATTATATTAGGAAAGTCATGTGCTGCCCACATCAGATTTTTAGTTAAGTTTTTAAATTACTGGAAATAATGGCGAAATTGCGGAAGAATTGTGCAAATTCTTCCATTTTCCTACTGCAATAATCTGTATTATTTAACTCCATGTTTTTTCTAGTAGTTTCTGCCAACGCGATCTTGTGATATGTTATTGAAGACATTTCATGGTTAATAGGAGAAAAGAAAATATGTCGCTCTTGAATGTTTTGCAACAGCTTACTTACAGCTATTATAAAACGGTTATGACAACGTTCAGATTTCAGGAATTGCAATTTATAGGTTGCAATGATTTGCGAAGGATCGGATATTTTTCACCGCTGAGACACCTGGTCCCCACAGAATTTCTTTTACGCCCATTTGAACATTTCACGATTAGGATTTCATCTGTGGAAGGGGATGTAATTGATATCACACAAGATGAATCTAACGTATTTCCAATTTTTATTACTTTCCTTATATACATAATGCATAAGGAAAGTATTGTGACGGGGTCGAAAATTCGAATTCGAGTTTTCGACGGGAGAGCACGTTTCAAGCATCCCTGAACACGAATCAAACATTTTTAAAGTGATGTCTGTCTGTGTGTGTGTGTGTGTCAGTGAGTCTGTGGAGACGATAACTGACGAACGAATAGACCGATTTGAACGAAATTTGGTACAAAAATCACAATCTGTAAACACTGGAAGCCTATCGTTTTTATACGCAATCGAATGTTCAGAACCTTCCTAATTTTTCGAATGAAATTTTGAAAAAATCTTCAAAAAATCAAAACCGCTAATAAAGTTACGCAAATAGACATTTCTTATGTAATTTTTCATTAGAAAACGATTGGGATAAATTTTAAACCACTAACATGAACCGTTCTTGCGATATTGCACATTTTTCAAAAAAGTTATCAAGAAGTTATATAAAATAAAAAATAAAAATATTTCCTATTGAGAAACATGTTCACTTTTCATATGTAATTCCATGTGATAAATTTGGTGACATCATTCTCGTGGATCTAGCTCGTTCCATTCATGAAAAAAGATACTTTGAGTAATACTTTTGTATTTGAACGCCAATAGTCATTTATCTGCTGTAAGAATAACTTATTTCTCCGTCCATAACGCTTGGCGAGATTTTGGTGACAAATTTGGCGGAATGTCTCCAACTTGGCGACATTTTTAATTGTTGCCAAATGAACAAAAATCTCGCCAAATGGATAAAAATGACGCTAAATCAATGAAAATGACGACTAATTGAAGAAAATTCAATATCATGGAAAGAATATAAGTATCTACTATAAGATTAAAGTTTTTTTTTAGCTGTAAAAGTAGTAAATTCATTGCATTATATAAAGAAAGTCATGTGTTGCCCACATCAGATTTTTTTCCCTATGTAGCTAGGAAAAGTACTGTAATGTGGGAAGGAATGTCAAAAATACAAATATCGGATATTAATCAATTTATATGATTTTGTCATCACTCAATATGAATCAAATTTTTTTGCCTTTCATACAGAGTACATGCAAAGGAAAAGTAATGTGATGGTGTCAAAAATCCTATTTTTTGTATTTTGATGGATCTACACATTTTGAAGATCTCCGAATACGATTCAAGCATTGTTCAATTATGCCTGTCTGTCTGTAATCACAATGGCTCTCGAAAAAATTGGAAGAATCAAAATGAATTGGTACTATTAAAGTTTAAACATGAGTTGCATTACGTTTCAGCAAGAAAAGGGTCGGGGATAACGCCCTCAGTTTTTGAATATTTTTTTTTTTTATGAAAATGGAATACTTTTAAACAATAAATATAAAAAATAATCTTAAGTAAATAGTTATTTTATAAGTGATTTTTAATTCATAAGTAAATGGCATATTTTTTAAAATGTATCTAAGAAAATTGAGTGATTTAGATGACATACAAGATCGTAAATTCCAGAGCTCCTTATAAAACATCTATAGTGAAAAGCGATGCTACATTGAACACGGAATATGGCTCCTCGCAGGCTCCCCAGCATTTCCCTTCTTTGCCTGTGGTCAAAAATGGCTTTAATGGAATTTGGTGTGAGAACTTATTGAAGAGATGTGTGATATGTGAGAAGACTATTTCCAGAGGTATATTAATTTTCAGTGATTCGAATCATTTGGATTATTCGTTTAGCCCTTCAGTATCCACTGTTTCGGGTTGTCTATCTTATGTGTTACTCTGTGTTACTGATATGCGTTTTATATTACCGTCACAATCGGCGTAATTTTTCTCACAATAACTTTAAAAAAGAATGATTTTGAATGTTGAAAGAATGTTGACTTTGTTACCAAAACTGAAAGTTACGGGTGAAATAATTGTTTGGTCCCCGTCCATACCTCTGCGCGCAAAATTGACTTTCATTTAACATAATATATTCCTACATTACCATGGGAGACTGCGTCAGAAATAATTTTAATTTATATTCAGACTTTAGTTTTTTTTTTTTTTTTTTTTTCTTCAATTAAGAGTGAGCGTCAGTAAATCTTCTGCCCTATCCGCGCTTTGTTAACTTTCGCAGAACACATGTTTCGCTGAAATTCTGTTTAAACAGTTGCGAAATATTTTCTGAAAAATAAAATGCAAGGCTTAAATTATATTAAAACTAAATTCCATACTCTAAAATATAGAATATATTTTTTATTTTAATCCAAAATATTTTTGATGCTGCCATCTGTCGTCGCTATTTAATTCATACCGACAAATTTTATTTTTAATGAACATTTTTAGATGCTTATTCCTTTTAATACAGTAGTAAATACAACAACAGATCATATCAAATAATGCCACAATCAAGGGAAGGAAATTTCTTATTCTATAAATTTGATAAGGGATCTGAATGTACATCACCGAGGACTGCAGCCTTGTCTTCAAGTTTATTTGTCTTCAAGTTTATTTGTCTTCAAGTTCAATTACGTTTTCGTGATTGTGGCATTATGATATATGATATGTTGTATTTAATACCGTATTAGAAGGAACAGACATTTAAAAATGTTCATTAAAAAATAAGAATAGTCGGTATGAATTAAATTACGACAACAGATGGCAGCACCAAAAATAATTTGGATTACAATAAAAAATATATTCTATATTTTATTGAGCATTACATATAATTTTAATATAATCTAAGTATTGCATTTTATTTTTCAGAATATATTTCGCAACTGTTTGAGTAAAATTTCGGCGAAAAGCGTGTTCTGCGAAAGTTAACAAAGCGCGGATAGGGCAGAAGATTTACTGACGCTCATCCTTAAATATTTTTCAAGCATACATTCATTTGTATATTCATAATCGCACTCTTGCAAAATAATAAATTAGTTTTACCTAAAACATGAAGAATGGAAATGAAAGTTCAAGAACTTGAAAGAATTATGAAGTTACGACCCCGAGTCGTACCTTCTCCATAACACTTTCCCTAAGCTCTGAATCACACAACTTTATCTATCTGTTTCCCTGATTTGGAAGGAAATCGCTCCCAGTATTTATTAATTTCTAAAGAAATAAAAGTTACGTGTTGAATGCTCAAATTGAAATGCAACAAAATGTGGAATATTTTTCGCACAGATTTGCGATAAACTTATCGGATTTTTAACACCTTCCTGTTTATGAATTCTTACTTCACTCTCGCTAACCATGAAAATTAAAAATATTTTCGTTTTGGATTCATCTCGACTAGTTAGGCCAGAGATTCATTTGCATGTCGTTATTTAGCGATTTGAATTCAGCTAAGGTGAGAATGGAGATTCAATTTATGGAGAGAAAATTCGAGGGAGGATGGTTTTTATGTCAATAACCGGGTTGATACTACTGTTGAATTTTAAACAGCTGAAGTGTTTTCGTGTTACTACAGTAATTTGTGCTAAACGTAATAAGTAATTTAGATGCATATCTGATAAATATGTATTCTTTCTGTTGTCCTAATTAAGATGCATGCCAATGAAAGACTTCACTCTTATTTCTCATTTTCATTAACATGAAAATGCTTTCTCATTTTCATAAAGGGACAGTGGACGTTGAAATCCAACTGGTTAATTTTTGATCAAATTAGCATAATTTTTTTTATATATGTCAAATTGATCACACATTTACCAAATATAATAAAAAAATGTGGATGTAATTTAATTTTTTATTTTGAAAATAAAAAAGAATAATTTTCAATAAAATTAAAAAAATATTTTAATATGAAAAATTTAATATACAAAATTTTAATAAAATTTAAAATTGCTCCTTGCGTACCAATTTAAATTTTTTTTCTTCTAATTTCACATTATATTTATTTAATAGATTAATAGAAACACGTTTGTGCATTCATTTCTGAATGCATTATCAGGTTATTTAGAAATATATATATTCTTGAATTGAAATATCTAGTTTCACCAAAATATTACGCCTGGCTCAGGTTTACTGCACATTTATGTCACTTAAATTATTCAAATTCAAAAATACATGCACAATTTTGCTAAAATATATACATGAAATATGTCCTACAAATTTCATATAATTAGGTCAAAAATTAGAACGCTTGGAGCATTTTAAAGCTATGAAAATTTTCAGAATCTTATTTTGAGAAAAACTCATTTAAAGTACACTTTTCACCACAATTCTTGATGGATTACAATCTTTGTCAGTCTATAATTTAGGAAGTAAATATTCGATTCGAATGCGGTTTTTTGCAATCGATGTAAAATAAAGTGAATAATAATACTGTGGTAATAACAAAATTTGCTAATTTTTGCCGTATTTTGCTTATTAGAACGCCAACTGTCGCTGTTGTTGGAAGTAGAAACCCAGCTGCCCGGCAGAAAGCATAATGTTTTCTTGCTATACAAAAAATTTGACAAGAAAACATTCTTCCGTACTCGAATTTGATTGGATTGAATTACTTTGGCGTTCTGCTGTTGTTTCTTGTGCCTCATGGCTACTTTCAACGGGCCTAAAATTTAAAGAAGCTTCTGAAAAATCTCGGTTCTTATGAATCAGTGACGGAACTTCACATCTTGCCCCCCCTCCCCCCCCCCCCCCCAGAAAGATCTGACCACGTCATCATCATCACTTTTTCACCAATATTTATATTTGCTCTCGTAGAATTATTACAAATATTTTTATACTTCTTATTCTAAATTATGCGGGCAGAATTTATTGTATAAAAAGTAAGAAATAAAAAAGGATATGCTTTGTCCTTTTCGCTTAATAAAGCATACTTGCAATTTTAAAATGTTTGAAACAGTTACTTTTTAGGATTGTTGAATGCAGATTAAGGGGATTTTCATATTTTTGGACTGTTCGTATATTTTTACTTTCTCATACTGTAGAATATAATATAGAGAAAGCATTGTCTCCACGATAATTTCCGATTTCGAGATTTGAATGCCAATATATACGTATATATATATTAGGACCTCCTGAACACGTTTTGACTATATTTAGAGTAATGTGCATCTATCTGTCTGTCTGCGGCTGATTTCTTGTACATAGCTGCCATAAATATTAGTGGATTTTTACGAAATTTTATATCAGGCTTTGTTTTAATTTATAATTATAAGCAAGACGTTTGAAACACAAATAGATAATATGCAAAAATGCTTTTGATTAGAATTCCAATATTCTGAAATCATTCACTGACTGCTATTAAACACTAACGTCCAATATTCTAAAATTCTTAAAAGCACACACATTTTTTTGCTTTATGCTGTTGTTGCATAAAGTTTTTCTAAAACTTCATTATTAATTGGGGGGGGTCATCTGATTCTGAGTGATTAGAATAGAGCAACTGTATTTTGGGCTTCTAAAAATATAAACAGGATAACGGAGAACGGGAAATTAGTGTCACCATTCAATCATTTTACTAATTGACTGCGAGTGTTATTTTCCCAATTTTCTCAGAACGTATAGTGAATTGAATGCAGTCGAACACCCAGGCCACTTGACAGACCCCAGGGGGGTTTATAGCCGCTATTTGAGTGGCCGGGAATTGAATACATTGTAAAATTTACGAACTTCTGAATGAAGAAATGTTTTTCTTTAATAATATAGCTGCACAATTTGGTCTCATGCCAAAAATATTTGTTCTTCTCTTTCCTATATTTTATTAACACTTTACAATAAAGTTGAAAAGTGTTTACGACTTTGTTTATTCTGTCTGTCTGTCTGTCCGTTAGCACGATAACTGCCGTAAAAATGACTTAATCAAAATGAAATTTTAGTATGTTGTTCAGACGGTCTGTAGGACCTATAGGAATACAAATAAATAATATCACCCAATTAGTTTGGATTGAACCCGGGTTGAAAAAATGAAATACATTGAGCCCTATAGGACTTAATTTTTCAAACATTTTTTAAGCGAATTTAAAATTCACAAATTGCTTCGAAAATTTTAGGTAATATTCAAATTGTTCCATAAAATATATAAAACAAAATTCAGCGAAATATATTTAGTAGTTTTTTAAATAAAAATTAAAATAATAATAACACTTCTTATATGAAGCGATCACGTGACCATGATATGAAAAGATCACGTGATCCACTTCAAAATGATGCATGGCATCCATCTTGTCTCAAAATCGTGATTTTCAAAGTTCTTTTTAATTCATATTGAGTGTTGTATCCGTCCTAAAACCACTTTATTTTTGCTTAAATTCTGTGCATCTACATACTGAAACAACGCAATTACAATATATTTGAGTTTAATTGCTCATCCTAATTTGATTATTTCTACAACGAAGCCTATTTTTCACCTATGTAAAATGTAAACAGCAAAATATGTAGAATGAGTTGTATTAGAATTGCTGTATTTCTTTAACACAAAATCATTTAGTTCATGGAGTCTGCATAGCTGATATGAATGAAATATTCATTGATTTTACAAACAGAAGGACGATTTTTTTCGATGAAGTTTTACGCATAGAGTTTAATTACTTGTAGCTCCATGGTCTTAATTTTTAAATAAAATAAATTATTATAGTATTGTGATGACTGACATGAATGGGAAATTATTTATGAATGAAATGTTGCTTTTGTAAAGAGAACCAGGCGTGTTATTTTTTCTATGACGTCATTCGAATGAATTTCAGTTGTTTTCGATGAAGTTTTCAAATATAATAAATTACCGTAGTATTATGATAATTCTAAAATTATTACCGAGGAATGTATCACGTTTTAGAGATGTTTAAATCAGGCAATTTATATTTCAATGCCCTCATTTGAATGAAGTTCATTTTTTTCGATGAAGGTTTAAGTTTTCAAATATAATAAATTAATGTAGTATTGTGATAAGTTTCAAAATATTACCGAGGAATGTATTGCCTTTTAGACTTTTTTAAATAAAATTGCATTAAAGTTGAAAAATGTTTCATAATCAATGCTTTAAGCATGATTGATCTTTCTCGTTTCATTTTAAAACGTACTTTCTGTATATTCGTGGCGTTTAAAAAATCTTTACAGTTTTATTATAGGATGCAATAATTACATGTAGTGTTCAAGATTTTTTTTTTTTTTTTTACTGTAACTGGAGTATCATATACTCCAGGTTCTCTACCTAAATGCGTAGGATTTGTGGTTTACAAAATAAAAATGCATTCATTTTTCTCTTTCAGATCGAGGCGACTATTACGGACTACAGGAAGAGAGGGAGTGCGTGAACTGCGGGGCAATTTCCACGCCCTTATGGCGGCGGGACGGCACCGGTCACTACCTGTGCAATGCTTGCGGCCTCTACAGCAAAATGAACGGCATGAACCGACCCCTCATGCGGCCACAGAAAAGGCTCGTTGGTCCCCTCATGGTATGTAATGTTTCAACACTAACAATAAGATTGCCAACACTGCCATTTTAGATTGTCTTTTAGTATAACAGCATCCTTAAACTCTTAATTTTATAAATTACAGTTGAATGCATTTAAAAGTTTTACATTCCGCATTAATTCCGTAAGAACTCCTAATTTTAGATGCTCTTGAAAGTTATTATAAATTGTTTAATTTATAAATGAAATTTATGGTCGTTTCAAAGCTTCAATTATTCATTGAGATGTTAAAATTCCTTAACATTCATATGTACTTAAAAGTCCTTAAAAATTACTTCATTTGTAAATTGAATATAAGGGCCGTTAAAGGTTATAATTTTTGCATTGCTTTCCTAAGAATTGCTTAATTTTCAAGTATCCAAAAAAAAATATATTTAAACGTCCTACAGCTATATTCACAGTTCTGATTTTGCTCCAAATTTGCAAAAGCGCTTTTATTTCCTTGCCCTTTTAAAAGTCATTAAAAATTTCTTGATTTTATAAATTGCATTTCAATGCTCTCAAAAGCTCTAATTTTTGCGTTAAGTATGCAAGAGTCCTTTTAATTTTTACCTTCTCTATATTTTAAAAATTGATTTTAAAATTTCTTAAATATTTTACTTTTTTGTTTCAGTCCATAATGCCTCCTTAACTTAAAAACATTAATTTTATGAATTAAATGTATAGACTGTTTAGCGTTCATAAAATCTCCTTAATTTTAATGGAAAGAAAATGTTTAGAAAATAGTTTAGGCAATCCTGTGGATTTTAAGGTGGAATGAAGTCTAACATTTTAAGTTGATTTCCTAACAAAAGTAAAATGTATTGCATCCAGATGGGGTCGATGCTATCTATCTGTCCTCTTTGAGAAATTCTTTAACTATATTTGTGGCTTATGTTATTGCTTTCATTAGCTTCTATATGAATTCCATAAATGGGGAGGGTATGTATGTATGTTCGTAATGTTTCCAATTTAAACTGTGGATCTCTATCAAGTTAGACCTCAAGTCATCCCATGATTTCAATGGTGTAGTCAAAATTTCAGAAGGGACAAGGGGCGATCGATGACTATATAGGGAAAAATAAGGAGTGCAGGTTTTTATTTTCAAATAGGTACCATATGGAAAAGTAATTGTTTGTCTAGTGACAGAGAATCGTATGAACCTCTAACAGAGTTCGCCAAAATGCAGAATTACACACCGAAGGCTGAATTACACTGCTGGTGCACACCAAAATATATATTTACTCAATGAAATGTCACCAATGAGTTCAAAACAATCAAAGAGAGATAAAAAACGGATAATTAAATCCTCCTGCATTTATTTATTACACTCTTAATTAACTCTGTTTCAATTTGTTATATTTGAAAAATAGCACTTTAAACCGATATTATTCGTTTAACGGTTCCTTCACGGTAGATTATCGGCTGATTATCCAATTACAAACAATCTCCGGGGCTCTCCCCGCTGCGTCTGTAGCAAGCACGGCATGCCTAATGGCTTTCTTTTCCGACTGCAGTCACCTGAAAACTCATAAATTAAAAAGTCCCAGCAGACGACCAGTGGGTGTGTCACGTGACGCGACACAACCGGTTTGACGGCAACTTTTGGAGCCCCCAACACGATCACAACCAAATACATAAGAAATGGATCTACCTTTTTTTTATGTATTCTGCAAAGCGCACACACATTATTTCGGATCACATTGCGCATGCGGCATTGACTTTTTTATGAGATTGTGGTCGTCACGGGTAAATTCTGAAGACTGCTCACCCCCTTTCTCACTGCCAAATACGGACTTGTGAATTTACACCCCCCCCCCTCAAGATATTCCTGCAAATGCATATGCGTCCTGGAATTGTAATATATCTACATTAGAAGAGGTATGCATGGTTTCGAGTTTGGCCTTCGGGTTACATTTCTATTGTAGAGTTTCGGATTTTGTTTGAAAATTTTCGGGCCAGGGCTGGCTGGATAACATGCGTGTTTTAAAAAATTATGAATGACTAACACAAAATGCAAGGAAAGTTGTTATTAATTTCAGTAATTAGAAGAGAAAAGCTTAAAACACATTTTATCATAATTCTGAGCACATACATGCAGACTTTAGAATGTTAGACATATCTGAAAAACAAACGGTCCTACCCTGTCGGACCGAGACAAAAGTATTTTTAATTCGAGTAGGGTAAAAAACTAAAATTTTGACCCATGCAGACTTTTATCTACATCTCTCTCCATCAATATAATTCTCTCCATTACATTAATCTCTCCATCACTGTATTTTCATCATTGTTTTGGAAATTATCCGATTCTTTTAAAATAATGCTCTGAAAATTTACATAAATAGCACAGCTAAAACTATCATTTTCCCTCTTTCACTCTACATTCTTAATTATTCTGAGAATTATCCTATTCATTAAGGAAATAATTCTATGGACATTTATATCAATAGCATAGTTAAAACTTTGATTTACTCTTCTTCACTACACTTTCATCATTGTAATGGGAATTATTCTATTCTTTAAGGAAATAATGCTACGAGAATTTGCATCAATATCGTAGTTAAAATTACTATTTTCTCTCCATGACTGTACTATCATGATTTGGAAATTATCCTATTATTTTTTAAAACAATGCTATGAAAATTTAGATGAATAGCATAGTTAAAACTATCATTTTCTCTTTCACACTATTTTCAGATTTGTCCTGGGAATTATCTTATTATTTTAGGAAATAATGCTATGAGAATTTGCATCAATATCGTAGTTAAAATTATCATTTTCTTTCCATCACTGGATGTTCATCATTGAATTGGGATTTATCCGATTCTTTTTTAAAATAATACTATGAAAATTTACATGAACAGCACAGTTAAAACTATCATTTTCTCTCATTCGCTCGAATTTCGTAATTATTCTGGAAATTATCCTATTTGTTTAGGAAATAATTCTATGGAAATTTAGAATAGTTAAAACTTCAATTTTCTCTCCTTCACTATACCTTTATTGTTCTGGGAATAATTCTATTCTGTTAGGAAATAATTCTATGAGAATTTACATGAATATCTTAGTTAATTCTATGATTTGCTCTCCATCACTGTACTTTTATCAATAATTTAGCAATTATCCTATTCTTTTTAAAAACTCTTGTATAAAAATTTGCATGAATAGTGCAGTTAAAACTATAATTTTTTCTCTTTAACTCTACTTTCATAATTGTTCTATGAATTATCCTATGCTTTTAGAAAAAAAAAATGCTTTGGAATTTTTCACCAATAGCATAGTCAATACTATAGTTTTCTCTCTTGCTCTATACTTTCATCATTGTTCTGTGAATTATCCTATATTTTTTGGAGATAATGCTACATGACGGTTTACATGAATAACTTAGTTAAGATATCATTTTTTTCTCCTTCACTATACTTTCACCATTGTTATGAAAATTAGCCTATTCTTTTAGGACATAATGAAATGAAAACTTATATAAATAGTGTAGTTAAATTATAATTTTCACTCCTTTACTGTAAATTCACCTTGTTAAGGGAATTTCCCTATTCTTTTTGGAAATAATGCTATGAGAATTTGCACCAACAGCCTATAGTACTATATTTTTTTCTCTTTGACTATACTTTCGTCCTTTGTTTGGAAACTATCCTATTCTTTTTAGGAGATAATATTGTGAAACTTCTTTTCAATAGCGTAGTTAAAAATAAATGTCTCTTCTTCTCTATACTTTCATCATTGTTCTGAGAATTATCCAAATTTTTATTGAAATAATGCTTTGATGCTTTACATAAATTGCGCAGTTAAAACAATCATTTTTCTCCTCTATACTTTCACAGTTATTGTAGGAATTATTCTATTCTTTTAGGAAATAACGCTATGAATTTTACATAATAGATTACTTAAAGTTATCATCATCTCTCCTTCTCTATGCTTTCATCATTGTCCTGGGAATTATTATATTCTTTTGTAAACAATGCTCTGAAAATTTACACGAATAGCGTAGTTAAAACTATCATTTGCTCTCTTTCAATCTACTTTCATAATTGTTCTGAGAATTATATTATTCTTTTAGGAAACAATTCTACGAAAATTTATATTAACAGTGTAAAAGAAACTAATTTTCTCTCTTTCGTTATATTTTCATCATTCTTTGAAAAATCCATTACTTTTTGGAAATAATGCTATGAAGCTTTAGATGAATTAAGTAGTTAAGACTATCATTTTCTCTTCATTATTATACTTTCATTCTTGTTTTGAAAATTAATCTATTCTTTTTGGAAATAATGCTATAAATATTTATATCAATAGCGTAATTAAAACTGTAATTTTCTCTCATTCTCTAGACTTTCATCATTGTTCTGAGAATTATTCTATTCCTTTTCAAAGTAATCATATGAGAATTTACATCGATATCGTAGTTAGAACTATCATTTTTTTTTCTCCATCACTGTACTATCATCATTGATTTGGGAACTGTTTGATTCTTTTTAAAATAATGCAATGAAAATTTACATGAATAGCGCAGTTAAAACTATATACTTATCGACGATAAGACTATCATTTTCTCTCCATCACTGTACTTTCATCTTTGTTCTGGGAAATACCTTATCTTGTAAATTATGCTCTGAAAATTTACATGAAAAACGTAGTTAAAACTATCATTTTCCCGCTTTCCATCTACTTTCGTATTTCTTCTGGGAATTATCCCAGTTTTTTTAGGAAATAATCTATGAAAATTTACATCAATACTGTAGTTAAAACTTTAATTTTCTATATTTCACTGCACTTTCATCGTTCTGTGAATAATCCTAATTTTTTTTTGAAATAATGCTATGAAGATTTACAGAATGGCGTAGTTAAGATTATCATTTCTCTCTTCCACTATACTTTCATCATTGTTCTGGGAATTATCAAATTTTTCTTTGGAAATAATTCTATGAAAATTTATATCAATGGCTTAGTTAAAACTATTATTTTCTTTCTTTCACTCTACTTTCATAATTATTCTTGTAATTAATTATCTTATTTTTTAGTAAATAATGCTATGAAGCTATTATAAAGGAATGGCGCAGTTAAGACTATTTTTTTTCTCCATCACTTTACTTTTATCATTAATTTGGAAATTATCTATTCTTTATGAAAGTAATGATATGAAAATTTACAAGAATAAGGCAGTTAAAACTATCCTTTTCTATCTTTCACTCTAAATTTCATAGTTCTGGAAATTATCCTATTCTTTTAGGAAATAATTCTATGAAAATTTGTATCAATAGCGCATAGTTAAAACTATAATTTTCTCTCCTTCATTATACTTTCATCATTCTTTTGTGAATTATCCGATACCTTTTGGAAATAATGCTATGAAACTTTATATGAATGGCGTATCATTTTCTCTTCTTTACTATTCTTTCATCATTGTTTTGACAATTATCCTATTCTTTTAGGAAATAATGCTATAAGAATTTAGATCAATAGCTTAGTTAAAACTATCATTTTTCTCTCCTTCAGTGTTCTTTCATCCTTTATTTGGGAATTATTCTATTCTATTTAGGAAATAATGTTGTGCAAATTTTTATCAATAGCGTAGTTAAAACTACTTTTTACTCTTCTTGTCTATACTTTCATCATTATTCTGGGAATTATCCTATTAGTAGTAAACGTAGTTAAAACTATCATTTTCTCTATTTCACTTTAATTTCTTAATTGCTCTGGGAATTATCCTATTCCTTCACAAAAAAATTCTATGAAAATTTACAACAACAGTTTAATTAATACTATAATTTTCTTTCTTTCACTATATACTTGGGTCATTGTTCTGTGAATTATCCTATACTTTTTTGAAATAATGCTATGATGCTTTACATGAATGAGGTAGTTAAGATTATCATATTCTCTCATTCACTATAGATTTATCATTGTTTTTGAAATTATCCTATGCTTTTTGGAAATAATGCTATGAGAATTTATATCAATAGCTTAGTTAAAACTATTACTTTTTCTCCTTCATTATAGTTTCGAACTTTTTTCAGAATATTCTTTTTGAAAAATGACGGTGTGGAAATTTTTAACAATAGCATAGGTAAAGCTTCCATTTGCTCTTCTTCACTATACTTTCATCATTGTTCTGGGAATTATTTTATTCTATTTTAAAGTATTGTCATGACGTTTTTCATAAATAGCTTAGTTAAAACCCTTCTTTTATCTCCTTTACTATACTTTCATCATTGTTATGGGAATTATCCTATTCACTTAAAAAATAAAGCTATGAAAATATACCTAATAGCATAGTTAAAACTATCATTTTCCCTCTTTCACTATACTTTCATCTTTTTTCTGGGTATTTTCCTATTCTTTTTTTAAATAACGTTATGATAATTTACATAATAACTTTCATAAAACTATCATTTTCTCTTCTTCTGTATACTTTCATCATTGTTCTGGGAATTATCTTATTCTTTTTGGAAATAATGATATGAAAATTTACATGGATAGCGTAGTTAAAACTATTATTTTTTCTCTGTCACTATACTTTAACTTTTCATCGTTTTATTTTTCCTGCTAAATCTGTAACTTTTTCATAGTGACTTTTTTGAGATAATTTATTAAGTCCTGGTTAAGCCCTGATTCATTACTAACTGTAAAAGATCAACTCTAGATATATTTCTTGTATCTGAAAACCAATCCTCTATTTATAATTTAGCGTATGTTTGAACTTTTACTTCAGCAATTTTGATTTCCCTAAAAATAAAAAAAAATATAAAAATCTTCATAAAGAGAAGTATATATTTTCTTTTCATTTTTCAAAATTCTAATTTAAGCAGTATACAAATTTTCCTACATATTCAAATTTTGTGTTTCTTTTTTGTTGTTATGTTGAAATGAATCGAATTCATTTTATTACACACCTTAACAAAATAATGAACTCAAATTTAAAATTACATATAATTTGAGATATTCGTTAAATTTTTCTTTTCTTATTGGTGCTCTTTTGAGTCTGCAATCTCAATAAAAGTAAGAAAGAAGTAAACTCTTGAGAAAAGTTTATCCTACAATTGTTAAAGTGGTACCATGCTTTTTAAAAATAAAAACAATTAATTTATATCGTTATAATATATAATTATTTAATATCGTTGTTAAATACAGTTAAACAAATCCTAACTGCCATGTTTCATGAAAATGCTATGTATTTTTTGAGGCAAAAATCAGGCGTAAATACTTTATTTGTATACCCGAAGCATATAAATCTGTCAAAAGCTGTCTAGCTTTGTATATAGTTTTTTCGATTTTTGAGCTCGTTATAATATTCTTTCTATCAGTGTACGCTCTATTATTACCTCTACTGCCTAGGTATTACCAGAGCTTACAAAGCACTTACTTATGGAATCAACAAAGTAAGAGCACCTAAATTAAGAGAAAAATTAAAAAAAAAATACTATTTTAAAGTAAATTTTAAAGAATATTTGCATTTACATATGCATTTACATATTCGAATTTTTCTAAATTAAGAATATTTAAAATTAAAGCATCTTTTTTCTTAAAATATTTTATTTTTTTAAATCTAGCATAATACATTAAAAAAATGGCTTATACCCCCCCCCCCCTTCCTCCCATTCTTTCCGGCTGAGAACATCCACCTCTGACTTTTTGTCAAATGGAAGAATTAAAAAATACCATATCAAATAAAACATCACTGTCGAAAAAGTAAAAAGTGCTTGATATCAAATACATCCTGTCTTTTATGTGTTTTAGTCCTTTTTATACTGTACACTAAGCCATAGTTTTTCAATTTTTAATTTTACAACTATTGTTGCTTGTGATATTTAAATTCAAAATTGCACTATGATAGAAAATATCAATACCGATATTTTCTTAATTTGAATTATATATCGGGAGAGAGCTCCAAATTTTTGGGGCATTGTGTACCAAGGGACCTTTCTTCCCGTCTTGTATATTGTAAAGAAAATAAAAGTAAATATTTCTTAGTTTCAAGAAGCTCTAAATATCCTATTTTCTCTCCCACCAGCAGACGACGAACCGACGTGCAGGCCAGATCTGCACGAATTGCAGCACGACCACGACGACCCTCTGGCGACGAAACAACCACGGAGAGCCCGTCTGCAATGCCTGCGGACTCTATTACAAGTTGCATGGAGTAAGTACTGCAAATGTCATTAAATTTTAAAGTTTAAATAAAATTTTAAAATTAAATTTTATAATCTAAGTACAGTGGATAGTTCAAAGGTCATTTGAATTTGCCCATTTCAGTTATTTCTAATGGGTTGTTTGGTTAATAGATGGAATAGTTTCAATCAGCATAACTTTTTTTCAACAGAAATTTAATAGACAACTCAAATAAAATTATCTTGAGAGTCTCTACTTGGCATTTTTAAACTTACATGCTGTTTAGTTCTAACAAAACCAACATCAGAATATGAAAATAATTTGTTTATTATCTTTTCTCAAATTATTTTTTTTACATTTTAAAAAATATTTTTAAAGTGGGCAGCAAGTTTGTTATACCTATGAATGTGAATAATATAGCTGAACTGCGTTATTATATACCATTTCACTATCTTTAGTGCTATATAATTCAAAATTATATTCTACCATTTGCTATACGCCACCATCATTGTTCTGAGAATATATATAAGAAATAATGCCATGAACGTTTTGAATGTCGAGTTCCAATCATGGAAATTGCTAAAAATGTTAGTAGCTTGTTCTTGAGTGAAGTTCTAAAATGGAGATTCATCTGGAAATAAATATATTAAAAGAAAAGTTTATTTCAGTACACAGTAGATAAATTACATATATTTGCTTGAGCACTGTCGGGTGCAAAATGCCCTGCGTTCCCTATTCTTAATGATCATTTTGACCCTCTATTTGACGAGACATTTCTTTTAATCCACAGTAATAACCCTTGGAGCATTCTGGATTATTCATTTCTGATGATTCCATTTGCAATTTCAACTTTGTTCAAAACTTAGTTTTGCCTGACGGCTTATATCAGATTTCAATGAAGTAAAACCATTGTCTACGTACCTAAATATTTATTTAAAGTTTTGCTAATCCCAATTTTCTGCATTGTACTTTGTTTATTTATATTAGATTTTCATGTAATATTTTTATTCTATGTCTCTTCACTTCGTATGAATTTACTTTTAGTAGATAAACTATTTGTAATATACGATCTTAGTTGGTGGATTAGATGTATATAAAACTCCAATGAACTTGTGACATGTAATAAGCATTTGATGAAAGGTTGTTTGCGCCCGAAAGCGCTCCGGGCAAATCCAATTTATGCCCTGTGTGCTGATATAAACTTTTTATTTTAAAGCTATTTTAATAAAATAGGAATTTTTAAATCGTTATCCAATTCAGAATCAAAAGCATGATGCTGTGGAAAAGATGGATGAGATGGCATAATGCGATGGAATTATTGAGCATATTGCTTCCCATTAATATATCTCAGCTTTCATCATTCTCATAAAGGGAGAATTTCTGTGAAATTTTTAGGGACTAATTAGTTCTCGCCACTTATTGATCTCTCCAGGCATTCTTTGGAATATTACCTTAAAATCTGGATAACTTATCAAACAACACGCTCATTACGGCTGAGTTAAAACTTGCTTGCTATACTCTTTAGGAACCAATATATAATAAATCCCAAATCTCAGAGCTTCTCCACGCTTTAACTTTAATTTATTGAGTCTCAAACTTTTAATGAATAATAAGAGGGGTTATTAAAAGACATGCCTACCAAAATGTGTATAATTAAGGTAGGGATATGGTGGTCGTAATGGCTTCCACAAGTGGAAGTTTTTGAATTTTTCATAACGATATTCAAATGAGCGGCACCTCAAAAGTGGATATCAAATGTATGCATACCATCATATTCCTCGAGCTAACCTATTACTTCAACTTCCGCTATGCATTTTTTCAATATAAAATTGCAAAATATATATTTTAAAAAGCATAGAATTTATTATTCCAGCTCTTTTTATTTAAGTTTGATATAATGACTTTTTCATTTTATATTATTTTATTCCAAATAATATATTCAATAGTGAGGTATTAAAATTCAGACTTTGCGTTTATTATAAGGTAGTTTTCGAATTCAAAGTTTCTTTGATTTCCTTCAAAACCCATCTTAATGTGAGCTGCTATCATTTGTAGATGTAGCTGAGAAAATTGACGACTGTGATCTGTTTACATACATTCACTCATAGTTATTCTCAAATTCCTTTAAAAACGATCCTAATGCGAATTGGGGTGATTTTTAGTTGTAGCTTAGAAGATGAATGCGTGTGGTTTAGTTACATACAGTCACCCATAATCATTATCTACTCTCGTCATATTAATGTGAGTTATTGTTTTTAATTGTAGCTAAGAGATAATTGATGACTGTGTGTGGTCTGGTCACATGCAACCGTCTCTCATAGTCAACTTAAATTCTGCTGCTTTTTATTTTTCACGAAAAAGAAATAACAAAGCAACAAAACAAAACATATAAAGCCTTCCACAGCCTAAATAACCTTTGAATCTTTCAATCAACCACTCAAATGTAAATAAATAAAAGCGCTTTTATCTGATCACTGAGGAACAATAATTGAAGAAGCAAAATTTAACCAAGGGAATGGCAAAAACGCTCTGTTATAAGAATCTGAATATAATTTGCAAATAAGCTAAAACTTCATGCTTTATTTTGGGAAGAATAAAAGTAATTAAGTTAGAGTTATTACAGTAACGGCCATAAAGAAAAGTGAATAAGAAATGTATCTTCTTTACTCATAAAGCGCCTTTGTTCATTTTTTATAACAATATCCTCAGTTCTGTTTAAAAGTGTAGCAACCAGATCAAGCTAATGCATTTGATGTAATATATTAATTTGATGTTATACTTCAATAGCTAATATGTATTAAAACGTGCTATTTTAATATATTTTACATGTACATAACAAATGGCAAACTATCAATTTTCTATATATATTATAGTAACACCAATGCTCATAGATATTATCGTTTTGCATTAGAAATATTGGCAAATTACAAAAAATTCTAGTCCTAGTTAATGATGTATTTCTATATAAAACTTCAAAACCGTATTAGCAATCATTCCATATTTCTAGTGTCCATATCACATATCACACATGCATACACACTAGTATAAGAAAGTAAAAATCATTACTTGTAGAATTGCTTTAACTTATTGGGGGTTATTTTTAAAGGAAGTTCTGTAAAAGCTTCTACGTCCCATAAAAATACTCTAAATAGAGATATTATCAAAATATACGTTCTTTGAGTAGAGGTTCAATCAAGGGGTTTAAACTCCATAGTTAGAAAATACCAACATCATTTAAGATAATATTCCACGTGGCGTTGCATAAGCGTCCCTTAAGTGTATGTATTCCTATGATGAAAAGCTTAAAATATTTATTTAAACTGTCAATTTTGTAGAAATAAGTCAGTAGCGCAATGCAAATTAGAACTGAAATAATAAGGAAAGCATTCAAAATTATTTTACTTTTCAATTTATTTTTATCTCCCTATAATCTGAACTCTGTCCTACAACTGTGAAAAAATACTGTATAATTATACTATTAATTAGGAAATTTTAATTTAAAAATAATCAAAAATGCATATACCCAATAATATGCCTCTCTATTGTGTCAAATGGAAACAAAGAGTTCTTTACTAACACTAGCGACACCTAGATATAATTCTCAAAGCTTTATGGCATTTTCAAGAGTTTCATTCATCTCCTTCTCTCTAACTTCATGGATTCAATGTTATTTTGTCTTCATAATTTCATGGTACTGATGATTCAATTGAGATTGGAAGACACTCAATTCTTAAAGCAACTTTTGCTATATTAGATCCAGATTTCTGGTTTCTTAGAGTCATAAATATCTAACTTTTACTTTTAATTGCATAAATGTTTCAAATGCATATCGATAGTTTGGTGTCATCAATGGTAAATAGTTATTTGCTTTAGCAAACGTGAAAATGTCATTAAGATTTGAAGTGAAATATTTGAAAGAACGATTTTAGACCTTGAGTGTTGTTCTTAATGGGAAAGGGTGGGAATTGGATTAAGTGTAGGTGTTTCAAATTTTCAAAATTCATTTCCAAGAAGTACATTTGTTAACTCAGCAAATTTAAGGCGCGGTCATACATACCTCTATAGAATTATAAAGAATAAAAAAAAATATTTATTAGTCCCACCTGGAAAGTTTTATGAAAAGCACCGTGTATAGCACGGCGTGAAATATGATCTTCGTTTCGGTTGAAAAGTGAAGAGGCGAGAAATTTGTTGCTGTTAATAAATCGCCATATTCAGAACCACCCTTCCTTTTGATTCACGAAACAAGCTGAAGAGCACGTCTAAAGTACTTATTTTCTTCAGGGATATTTTATTACATATCTATAATAGGATAAAAAACTTTCAAGTAAAAATTTCAAATTTATAGCCATCCGCAGGTTTGATATTCTTTCATCAAATCTTTTCATGTGTTTTTGCCTTCGCAAGTCATTCCTTTAAGCGCTTTCGTTATACATTAAATTAGTGAGATAATTCGGAAAATAAGCTTAAGTTATTGAGGTAATTGGTGAAATAATTAGGCAACAATTTAACAGGAAATGCGATACAGTTAAGTTTACTATGCTGACTATACATAAGAGCTCCATTCTTTGTAATTTATGTGATTCCTTAAATGTGGCTGTTGTTACTAGTAGCACGTCTGAACATAATCCAGGAGGTTTATGGTTAATCCCATGTTCCGACCCAGTGGAGTTTTGAGCTCATACTAATTTTTATACTTTATAAGTACAATCGCTATTTTCATGGATTAAAAAAAATTTCAAATCACATCTGTGTGTGTGTACTAATTCCCCCGTGGTGAAGGGACGCCTACGCACCACGTCCACAAGACCCTATGGCGAAGGAGAGGAGATTTGCAACTTCACTTTTATAGAAGCCCCCGAAGGGTGGAAGTCTGACTTGGCTTCGACATGACAACATCCATGCCCGCTGGAGGAATTCGAACCCGCAATCCAGCGATCAGACGGAAACGCATGCCCCTGATCGCTCGACCACCGGATCGGCTCAAATCACATCTGACTGCAAGAAGAACGAAATGACAACTATATAAAATACTTATAAGACCTACCTTAATTTATGCTTCAGAAATCTGCACTCTCAAGGGACACGATTGAAAAGCTCTGCATTTTTAAGCGAAAATTTTTGCTCAGTATGTTTGGCGGAATTCAGGAAAATGATATTTGAAAAAAAAAGTAATTTCGAACTATACAAATTATATAAGAATTCTGACATAATCGAATACATTAAAATTAACAATCTTTATGTCTACACCGATCGAAAAAGGACCTAGTGGACGACCGAAGTTAAGATGACTCGATTATGGGGACAAGGACTTTAATGTGTTAAATATTCAGAATTGGAAACGCATTGCTACAAGGGTTATAGCCGCTTGGAAGGATCTTCTGAAGAAGACCAGGTTTCACAGTAGGTTGTCGAGCCATTGATGATGATTAGACGTACTTCAGAAAATTTATGATGTTGTTTCATTGATCAAATTGGGAAAAGAGTTCAGGTGACATGACACTCATGTTCAAAGGAGATGTATAAGTTCGTCGTTCAGGGTATGGCGGCTCGTGTATAGGCACTGTGGCACTGCGGGAACAACAGTGCTCTCTCTCCCTCGCAGCCTCGCTTGCAGCTTCCTATATGCGCATGCGCTCAACAGTCAAACACCGCTCTCTCTCCCTCGCAGCCTCGAGTGCAGCTTCCTATGTGCGCATGCGCACATAGAAAGCTGCACGTCTTAAAGTTTTTGCAATGCTATAAAAAACTTTTAACACAACTTTCTGTTCCGGTTGAGTGTTGTTTTAAGCTCAAGTCTATTTTACAGCTTTACTGGGCAATTTTCACAGGTGGCTTACTTCTAAAGATATAAAGTTAGAGTATATAATTTAGATAACTTGAAATGGTGTTCAATTTAAGCACGTCTGGTCAACTTAAACAAGTTTCAAACAAGCGAAATCAAACTGAGCTCAACTACTTTACCAATATCTTATTCCTCAAAAGATCTTGTTTATTAGATATCAAAAGAAATTTTTCATAGAGCGAGCAAAGTACAGCTATCGCCATTCAGAAGGATAATGGCCCGTTGATGTAATTATTATCAGACGCATCAGCCTGACGGATCCTGTCGTTGAGTTGTATACGGCCTCTGCGATAGGCATCAATGCGTTTACTCTTTAACGTCCTGTCTTCATTCACCCATTCAGAAGAAAAAGAAATTGAATTACGGAGATTGGGTGCATTTTTATTTTATGAATTAGCGATATTATGCGTAAAAACATTCTTAGGAGTTTAAAAAGAATTATGGGGTCCTATTTGGTGTATAAAGATCTCAAGCAGTGGTGTATTCAGAAAATTTCTGATCATCTTTTCAAATTATCAATTTCTCCTTTTAAATTATCAATATATTATATACCACCATCAATGCTTCAGGCATTATCATTGTTTTCCATAAGAAATTATACTATGAAAATCTTGAAATTCGAATAATTCAAATTCAAATAATTTCATTATAACCCATGGACCATGGTCTACGGGTGATGATGGATAATCAGTTAAATAATTTCTTGATTTTATGCAACGCCAGGGCAGAAATTCTTTCACTGCATTGCTGAGCTCTTTAAATTTTATTTAACGATATGCGAGGCTAAAAGTACCCTCTATTGTTTCTGGGTAAAACGTTATAGGATTAGTAACACAAAAACAATGAGAAGATAACTCAAAAGCATGAGCAATTTGATAGGAGAACCTTTTCTCATATGACCAATGCAAAAAAGATGACTTATCTTTAAAACAGAAGCACCTTCCATATTTTTCGCTACATTTTTACCTAACTTTTATACATATAACAATTACTACTAATATATTACTTTCCTTATATACATAATGTTACTTTCCTTATATACATAATGTATAAGGAAAGTATTGTGACGGGGTCGAAAATTTGAAATCGAGTTTTCGACGGGAGAGCACGTTTCAAGCATCCCTGATCACGAATCAAGCATTTTTGAAGTGATGTCTGTGTGTGTGTGTGTGTGCGTGTGTGTGTGTGTGTCAGTGAGTCTTTGGAGACGATAACTGACGAACGAATGGACCGATGCGAACAAAATTTGGTACAAAAATCATAATCCATAAACACTGGAAGCCAATTGTTTTTATACGTAATCGAATGTTCAGAACTCCCCTAAATTTTCGAATAAAATTTTGAAAAAATTGTCAAAAAATCAAAACCACTAATAATGTTACGCAAATAGACATTTATTATGTAATTTTTCATTAGAAAACGGTTGACATAAATTTTAGAACGCTAACATGAACCGTTCTCGAGATATTGCACCTTTTCCAAAAAAATTATTAAAAAGTCATATAAAATGAAAAAAACTATTTCCTATTGAGAAACATATTCACTTTTCATATGTAATATCATGCGATAAATTGGGTGACATTATTCTCGTGGATCTAGCTCGTTCCATTCATGAAAAAAGATGCGTTGAGTAATACTTCTGTATTTGAACGCCAATAGTCATTTATCTGGTGTAAGAACAACTTATTTCTTCGCCCATAACGCTTGGCGAGATTTTGGCGACAAATTTGGCGGAATGTCGCCAACTTGGCGACTTTTTGAAATGTTGCCAAATTAACGAAAATCTCGCCAAATGGATAAAAATGACGCTAAATCAATGAAAATGACGACTAATTGTCGAAAATTCAATATCTTGGAAAGAATATTAGTATCTACTATAAGAAAAACCTATTTTTTTTTACTGTAAAAGTAGTAAATTCATTACATTATATAAGGAAAGTCATGTGTTGCTCACATCAGATTTTTTTTTATTACCAGAAGGTTCATAGATTTCGTCCTACAAGTATGGGCGTCATATACCCTTATAAGTTCAACATCTTCTCTGCAATGCTACTGTAATTGACATAATGTTAGAATTAAATGTATCATTTCTTGCAGGTTAATATAATGAGTATGATTAAATATATCATTTCTTTCAGGTTAACCGGCCTCCAGCGATGAAGAAAGAAGGCATTCAAAAGCGAAAGCGAAAGCCAAAGAACGCTGCTTCCAACCAGACCGATGTAAAACGAAAGGCCCTACCAGCAACTCCAGGTAAGCATTTTCCATAATTTGTGCACACATATTTTATTTGAAATAAAAGTGAATACCAAACGATATGAGTTGTGGGCAGTGCCATATTAAGTGTGCCCCTATACTAGGGTGGCACTATTAAGCGGATTAAGGATATCTCTATATTTTTATTATTAAATATAGTCCCCAAACCAGAAAAAAAATCTATGATTGCAATGTCTGAAATACCTAACAAAGCAAAATCATTTTATTTCGAAGTTTCACATCTGTATAAAATAACATCTGCTTAACGTTTGGATATTGTATCATCGTTTTCACATTAACGCAATCTCCAATGGAAAAAGGGGGTAGAGACCCTTTTAAATTAAACTAAGGGATGATGCTTTTGTGATTCGAACTGAAAAATTTCTTTGAAATACGTAGAATCAGGTTTCATTTTCTTATTTTATTATTATTTTTTTTTTAATGTTATAACGGTGAACCGCGAAGTCTTATGGTGCTGTCACTGCGGTCTACGGGTCGTGGATAAAAACAATAAGTTTGGGAACCACTGCTTTCGAAGAACTATAATTCATTAAAGTCTCACAGTAAGGAATGGTCTTTGGTTTCAACCCAACTCTTGCAGACGAAATCCAATGCTTGACTCATCAGCCTCAATTCTTCACTATTAGTAGTAACTACTACATATGTGTATACTGTATTTTTACTGGTCATAAATTCTCCTATTATCCTAAATGTAGTGAAGATCTCGGAAAGTGGGTTGAGAATCAAATGAAGGTGTTAATAGTTGTAGCTATTATTTAATCGAAGTGAGGGTTGTCAAATGTATTCTTCAAATATTATTGTAAAGATCTAAAATTTGCTCACAATAAGAAGACTCACACATAAAAGCTGCTGATCTTGAGACACCTGTTCAATCAAGTAGGCAATATAATAATAACCAATTCCAAGTAATTACGAAATATTAAAATCACATAATAAAAATATCAAAAAATGAGATACAGATTGGGATAAAAATTGACTCCAATTCAGCGCAAATACTGCTAACTTTAGTGTAATTCAGTTCTTACAAATTAAAATAAGATGTTAATACCGATATCCGTAAAAAACGTGACAGAATACAATATGACCAATATACAATACACGCATAATGCTGCAGACAAGTACATGGATGAATATTAGAAAGATATAATAATAACAAATTCCCAGTAATTACTAAATCCATATTATCCACCAACCCAATATATGCTTATAACCACAGTGTGTTGTAATTTGCACAAGCACACCTTAGTCCCATTTTGCCAATCCCATGCCCCCCTCCTGTATAGCGCACCGATATAGCGTCGTCATGTGGGCGTACCTGTCGTCTGTTTTATATTACTAACCTCTATGGCTTGCACGCGACGGGATGTCAACCGCTAATAAACATCAGCAACAACAAAACGCACCTCAACATCTGCTGTAGAGCCTAAGCTCTTTATTACGCTGTAGTGTGTCACAGTGGTGGTTCGTTCAGTCTTTTATGGTGT
Organism: Amaurobius ferox; assembly: GCA_951213105.1. NCBI lineage: Eukaryota > Metazoa > Arthropoda > Arachnida > Araneae > Amaurobiidae > Amaurobius > Amaurobius ferox. Next base: position 73,418,873 of record OX578136.1, read on the forward strand.
TCGAAGGCGGTTGAATATATGCAAAGGAGAATGACTTCCGTTGTTTCCTTCGAACTTTTATCATTTTGACATTTTGTAATTTTTTTTTTCTATTATATTGTTTATTTATTTTTTGTTTGTGGTTTGAAGTATTATGTTTCGTCGAATGCATTGTTTCGAATCCCAATGATAGAAGTGATACATAAAATCGTATATTAGATACATTATTTAGAAAGAAGATGTAATTTCACTTGTCATGCCTTTAATGTAAGCATAAATATTATAAAGTTCTTTATTTGCTGGTCTTCGCGCGATTCATTGGTTTTGAATCCTAATTAGGGCTAGAAAGTTATCTGACTGCAGACCTTAAGAAAACAGAAATAAATTAAGGGATCAAATTTCTAATATGAGTAACTCTTTGGCCATATTAAAATGACTTATTTTTGCATCTTTTCTGTACGTATGAATCTAATCTCTACTCTTTTTACCGATGACGTGACACTTATATGTACAATTTCTTCTATTTTTCAGGTAATAAAAGTCCGAGCGATATATCCTCGACTGCTTCAAATTACTCTTTAACCACAACATCCAGTAACAATTACAGCAGCAATCCAAATGTCACAATCACTACATCCGCTCCAACTAGTTGCGATCCTACTGCTCTTCACAGGCAGCAACAACCCCAGGCTCATAGCAATAGCAGTCATCAGCAACAACAGAATGATGAATCTTCTGCTAACAGACATGGTCTTCACCTATCTCCATCTTACGCCAATCACCACAGTTCTGAACAACACCATCAACCTCTGCACGCTCTTCAGAGTTTGAACTCTTTCTACCATCATCACCATCAACATCATGGTACAACATCAGTCATTGCTTCTACGTCCAGTTCAACATCACCGAGAATTTCTCAACCGCCACCATTTGGTGTTATCAAACATGAAACTTAAATTGAACTTTTCTAGTAAAAGACAATTTGAGTTTATAATCAAATTGAAGGCAGGAAGAAGATTCCGTTTGACAAAATCGGGGAGGGAAGGTGGACATTAAGTAAACAATTACTCAATTTACCACATTGAATACTTTCTACCAGAGACTATGAATTGTGAATAATCTTGTTATTCAGGAATTTGGTAGACTGGTAATCTAGTTTTATTTTATTATTTCACATGATATGGCTTACATGTCCGTAATCCAAACTTAGATTAAAATGTTTGCCGTATAGAACATTAAACACCATGCAAAATTACCCTTGAAAGTGAGAAATCTCATCCGCTACTTAAAGTTCATACTTAACAGTTTATAAGCTTGAAGTGATCATAAATAGTCGCTATCAGGTTCAATTAATGACAAGAGCCAGAAAATTTGCAAAAAAAGTAAAAAAAAGTAATAAGCCGTTTATAAGCTGAAGTAATCATAAATAGTCGTTATCAGGTTCAATTAGTGACAAGAGTCAGAAAATTTGCAAAAAAAGAAAAAAAAGTAATAAACCGTTTATAAGCTGAAGTAATCATAAATAGTCGTTATCAGGTTCAATTACTGACAAGAGCCAGAAAATTTGTAAAAAAAAAAAGAAAAAAAAGTAATAAACCGTTTATAAGCTTGAAGTGATCATAAATAGTCGTTATCAGGTTCAATTAATGACAAGAGCCAGAAAATTTGCAAAAAAAAAGAAAAAAAAGTAATAAACCGTTTATAAGCTGAAGTAATCATAAATAGTCGTTATCAGGTTCAATTAATGACAAGAGCCAGAAAATTTGCAAAAAAAAAAAAAAAAAAGTAATAAACCGTTTATAAACTTGAAGTGATCATAAATAGTCGTTATCAGGTTCAATTAATGACAAGAGCCAGAAAATTTGCAAAAAGAAAAAAAAAGTAATAAACCGTTTATAAGCTGAAATAATCATAAATAGTCGTTATCAGGTTCGATTAATGACAAGAGTTAGAAAATTTGAAAAAAAAAAAAAAAAAAAAAATGTAAATATTTTATGTAAAATAAGAGTATTGATATTTCTTTAAAGATTTTATTGTGCAAATTGTAGATGTTTTCATTTCATAAATCCGTTTCAATTTTCAAAATGGACTTTTATTTTATTTTCGTCTGTCTTTTTGATGAACTATTTTATTTAAAACATTTGTAAAACATTACATCTCTCAATTTTAAAAATTCAGCGTTCGTTACATTTTGGTGTCGTATTTATGAAATATTTATTCTCACATAATGCTTTTTCGTTCAATTAAAAATCTGAAAAACTCAAATCAAATAAAATTTGGCGATTATTCAGCATTTAATTCGAAATGTACAAATGAACATTTTATCAGCAATGTGCACAAAACATTGCAATTTTTGATTTTATAATTCTGACAATGCATTATTGATTATATCCCTGTAGAAATGAAATGTACCTTCTAATAAGAATTAAATTTGTCAAAAATAGATTGTTTGAGGTATTTTTTCCCTTTGTAAAATATGACATGTAAATGAACTAAGGCATGTATAGGTTATTAGAAATCTATGCAAACCTTCCGCACGATTATTTGTGCATTGTATAATATTAGGTTCAAGTTTTGCTTTGTTATATATGCAATGTATATCTGCAGATAAGTTTGTAATGTTGTGAATGCAATAAAAATTGTTTTCTTTTAATTTCTATTTCTTACTTCGCATAACATATACTGAAAATTCATTGGTGCTGTCAACATGAAACTAAAAAAATAAATAAATGATGTGGGTGTCACATAACCTTGTCTATATAACATCACAATGACATTAATATATATTGGTCAGCTCTAGAAATTGCCTGGGGCTATTTGCTTTGAAATTGAGCATGATAACGGCTTAGACGACGGCATGATAACGGCAAATAGCCATTTCCATTTCTATTCATTTCATTTTTCCAGTTTTATTAATAGCTGCCTTGCTCACTGTAATTTATAATCTCAGTAACCATTAATCATATTAAAAAAATTCTTTTGTGTTTTATATATATATATATATATATATATATATATATGTATATATATTAAATAATTATATATATTTATAAAAGAACAAAGTGAAGAACTTATATATATATATATATATATATATATATATATAAGTTCTTCACTTTGTTCTTTTCAAAAAATATATACATCAAAATATATACATCATCTTTTCAATAATTATATACATCAAGGTAATAAATTATACTTACAAGTCTCAGGGATTCCATGAGGTGTCTGTAATAACAGTATATTAGCTAATTTTTACCTTTATCATTATAAAAAAATCTTTTACTTCAACAGATTATAAAATTTACAGTTATGTTGATCAGTCAATCTGATTTGTTTGGTCTTTATAGACTAGACAACTGTGTCATAGATACAGATTTCGATCCGGATAATTTAGAACTAATTCCTAATGAAACCACTATTAGTAATAACATTAATTTTTTGGACTTAAATCTTATTATTGAACCTACTAATAGGGTAGTAACAAATATATATGATAAAAAAGGCTATTTTAACTTTAACATTAATAAAATATTACCTTTTAATTCCTGCAACTCGATTCAATTGTTTAGAAATATCATACTTTTTCAGCTTTTTAGAATTTATAGATTATCTGATAAAAAAATTTCTTGCTATGCATATTAATGAACTTAAAATGACTAGCAAATTATATAAATATCCAGCTTATTTAGTATATATATAAAGTTAAAAAGTTTGGAATGGTTAATTATGCTTAAATTCTCTCCTCAGTATCTTATATTAGCCAGACATCCACTCTCTATTGAATAAGCATTACCATGTATTTACATGTTCTTACTGTTAAATATCACCTTTTATCATCTTTTCGCATTACTGTTATTTGTTTCTTGCGATTGGCAACAGCAGTTCTCAACTTTTTATTTTTTGCGATTGGCAACATTGGTCTCTTTATTCAAGGCTCCAATGGATCAGACACATATGCAGTGTTTTTCAGATATTCTTGTTTCCTATTATTTTGCAATCTTTATGCACGCTGTCTAAGTTATTAGTGTTTATAGATATAATCAATTACTGATATCAGAAACATGTATTTTGTGTTCCTTTTTATAAAATACTTGGACTTGATAAAGGGTTTTATCGAAATGAACAATTCATTATTAGTCCTAGGGCTTGTCTACGCGTAAAGCTTCCATGCTTGTATTTTATTTTATTTTATTTTATCGATTCCTTTCCATTGATGTTTTTTGTTTGTCTTCAGTTTGATGGCTAGTGGTTTGCATGTTATTTTCCATTTGATTAATGATTCTGTGTTTGATACTTTTTTTTTTTTGAAAGGCATTTTTTACTGTTGGGGTTTTTGAATTGAAACTTCTCTCTATTCTTTCATTGGATTTTCAAACTTTTATTATTATTATTATTATTATTATTATTATTATTATATATTAGTAAAGATGGATTTAAGTAGAATAAATAAAGAGAAATGGTGAAACATCCATAACCAACAAAAGATTCACTTGATAGATTGAGAAAATTGAAAATCTAACAAGAAAGATCAATCATGCTTAAAGCATTGATTATGAAACACTTTCCAACTTCAAAGCAATTTTATTTAAACATGGCTAAAATGCAATATATTCCTCGGTAATATTTTAAAACTTATCACAATACTACATTAATTTATTATATTTGAAAACTTAAACCTTCATCGAAAAATATGAACTTCATTTAAATGACGGCATTGAAATATAAATTGCTTGGTTTAAACATCTCTGAAATATGATACATTTCTCGGTAATAATTTTAGAATTATCATAATACTACGATAAGTTATTATATTTGAAAACTTCATCGAAAACAACTGAAATTCATTCAAATGACGTCATAGAAAAATAACATGCGTGGCTCTCTCTATAAAAGCAGCATTTTATTCATAAATAATTTCACATTCATGTCATTCATCACAATACTATAATAATTTATTTTATTTAAAAATTAAGGCCATGGAGCTACAAGTAATTAAACTCTATGCGTAAAACTTCATCGAAAAAAATCGTCCTTCTGTTTATAAAATCAATAAATATTTCATTCATATGAACTAAATGATTTTGTGTTAAAGAAATACAGCAATTCTAATACAACTCATTCTACATATTTTGCTGTTTACATTTTACATAAGTAGGGGATTAGGGAGAGTTCTGCGCCACTTCAGAGGCGGTGAATCCCTATACTTTAACATGGGGAACCCTCCGAGGCCAGAAAATGAGTGCATCAACAGAGGCGGTGCTAAAGTCCCATGCTTTAACATAGGGGTTCTCAGAAGTCGGTGTGAGGCAGCACAGTTCCATAAGGTGGCGTCACAGAAGAGAGTGGAGTTTATGACGTATATTGTTTTTTCTTTTTTGTTTTTTTAGTAACAAAATTTCGTAAATGCAAGTTTTTTCTTTTTTTTTTTTTTTTTTTTTTTTTTTCAACAAGTTGGATTTTGAGGGTTGTTGGATTTCTCTATGGGAAATAACATGAATTTTAAGAAAGTGTCACTTTTAGCGTTTTTTCACAAAAAGTTTCAAAAACGTTAAAAAACAACAAAAATGTACGTTTTTAAAATAAATTGTGGTTTTTAGATTGTTTGAATTCTCTATGGGAAATAACATGGGTTTTCGCACTTTTGTGTATTTTTTGTAAAAAAAATGTGCGTTTTTGCAAAAGTGTTACCAAAAAAGCGTTTTTTGAAAAATGTGACATTTTGCGATTTTTTTTCAAAATGCCGTTTTCTCTATGGGAATTAACATAGGTTTTCGCACTTTTACATTTTTTTTTTTAAAAAATGTGCGTTTTTGCAAAAGTGTTACCAAAAATGCGTTTTTTGAAAAATGTGACATTTTGCGATTTTTTTCAAAAACACACTTTTTACTTGTAAAAACTAAGAAAAACACGTTTTCAAAGTAGCAGAATCGCGTGAATCGGGTGTATGGGAATCTCGAGAATCTCGGGAATCTCAGGAATTGAGTGTATGAGAGGGGGTGTGTTTCCTCAACCATTTCGTTCTTGGATTTCAAAATTTAAATGCAGTAATGTCTCTTTAAGAAATTAGATGCTGTTAGAAAAATATATATATTTTTTTAATTGTGGTCCCACCTCCACCCGGTGTATAGGATACACCGCCACAATCTCTATTTTTTTTTCTTTTTTTTCCTTATTTTTTTTTTTTTTTCCTTCTTTCTCTTTTTCCTTTTTTTATTTTTTTATTTTAAAATGTCCGTAGGCATAACTTGTAATGCCGTCCTCGAGTAAATATCTTTTGTCATCAATGGGTGACAAAGCCACCTTGTTCTGGCATACAGTGGATAGTTTATGATGGCTACTATCAATTCTAATCTGTTCTTCCATGGTAGGTCTAACACTCAACAGGCACTGTCTATAGTCATTGTGCGTAATTTTCCGTGCAACCACATGTGTAGAAACACCTTTAGCTCTTTTCTTTTCTCCAGCAGATGATAGAATAGAGTACATTTTAGGTCTAAGTCCTATAAACTCTTGAATGGGGGTTGAATTCAGTTCATCTTTAAAATATCCAATACGTTTTTTATTGTCTTCACTGAAGAGGGGATGATCCTTGGGATAGTCCGAAAAATCATACAGGTGTTTATGCTGGTTCATATCTTCATAAATATCAGCAGTTTGGATTTCATAAGCCAATGAATCAGTATCGGTGAAGAGAAGCGAAGCTTTTTCACCATATTGGCTTTTAATATGTTTATAATGAAACTCATACATCAGGAGTTTAGATAACTCCAAGATAGCAAAGCCAACGTATATAGGCCGGTTCATTAAAATGCAATTCTTTACACGTTCAACACCCACCAGATCTTCGCTAAAAATCCTGATAGCTCTATAAGCTGGAGATGCCACCAGCTTCAGGGCCCGCTTTGAAGAATTCACTAGTTCAATATTCACTCGATTTCGAAGATTCTCCATCGTTTTTCCAAACACAGCGTTATTAAGCAATTTAAAAAAGTCTTTCTCAAAATTAGTCTTTGCCTTCTTTCTTTCTTCTGTGTTAAATTGGATGTATTTCTCCAACCAGGGCTTCTGATTAAATTTTAAGGTCTTGTGAATTTTCTCGAGTCTTAAACCTAATGATAGGTATAGCTGAAGGTTACGATAGTGAACAATATAATGTTTCTTGTCATGCAGATTGGGTACTAATTTCGTAGTACTAACAAAATGTCCATGATGTAACTGTTGAACCAGTCGTTCAGCATAGGGGGAAAGCATTTCTCGTTCAATCTTCACCCTTTCAGGGGCTAGAGGGTATTCATTATGATAATCATGTAAGGATTCAGGATACTCCAGATCCACTTCAAATATATACCCCTCTTGGGCATTATCCTTTAGACTCATTATCCAGGATTCATTCAAATTTTCTGTAGATGCCCATTCAAACCCACCATAGGGCAGTGGTTGAGACATGGCCCAACCATATAGGTTATTGGCATCAAGATAGATAATGTGCTTATCAGGCTTAGTAGAATCGTAATTTTCCAAATAACGATTATTAGCCTCAGATCTACGCTGACTTATCATACATATGCCACCTCTGATTCCTCGTTCGATGAAGAGATGCATATTTTCATCTGTGAGTAGTTCTAGGGTTTGCTCAGTCATTTTTAAAGAGGCCTGCCAAGCCAGTCCAGGGGCGGTCATCATATGAGCAGCATCCAAATCATAGTTCCTCTTGCAAATTTTTCGAAAATTCTCAAATACATCGGCTAACAGTAGCACATCCGTTTTTACATACAAGTCGTGATATTCTCCCAAGTTCTTTATGTTAAAGGTGTTCCATACTGTTTGGGCATGCCGATAATCTTCACTCTTAATATCTTCGCCTTTAATATCATTATGAAATGCAGAAGGGGGAGGGAGCACATTTTCATCAAATTTTTGAAAGGATGTCATATAGCTATAGGGATATACTCCTTTCCTAATAAGAGCATTCTGTTGTACTATATCAGGGAAATGTTCTCTGAGAATATGAAATTCACTCAAGTCTAAATTGGAAACTAGCTTTTCCAGGGAAGCATTCAGAAACTGTAGGCTATCAATAAATTGTAAACAGACACGGGGCCCCTCTTTCTTTGAAATCTTAAAAGATATGTATTTTTCCATATTAGTGGCAATCACATCAATTTTATGGTCTTGCAATTTCCCAAAACTCAGCATAATATGATGAGAGTCATAATTTTTTAAATTATGAAACACTACAGGAATATTAATACTTTGCCTATAGTTAAGATTACAGGCATTATGCAGGGCACCTCTATAGGCTCCAGTCACGTGATTGTGATCACGCACACGATCTGTTTTCAGTTCACGATGGCACACGTTACAATGGGTAGCTCTTTCAAAGTCAACTTCATTCTCTTTAGTCATTCGTAGTGGTTTAACATAACGTAATTTTTCTCCAAGATACTGTTTCTCCATTATCAAGTTGTTAAGAAAATGATTCACAGGGTCGATACCTCGATACACAGTAGCTTGTTTCAGGCATTTTCCATCAGGCCCTATAATAACATAAGCATATCCACAAGGTTCATGAATCGCTAGTCTATGCGTGTAAGATCTAATATTCGAGGGTTTAGTAGTGTCTTCTTTAACGATCAGGGCTTCAAAGTCAGCATAAATGATGAAAGGGATAGAATGCTGATACTGTTTGTTCGTGAATTGGAGATATTTCTGATCTTCCGAGGGCATTTTAATGCGCTGAGGTGCATGTTCTTTGCAATATTGAGCATGATCTTGTAAAAGATCGTCTCTGCTGTAACGATGTAAACATCTATAACATATATATTGGGCTCCATTATGCTTAGTTATATCCCCCAGCAAGCGTGACATATTCCTTATGAGAGTATAGTGTTGCTTATCTTCATCACTAATCAGCAGGAGATTCACACAGTCTTCATCTTCACGTTTGGATATATGCAAAGGAAAAATATCTTCATCTTCGTATCCATATACATTTATTCGTATATTATTCAATTTTTCAATCTGAGGAATCTTCACAACTGAGATAGGGTATTGAATATCTCCAAGTTTAATGTCATTCTCAAAACTTTGATAATGTGACACTCTTTCAGGATGACCTTCACGGGATATATAGTATTTGTGGGCTAATAGGCACCACACCAGGCATTTCTCGTCTTCATTTCGAATATTGAGTAAAGCTTTCTTGGCTGCAAGTTTTGTTGGCAAAGGTATATAGCTAGAAGCTGCAAGAGGTTTATACTTTGCACAGAAAACATCTATCTTTCGCATCTTTTGTAAAGTCCATCCAGAGCCTCGGCTGACAAATTCTTCGAATAACTTCAAGATTTGTGAAAAAGCTTCTTCAGCATTGTTGGGAGGGGTATCATCACGAAGTTCTGTCACAACATCTGTTCTAAAATATGAGCTGGATACCTGTTGGCCATTTGCAACGTCACGAATAAATTGCACATCCGCAATAAGATACCACTTAATAGATCTGTATGCATCAAGTTCGTCTTTTAATATCTTCAATAGCTGAGGGCGAATCTCATCAAAACATAGCATAAGATCCCCCTCTACACTTTCAGTGGGTTCCAGAGTGTGTACAGAGAATACATCTAAACCCTTCTTCTTCTTTGCTGCAATCTTGGGGCGCTTATTAGAAGTTGAGGCTAAAGCAGGAGCTTTTCTCTTTTTAGAACCATGTTCAATACGCTGATGGCGCAGGGCATCACTTTTCTTGCTGAATATAAGTTCACAATGCATGCATTTCACACCATCCTTCAGATGAAGTAACAGGTGGCGCTTCAGGTTATCTCGTCTAGTAAACTGTATGGAGCATTGAGTGCATTCAAACACTTTAACGGGAGAATGCATATTCGCATGTCTAGCCAAGTCTTCCTTACGAACAAATGCACGTTCGCATACTTTACATCGATAAGTCAAGGCATCATCGTCAGAATGAATCTTCATATGTCTTGCTAAGGCATCTTTTCTGGAAAAGTGCTTATTACAAGATAAACACACCTGCAAGAGATAAAAAAATACAAGACCTTAGTATAAATACGCTATTCTCGGTAACAATGTAATACATTTCAGATGTATATATATCATTACAAATGTATATAAAGTAATCGCTAACCCATTATACTATCCCCATTAGAAATAATAAAATTCCTGGATTAAAGAATATATCCATATAAGAATATATCCATACAGGACATTTCATGTAAGATCCCCAAGACATTTCATTAAATTCATAAAAACACTCATTAAAAAAAGTTGTTACGCATCATAAAAATACAAAGTTTAATAAAATAATAGAATAAAATCACATTAAAACAAGTACTTACATGTCCAATCCTGTTCAAAGAGGGTGTATTACGCACGTCAGTAACGGTAGGGATAGTACCTCCGATATTACTTTCTAAAACCGACATATTCGCAGAGCAACTTCAAACACGACTTAACAGCACGAAACTCACAACAGAAATGATAAAATCGCTGCTTAAAGACCACCTACATCCATTCATAAAAAATAGTTCCTGGTGTATCCTTCCGCCAAGGTCACCCCAAGGTTATTCCTAAAGAGTTCTTGATGTATCCATCCGCCAAGGTCACGTGATAGTTATATCACGGTTACCGTTAAACTTGCAACACACGAATGTAATTATGCACACATCCGATAAAAAATAAACAATTCGTTCAACATCGCAATCGATCCTTTTTAATAATCCTAATCGATATATTAAATAAATTCACATCTTTAAAAAATAATTGATTTTAATAAAATAATGAAAGAAAATCCCTTTGCGAGACCCCTTAAAACCTCCAATCCTTAAACAATGCAGCAACGCGCAAGCATAAAAACCCCCGAATAACATATACTCCTCTCTCCCCCTCCCTCCCCGAGACACCAACACTCACTTCACCACATGTTAAACGTAACCCATAACAACCGGAATCCATAATAAAACATTCACCTTCACCCCCAACGTACATCCAAATACACAGTCATTCAACGTGAAACCCGTAATTTTACAGCAATAATCACTTTACAGGGATTCATAGAACAAAAAATCCTAAAAAATCAACAAATTCACCCAGAAACTAGCTAAAACCCTCAAATTACTTATAATTATCATCTACATATGCTATATAACCATTTACAACCTTAAAAAGGTGAGTATGCTAGTAGATAAGAAAGGGGCGTTCACCGACGAAGGCGGAATAATGCGGAATGCGGAATCCAAGATGGCGGCCATTCCGCCTTCCGTAATCCTGGACGGGGGTGTAAAAGGGGGGGGGGAGAATGAAAAAAGGTGGGGGTGAAAATTTTGGAGAAACTTTTTGTCGGGTGGCAACGATTTTGTAGTCTTGTACGAGGGGTTGAGGGGGAAATAAATTTTTGGAATGAGATTTTTCTAAGTATAGGAGAAACTATTTTGAGGATGGCAACACCTGCGAAGGCGGAATGAAACCATCAGCGCCCCCTAGCGATGAAAATTGGAACTATCAGGGATAGAACTTAGAAATATTTTCTGTTTCGGTTGCCATAGCAACACCTGTGGGGTAGAAACTTTTTTCAGGGTGGCAACACCGGCGAAGGCGGAATGGAACCATCAGCGCCCCCTAGCGGCAGAAAGGAGAATTAGAATTGGGAAATTAGGAATTTTGTGAAAATTAATAAAAAATTGAGTTTTTAAAATTTTTTAAAAACTTTTTTAATTTTATCAAAATATTACATAGAGGATACTTTCTGGAAATATCAAAAAATATTTATTTTTTCTTTCCAGAAACTATTTTTAGGCGGCATTGCTCTAACCGCATTCTGGCGAACACACCTTTCTTATCTACTAGCATACTCACCTTTTTAAGGTTGTAAATGGTTATATAGCATATGTAGATGATAATTATAAGTAATTTGAGGGTTTTAGCTAGTTTCTGGGTGAATTTGTTGATTTTTTAGGATTTTTTGTTCTATGAATCCCTGTAAAGTGATTATTGCTGTAAAATTACGGGTTTCACGTTGAATGACTGTGTATTTGGATGTACGTTGGGGGTGAAGGTGAATGTTTTATTATGGATTCCGGTTGTTATGGGTTACGTTTAACATGTGGTGAAGTGAGTGTTGGTGTCTCGGGGAGGGAGGGGGAGAGAGGAGTATATGTTATTCGGGGGTTTTTATGCTTGCGCGTTGCTGCATTGTTTAAGGATTGGAGGTTTTAAGGGGTCTCGCAAAGGGATTTTCTTTCATTATTTTATTAAAATCAATTATTTTTTAAAGATGTGAATTTATTTAATATATCGATTAGGATTATTAAAAAGGATCGATTGCGATGTTGAACGAATTGTTTATTTTTTATCGGATGTGTGCATAATTACATTCGTGTGTTGCAAGTTTAACGGTAACCGTGATATAACTATCACGTGACCTTGGCGGATGGATACATCAAGAACTCTTTAGGAATAACCTTGGGGTGACCTTGGCGGAAGGATACACCAGGAACTATTTTTTATGAATGGATGTAGGTGGTCTTTAAGCAGCGATTTTATCATTTCTGTTGTGAGTTTCGTGCTGTTAAGTCGTGTTTGAAGTTGCTCTGCGAATATGTCGGTTTTAGAAAGTAATATCGGAGGTACTATCCCTACCGTTACTGACGTGCGTAATACACCCTCTTTGAACAGGATTGGACATGTAAGTACTTGTTTTAATGTGATTTTATTCTATTATTTTATTAAACTTTGTATTTTTATGATGCGTAACAACTTTTTTTAATGAGTGTTTTTATGAATTTAATGAAATGTCTTGGGGATCTTACATGAAATGTCCTGTATGGATATATTCTTATATGGATATATTCTTTAATCCAGGAATTTTATTATTTCTAATGGGGATAGTATAATGGGTTAGCGATTACTTTATATACATTTGTAATGATATATATACATCTGAAATGTATTACATTGTTACCGAGAATAGCGTATTTATACTAAGGTCTTGTATTTTTTTATCTCTTGCAGGTGTGTTTATCTTGTAATAAGCACTTTTCCAGAAAAGATGCCTTAGCAAGACATATGAAGATTCATTCTGACGATGATGCCTTGACTTATCGATGTAAAGTATGCGAACGTGCATTTGTTCGTAAGGAAGACTTGGCTAGACATGCGAATATGCATTCTCCCGTTAAAGTGTTTGAATGCACTCAATGCTCCATACAGTTTACTAGACGAGATAACCTGAAGCGCCACCTGTTACTTCATCTGAAGGATGGTGTGAAATGCATGCATTGTGAACTTATATTCAGCAAGAAAAGTGATGCCCTGCGCCATCAGCGTATTGAACATGGTTCTAAAAAGAGAAAAGCTCCTGCTTTAGCCTCAACTTCTAATAAGCGCCCCAAGATTGCAGCAAAGAAGAAGAAGGGTTTAGATGTATTCTCTGTACACACTCTGGAACCCACTGAAAGTGTAGAGGGGGATCTTATGCTATGTTTTGATGAGATTCGCCCTCAGCTATTGAAGATATTAAAAGACGAACTTGATGCATACAGATCTATTAAGTGGTATCTTATTGCGGATGTGCAATTTATTCGTGACGTTGCAAATGGCCAACAGGTATCCAGCTCATATTTTAGAACAGATGTTGTGACAGAACTTCGTGATGATACCCCTCCCAACAATGCTGAAGAAGCTTTTTCACAAATCTTGAAGTTATTCGAAGAATTTGTCAGCCGAGGCTCTGGATGGACTTTACAAAAGATGCGAAAGATAGATGTTTTCTGTGCAAAGTATAAACCTCTTGCAGCTTCTAGCTATATACCTTTGCCAACAAAACTTGCAGCCAAGAAAGCTTTACTCAATATTCGAAATGAAGACGAGAAATGCCTGGTGTGGTGCCTATTAGCCCACAAATACTATATATCCCGTGAAGGTCATCCTGAAAGAGTGTCACATTATCAAAGTTTTGAGAATGACATTAAACTTGGAGATATTCAATACCCTATCTCAGTTGTGAAGATTCCTCAGATTGAAAAATTGAATAATATACGAATAAATGTATATGGATACGAAGATGAAGATATTTTTCCTTTGCATATATCCAAACGTGAAGATGAAGACTGTGTGAATCTCCTGCTGATTAGTGATGAAGATAAGCAACACTATACTCTCATAAGGAATATGTCACGCTTGCTGGGGGATATAACTAAGCATAATGGAGCCCAATATATATGTTATAGATGTTTACATCGTTACAGCAGAGACGATCTTTTACAAGATCATGCTCAATATTGCAAAGAACATGCACCTCAGCGCATTAAAATGCCCTCGGAAGATCAGAAATATCTCCAATTCACGAACAAACAGTATCAGCATTCTATCCCTTTCATCATTTATGCTGACTTTGAAGCCCTGATCGTTAAAGAAGACACTACTAAACCCTCGAATATTAGATCTTACACGCATAGACTAGCGATTCATGAACCTTGTGGATATGCTTATGTTATTATAGGGCCTGATGGAAAATGCCTGAAACAAGCTACTGTGTATCGAGGTATCGACCCTGTGAATCATTTTCTTAACAACTTGATAATGGAGAAACAGTATCTTGGAGAAAAATTACGTTATGTTAAACCACTACGAATGACTAAAGAGAATGAAGTTGACTTTGAAAGAGCTACCCATTGTAACGTGTGCCATCGTGAACTGAAAACAGATCGTGTGCGTGATCACAATCACGTGACTGGAGCCTATAGAGGTGCCCTGCATAATGCCTGTAATCTTAACTATAGGCAAAGTATTAATATTCCTGTAGTGTTTCATAATTTAAAAAATTATGACTCTCATCATATTATGCTGAGTTTTGGGAAATTGCAAGACCATAAAATTGATGTGATTGCCACTAATATGGAAAAATACATATCTTTTAAGATTTCAAAGAAAGAGGGGCCCCGTGTCTGTTTACAATTTATTGATAGCCTACAGTTTCTGAATGCTTCCCTGGAAAAGCTAGTTTCCAATTTAGACTTGAGTGAATTTCATATTCTCAGAGAACATTTCCCTGATATAGTACAACAGAATGCTCTTATTAGGAAAGGAGTATATCCCTATAGCTATATGACATCCTTTCAAAAATTTGATGAAAATGTGCTCCCTCCCCCTTCTGCATTTCATAATGATATTAAAGGCGAAGATATTAAGAGTGAAGATTATCGGCATGCCCAAACAGTATGGAACACCTTTAACATAAAGAACTTGGGAGAATATCACGACTTGTATGTAAAAACGGATGTGCTACTGTTAGCCGATGTATTTGAGAATTTTCGAAAAATTTGCAAGAGGAACTATGATTTGGATGCTGCTCATATGATGACCGCCCCTGGACTGGCTTGGCAGGCCTCTTTAAAAATGACTGAGCAAACCCTAGAACTACTCACAGATGAAAATATGCATCTCTTCATCGAACGAGGAATCAGAGGTGGCATATGTATGATAAGTCAGCGTAGATCTGAGGCTAATAATCGTTATTTGGAAAATTACGATTCTACTAAGCCTGATAAGCACATTATCTATCTTGATGCCAATAACCTATATGGTTGGGCCATGTCTCAACCACTGCCCTATGGTGGGTTTGAATGGGCATCTACAGAAAATTTGAATGAATCCTGGATAATGAGTCTAAAGGATAATGCCCAAGAGGGGTATATATTTGAAGTGGATCTGGAGTATCCTGAATCCTTACATGATTATCATAATGAATACCCTCTAGCCCCTGAAAGGGTGAAGATTGAACGAGAAATGCTTTCCCCCTATGCTGAACGACTGGTTCAACAGTTACATCATGGACATTTTGTTAGTACTACGAAATTAGTACCCAATCTGCATGACAAGAAACATTATATTGTTCACTATCGTAACCTTCAGCTATACCTATCATTAGGTTTAAGACTCGAGAAAATTCACAAGACCTTAAAATTTAATCAGAAGCCCTGGTTGGAGAAATACATCCAATTTAACACAGAAGAAAGAAAGAAGGCAAAGACTAATTTTGAGAAAGACTTTTTTAAATTGCTTAATAACGCTGTGTTTGGAAAAACGATGGAGAATCTTCGAAATCGAGTGAATATTGAACTAGTGAATTCTTCAAAGCGGGCCCTGAAGCTGGTGGCATCTCCAGCTTATAGAGCTATCAGGATTTTTAGCGAAGATCTGGTGGGTGTTGAACGTGTAAAGAATTGCATTTTAATGAACCGGCCTATATACGTTGGCTTTGCTATCTTGGAGTTATCTAAACTCCTGATGTATGAGTTTCATTATAAACATATTAAAAGCCAATATGGTGAAAAAGCTTCGCTTCTCTTCACCGATACTGATTCATTGGCTTATGAAATCCAAACTGCTGATATTTATGAAGATATGAACCAGCATAAACACCTGTATGATTTTTCGGACTATCCCAAGGATCATCCCCTCTTCAGTGAAGACAATAAAAAACGTATTGGATATTTTAAAGATGAACTGAATTCAACCCCCATTCAAGAGTTTATAGGACTTAGACCTAAAATGTACTCTATTCTATCATCTGCTGGAGAAAAGAAAAGAGCTAAAGGTGTTTCTACACATGTGGTTGCACGGAAAATTACGCACAATGACTATAGACAGTGCCTGTTGAGTGTTAGACCTACCATGGAAGAACAGATTAGAATTGATAGTAGCCATCATAAACTATTCACTGTATGCCAGAACAAGGTGGCTTTGTCACCCATTGATGACAAAAGATATTTACTCGAGGACGGCATTACAAGTTATGCCTACGGACATTTTAAAATAAAAAAATAAAAAAAGGAAAAAGAGAAAGAAGGAAAAAAAAAAAAAATAAGGAAAAAAAAGAAAAAAAAATAGAGATTGTGGCGGTGTATCCTATACACCGGGTGGAGGTGGGACCACAATTAAAAAAATATATATATTTTTCTAACAGCATCTAATTTCTTAAAGAGACATTACTGCATTTAAATTTTGAAATCCAAGAACGAAATGGTTGAGGAAACACACCCCCTCTCATACACTCAATTCCTGAGATTCCCGAGATTCTCGAGATTCCCATACACCCGATTCACGCGATTCTGCTACTTTGAAAACGTGTTTTTCTTAGTTTTTACAAGTAAAATGTGTGTTTTTGAAAAAAATCGCAAAATGTCACATTTTTCAAAAAACGCATTTTTGGTAACACTTTTGCAAAAACGCACATTTTTAAAAAAAAAAATGTAAAAGTGCGAAAACCTATGTTAATTCCCATAGAGAAAACGGCATTTTGAAAAAAAATCGCAAAATGTCACATTTTTCAAAAAACGCTTTTTTGGTAACACTTTTGCAAAAACGCACATTTTTTTTACAAAAAATACACAAAAGTGCGAAAACCCATGTTATTTCCCATAGAGAATTCAAACAATCTAAAAACCACAATTTATTTTAAAAACGTACATTTTTGTTGTTTTTTAACGTTTTTGAAACTTTTTGTGAAAAAACGCTAAAAGTGACACTTTCTTAAAATTCATGTTATTTCCCATAGAGAAATCCAACAACCCTCAAAATCCAACTTGTTGAAAAAAAAAAAAAAAAAAAAAAAAAAGAAAAAACTTGCATTTACGAAATTTTGTTACTAAAAAAACAAAAAAGAAAAAACAATATACGTCATAAACTCCACTCTCTTCTGTGACGCCACCTTATGGAACTGTGCTGCCTCACACCGACTTCTGAGAACCCCTATGTTAAAGCATGGGACTTTAGCACCGCCTCTGTTGATGCACTCATTTTCTGGCCTCGGAGGGTTCCCCATGTTAAAGTATAGGGATTCACCGCCTCTGAAGTGGCGCAGAACTCTCCCTAATCCCCTACTTACATAGGTGAAAAATAGGCTTCGTTGTAGAAATAATCAAATTTGGATGAGCATTTAAACTCAAATATATTGTAATTGCGTTGTGTCAGTATGTAGATGCACAGAATTTAAGCGAAAATAAAATGGTTTTAGGACGGATACAACACTCAATATGAATTAAGAAGAACATTAAAAATTACGATTTTGAAACAAGATGGATGCCATATATCATTTTAAAGTGGGTCACGTGATATTTTCATATCATGGTCACGTGATCGCTTCATATAAGAGGTGTTATTATTATTTTAATTTTTATTTAAAAAACTACTGAATATATTTCGCTGAATTTTTTTTAATATATTTTATGGAATAATTTGAATATTACCTACAATTTTCGAAGCAATTTGTGAATTTTAAATCCGCTTAAAAAATGTTTGAAAAATTAGGTCCCATAAGGCTCAATGTATTTCATTTTTTCAACCCGGGTTCAACCCAAAACTAATTGGGTGATATTATTCATTTATATTCCCATAGGTCTTACAGACCGTCTGAACAACATACTAAAATTTCATTTTGAAAGTCATTTTTACGGCAGTTATCGTGCTAACGGACAGACAGACAGACAGAATGAACAAAGTCATAAGCACTTTTCAACTTTATTGTAAAGTGTTAAAAAGAAAATAAGACGAATTGACTTACACGTATAAAAGTTGGATCTCCTAAACCATACTAGTATTTTGATGTGCAAAGAAGTTGTTGTCAATCCAAAAGTGGAATGTGTCATTTCCATGTTGCCATTCTTAAAAATTGTAAAAAGTAATTCCTTTCTAAAATATAAGAAGGGATAATAACCAAATAAACTGCAATCAAAATACAACACGTGCTTAATAATACATAGATAAAAATGATAATCATTATTAACCCTATAAAATAATTTAAAGAATTGATAAATAATGAATCGAATAAACAATCGATTATAGAATATAGACCAGGTCCACCACAGACACTTTTACACTATCTCCTGGGAAAATGCACTGTTATACTATGATGCAAGTGTATCGAAATGCGTAATAATATAACCTATAACCTTAAGTAACAGTAAGTTATTAATAAGAAAATGAAAAGTTTGGATGGGAGGGGGGGGGGTATAATGCTATTATAGTGACTTAGACTTAATAAAATGCTTTAACATCGCTGAGTTACCCTAAATATTTTTACTATACTATTAACCAAATATAGTGGATGAAAGTATGATTTACTAGTTTGAATAAGCTTATTTATATGTAATTGATGAAAGGCTTCACATCTATTAACTGATGTTCATTCTAACCTTCTTCCCAAGTTCGTATTTCTAACTTCTTTAATTTTCCGATAGGTGAGCTGCTATTACTTTTATTTGATCAAGCATGGTTACTTTACTATACATAGATCTAACGTGAGAATTCATGGAACTATCCTTACGAGGTTATTGGGGTGCTTAAAAACTTTCCTAGGAACCCTGCAAAAGCAGTAGATCTCAATTTTATAACTAATTTCCAGTGTTCTAATCCAAAGAAAAGTTTATAGAATTAGATCTATTTTTAGATCTAAAGTTTATAGAAGAGGATCCAATGCTCGTTTTGCAATTTACCCATATCTGTGGTCTCATCTCATTGATATGCGTCGACCCGTTTCATTGGGTTATTCATTGTTATGACAGAATTCATTTTAAGCAGCATAGGTAGGTGTGGAGTAATCTGCTTGAACATCTATTCCATGAGGTTCCATTCAAATATACAGTGCCTTAATAGAAGCAAATTCAATTGACATTCATGAACCTAATTGGAATTGATTTCTGAGATCTGGCTATCTGCAGATAATATTGTAATGCTCGAAGTTCTTATGATTGGTGGTAGAAACTTTTATCTCATTATTAAGATGTTTGTTTACTGCATTTTTGGCTTTGGAATTTTGCTCAGTGTATAATTGTGGAAGTCGGATTAAGGCTGAATGGTATCTATCTATAGAGACGCAATTAAACTTTACTAAACAAATCTTTACTCGCAATTTGGAACGAAGCACGAACACATAAACCTTCAGATCTGGGTTTTTAACACTTTACAACATAGTTGAAAAGTGTTTATGACTTTGTTCATTCTGACTGTCTGTCTGTCTATCCGCCTGTCTGCCATAAAAATGACTTTATCAAAATGAAATTTTAATATGTTGTTCAGACGGCCTGTGGGACCTATGGGAATATAAGTGAATAATATCTCACAATTAGTTTTGGATTGAACCCGGGTTGGAAAAATGAAATACATTGAACCTTTTGGGATCTAATTTTTCAAACATTTTTTAAGCAAATTTAAAATTCACGAATTGCTTCCAAAGTTTTAGGAAATATTCAAATTATCACATAAAATGTATAAAAAAAATTTCAGAAAAATATATTCAGTAGTTTTTTAAATAGAAATTAGAATAATAATTACACCCATTATATGAAGAGATCACGTGACCATTATATGAAGAAATCACGTGACCCACTTCAAAATAAAATATGGCATCCGTCTTGTATCAAAATCGGGATTTTTAAAGTTCTTTTTAATTTATATTTGGTATTGCATCCGTCCTAAAACCGCTTTATTTTGCTTAATTTCTGTGTATCAATGTTCTAAAACAACGCAATTACAATATATTTGAAATTAAATGGTTATCAAACTCTGATTATTTCTTCAACGAAACCTAATTTTCATTTATGGAGATTGTAAACACATCAAACTGTAAGATGAGTTGTATAAGAATTCCTGAATTTCTTTAGCTCAAAATTATTTTGCGCTGGAGTCTGCAATATAGTTGATATGAATGAGACAGTCATTGATTTTACATAGAGGACAGTGATTTTATAGCAGACTTTTTCGGTGAAGTTTTAAGCACAGAGTTAAATTATTAAATTACTTTTACCTCCATAGTTTTAAGTTTCTATGTAAAATAAATTATTGTAGTATTGTGATGAATGAAATGAATAGAATAAAAATTTATGAATGAAATTTTAATTGCTTTTTCTTAGAGACCAGGCAATTTATATTTCAATGACGTCATTTGAATAAAGTTCATTTTTTTCGATGAAGTTTTCAAATTATAATAAATTATTGTAGTATTGTGATGATTTCAAAAATATTACCTCTGAATGTATCGGATGTTAGAGATGGTTAAATAAAATTGCATGGTAGTTGGAAAGTGTTTCATAATCAATGCTTTATGCATGATTGATCTTTCTTGTTCTTTTTTGTTTATATTTAGACGTGAAGTAAAGAATGTATACATTGAGTCTGTGAGATTTGTAGTGACAACCACTAGTAGTGACAACCATTACTTAGTTTAAAATGTGAAACTCAATACCTTTATTAATTTCAATATGTGGGACGGAATGACGCAGGCGTTAAAAGTTGTTGATACACTGTATTCTTTAAGTCTTTTCTTGGTATTGTTTATCAGTAGCTGATGAATAAGAAAACAGGGGTCAATGAGTTATTCCACAAAAGGTTTTATTCCGGACAATGCAACGAACGAGGAATAGCTTCGTGTTCTTGTCAACATTGAAACCAAGTCTTTCATGATTGATACACGGATTATGTCCCTGTTCTTCTGTCGGCATGTCTTCGTGTTATTTTAACTGTTTTCCTACTTCGTCTCCAATCGTTATATGAATCTCAAAAAAATGATCTAATCGTATATTGAGACTCTGTGCAATAAATGCAAAAATTCAAAACTCTTGGCAATAAAAACTCTTGGCAATAACTCTTGGTAATAAAAACTCTTGGCAATAAAAATTCAAAATCCGATAGCGTAATTCGATAGTTGTTTGTGCATCTATTTATAAAATTATGGAAGTTTTATAAGCAAGGGCGGACAGTAGAAGCAAGAACAAACATTCAGCACTGTGAGCATAGACCTAAGTCCTTGCTGATTTTCGCGTAGCAGGACTATAAATGCCAGAACTCAATTTTTGTCCCTGATAAGACCAGAAACGTAGTCTACAGAGAAGCTGTTTGCGTAATTGATATTATCTATATAAATAAAATTGTAATTTATGCTATATGTCTGTTTATTATCTCAGCAAGTTGAAATCACTTCCTTTTTTGTGAGAATCAAAACACTTTAGACAACTTTCTTGAATGATTGGTGTGATTTTTTTAAAAGCCGAAGCACCTATTTTGCAGCTAAATTGCGTATCAGGTATCAACCATGTGCGCGCCATTGAAATACCAGAGGCAAACGATAACTGAGTGAACCGGTTGGAGTCAAAACAATGGTTTCACCAGCCTGTATATTTAGGAACCTTAGTGTGCATGACAATAGACTCCTAGTTATATCAGTTTTATGGAAACTGATATAACTAGGAGTCTAAAAAATATTCTGCCATAGGGAATAAAGAAAATTCCAAAATTCAGTTACCGTTTCCTCTTAATATGCCAATTACGAAAAGCATTAACTGAAGTGTGGTTCAACTCAACTTTCTCATACCAAAATCCATTTTTCAGTCCCCCCCCCCCCCCAACTTTTAAAAGAAAATTTTTGAAAAATCGGTATTGTGGTTCTAAATAATTACAATTATAGTTTGTGAATCTTCACTTCAAAAAGCGTGACAAAAATCTTTCGACTGATACCAAACTTAACAATGTACCCCCCCCCCCCCCCCAATTGTGAGAAACTTTTGCCGGAGGGAGCTTATGACGTCAAGAACAAAAAAAAAAATGTATTGTAGCTATTTTTCTCAACAATGATTGAAACTATTAAGCCCCGTGATCCTTGAGCCATAAATGAGCCCTTTTATGCATAATTATGTCACATTTTGTCCCACTCTGCCATGTTAAAAAAAATAAAATTTTGAAGTTCTCGCTGGAATTAAAAAAAAATTCCATCTAGCTCTAGAATTTTTGATAACAAAGCCGAGTATAAAGTTTCGTGAAAATCCCTTGATATCTGTTGCCTGCTATCGTGTACGCAAGAAATCGACCACAGACAGATGGGCACCACTCCAAAAATAATCAAAACGTGTTCAGGAGGTCTTAAATCATACATTGGCATCAAAATATCAAATTCGAAAATGTTCCTGGAAACAATACTTTCTCCATACTATATTACATAGTATGAGAAAATAAAAAGCTATCAAGTTCTCGTTCTTATAGTCTGTCAAATAATAAAATTTCCTTCTTAACCATAATTTCACCAAACTTCATAAATATGTCCCTGCGGATGTCGTGTTGAATAAATGAAATCCAGACCTAATAACTCTTCATTAAAACTCAATGGTTAACTTTGGTAAATAAAAAATATAAATTAACCAAGCAAATAAAAGTAGTGTATATAATCTGGACATCAAATGTAGAAAAAGTCTCCACTTTGAAATCGACTGCAGTAAACAATGTCACATGTTTATTGGACCCCCCACTGGGTTCCGGTCTAAATTGGGTGGCACTTCCCGGCCGTCCATACAGTTACCTTACACCTTTCTGGTAGGTCGGACGGTCTGGGTCTCAACAACAAAAACAACATGTTTATTGGACGCGAAAATTCGTAGACCTAATTAAGGAACGGCATTGTATTATCTTTTAGTAAATGTATTATCTTTTAGTAAACCGACCACACACAGACGGACATCAATCCAAAAGTAGTCAAAACGTCTTTGGGAGGTCTTAAAATATATATTGGCATCAAAATTCGAAAATGTTTGTGGAAACAGTACTTTCACTGTACTTTGTTATAGTATGAGAAAATAAAACTCTATCAAGTTCTCGTTTTTATAGTCTGTCAAATAACAAAATTTCTTTCTTAACCATAATTTCACCAACTTCATAAATATGTTCCTGCGGATGTCGTGTTGAATAAATGAAACCCAGACCTACTAACTCTTCATTAAAACTCAATGGTTAACTTTGGTAAATAAACATATAAATTAACCAAGCAAATAAAAGTAGTGTATATAATCTGGACATCAGATGTAGAAATAGTCTCCCCTTTGAAATCGACTGCAGTAAACAATGTCACGTGTTTACTAGACGCGAAAAGTCGTAGACCTAATTAAGGAACGGCATTGTATTATCTTTTAGTAAAAGAAGTCACGGCAAAACTTTTGACCTCGAAATTTCAATGCCTTGGCTCGCAGTGTAAACTGATAAAGCCTTTTCCAGTAGACTTTGATATTACATTAACCCGGGTAATGATTATATTGGAAGTAGTGCAAAAGTGCGCATATATTTGGCATTCTTTTTTTCTTCTTACACTGTATACATAGTATAATGTATACGGAAAGCATTGTTATGGGAATATTCGAGTTTCTGACGGAAGAGCAAGTTTCAAGCATACCTGATTTCGAATCAAACGTTTTTGTGGTGATGTATGTGTGAGTACCTTTGTCCGTGAGTTTGTGGAAACTGTATCTCACGACTGAAATTGGCCGAATGAAGCGTTTTGAACGAAATTTGATAAAATAATTGCAATCAGTAAATATTGGAAGCCTATTAATTTTAAACGCAATTGAATGTTCGCAAGATCCCCTCCCCCACACACACCAGAATTTCAAATTAAATTTTGAAACAATCAGAATCTTCAATAATAGTCATTTTTCATCTAATTTTTAACTTAAAAATGATTGACACAAACTTTTGAACACTAACATGAATCGTTTTCGAGATATTGTACTTTTTCAAATAAATACATTGAAACATCACATAAAATTTGAAAAATGTATCAACTATTGCGAAATAGGTTCCCTTTCGTATGTAATATGCATGAGATAAGTTTGTTAACATCATTCTCATGGATTTAGTTCTTTCCATTCACGAAAGACGATACTTTTTGCAATAATTTTGTATATTGATGCCTAACGATTCGTCAACAGTCATTTATATTTAAGAAAATGCTCTTCTCTTCGTTTGCATGTAACTCTTGGCGATAAATTTGGTTAACTTGGTGCCAAATTTTAATAAATATCGCTATTTTCGCGATATTTTGCCCAAATTGACGATAATATAGCTAAAATTACAGCAAGAAAGATCAATCATGCATAAAGCATTGATTGTGAAACACTTTCCAACTTCAATGCAATTTTATTCAAACATCTATAAAATGTAATACATTCCTCGGTAATATTTTTAAATTATCACAATACTACATTAATTTATTATATTTCAAAATTTAAAACTTCATCGAAAAAAATGAACTTCATTCAAATGACGGCATTGAATATATAAATTGCCTGGTTTAAACATCTCTAAAATGCGATACATTCCTCGGTAATATTTTTAAAATTATCATAATACTACAATAATTTGTTATATTTGAAAACTTCATCGAAAACAAATGAACTTCATTCAAATGACGTCATCGAAATATAAATCGCCTAGCTTTCTCTATAAAAGAAGCATTTCGTTCATAAATATTTTTCCATTCCTTTCATTCAACACAATACTATAATAATTTATTTTATTTAAAAACTTAAAACTATGGAGGTACAAGTAATTAAACTCTATGCTTAAAACTTCATCGGAAAAATCGTTTGCTTCTCTGTGTAAAATCAATTAATGTTTCATTCATATCATATATTGCAGACTCTATGAGAAATTCTCTATAACTGAAAATCAGGCTTTGTTGTAGAAATAATCAAAGTTTGATGATCATTTAAACTCAAATATATTGTAATTGCGTTGTTTTAGTATGTAAGATGCACATGATTTAAGCAAAAATGAATTCAACACTAAGTATGAATTAAAAAGGACTTTTAAAATGACACAAGATGAATGCCATACTTTATTTTGAAGTGTGTCACGTGATCTCTTCATATAATGGTCATGTGATCTCTTCATATAAAGGGTGTAATTATTATTTTAATTTTTATTTAAAAAAATACTGAATATATTTTGCTGAAATTCTTTTATATATTTTATGGAATAATTTGAATATTTCCTAAAACTTTCGCAGCAATTTGTGAATTTTAAATCCGCTTAAAAAATGTTTGAAAAATTAGGTCTCGTAGGGTTCAATGTATTTCATTTTTTCAACCCGGGTTCAATTCAAAACTGATTGGATGATATTATTAATTTATATTCCCATAGGTCCTACAGACCGTCTGAACAACATACTAAAATTTCCTGTTGATAAAGTCATTTTTACGGCAGTTATCTGCTAACGGACAGACAGACAGACAAACAGAATGAACAAAGTCATAAACACTTTTCAACTATGTTGTAAAGTGTTAAAAATGACTCTAAATTGAAGAATCAATTGCCAAAATATTTTAATAAATAGACTCTATTGCGTATTGTCGATACTATCAATATTGATAATTGTCAATTTAGATTTGCGGGAAATATAAGTTAATTGTGTACTTCGAAATAGATTTACATGCCAAATGTGTTACCCATCATTAAAAACATTGTGCCCGAAATTATTACAAAATATAGCTCAATTATGCACAATCACTTCTCTATATTTGAAGAACTAATAAAATTCCCAAAATGCTGAATTAGATTAAAATCATCTTTGATGGTCCATGGGAAGCACCGTAATAGTAAGAGATGGGGGGGGGGGGGGGCGTTAACGGAACAATGTAAGGGGCGTGGACAACGACGTCACCAAAGGCTCGTGGTTTGTGACGTCAGCGCACGTGGTATGTGACATCATGTGGAGTGAACGTGTTTGTTTTGATCAAGTTGAGTTGTTTCTCCTGTAATCTTCTACGCAAGTGTCTTATGCGAGTTGAGTTGTTTCACTTTTAGAATTACTTTTCTCTGAATGGCAACGGATAAGTTTATCGTGATGTGGAAAGGATGACGTCATGCCACGTGTTATTTTACGGGAGTTTTGAAATTCCGTCATTTTAAAGATTGTCACGTGACGTCACTTCCTTTAGGGGGATTGTATATTGCAAAGTGAAAGTAGAAGTGAATATTTTGGAAATAAATATCACATAAGTCATACCACATGTTTATCGGGGGATTGTAGTGCAAAGTAAAAGTAGAAGTGAATGTTTTGGAAATAAATGTATTAAAAAATTATTAATTAGCGCGATTGACTATTAGAGGCTAATTACTAGAATTCAGGTATTTGCTAATTGTAATAAAATTTCATTTGAATATCTGAATTTGTTTGCGAAATATCACATTTGCAAAATCATCTACATAAAAGACATCACATTGAAAATGTTCAAATCATCTTCAAGAAGTAAAAGTGCACATTTTTTGAAGGATGCATTCTGTAAGCATTAGATTTTAAAATTTAGCTATTTCGGCACATAATGAAAATTTTAAAATATTTAAAAACAAAAACAACATTGCTGTTCGGCATTAAGATGAAAGAGGTATTATTGAACTTTCTGAAATTTTATTCCAGAAATGATTTTTCAATAAAAATGTTTATGTTACACATTAAAAGAGAAAATTGAGCGATAAAAATCAAACTTACTATATGTTGAGCTGATTTGTCCAAGAAAATTGATTAATTATGGTAAACTTATGAGAACGGAACAGATTATTGGCAGGTGCAAGAGGTCGCCACAAAGAAATTTTTATCCTTTTTTTCAAAATTGAAGGAGTAATTTTTTTCGAAGTGGGGAGTATTTTAAAAGAATTGATGTGCATAAATTATTTCCCTATACTTTTCTAAAAAACAAATATATATTTTCAAAATAATATTAATGAAAACATGTACTTACACACGTTTTACTGCTTGTATTGTGTGACTGCTTTCTTTCTCTTATTCCAGAGAACTCTCATTTTGCATTTGAAGCTGGTTGGTGGTACTTTCGTATTTTAGTTTTATAGTATCTCTCTCTTCCTGACAGAGGTTTTTATTCACAAATAAAGTTATATATATATTTTAAAGTTAGTTTTTCTTACTATATTTATTAATTTTGAAAAAGTTCAAATTTGACTTTTTAAAGGAAGAGCACATTTTAAGCATCCTTGAACTCTCATTGAAAGATGAGGTGATATCCAGTGTGTGTATGTATGCTAGTGTACGTATATTTGTGTGTATCCATGAGTCTGCGAATGCAATATCTCATGAACGAATGAAGCTTTTTAAAAATAATTTAGTTTGATTATTACAATGAGTGAATACTGGACCCTTGATGTTAAACACAATTGAATGTACAGAAGACCCTTGACGTCAAGCACAATTGAATGTACAGAAGATCCTTGATGTTAAATACAATTGAATGTACAGAAGACTCTTGATGTCAAACACAATTGAATGTACAGAATACCCTTGATGTTAAACGCAATTGAATGTACAGAAGACCCTTGATGTTAAACACAATTGAATGTATACAGAAGACCCTTAATGGTAAACACAATTGAATGTACAGAAGATCCTTCATGTTAAATACAATTGAATGTACAGATGACCCTTGATGTTAAACACAATTGAATGTACAGAAGACCGTCCCCCCGTCCCAGTTTTCGAATGAATGTTTAAAAATATCAAGACCTTCAATGGAGTACGGATCAACTCGACTTTTTCATACCAGAAATCCATTTTTAAGTAGCTTATGTCTTTTTTACAAATTTTCAAGAATTTTTTTTTTAAATCTGTACGTTTGTCTGAATGATCACAATTATATCATGTTATTTTTCATTTTAAAGAGCAAGTTTGACAATATACCCCTTGGGGAGGTAACTCTCCCCCCCCCCCCGTCTAATGACATTACAAACACACACAAAAATTGTTTTGCAGCTATTTTTCACTACAATGATTGAAACTGTTAAGTTTCGTGATAATTGAGCCATAAATAAACCCTTTTATGCATAATTATGTCAAATTTTGTCCTATGCTACCATGTTATGAAAATACAAAATTTCGAAGTTTCAGCTCGAATTTTAAAAAATTCTATCAAGTTCTAGTTTTTCGTTAACAAAGTCTTATGTAAAGTTTTATGAAAATTCGTTAATATTTGTGGCAGCTTTCATGCATACAAGAAATCGACCACAGACTATAAATAACTCCTTTATGATTATATAAAATTTTGTCCTACGCTGCCGGAAGTATAAAATGTCGAATACATTTCGAAGGTTTAGATCGAATTTCAAAAAATATTATTAAGTTCTTTATTTTTCGTTAGCAAAGTCGAATATAAAGTTTCGTGGAAATCCATTAATATTTGTAGCAGCCATCTTATACACAAGAAATAAACCACAGACAGACATCACGTTAATATTAGTCAAAACGTGTTCAGGAGGTCTTAAAACATATATTGGCATTAAAATATTGAAATAGAAAGTTTTCGCGAAGACAATACTTTCTCTATACTACATTCTATAATATGAGAAAGTAACAATAATTTATAACAAGGGACAAATTGTGCAAATGATATTTACATAATAGTATCAAAGCTCAATTTTTTTTTTGTATACTGGGAAATTTACGCAGCATTGCTCAGGATTTAAGATGCAAACATTTGATTAACATCACATTGAAACTCGCAGCGAGTTCTCAAAAATCAATGAGTGGTTTAACAATATGTCTGCTTATAACAACCAATCTATATTAAATATAAAAATAAAATTCAGTTTTTATACTATTATGTAAATGTCAGTCATTCTTATGTTTATATATGCTAGTCTGGCGGTACTTTACCACCGACCTACCTGTCTGGAATTGGAAAATATAAACTGAAAATCTATTTTAAATAAAAAAAAAAATTCAGCTTCAATAAAATTAGGTAATATTATTATTACTTTTTACCACTTCAAGAGTCCACCTCCATTTTACCTACCCGGTGACAGCTGCTAGACTTTTATATTATTAGTCTACAATTAATTGTGCAAAAATATTGTGAATTAAGAAATTTTCTTCATAAAATGACGTAGGTTTAAACGTCGTTAGCTCTTAGACTACACGTTATAGATAAATATATAATAAAAATATGTACTACTGGTTAAAAATTATCGAATATACGTATAATATGCATGATAATTGTTGAATCCACATATGGCATATATACATGATAATGACAGAAGCAAAATTAATTGTTTTAGGTGACTTTGAATTGTCATTACATGGCCACCGTTATGGGAAACCAATATTATTCTCTGTAGACATCATGTTTTGTTTTTACTCAGTTATTTTTATTTTAATAATGTACAAGTTATATTTTACATATGGCGGCACTTTCAGAACTGATTGTTGTACACGTATGTATTATCTCACAAGCAAGTATGCATGAGCTTACACAGCCGTTGCCATTCTGCATCAACAAATTCCATGCCAGCCAATAGAAATTCAAATAAGAATTAAAGTTAGCAAAGGAACCACTCAACACATCAGTAATACACGTGTGAAATCAACAGCAGCGAATCTACTGTTGCCATCCATTCAAAGACTTAAAACTTTCACATATTGGTGTTGCCACTCTTGTAAAAAACGTACGACTGTAAGTGCTTGAAAAGTGAATGAACTGTATGTAGAAACGTGTCTCAATGCCTGTAGAAACTTGTTATAAGATGACGTCATGAATGTGTAGGTTCAATCAAATTCATTTCTCGTGGTCTAAGGAATAAATATTAGAAACAGCTATAGACTGATTTAACTCGTTCGATATAACAATAGGTATTGTACATAACTCTACTTGTGTAAGAATTTCCGAAACATTTACTTCTATTTTCACTTTGCACAACAACCCCGAAAATACTTGGTATGACGTCATATGATATTCAGTTTAATACATTTATTTCCAATACATTCATTTCTACTTTCACTTTGCACTATAATCCTCCCCAAAACACTTGGTATGACGTTATGTGATATTTATTTCAATATATTTATTTTCAAAACATTCACTTCTATTTTTACTTTGCACTACAATCACCAAAAAAAAACGTGGTATGATTTATGTGATATTCATTTTAATATATTTATTTCCGAAATATTCAATTCTACTTTCACTTTGCACTACAATCCCTCAAAAACACGTGGTATGACGTTATGCTATATTTATTTTAATACAATTATTTCTAAAACATTCACTTCTACTTTCACTTTGCAATACAATCCCCCTTAAAGCACGTGATAGTCTCCAAAATTATGGAATTTTAAAACTCCCGTAATGCTACACGTGGTATGAAGTCATCCTTTCCACATCACAATAAACTTACCCGTTGCCATTCAGTGAAAAGAATTTCGAGAAGTTAAACAACTCAACTCGCATAAAACACCCGCGTAGAAGATGACGAGAAAAACAACTGAACCCCACCAAATCATACACTTTCAGACGCAGAGACGCACACACCACGTGCTCTGACGAAATAAATATAGATTTCATTTATTGTTCAATTACAGCATTCGAAAAAAAAAATCGATAAACAAGTGAAATAGAATCTTTATTGTACGTTATTAAATAATTCTCAACGGTAAAAAGTATTTAAACAATTTACGTTCGAAATATTTCAAAAATTTCTGACTAACATCATGCTATTAATATTAATGAACTTTAAAAGATGACGAATAATTCTGAAATTTCTAATCTGTTTTATCTATAAAGATTCTGAGATTCAACTTTTTTCTCCTGATAAAAATTGTGGTATTTTATTTTCTTTAACACAATGTAACATTTAAAAGTCGCATATATTAAATGATATGATCTGCTCTCTCTACTTGCTAAAGAACCAACTCTTTTGATGTATATTCTTTGTCGTTCCGATTTAACCGATAAGGAGTGGTATTTTATATAATATTCAGTCCTCGTCATAGAAAAAATTTTGCATGCATAACAAGGTGCAGCAAGGCAGTTTTATATCAATATGTAAAGAGAAAATTTATTTTGAAGAAAAAATTTACATCCCATATCAAAAATGGGTGGAAACGTTTTATTTCAAAAATTTTAGGCGGTAGGAAGAATGTATTTTTTAATTAACTTAAAACAAAGTTCAGTGTGTAGAATTGAGGGATAATATGCAAAATTTATATCGACAAACATTAAGTAGTAAACTCCATAAATATGGGCGCTCATAGGGGAGGAAAAGGAGAAAGGGGGAATATTTCTCCCTGGACGTTCAAAGTCACAAATGCATTCAACAAACTAGTCAATTTTCAAACATTTTTTAAGCGAAATTAAAATTCACAAATTGCTTCGAAAGTTTTAGGAAATATACAAATTATTTTAAATAAAAATTAAAATAATAATTTCATCCATTTTATATAAAGAGATCACGTGACCCACTTAAATAAAGTATGGCATCCATCTTGTTTCAAAATCGTGATTTTTAAAATTCTTTTTAATTTATATTTAGTGTTGTATCTGTCCTAAAACCGCTTTATTTTTGCTTAATTTCTGTGCATCTATATTTTGAAACAACGCAATTACAATATATTTTAGTTAAAATGTTCAATACCATCCATCTTGTGTCAAAATTGTTATTTTTAAAGTTCTTTTTAATTTATATTTAGTGTTGTATCTGTCCTAAAACCGTTTTTTTTTTGCTTAAATTCTATGCATCTATATTCTGAAACAACGCAATTACAATATATTTGAGTTTAAATGATCATCCAACTTTGATTATTTCTACAACGAAGCCTAATTTTCACTTATGGAGAATGTAAACACCAAAAGATGTAGAATGAGTTGTATAAGAATTGCTGCATTTCTTTAATGTAAAATTATTTAGCTCATGGAGTCTGCAATATAACTGATATGAATGAAACATTCATTGATTTTACACAGAGAACCAACCATATGGATTAAATCGATTATATCTATATGGTAATATTGTAAAAAAATTATTTTGTAGATAATAAATACTCTATTTTTAATCATCTTTTTTTTAATCCACATTTATAAAATTGAAACTCTGTTAAACACAAAAGAATAAAACGAGGTGAAGGAAGTTCCAAACATCATCATTATAAATCTGAGATTAAATATTTACATCATCAATTTAATAGCACTTATCAATGGAAATTAATAAAATCATGGGTGTTTGCGGTTAAGAAAAAACATTTAAATAACGTTTATGCCATTTTCTTAAAATTAAATCTTACCAATGAACATTTTAATCATATTTTTTATGATTTGCTCATTACTAGATCAAAGTATTTAAAATTAAATCTTAATCTATTTCATAATAACAATTATTCTTCTAATTCTTATTGTGTCATTTCTTTCAAATATCCTATTTATAATACTATAATTTTTAGGGATTTATTTAATAAGTTTAATCACTTATTCCCTATTAAGGATTTGACTATCTCTAAAATTTTTAAATGAAATAAGTCTATTGGAAGAGCTATTTTTAATTACAATGAAATTTCTCAATATCTCTCAATAGATAGATATAGATTCCATGTGTAATTAAGATAATGAATGTATTTGAAAAAATGACAATTATGCTAATTATATTAATCTACGCTTGGGTCATATTGTTATAGGAGACTTAGCCATAGTAAAAGACAATTCCTTAAGAACTGTAATTTCTTTTGGTACAAAATTCAGGTTACAATCTTGTAACAACTCTACAAATGTATTAAAATCAATTAATCTTAACCTAGATAAATATACTTATAAATTGGCTTCTAAATATGCTCTGCCATTAGAGGCATTTAACATGTGGAAATTTAATTTATTTAAAATTTATTAAAAATACTATTAGTAGTATTAATTTATCTAAATCTATATATACTATTGATAATATAAAACACTCTATTATTGATTAACAAAAATCTTTTGTTATTAATTATGTTGATAAAGTCTCTAATAATTATGCTATTATCTGTGAAAAATTCTGTATACAATTTCTGTTAGATTATTCAAAGAATAATAATATATTTAAATTTGATTCACACTCCATAATTAGTATCAAACAAAAAATTATCAATATGTATAGGGATTTAAATATTAATTATCAATTTTTTAAAATTTCCATGTATTGTGTTTATTCCTAAATTTCATAAAAATTCTATTAAATTTAGAACTGTAACTAGTGGTCATAATTCTTACTCTACTACTGCGAGCAAATTGCTACTAAACGGTTTAGATGTACTGGATGATAGTTTACTTTATTCTATTAATAAATACTTTATTCTAAATAATAGTAAAGAATTAAAGAATAAATTAACATCTCTTGGTAAACTAATTGGATTTCAAGCTTTTGATTTTAAAGATATTTTTAATAACATTAATAGTGCTGATCTTTATAATGTAATTTTAACTCTATATAATGCTTTTATTACTAATCAATCCACTTATGCTAAATTAAAAAAAAATTCCTAAATTTATACACTTCGTACTTTTCAATAATTATATTTCTCAAGGTAATAAATTATACTTACAAGTCTCTGGGATTCCACAAGGTGGCTGTAGTAGCAGTATGTTATCTAATTTATAACTTTTTCATTGTGAAAATTCTTTTACTTTATCTGATTATAAAATTTACAGATATGTTGATGATCATATTTGTTTAGTATTTATTGACAACTATGCCATAGATATAGATTTCTATCCGGATAATTTGGTATTAATACCTAATGAAACCTCTATTAGTAATAGTGTTAATTTATTGGATTTAAATCTAATTATTAAACCAACTAATAGAATAGTTACTAATTTATGTGATAAAAAAGACTATTTTCTTTTTAAAATTCATAAAATATTACCATTTAATTCCTGTAACTCGATTCAATTGTTTAGAAATATCATACTTTATCAACTATTTAGAATTTATAGATTTCAGATGAAAAATTTTATGCTTTGCATATTAATAACCTGAAAAGTGCCAGTATATTATATAAATATCCAGTATATTTAGTAAATTGTATAGTTAATGAGTTTAAATTAGCTGAATATAAAAATTCCCTCCTTAGCATCTTATATTTGCTGATTGTCAACATTCTCTTGAATTAGCATTAAAATGTATTTACATCCTCTTGGACATTTGCCTCCTTGCTTTCTATTATTTTACACGCCCCTTTATTATGTTGCTTTTACTGGTGAATTTATCACATTTTGTTACTCTTATAGTTTATAGATATTATCTATCTCTGTCTATAGAAACAAGATTTTCTTGTTCAATTTGAATAGATACTTGGATCTGAAAACAAATTTGTTCAAAATGAACAACTTTTTAAGTCTAGTGCTTATCCACGTGTATGGCTTTAATGCTTGGTTTTTTTATGTTTTTCAATTTTCGAATTCTCGCCATTGATATATGTTGGTTATGTTGAGCTTGATGACTATATATAAGCATTTTATTCTCTTCTTGATTGATGAATCTTTATTTTTTACTTCTTTTTATGTTGTTAGCATTTTTTAAGTTAAGGTTTGAGTTACAACTTCTCTCTACTCTATCATTGGAATTTCATATTATGTATAATTTTATTATGTATATATATAAAGTTTAAAACTCCAATGAAAGATTAGAGAGAATTTTAACCTAAAAAAAGACCCCAACATTAAAAAATGCTTTACAAATATAAGCATTAAACAAAGAATCATCAATCAAGTGGAAAATATAAATGCAAACCTCTAGTCATCAATCTGAAGACAATCAAAAAACATCAATGGAAAGGAATTGATAAAATAATATCAAATAAAATCCAAGCATGAAAACTTTACACATGGGCAAGCCCTAGGCTTAATAATGAATTGTTCATTTCTATAAAACTCTTTATCAAGTCCGGGTATTTCATAAAAATGAACACAAAATGCATGTTTCTGATATCAGTGATAGATTATATCTATAACCTTAGATAACCTGGACAACATGTATAAAGATTGAAAAAATAAGAGGAAACAAGAATACCTGAAAAAAACACTGCATACGTCTGATCCATTGGAGCCTTGAATAAAGAGACCAATGTTACCAATCTCAAAAAATAAAAAGTTGAGAACTGCTGTTGCCAATCGTGAGATAGAAATAACAGTAATGCGAAAAGACGATAACAGGTGATATTCAACAGTAAGAACATGTAAATACATGGTAATGCTTATTCAAGAGAATGTGGATGTTAGGCTAAAATGAGATACTAAGGCGAGAATAAGTATAATCTACCATTCCAAACTTTTTAACTATACTATGAACTGGATATTTATATAATTTGCGAGTAATTGTAAGTTTATTAATATGCATAGCATGAAATTTTTTATCAGATAATCTATAAATTTTGAAGAGCTGATTATGTATAATATTTCTAAACAATTTAATTGAGTTACAGGAATTAAAAGGTAATAATATATTAATGTTAAAGTTAAAATTGTCTTTTTTATCATATAAATTAGTAACTATCCTATTAGTAGGTTCAATAATAAGATTTAAGTCCAAAAAATTAATGTTATTGCTAATAGTGGCTTCATTAGGAGTCAGTTTCAAATTATCCGGATAGAAATCTATATCTATGGCACAGTTGTCTGTAAAGACCAAACAAATCCGATCATCAACATATCTGTAAATTTTATAATCGGTTGAAGTAAAAGATTTTTCATAATGATAAAGGTATAAATTAGCTAATATACTGTTATTACAGCCACCTTGTGGAACCCCCTGAGACTTCTAAGTATAATTTATTGCTTTGAAATATATAATTATTGAAAAGAACAAAGTGAAAAAGTTTGGGAAATTTGGTAAATTTAGTATGAGTAGTATGATCAGTAGTATAAGCATTGTATAGTGCTAAAATTACTACATAAAGATCAGAGATCTTAATATTATTAAAAAGATCTTTAAAATCAAAAGTTTGAAATCCAATTAGTTTATCAAGTGGCGTTAATTTATTCTTTAATTCTTTACTATTATTTAGAATAATGTTGTTATTGCTAGAAAAACGTAAACTATCATTTATTACATTTAAATAATTTAGAAGTGATTTTACTCGCAGTAGTAGAGTAAGTATTATGACCACTAGTTACTGTTCTAAATTTAATAGGATTTTTATGAAATTTAGGTATTAGTACTATATATGGGAATTTAAGAAATTTATAATTAATATTTAAATCACTATACAAATTGATATTTTCAGTTTAATACTATTAATGGAGTATAAATCATATTTTAGCTTATTATATTTTCTAGTATATAAGTCAAAGCACAAGTGCGCATTAAATATAACATAACCACAGTTATCATATATTCTTATTGTCTAATATGGTTCCGACATTCAATGTTCATCATTACAAACTCGAATGTGTTCATTATATCCGAAATGTCTTTGAACCGAAAGTTCATTATATGAATCTGAACGTGATATTATAGTTGAAATATATTTAATAGTTAAATACCAGAGGTGGGGGGGGGGGAAAGGTAAGAATAAACAAGAAAGATCAATCATGCATAAAACAATAATTATGGAGCACTTTCCAACTGCAATGCAATTTTATTTAAACATCTCTAAAATGCGATACATTCAGCGGTGATATTCCTAA
This sequence comes from Amaurobius ferox, assembly GCA_951213105.1. Classification (NCBI taxonomy): domain Eukaryota; kingdom Metazoa; phylum Arthropoda; class Arachnida; order Araneae; family Amaurobiidae; genus Amaurobius; species Amaurobius ferox. Next base: position 73,456,114 of record OX578136.1, read on the forward strand.
AATTATCATAATGATATACAATTTATTATATTTGAAAACATCATCAAAAAGAAATTAGCTTTATTCAACTTACGTCATCGAAATATGAATCGTCTGGCTCTCTATATAAAATCAGTGGAAATTTCATTCATAAACTTTTTTACCATTCCTTTCGTTCGGCGAAGATATTTTTAAAATTATCACAATACTACAATAATTTATTTTACTTAAAATCTTAAAACCATGGAGGTAAAAGTATTGTATAACTCCATGCTTAAATCTTCATCGAAAAAAGAAATAGAATCGCTTGCTTCTCTATGTAAAATCAATTAATGTTTGTTTCATTCATATCAACTATAATGCAGACTCCAGGGCTGAATAATTTTGCGTTAAAGAAATTCAGCAATTCTTATACAACTCATCCTACATTTTTATGTGTTTATATTCTTCATACGTGAAAATCAGGCTTCGTTGTAGAAATAATCAAAGTTTGATGATCATTTAAACTAAAAAATATTGTAATTGTGTTGCCGCAGTATAGTGATGCAGAGAAAAAAATCTAATATAAAGCGGTTTCAGGACGGATGCAACATTAAATATAAATTAAAAAGAACTTTAAAAATCACGATTTTAGCAAAAAATGGATGGCATTGATCATTTGAACAAAAATATATTATAATTGCGTTGTTTCAAAATTTAGATGTACAGAAATTAAGAAAAAATAAAGCGGCTTTAGGGCAGATACAACACAAAATATAAATTAAAAAGAACTTTAAAAATCTCGATTTTGACACAAGATGGATGCCCCGGCCGTCCAAATAGTTGCTCTTAGTCCTCTGGACGAGTCGGACGGTCTGGGTCTTCTACAAGATGGATGCCATATTTTATTTTGAAGTGGGTCACGTGATCTCTTCATATAATATGGGTGTAATTATTATTTAAATTTTTATTTAAAAACTACTGAATATATTTCATTGATATTTTTATTTTTTATTTTTTATGGGATAATTTGAATATTTCCTAAAACTTTCGAAGCAATTTGTGAATTTTAAATTCGCTTAAAAAATGTTTGAAAAATTAGGTCCCATAGGGTTCAATGTGTATAATTTTTTCAACCCGGTTTCAATCCAAAACTTATTGGGTGATATTATTCATTTATATTTCCATAGGTCCCACGGACTGTATGAACAACATACTAAAATTTCATTTCGATAAAGTCATTTTTACGGCAGTTATCGTGCAAATGGACTGACAGACAAACAGACAGACAAGCAGACATACAGACAAACAGAATGAACAAAGTCATGAACACTTTTCAATTATGTTGTAAAGTGTTAAAAAATAAAGTTAAACATAGGAATATAAAATTATTTCTTTAAACCATTTTTTTAAATTATTTCTTTAAAGTTTTCGTCGAAAAAGCACATTCTAAGCACTCCTGAACTGGTATCGAATTGAGGTGACGTGTGTGTGTGTGGACGCGATATCTCACGAACGAATGAAGCGTTTTAAAAACTATTGGGTACAATTATTATAATCAGGGAACACTGGATCCTATATATTGAAAAGCAATCGAACGCTCGTAACCTTTCCCCTTCAATTATCCAATTAATTTATGAAAAAAATCATTAAAAAATCAGAACCTTTACTAATGACAAATGAATAATTTAAGACGCAATTTTTCATTAGAAATCGAATAATACACATATTAAAACGCTAGAATGAACTAGTTCTCAAGATATTGCACGAGTTACGGATGAATTTTCGGAAAAAAAAATCTTTTAAATATTAGGACCTTCAATACTGTTAAATAAATAACCATTTCACATGTAATTTTTTATTAACACACGAATGACACAAATTTTAAAACGCCAACATAACAAGTTCTCGAGATATTGCACCTTTCTCAAATAAATTTATTAAAAATTTGCATAAAATTAAAAAAGTAGTTAGTATCATCATGCATGTTCCCTTTCTTTATGCAATATTATAAAAAAAAAAAAAAAAACTGTTGACATCATTATAGTGGGTCTTGTTTGTTTCATTTACGGGAGAAGATACTTTTGTAATATATTTTGACGCCAAATAGTTCGCCAATTGTCATTTTTTGACAAAAAGTTAATAACATTGCATTCTGATGAGGAATTTGCACACGTGTATGAATAATTCATTCTTTGTGGACTAATAAGTTGCCAAAAATGCCAAATTTCAATTTATGTGGCATTAAATCAATGCCCACAAGCACTACTGCTTAGTGGATCTTGTACAATATCATAATTTCGTTGTGAAAGAAAGTCATGCATTGCAAACATCAGATTTATTTGGTCTTAGATAGATTTTCAGCTTATCTGATGCAACATTGAGAACCAATTGGAATCATAAAATATTTAAACGTAATATAAAACCAAAATGTTGGGATATCAACTTTTTATATCCCATATTAGTTCACTTTAAATCTGAAACAAATACAATTTCCGAAAGTCGGCACTGGTATAATGACAATCTTGGTCTGTATTACGACGCCTAACGAAAATAGTCTACAGTCATAGTAGTAAATCTCCCTTTTACGGGTTAGGATTTTATGGACTATAATTTTTAAAGGCGAAATAGAAGACTTCCGTACCTTAACCCACCGCCTTCTTCGGTTTCTGCGGTTGTGATGCGTGAGACTGCCAAAAAAGTTATCAATCTTTCTATGTAAACATTAAGGGATCGTTACAGATAACGTTATCATTTTACAGAAGTTGATATGTGGAATGCATGGTAGGGTATTTGTGGATATCGTCATCGAGGAATTTGATCTAAAATAACACATAAAAGCATTTCAATTTCAAAATGCAATAGTAACGGTTACGTCTATAATTCAGTGCCAATAAGCTCCGTATCAAGGTTGACGATAATTTGCCCGATTATTACCTCGCGTATTGAACAACTTAGCGGCAATGTATCCCGCTGCATGGACAGATCACGGCTAGCGATAAAAAGTTTGGTGGAATCAGAACAATATAAATGAAACAGACCCACACATATATAATTAGAATTGCAAAGGCCGAAAAAAAAGAAACGGGTTTTGGGGGGAGGGAATTTTGTAAAAATCGACAACTTCAAAAAATTTGCAAAATGTGTAAATATTCAATATGGAAATATTCCAAAATCTGCTGCGTTTTTCATTGTAAGATGAATAAATACATGTAGACTTTTATACCCCCTCCTGCCCACCACCACCATCACCACCACCATCACCACCACCACCAAATAAAAACAAAACAAATAAATACATTATTAGATAATTCATAATTAAAATTGTGAAAGGTTGTGTTGTAGCAAAATAAACTTTAGGTTTCTTTGGTCTGCGTATCAGAAATTGAGATAAAGTTTATTGGGACTTTAAAAAATATTAAAATTTGAGAAATTTCTGAGGAGTGCAAAGTTAAAATAATTTCTCCCTGAAAAAATTGATTTGTAACTTTACAAATACAAAAATACTTTGAACTAAAAATATTTGCTTCTAGTCCATAATTTAGTCGTATTCATATGAAACTTTAAAAAGAAATTCAAATTAATGATTATAATTTGCATATGGTCATCCAAGAGTTCACTCTACATATCAAATAAAAATTTGAAATATAAATTTTTATTCTAACATATTATATTACTTTCAATGCAATACATGGTAATGTATTGGGAAAGTATTGGAATCGTGCGGAAAATCGCAACTCGAGTTTTCGATGGATCTACACGTTGCGAGACCTCTAGAATACGAAAAAATTAATTTTAGCGTGACGTCTGTGTATGTGTCTGTCTGTCTGTGCAGATTCTGTATCCACTCTAAATAAAAAACTAATGGACCGAATTTCATAAAATTTGGTAAGTCACTTGTGGACGAATCTGGTGCTGATTAGTTTTGGGTATTAGTTCGGGATAAAAGAACCCGCCTTTTTTTTGCGAAATGGCCCTCAAAAGATTGTATCCACTCCAGCTGAAAAACTAATGGACCGAATTTCATAAATTTCGGTAGATAAATCGCTTGTGGGACACCCTGGTGCTGATTAGATTTTGGTACGGTTCGGAAAAAAAATAGCCCGCCTTTTTTTGCAAAATGGCCCGCAAAAATTGCCAAAATCTAAAATAAAAAACTACGTATGCTCAAATATATCCATTAAATGCCTGTTTAATACGTAATTTTTAACGCAGAAAAGAATAAGACCAACCCCATTACACTAGGACAAGCCGTTCTCGAGACATTTTAGTTCTTTCGTATTTTCTCTACGCCAACCTTTGAAAATAAGTCCAGTTTTCAAATGAGAAGGGAAATTGTATTAAAAGTGAATTAAATTTAATTAAAACAAGAAAGATCAATCATGCATAAGCATTGATTATGAAACACTTTCCAACTGAAATGCAATTTCATTTAAAAATTTCTAAAATATGATACATTCAGTGGTGTGATATCTTTTACATTATCACAGTACTACAATTTATTATACTTAAATATTTAAAACTGCATCGAAATATAAATCGTCTGATTCTCTATGCAAAACTAATGAATATTTCATTCATATAACTTGTATTCCAGATTCCAGAGCAAAATAATTTTGTGCGAAAAAAATTCAGCTATTCTTATATAACTCACCTTACAATCGCTTGAGATATTTGCATTCTGCATAAGTAAAAATTAGGCTTCGTTGAAGAAATAATAAAAGTTTAGGGATCATTTAAAATCACAACTATTGTAATTGCGTAGGCACAGAATGCAGATACACAGATAATACACAGATAATATAAGTGTGTGTATGTATTCAAAGTATTGGAATCGTGCCGAAGATCGGAACTCGAATTTTCGAAGGATCTACACGTTTTGGGACTTCTATAACACGAAAGAACTATTTTTAGGGAGACATCTGTGTGTGTAAGGGTGTATCTGTGTGTGTTTCTGTGTGCCTGTGGGGATATTGCATCCACTCTAACTGAAAAACTAATGGAACAAATTTCATAAAATTTGGTAGGTGAGTTTTTTTGTGGGAACCCCTGATGTTTATTAGATTATAATACGATTCGTAATAAAAGAATCTGCCTTCTTTGCGAAATGGCCGGCAGAAATTGCCTTTATACACTCTAGCTAAACACTAATGAACCAAATTTAACAAAATTTGGTATATAAATCACTTATAGGTTATTCTCGTACGATTCGGGAAAAGGGAACGGGCTGTTTTTGCGAAATGGCCCGCAAAAATCGTTAAATATAAAAATAAAAGACTACGTGTGCTCCATTATATCAATTAAATTCCTATTTTTGACAACAAAAAGAATAAGACTAACCCCATTACTCTCGGACTAGCCGTTCTTAAGATATTTTAATTTTTTCGCGTTTTCGCTACGCTACCTTTGACAATAAGTCCAGCTGTCAAATGAGAACCAAATTTAAGTTTAACGTGCAAATTCAGGTCATTTAAAATACTTTTGGCTGTTATTTTGTGCAGATAAACTCAAATTATTATTGAAGAAATAAAGAGAACATGAATATGAGTCTGCAGGGGAAGACCTGTGCTGCATACATCAGAATGTTTATCAATATTACAACAATGATTCATAGAAGTGAACAGGGATTATTTATTTGCAGGCCATTTCGAAAAAAAATGTAGGATCTATATTTAAGGATCCACCAAATTTTTATAGAATAAAATGTTCTACAAATTTAAGCTGTGTACCACATTTTAACTCTCTAGGACGTAGGAAAGTGCATTAAAGTGCCATCAGATAAGTATATCATGAAGAGTTATATAAAATAAAAAAAAAATGAAAAATTGTTATCTACCAAATTTATTTTAAGATGTGAAGCCTCTCTCATATACAAAATAATTAAACGCTTGGAAAGATATTAATTATATAATATATCTCTTTTTACTTTCCCTGCAATGCATGGTAATGTATAGGGAAAGTATTGGAATCATGTCGAAAATCGCAACTCGAGCTTTCGACGGATCTACAAGTTTCAAGACCTCTAGAATACGAAAAAACCATTTTTAGCGCGACGTCTGTGTGTGTGTCTGCGTGTCTGTGTGTCTGTCTGTGCAGATTTTGTATCCACTCTAACTAAAAAAATAATGGACCGAATTTCACAAAATTTGGTAGGTAAGTCACTTGTGAGCGAGCTTAGAGCTCATTAGTTTTGGGTACGATTTGGGATAAAAGAACCTGCCTTTTTTGAGAAATGGCCCGCAAAAGCTTGTATCCACTCTAACTGAAAAACTAATGGATCAAAATTCGGTAGATGAGTCACTTGTGGATTACCCTGGTGCTGATTAGATTTTGGTACGATTCGAAAAAAAATAACCTGCCTTTTTTTGCAAAATGGCCCGCAAAAATCGACAAAATCTAAACTAAAGAACTAGGTATACTCAAATATATCCACTAAATGCTCGTTTAATAGGTAATTTTTAACGACAAAAAGAATAAGGTCAACCCCATTACACTAGGACTAGCCGTTCTCGAGATATTTTTGTTTTTCGTACTTTCACTACGCCACCTTTGAAAATAAGTCCGGTTACCGAATGAGAACGGAAATTGAATTAAAAGTGAAATAAATTTAATTAAAGTAAAGATAACGTTAATATAAGTCTGCAGGGAAAGTCATGTGCTGCTCACATCAGATTTTTTCTTTCTGGAGGTTATTGCAAAAGTCGGAATTTAATTGAATTTGTTTTTTTCCCTATATTAAATAATTTTTAATTAAAAAACTACCTAACATATTTTACTGAAATTTTTTTATATATTTTATGCGATAATTTGAATATTTCCTAAAAATTTCGAAGCAATTTGTGAATTTTAAATCTGTTTAAAAAATGTTTGGAAAATTAGGTCCCATAGGGTTCAATGTATTTTATTTTTTCAACCCGGGTTCAATCCAAAACTAATTGGGTGATATTATTTATTTATATTCCCATAGGTCCCACAGACCGTCTGAAAAACATACTAAAATTTCATTTTGTTAAAGTCATTTTTACGGCAGTCATCGTGCTAACGGACAGACAGACAAACAGAATGAACAATATCATAAACACTTTTCAACTATGTTGTAAAGTGTTAATAAAGAGAACGTGAATATAAGTCTGCAGGGAAAGTCATGTGCTGCCCATATTAGATTTTTGCTTTCCCTAAAATACATGGTAATGTATAGGGAAAGTATTGGAATCATGCCGAAAATCGCAACTCGAGTTTTCGACGGATCTACACGTTTCGTGACCTCTAGAATACGAAAAAAGTATTTTTAGCGTGACGTCTGTGTGTGCGTCTGTCTGTGTGTGTGTCTGTCTGTCAGTCTGTGTCTGTCTGTGTCTGTGTCTGTCTGTGTGTGTCTGTCTGTGTCTGTGTCTGAGCAGATTTTGTATCCATTCTAATTAAAAAACTAATTGACCGAATTTCATAAAATTTCGTAGGTAAGTCGCTTGGGGGCGAATCTGGTGCTGATTAGTTTTGGGTACGATTTGAGATAAAAGAACCCGCCTTTTTTTGCGAAATGGCCCTCAACAGCCTATATTCTCTCTCGCTGAAAAACTAATGGACCAAATTTTACAAATTTCTGTAGGTAAGTCGCTTGTGGGTCACCCTGGTGCTGATTAGATTTTGGTACGATTCGAAAAAAAATAACCTGCCTTTTTTTGCAAAATGGCCAAAAATTGCAAAATTGTCAAAATCAAAAATAAAAAACTACGTATGCTCAAATATAAACATTAAATACTTGTTTTATAGATAATTTTTAACGAAGAAAAGAATACACTAGGACTACCGCATTACACTAGGACTAGCCGTTCGCGAGATATTTTAGTTTTTCATATTTTCTCTTCGCCACCTTTGAAAATAAATCCCGTTACCAAATGAGAACGAAAATTGAATTAAAAGTGAAATAAATTTAATTAAAATAAAGGTAACGTGGATATAAGTCTGCAGGGAAAGTCATGTGCTGCCCACATCAGATTTTTTTTTATTGTAACAGGCCGATGTAAATTCATTGTTGTAAAAAAATTGAAGAACATTATGTATATATAATGTTCTACAAAGTATGCATAATATTCTACAATGTATATAGGGTATTCCAAAAAGATTGAAACGCGCTTTAATTCTTTACCTATTGGAGATAAGTGGGCAATGTAAATTGCAAAAATGTTGAATGTAAGATAGGAAATAAGACTACTTTAATGAAATAGTCCTCCCATTAATTGTCAAAAGTTACACTTTTTAAATTTTTAAAAGACCCCCTGAGACAAATTTAGTCAATTAGAAAAATTTTATTTTTAATGCAACAAGATCTTAAAAAAAGCCGCATATATGTATCTTCAAAATTGAACGAGTTTTTAATTGAAAATTGAAGATTGTGAATGGGGACCATTATCAAATTAGAAATGGAAATTTGTAACATATCACAAAAAAGATAAAACTAGATGATAATACATAGGATACCCAACCGCGGAGTGAGTACCACTGCTTTATATGATCTCTGTCTGTGTAATGCTTTATTTAGATGCATTTATAATAAAATCTTTTAACACATATTAACGTATTTTTGATCTAAACAATATCCATCGTCAATTTGTTTATGATCCATATTTTTAACACTTTACAACAAAGTTGAAAAGTGTTTATGACTTTGTTTATTCTGTCTGTCTGTCTGTCTGTCAGTCTGTCTGTCTGTCTGTCCGTTAGCACGATAACTGCCGTAAAAATGACTTAATCAAAATGAAATTTTAGTATGTTGTTCAGACGGTCTATAGAACCAATGGGAATATAAATGAATAATATCACCCAATTAGTTTTGGATTGAACCCGGGTTGAAAAAACGGAATACATTGAGCCCTATGGGACCTAATTTTTCAAGCATTTTTTAAGCGGATTTAAAATTCACAAATTGCTTCGAAAATTTTAGGCAATATTCAAATTGTTCCATCAAATATATAAAAAAAAATTCAGCGAAATATATTCAGATGTTTTTTAAATAAAAATTAAAATAATAATAACACCTCTTATATGAAGCGATCACGTGTCCATGATATGAAACGATCACATGACCCACTTCAAAATGATATATGGCATCCATCTTGTGTCAAAATCGTGATTTTTAAAGTTCTTTTTAATTCATATTGAGTGTTGTATCCGTCCTAAAACTACTTTATTTTTGCCTAAATTCTGTGCATCTACATACTGAAACAACGCAATGACAATATATTTCAGTTTAAATGCTCTTCCAAATTTGATTATTTCTACTATTAAGCCTATTTTTCACCTATGTAAAATGTAAACAGCAAAATATGTAGAATGAGTTGTATTAGAATCGCTGTAATTCTTTAACACAAAATCATTTAGTCCATGGAGTCTGCTTAGCTGATATGAATGAAATATTCATTGATTTTAGAAAGAGAAGGACGATATTTTTCGATGAAGTTACGCATTGAGTTTACTTACTTGTAGCTCAATGGTCTTAATTTTTAAATAAAATAAATTATTATAGTATTGTGATGAATGACATGAATGGGAAATTATTTATGAATGAAATGCTGCTTTTTTAGAGAGAGCCAGGCGTGTTATTTTTTCTATGACGTCATTTGAATGAATTTCAGTTGTTTTCGATGAAGTTTTTAAATATAATAAATTATCGTGGTATTATGATAATTCTACAATTATTATCGAGTAATATATCACATTTTAGAGATGTTTAAACCAGGCAATTTATATTTCAATGCCGTCATTTGAATGAAGTTCATTTTTTTCGATGAAGGTTTAAGTTTTCAAATATAATAAATCAATGTAGTATTGTGAGAAGTTTTAAAATATTACCGAGGAATGTATTGCATTTTAGACATGTTTAAATAAAATTGCATTGCTGTTGGAAAGTGTTTCATAACCAATGCTTTAAGCATGATTGATCTTTCTTGTTACTGATGAAACAGCTTTTACATGGTACGGAAAAGTGGCATAAGTCAGATTTTTTCCTTTATCATAATTCAGTTGATTTCAAAGATACAGATGTGCGGTTTTTTTTTTAATGATCTTGTTGCATTAAAAATAAAAATTTTCTGATTGACCAAATTTGTCTAAGGGGTTCGTATAAAAATTTAAAAAGTGTAACTTTTTGAAAATTAATGGGAGGACTATTTCATTAACGTAGTCTTATTCCCTACTTTACTTTCAACATTTTTGCAATTTACATTGTCCACTTATCTCCAACAGGTAAAGAATTAAAGCGCGTTTCAATCTTTTTGGGACACCCTGTATACAACGTTCTACAATGTACACATAATGTTCAACAATGTATAATGTTTAAATACATAATGTAAAGTTTGAACAATAGTTACCGGTAAATTGCAAATAGTTAAAAACTTATTATTATTATTATTTTTTATTGTTATTAATTTTCCCTTTGACAACTTTTATCTTAAGATCTGTACCTTGCAGAGTCTACTTCAACGATAAGAGCTAATTTCGTCCCAGTATCTCAACATGCTTCAATACCCGGTTGGGGCAGCTTTAAACAAATAATTAAAAATCTATTATTTTTACTTTGATAACTTTCATTCCAAGATTCGTGCCTGTCAGTTAAGACCATCTTTTTTGTATTCTTATATATAGAGAATACATTTAGCATTGGCGCTTTAAATCTCTGGACAGATATTCAGACTCTAAAAGCATTTTAATATCTTATGCAATTAATGCATATAAATTTGTGTTTCATGGATTTGGTTTTAAAATATTATGGGCTCTCGATTTTAATACTTGACTGCCAGAATCATAGATAGAATCCACAGAAGTGAAGCATTCTAAAACGTAAGAAAGCTTGATTAGCACAGAAAGCAGCATTTCTAAACCGGTTTCGCTCCTACGGTTCATATGCACAGTTCAGCCGTTAATTACACAGTTACTAATTAACAGCAAATTTAATTGAGGGAATTCCTGCTTGAAAAACGTAATTATAGTGATTTAATTAAAAATAATGTTTCTATTCGAGACATTTATCTTTGAAGATACACAATGCGAATCCAACTTTAGTATCCCTTGGGATATGTACACTCCAGATTGAAAAGCGCTACTCTATAACGATGTCGATAATATTTATAACAATGTATTTTGAGAAATGACGACGCCCATTCATTTGACACAAAAAGCTGAGGAAAGTTGAAGTATATAACCTATGATCACGATGTTATTATCTCAAAACTTAAGAGTGGAAAGGATAAAAACGAGTAAAGGAGTAAAAGAGAAAGGTGGCTGTAAAGGCGTACAAGAAAGAAGAAGCTTTAACAGAGTAAAAATGAATGAAAGTTGTAAGAGTGAAAACGATAAAACACTTGCTAGTTACAAGTTATGGGTAAGCTGACGTCGAAAGATCAGATACAAAAAATCAAATTCACACATTCTTGCAAAGTCGTTGCGTAGGTGAGACTCAAATATGATTTTCGCTCACAACCATCACAATAGGTGAGGTGAAAGAAAAAGCAATTATACCGTAACCGCAAAAGGTCAGATGTTCCAGTATTCTCCATGCAAGAATTCATAATGGTGTCCGAGCGATATTGTTGACCCAGGTGCATAAAATGCAAATTGTAAAAGTAAAAGAAAAATTGATGCAATGAACTATAAAAAGTAAATGCAACGTTGTTGAATCCAATAAGCATTGGACTATCATGTAAAGATAGAAAATGCAATGTTTTGTTATAACCAGGATAACTCACTTAGATCGAGTCTCCAGAATGTTTGTATCATAAAAAGTTCCATCCCTTTGCTTAATCCACTTCAATGATAAGAGTTACAATTCAGTCCTAGTAGCTCAATTGGGAAAGCGTCGGTTGGACAGTACAAAGGTCAGTGGCTAGAGTGCCGACTGGGGCAGCGAGGCTTTTTACACCTACTCTATGCATGATAATTTGAAAAATTTATCAGAAGATGTTCGGAGCTAAGTATTAAACCACTTTCTTAGTGCAGAAAATAGCATCTTTAATGTTTTTTAATTCTGTAAAATAAAAATAACAAGGTGGGCATCTAAATAATTTTTTTGGATTGGAATACTTTTATTTTGTCAAATAGTGGAGATGAAAAGTGTGGGTAAAAATAAAAATAAATTGCAGCTATCTGTAAGTATTTTTCTTTCAGATAAAATGATTGCAAGTTCAACGATGCAACAGATTATTACAACGTGATATATCATATTTTTGGTACACTCGGAAATTTCCAATTGTAACCGAAAAATGTTTCTTCCTCATCAACAAAATCGTCGATTTACGTCCTTGGACTCATGTACTTAACAGGAAAGGGACAATCAAATTAATTTGCCACCCGACTTCCTTCTTGAAGAAATCTCCCGACACCACGACTCGGCTGCTAAAATCACGATCCCATATATATCTGTCACAACCTTGACATTTTACACATAACTTACGTCAGCAAGCTGCCTAAAAAATAAATTCACTGTCTGATTCTGCGTGAATATTGAGTTGCACCGAAAAGGGGGCTCTGCAGACAAGGGGTCCTCTTCTTCAAGGAAAATCTTGAAGAAATCACCCTTTTTGATTTACGGTCCTCTTAAAAAGTTTTTACGAGCATCGGCACTCAGTCTCTTCCCCCATCTCGGCGTACCAGAATATTCAATCGCTAAGATCTCACCTGACCTTTCTCTTCCGACTCTGACTCCTTGAAAAAAAAGTATCATTACGAAGAACCTCTTATACCTTTTCCTCAAGAAGACACTTGGATCTGAAGTTTGGCAAATTTTCGGCCATGCAGATAAATCATTTAATCTGGGAAGTTTGTTTTTACCATTGTTAAAATGGACGATTCAAGGTGTAGGTGTCATGGATACTTAAAGACAAGCTGTTTTTCTTCATTTGCTTCAGTGAGATTTTATTGCGTCAGGGTCTGGTTGGTGTTGCCTTATAGCCAATGCCAACAAAAGAATACCTTTGGGATGCACTGTATTTGTATTATATATTTGAAAAATCGCCAAAACCAAGCACCTAGCACCACCAGCCTGTTGAGAGCTCTGGATTATATACTAAAGTCATCCAACACAGGCCAAAAGTACCTACCTTGTCCGCAAATGGTAGGATCCTAAAATCGTGTCTCTCATATTGAAAGAAATGCTATTTTGCTCTGTTCTAAAGCCTTTTAGATTTAAAAATTTTCAAAGAAATCGGTTTTTCAAACATATGTTTGAGGTTTTGTAACTTTTTACATTGTGTATTGTTGCTCCATGATACTTTGATTGATATTTTTCTGAAAAATAGAATTTAATTTACGGTTTCTTCAGCCAGAAAGCTTGACTCTGTGGCTGCAGATGTTAAATTAATGAGTATAAAAAAGTAAAATAAATAAAATAAACTTTTTTTAACACTTTACAACAAAGTTGAAAAGTGTTTATGACTTTGTTCATTCATTCTGTCTGTCTGTCTGTCTGTCTGTCCGTTAGCACGATAACTGTCGTAAAAATGACTTAATCAAAATGAAATTTTAGTATGTTGTTCAGACGGTCTATAGGACCTATGGGATTATAAATGAATAAAATCACCCAATTAGCTTTGGATTGAACCCGGATTGAAAAAATGAAATACATTGAGCCCTATGGGACATAATTTTTCAAACATTTTTTAAGCGAATTTAAAATTCACAAATTGCTTTGAAAATTTTAGGTAATATTCAAATTGCTCCATAAAATATATAAAAAAAATTCAGCGAAATATATTCAGTAGTTTTTTAATAAAAATTAAACTAATAATTACACCTCTTACATGAAGCGATCACGTGACCACGATATGAAAAGATCACGTGACCCTCTTCAAAATGATATATGGCATCCATCTTGTCTCAAAATCGTGATTTTTAAAGTTCTTTTTAATTCATATTGATTGTTGTAACCGTCCTAAAACCATTTTATTTTTGCTTAAATTCTGTGCATCTACATACTGAAACAACGCAATTACAATATATTTGAGTTTAAATGCTCATCCAAATTTGATTATTTCTACAACGAAGCCTATTTTTCACTTATGTAAAATGTAAACAGCAAAATATGTAGAATGAGTTGTATTAGAATTGCTGTATTTCTTTAACACAAAATCATTTAGTTCATGGAGTCTGCATAGCGGATATGAATGAAATATTCATTGATTTTACAAAGAGAAGGACGATTTTTTTCGATGAAGTTTTAAGTATAGAGTTTAATTACTTGTAGCTCCATGGTCTTAATTTTTAAATAAAATAAATTATTATAGTATTGTGATAAATGAAATGAATGGGAAATTGTTTATGAATGAAATGCTGCTTTTATAGAGAGAGCCAGGCGTGTTATTTTTTCTATGACATCATTTGAATGAATTTCAGTTGTTTTCGATGAAGTTTTCAAATATAATAAATTATCGTAGTATTATGATAATTCTAAAATTATTTCCGAGGAATCATTTTAGAGATGTTTAAACCAGACAATTTATATTTCAATGCCGTCATTTGAATGAAGTTCATTTTTTTCGATAAAGGTTTAAGTTTTCAAATATAATAAATTAATGTAGTTTTGTGATAAGTTTTAAACTATTACCGATGAATGTATTGCATTTTAGACATGTTTAAATAAAATTGCATTGAAGTTGGAAAGTGTTTCATAATCAATGCTTTAAGCATGATTGATCTTTCTTGTTTTACATTTATGCATTTACTACTATTTCTATGCATATTTCTAAGTAATACTATGCCAAAAAGAGCTTTAGGCATTCAAAAATAGAATATAATGGTTTCACTTGCAGAAATTTAAAATAAAATTAACTATTTTAAAAACTTTACTTATTTTCACGTTTTTTTTATTTTTCAATAATTTTTTCTTTTAATATCATGGTTGTGCATTAGTTAGTATTCTATCACTTTAGAAAAGGAATTTTAGAACAAATTGCCTTGGATGAAAAAGAAATACAATCGATTTTGAAATACGCTTAATTTATTAGCTTTTTTTTTATCGTTATTACAAAATCGATATCTGTATCTCGTAATTAAGCCCGTAGGATCAATTTCAACTAATTCAATGATATTCTAATTGATTACTTTGAAATTGCGCTCTTACATTTCAATAAATTAAAATCCTTTTGCAATTATAAAATATTGCCAAAATTATAAAACATATGTTGCAAATTCTTAATGAAACAGTTTTTGACACCCCCCCTCCTCCCTCTTTTCTTTTCTTTTCTTTTTTCTTTTTTTGCAAAACGACTATGATTGAACACGAGCACATTTGACATACCTCTATTTAGGGGTCAGCGTTATATACATTGAGTTATCAGAATGGAGGATTTAAATGATTGATATAATAGTATGTTAACAATTATGAGTCGTTATCATCATCAATGGCTTGACAGCCGATTGTGGGCCTTGGCCTTCCTTAGAAGATTCTTCCAATCTGTTCCCCTTGAAGCAATGTTTCTTCAATTTTTAACCTTTTACACCTCAAAGTTCTTCTCCACACAATCGATCCATCTCAACTTTGGTCGTCCTCTAGGTCTTTTCCCGATCGGTGTGGACATAAAAATTCGTTATTATTTTGTTATACATTCTTAGCAAATGTCCTACCCCATTGCATTCTGTTAGTTTTAACGCATTTAATTATGTCAGAACTTTTGTATAATTTATATAGTTCAAAATTGTATCGTCTTCTCCAAATATCATTTTCCTGAATTCAACCAAAAATATTGCACAAAAATTTTTGCTCAAATATGCAAAGAGTTTTGTCATCATGGCTTGTGAAAGTCCATATTTCTGAAGCATATATTAATGTAGGTTTTTAACAATTATATATCTCCAAATAAATATGCACATTTTTGCATAGTCGATCAGATTTATAATATACATATTGGTATAAAAGTTGGTTAATTGGTTCTGAACCTCTTGGAAAGAATATAGTTTTGTGTTGAGATAAATTCACTACCATCACCAATTTTTGTAAAAAAAAAAAAAATACAATGAAGGTACAATTGTTTGAAATTTACATGATAATTATGTACCAATAATGAGTGCTAAATTGTCAATGACCTACAGCTGCACATGGATTTTAAATCACACGAAATGCCCACATATTTCTTAATTGAGACTTCCTATGCTGGACCTACTTCTTCTGGGAAATTACCATTCCCTTCTAAATATTAGTTAATTAAAGATCGCACACCCCCATTACAGATAATGGCATTTATGTACCCCGCTTATCATGTGCTCATCAGCATTCAATAGTCGATACCTACAATGGAAGCAAGAACACTTGTTATATAACTTTATGAACGTCTATGAACTGATAAGTTCACATATAAATAATTTTAAGTTTAACTGAAGCTTTTTAGTAGAAATGTGAAGTAACTGATGTAAGGACTGGATTTTTGGTCCCCTTAGAACTTAGCAAAATTGGGGAACATAGCAAATTTTTTTGCTGCCATTGCAAGTTGTACAGTTACAAGTTGTTAAGTTGCTCTTATTACCATTGCACTGTCCCAACCTGAAATCTAACCTCGGACCTTCGAACTGCATAGACGGCGTACTAACCGATGAGCTATAGGAGTGGAATTCCTAACTCATATCGTAGAAGTGTACCCTAGACTTTCTTCCCTCAGATGTCAGATCGACAAGAGACTGACGATTTGAATGATCAGCTTCATTTATACTTTTTTAACACTTTACAACAAAGTTGAAAAGTGTTTATGACTTTGTTCATTCTGTCTGTCTGTCTATCTGCCCGTTAGTCTATCTGCCCCGTTCCTTTTAATTCATATTGAGTGTTGTATCCGTTTTAAAACCACTTTATTTTTGCTTAAATTCTGTGCATCTACATACTGAAACCACGTAATTACAATATATTTGAGTTTAAATGTTCATCCAAATTTGATTATTTCTACAACGAAGCCTATTTTTCACCTATGTAAAATGTAAACAGCAAAATATGTGGAATGAGCTGTATTAGAATTGCTGTATTTCTTTAACACAAAATCATTTAGTTCATGGAGTCTGCATAGCTGATATGAATGAAATATTCATTGATTTTACAAAGAAAAGGACGTTTTTTTTCGATGAAGTTTTACGCATAGAGTTTAATTACTTGCAGCTTCATGGTCTTAAATTTTAAAATAAATTATTATAGTATTGATGAATGACATGAATGGGAAATTATTTATGAATGAAATACTGCTTTTATAGAGAGAGCCAGGCGTGTTATTTTTTCTATGACGTCATTTGAATGAATTTCAGTTGTTTTCGATGAAGTTTTCAAATATAATAAATTATCGTAGTATTATGATAATTCTAAAATTATTACCGAGGAATGTATCGCATTTTAGAGATGTTTAAACCAGGCAATTTATATTTCAATGCCGTCATTTGAATGAAGTTCATTTTTTTCGATGAAGGTTTAAGTTTTCAAATATAATAAATTAATGTAGTATTGTGATAAGTTTTAAAATATTACCGAGGAATGTATTGCATTTTTGACATGTTTAAATAAAATTGAATTGAAGTTGGAAAGTGTTTCATAATCAATGCTTTAAGCATGATTAATCTTTCTTGTTTTATTCAAACCAGCATCCTGTGTGGTTGTAATACTTATGGTTTTGAAACGGTCGCTGTAGTTGCAGATACTACTGAAAATTCTAAACAGGATCCTTTCCGGATCTCTATGATTACAGCATCACACCTACAGGGTTAAATTGTTCAGGAGAAATTGTAAAAACTCACTGTCCCAAACGAAATTCGAACTACGGATCTTCAAACGGTTCAGACAATGATCTCAGCTGAGCTACTGGGACAGAATTTCTAATAGCTCTTGTCGAAGCTGATTCTTCAAGGTATCTGCTATTTCATGCAGATGAGTTCATAGTAAGCGCGAGACGGGTCCATGGACGTTTTTATACACAGTGGGAGCGTGATTCTAACTTTGAAAATGCCCTTATAGACGGGGTTAGGTGAATATAAGTAATAAGCAATTTCATGAAGAAGATGAAATAAATTGACAAGGAGAACAAACATAAACCGATATAATACTGCTTTAAATAATCAGAAATTGCAATACTACAATACTTCGCAAGTAGCAACAAATGCAGTTGTATAAAACAGTTGATGATGTCGTTGTTCTATCGTTTTAGCCTAAAGATGGAGGCTATTTGTTGCATCTAAAACTGGTTGATACTTTTAATTAACTATTTATTCTGTTGCTAATAAAGTACAGGATGGCCATAATTAAAGTAGAGGTGTTTAGAGCCCGATAGTGAGAAAACTGTAGGGCCAAACTCAACCAAATTTGCAGTAAATACTATTTAAACCATGGGGTTTTGATTTAAAAAAAAAAAAAAAAAAGTTCAGAATTTTGCCATCACAGGCCAAAGCGGTGCTGTAAGGTCAATTTTTGGAGTAAAATAAGCATAGGAAGTACAGAAAGTTAACATTTTATATACAATTTGAAAAGGACATCACATTTACATTTTATGCGTATTTAGTACATTTTATATTTACATTTGCATCTTACATTTACATACGTATGACATTAATTTTTATATTGGCATCATTTACATGTGTGATTCAATATGTTTTCCTTGCATATGTTCCTGAAAGTGCATTCTCTGAACAGCATTCTCTATTGCAGAATGCAGCAGATCTCCATTGATTTGCTTGACGTGCAATATTATTCGGTGCTTCAAAGTGGCTAAATTATCCACATTCCCTTGGTATACCAAGTGCTTTACTTGACCCCACAGCCAAAAGTCACAAGGGGTTAGATCAGGCTAACGGGCTGACCACTTCATAGGAAACGATCTAATTAATTATTTGGTTGTTGGTAAAATGCTGTCGTAGAACTTCCTGTACGCGCAATTCAATATAAGGGGGTGCTTCATCCGGCATACATATCGTAGATTCAAGACATCCACGCTGTTGAAGTTGCCGAATAACAAGGTTCAGTAGCATTGTTCGATACCGCTCAGCATTGACGGAACTTTCTGTACTTCCTATATATTTTACTCCAAAAATTGACTTTCCAACAAATGGACTTTACAGACTTTACACCACTTTGACCCGCGGTAGCAAAAATCCGGACTATTTTTTTTCTTTTAAAAATCAAAATCCCATGGTCTAAATAGTATTTATTGCAAATTTGGTTGAGTTTGGCCCAACAGTTTTCTCACTATAGGGCTCTAAACACATTTACTTTAATTATGGCCACCCTGTATTTTAATTTAAAAAACTGACATACAGGGTACAATGAACGGCATCCAAAAATATGAAAGCATAACTCGGAAAGTATATATTTTATATAAATTTCATTTTGCACTATCGAATCTGGAGAGAAAATCTTTCAAAGATTTTTTTTCATGCGCGGCTTATTGTGCATGTGGCAACTGTTACCCGCTCATGTATATACTCCGTAGCTTTTGACAGTAAATGAGTTCAGAAACACATTTAACACCAGTGAACTCTGTGAGTTTGTATCAAAGGCATTGCTTACCAGATCAAGATAAAAAAAAACATTCGGCATCTAATAGCCAGCGGATATTGGGGTTACAATTGCACAGAACGTGCTTCAAGTAAAGTGTAATGACGTGACTATCGTCTGGAAGATTTTCGTGCCACCGACATAGAAATTTATTGACATAATTATAACAACAAAAAAATAACTGTGACAGTTTTCCTTTATAATAGTGTAAACCAGAAATGTCTATAATAAATACTCTCCGAGATATAATTTCATTAGTTTGGATACCTTTCATCCACACATCCATATGCTAACAGATGGAGATTGAAGTATAATGAAACTCTGCCATCTGCCTCACAGAACTCTAAATATTTTGCACCCTCTTCTAACATTTCTTCCACTAACATTAACTTTATGTCTTTATAAGTTTGTCGCTATAAAGAAGTCACCATTTTCACCCTGGCTAGTTTTTCAAGACTGTTGTGTTTGCGGAGGCGTACAGCACAGCGAAGAAAGAGAAAATATGAGAACTGCAAATCACAGCCCTGTCCTGCTGCGATGTGTGAATGTACGCTATTGAAAAGCCTTTTTTTTGTTTTGTTTTTTTTGTATCTGGAACTGAAATAGGTTTGTAATAGCGCATGAAAGCGTTAAGAAATGCGTTTCTGCTGTTAATCACTTAATATGCGGCAATACCACATAAATAATTCTGCATGACTTTTAAGACATTATTAGTGTTCATAAATGTTTTAAGATGTTCGTGATGGTTTGCTATAATAAATATTTTGTATTTTTTTAATAGCATAAAAGATTGATTAAAAGTATCAACCGGTTTCGCCGCAAAAGAACAGCCACCTTCTTTAAGATGATAAAGCATGGCACCAGCACCGACATAGTCAAGAAAACGTCTGTCGAAAACTTGCTTTGTTGGTGCTGGTGTCTCTTTTTCACAGAGGGAGGCTGTTCTTGCCTTGGAAGACGGTTGATATTTTCAATCAACCTTTTAGGCTGTTAAAGTAACGAAGTATTCATGTTTGTGAGATTGTTCCAGAGAACAGTTTGAGATAAATTTTATATATCATTTATGTGTTCAACCCAAGAGAAAGAATGGGTGTATATAGTTCAAAAAATTTCTGTGCATGAATTTTTATTGCTAAATAGTGAAAATAGATGAAGTAAAATTTTACCCGGAGCAAAACTTCAGCATTTGACATATTGATCTTGAAGCAAGTGCTGTACATACTAAGATTCAGTACTCATAATACAACCATACATTTTTTATGCTACCTTCTGAGCGATAATTGTAAAATTCTCCATTTCTTCTCATAACTATCATTACTTTTATACTTCCACATAAACTCCATTGCCCACAGATTTTTTTTTCTGCTATCAATATTTGTTTTATTATTGGTGTTTTTTTATGCCTAATTCTGATGGCTTCAGAACAATCCTTATAACATCTTGATCTTCATCAATATTTCAAAATGAGATCTTCACCACATCTGATTATTCAATGCAGGAAAAGTAATGTACTGCCCAATTCAATATTTTTTATTCTGTTTTATCCATACATGATATGTCGTAGAATAATATATATATTCAATAATAATGATAGATCCACTGTATAATAAAAATGGGAATGAAAACATATCTTGGTCCTACTTTAGTATATGGTCCAGCCACCTCGTTGATAGCCCGTCCAAATTATTTAGTATGTACGGGCAATAGACATTAAACATTCTTTACTACTGCACGTTTGTCTTTATAGTAACCACGCTGACAGGAAATTCCTCAATTGAATTCTTTGGAATCTCTCAACCAAATAAAAGGCTCATTCTCGGAATTTTGCAGGGGGGGGGGGGGTAAAAATCGAACAGAATGAATTTTCTCTGTCTAGAAATTTCTTCTGAATATTGGATTTTATTTTTAACTTATAGTAAATTAGTTAGGAAGTACTTTATGAAACGAATTATATCGCTTTCAAAATTTGAAGGTTGTACTGTAAATATATTTATAAGAAAGAAGAAGAGTAAAAAATATCTTATGTAGAAAGTATTTACTCTATTTTCTCATACATTAATGCTGTAGAACTTTTTAATTAAAACTTTAATAGGAATGAATAAATTTTCAAATTGTCCAATATTCGAATTGCATAAATACAGTAGAGTAGGCAGGGAGGGAGTTTGAGGGAGTTTGCATAAATGCAGTGGCGTAAGCAGGGAGTCATAATCCTTCCTTCCAGATCCTAATTGACTGAATAATTACATCAGTTTTCTATATGGTACATATTGGAAAACGAAATCAATTTCTTTAAGTCATCGACTTCCTCTCCTTTTCCAAGATCAAGACAACGCTATGACATACATATTATGTGCATGGGGAACTATGGCAAATTAGAATTTGCTTACTTTGAATTAACCTACTATTTATTCTATATTAATTTTACTATTCCTAGTTCTTCATATTTACTTGTATCACGCTGGGTCAAATTGCAATTGATAAATGTTTACTCAACTTTTAAATGAAAATAGGTCTTTTATATATATATATATATTAATCCTGATTTACCTATATGAATGTTTTCATAATTTCCATTTAATTTTTTTATATTTCAACCAGTCCTTCATTGACAATTACAATATCTTGTTAGTTTTAAACTCGCTAGGTTCCAAGTTCATCTATGTAAATCCAGTTATGTAAAATATAAAAATAAAATTCCAAATAGATGCTGAATGAACATTTTAAAAAAATAACTTATTAACGGCCAATTCAAAGGGGATATAAGCTTTTTTTTTTTTTACCCGCAAAGCGGATACGACCAAGCGTGCATTGGGGCACACCGGTCAGATAGATCGGACTATATATTTCTCTATTTTCAGTATTATCTATCCGATATCAGTAATCTTGGTGTCTATCGCTAGTCATGGGCACCGGGCATGAACGAGGTACTGTAGCCTAAGTGCTAAGCGTGCGAGTCAACAATGTATTGCTGAAATTATTTCCATCTTTAATATCCATACTATTAATATCATCTCAGAGCTGTTGCAAATTAAAAAAATTTCATAAAGCGACCTGACTGGTCGCTGAAAAACTAATAATAATCTCTAAAGTTAGAGATTATTAATACTTAACCATTGGAAAGAAGGTGTCAATGATCGAATGGGGGTGTTACGGTATTAGATTTCGTTTAGCTAGTCTAGACCCAAAGGAAAACCAATGCCATTATTCTGATAATGTGGGGTTACAACAGTTGAAACCCGCCAAGTTACTGGGATTAATGAATGATATTGAATGATATATCCCTCCCACCTCGTAGACTGTATGATGCTGCAGTAAATGTATGGATGCAGTAAATGCAGTAAATGGTATGCAGTAAATGCAGTAAAATGTATGGATGCTGCAGGTTATGGCATGGCCCCCGCCTGGCTACGTCCCTGATCCAGACGTAAACATTTACTCTTTCTCGTGAATTTGCAATCTTTTTTCGCCATTCACTACCATTAGGCATTTCCTCATGATCTGAAATCGGGAATAACTCCGTTACTGCGTTAACAGCACCTGCCCCCCAAACCCAAACACACAGGGCCGGACTTATTTATTGCTGCCCACGAACTTCGGTTTTTTCCTCCAGTTTTTTGGTGACAAACGTGAGAAAACAAGGACGATGTCGCCGTCTGGTCGGAAACTTCACTGTCTGTCGGGGGTCAGTGGTGGTTGCGTCGCGCCCGACCCTCTGGATGACAAAATGCCACCCCCTAGGTCTCCGCCTGTCAGCAACCTAGTTAGAGGTTCTCCTGATGTCTAGGTTCTGGACAAATTATTAAAGAAAAACCATAGATTGTGTGGTGTTGAGTGTGTGTTTGAGCAAAAATATGATTATCCAAGGCCAAGCTGGGTTTCTCAATAGGCAGACTAAGAAGCTACTTGGGGCATTAGCTATGCACCAGACTTAAGTACAAAATTATTAAAAAAATTATGTTTTTTCGAAGTAAATTTAAATAATTTGTGAATTAAAATATTTAAATTGAATGATCATCTTTTTCTTAAAATATAATATTTTATAAAATGTAATATTAAGCGTATTCTGACCCTAAAGGTTTAGAGGATGGAGTTAGAGAGGAGATAAAACTCCTATGGATGGAATGCTTAAAAATATCATAATGCTTTGAGAATTATATCTAGGTATCGTTAGTGTTAGTTAAATCCTAATCGGTCTCATTTGACGTAACAGAAAGACGTATAGTGTTCAGTATATGTATTCTTGATTACTTATTAATTAAAACTCCCTACTTATGAGTAGAAGTAATCAATATTTTTTTAAGTTGCAGAACAGGGTATAGAATATATTGCGACAAAAATAAAATGAAGAGTAAAATATATTTGAATGCGCAGGAATATTTGTTATTGTTTGAGTCCTAATTTCCATTACACTGAAAATTTGGTGCTAATATTTATCAAGAGTTCAAATAAGCATTATTTAATTTAATTCCTTTCGCCAGAGAAATACATATGATATGGTAGGACTTATTTTATTCCAACACCACCTGAATTATTGTCTCAAACGATTTTGGCATTTTATCAACATTTATTGATCGACTTGTAGTTAATTGGGTTCATGATTAATTTCAAACCAGCCGTTGTTTCTACCTACGATTCAGAATCCAATAAATATTGAATCATCCCGAACAATAGCATTGCTATCGAATTTAAAAATAAAAGTGGTATTTAAGCTATTGAATTAAGCTATTGAATTATTAAAATTCTTCTTTTAAAAAAATTCCTAATTCACCAATGATAGTTTTAACAATTTGTGTAAGCAGTAAAATGCGTTAATACGCCACATATTTTACAATTTTGGAGATTTTTTTCAATTTCATCTATTGTATTATATAGGTGAAATGAAAGAATATGGACCCTATGGTGAACTAACGCAGCTACTCTGTCAATGAGGGGCTATGGCACCTTAAATTACTCATTATCTACACTACTGAGTCAGAGTATGATCTTGCTCTGCATTTCATCGTTGCAGCTTTAGGTGGAAGTCGAAAAATGGAAATATGATGAGAAATTGGCAATATGATGAGAGCAATGATTGGCAATATGATGAGAGCATGGCTCGAAAATGCTGAATTAATTCACAAAAAGAATCATTTTTGATTTTACTATCCTGTTTATATCCATTTTGCTTTTAAAACAACTGTATCAAATAGATTTATGAACACTTTCTTGAGCATATACAATACCACAAGACAGAAATTGCTTTGTTATCCTGATCCTCTATAGAGTTTTGATGAAGATAAGAGGAGCTTAAATAACGCCCGGATTGTCATTGGTTGAATACATATTTTAGGACTTCATCAGAAATTTTTTATAATTAGTACTTTAAAGGAATTTTAAAATCTTTGTGCATCTTATCGCCTACCTCTTACTGCTGAGATTGAGAAACAGTTAAATTATGATTCAAGGGTAGTGAAAAATATTGTGGTTCAAGGGTAGTGAAGGGATTATGGTTCCAGGGTATTATGGTTCAAGGGTAGTGAAGGAATTATGGTTCCAGGGTATTATGGTTCAAGGGTAGTGAAGGGATTATGGTTCCAGGGTATTATGGTTCAAGGGTAGTGAAGGAATTATGGTTCCAGGGTATTATGGTTCAAGGGTAGTGAAGGAATTATGGTTCCAGGGTATTATGGTTCAAGGGTAGTGAAGGGATTATGGTTCGAGTGTATTATGGTTCAAGGGTAGTGAAGGGATTATGGTTCGAGGGTATTATGGTTCAAGAGTAGTGAAGGGGTTACGCACAGACTAAGTATTCTGTGGGGTTACGGTTCAAGGGTATTATGGTTCAAGGGTAGTGAAGGGATTTGAATCTTTTAATGTCATATATCGCAACATAATAATACTTTACCAACCTGCTAAGGCTGATTTTTTTTTAATTATTAATGATTTGAACTACAAATTTCAGCTAGCCAAACTATGTATTGCGCTTGTGAGGTGATTATATATCTTTCTATTATTTGAACGGGAGTCTACATTCTCCTTAAGATTTTAAATAAAAGTGCAGCTCTTAATCTATACTATACAACCTTCTCATTCCTCTACTTTCTTTTATAAAGGTAGCATTTTATTCGTCACAACTCTCAATGAATTGAAACAGTTGCTCTTAAATTGGTGGTTCCAGAAAAATCCATACTTCTGTATTATTCAAACCTCTTTCATCCATTGCGTCTAACTTACTGAATGAGGAAAATATTTTTCCTCTTGAAGCAAACTTGAGAATTCCATGTGAATGGGGGGAACGACAAAATATAAATTAAGAGATTGTAAAAAAAAATTTCTGAAGACTTTTGCAAAACGTAAAACTGGGCTACAAGCATGTTCGTATGTTATTAAATTATTTTTAAATAAATTAGAAATATTTTTAAAATTGATGAGAAGGTGCAAAAATTTGTTTTTTCAGCTGCTTTTGTTTTTCCAACTAACTTGCTTTTGCTGAACTATTCGCTGCTAAAATTTGCTTTTGCTGAACGAGAAAAAAAAAAACGTTTGAATCAAGTTGAAAAATATTGAAGAACACTCGTTTCAAGGTTGAAGATTCTACTTCTTTATATGCAGAAAGAAAATATGACCAATGTTGGTAAAAACATCTATGCTGCTTGGGTCGAAAACCCAGACCACTCGACTCACCCTGAGGTATGAGCAACATATGCTGCTTGGGTGTCATTGTAAAGAATTCTTACCTCAGAATCGAGCAATTAATCTTTGACTAACCAGACGACGCTCTATCCATTGAGCTAACCTCACGAATATTTAAAATTTTCTCTCAATATTTAAAAGTGACTCAACACACACAGGAGGAGTCCGATTCCAGTCACATTCTGAGGCACTTCAACAGATGTGATCAAACGATTTTTAAAACCATCTTCACAGAATTCCTTCTGCCCCGGAAATGTCCGAAGACCCCCCCCCCCCCCCCCTTTCGAAAAACCAACGATAGATCTTTCAAGCCTCTTCCAAGATATATGGAGGAAGCTCAAGGCGCCCGTCGCTCTAAACAGGCGATGGTGAAGTGAGATTAACAATCGTGCTGCGACCACCTCAGAAGAGAAAGACAAAACCAAAACAAGAGGAATTCGTTCAGTACCGGTGTTACGCGCCACGGAGGAAATTGGGCGCATTTTCGTTCTCAACATGGTCCATGACAACCCGGACCTAACCCAATACCATTGTGGTATCTACCAAATGATTTTAAATGGTATCCGAAACATTTCGATTGTGAAAAATTGTCTTTCATCTATTTTAGAAATTTCCATTCTCCAAAGAAATAGAAAAATCTTGGAAATTTCTTAGTTTAGTGTCGAAAACCCAGATCACTTGACTAGCCCTAAGGCATAAGCAGCAACTTGAGTGGCCGGTCTTAGTTTAGTGTGTATGACATGACAACCGAGGCACCCCATGGGCCAAAACTTTTCCAAGGGAGATACCCAAGAGTCGATGACATTCTAGATCAAGAAGTTCCTTTTATTCAAATATCACTATTAATTATAATTTTAATGATATCATTTAGAAGGATTAAAGCCTAAAATTTATAAATTTGATTAAAAATAAGCTTTTTCTTTTTAATTTATAAACCAAGCAAAAATTGTGCACCTCTTGGGTATTCAGCAGATTTTTCTATCACAGACTCAATTACATGACTCTTTAGTCTTATATTCTTAAAATGTCTTATGTTCTTATAAAATGTCTTATGTTATAAAATGTTAGACTTTATGCGCTTAAATTATTTTAACATTGTGAAAATGTATTCAGAAACTTTTATTTTCTTTACGATTTTTTCAAAATTATGTTCAAACCACCCTCTTTCTTACGAAATTTTGCAATGCTTTCAAAACATTTTATAGGGAAAGTTTCTCAAAACATGCAAAAATTTCATGGACCGGTTTTACGCTTATTAATCGCTCGTCAACATGGAATAGCCGATACCTGCAAAAGTTGCAAGAAAATTTGTTATATGCCACAATTTTGCTAGCCTTTATGGGGTGCTGCAGGTATTAGAAGGTATCGGCTTTTCCATGCTGTTAGTCTCACAATATGTGCGAAACCGATATATGGACCATGGATGTTGTTATCTGCAATGCAAGCGTAAATCTAACATGATTTTGCACAGAGATTGCTATGCATCAGTAGTCCAGTTGCGTCCTGAGGTTATCTGAGGCCCAAAGAGAACTTTTTGAAATACTCGAATTAAAAATTAAAAGCAGTTAAAACCTCTGTCATCCAAAAGTTGATGATCCAAAAAATTGAATCTAACAATTTGTTTCTATTTCTATTTTTTAACGTTCAAAAATTAATACGGATTTATCCCGCCAGTCGTTTTACGGGTCCAAAATAAAAATAATAAAAAAATGAAAAAAAGATAGAGAAGTAGGGAGATAAATGATGTGAGATTAATAGAGCGACTAATCCCTATCTCCGACAGATTCCTAGCATTAAAGAAAAAAAAAATGAAAGAATGGGGGGGGTAAAAATTAAAGAAAAAAAAAGATTTAATAGGCTTAATAAAAACATGTACAAAGTTTGAGACCCTCCAAAAACATGAGGCCCTAAGTGGTCCCTTGAGTTACTTGATCCTCAGAACACTCTTGCATATGGGATAGCCAATGTGGTATTTGAGGTTATACCCATGCATTGGCTAAGAAACCCATTGACTTCACATTGTCCTACAACAATTCACCACCATTGGTCCATCAACCTCCCTTCATCCCCCCCCCTCTCAAATCTTTTGCACGTCTATGCTCCGTATGCATCTAAAGAACGTTTAAAAGAATTATGTGGTTGCATTGTCCAGTTTGGTAGACATGAACTCTGTGGGCTCAAAAAGCTAACTTTCTTTTTCTCCATTGACGCAACATCATAACTGCTTAATATACATCATCACAATATATTATCCAATAAACAGCGATAAATCTCACTTTATGACATATCATTATCCAAACACTCATGTCATATATTTTTAGATTTAGACGAATACGACCTGGCATCATATTCATAATTCAAGGCGCCTCGTTCGAAAATTACAGCATTGCTAACTCAGCGTAAAATCCTTTTCCATTAAGGAAATACAACTCCCTTGCGCATTTCTCGCCCTGAAAAAGAAAAAAGAGAGAGAAAAATTGCTGTCGCTTTCTCTCATTTTGAGGGTCTCAAGTTTCCAGTCAGAAGGGTAGCGTAGTTGGCGCCCCGGCACGCGCCTGGGTGTCAATTATCCGTGAGACTGGGGTCATTTCGGTGAGCCCCTGATGACTATCTTCAGGCTCCTTTCAAAGGGGGTGGTCGGAGTGACCCGTGACTTGACCTCCGGAAAGTTTGTCTATTTAACGTCTTCACGACGGCTATTTAACGTCTTCACGACGACCTGTTGATTAGATGATGGATGAGTCTTTCAGATTTCTGTAGAAATGAGAATTGTGAATGTCTGTGGCTTTTAAAACATTAACACCATTTTCTGCTCTGGAATTAGATTCATTAAAGATATTACAGTTCAGTTGTTCCCAACCTTTATTCATCCGAGTTTTCCCTTCTCTGACTGCCTATATCTTTCAATTATACATCTCACACGTTTTACAATAAAAAAAATCTGATGTGGGCAGAATATAACTTTCCCTACATAATGCAAGATTCACGACGTACAAGATTCACGACGCAAGATTTTTAGAGTTGGCTTGTATATAAACATTTAGCGTTTTTATAGATGGCTATTTTTAAATATCCCATTAACTTATATTTTGCGCAAATCTAACTTGACATACAGAAATAGTGATACTATAATATATAGTGATTATAGTGATAGTATACAGTAAATATAAGTATAGTGATACTATATAGTATAATATATAGTAAATTATAGTGATACTATAATATAGTGATACTATAATAATACAGAAATAGTGATACTTAAATAACATTGTCCATATTTTAAGCGATTGTAATAATTGAAAACTAATATTGTATTATGTAAAACAGATGGTTTGAGTTCCAATCAATAGATTCCAGCAACTAAACATTAAAATTCTGATATAGTTCTTCATACGTCATTAATGTATTTAACCTTTTGTTATTTAATCTAGAAAGTTGAATCTCGTTACTATGGCAACCCTCTAATCATTGCCAAATGAGCCTATAAATGAACAAGAACTTTAGTCCGGCATAATGAAAGGGTGCATATCATTGTAAAATATTCCCCTAGATCCCTCGCCTGTAGCACTTTGCTCTTAATATCTTCGAACATATTAGAGCCATGCACCCCATGTACATCACCAAATTAATATTATTAATTCTTACAGCACTCCCTATTGAAACATAATTACTATAACTCCTCACAAAGAGCAATTAATTTACGACACCTTAGACCCCCTAACAAAATACATCTTCACCACAAACAGTGAAACGAACTGCATTCCGATTTCAGAATATTAATTCCAATAAAGCGATAGGGGTTATCAAATAAATGAAAGACATTTTCATTTTTCAGCAATTTGGCGCTATTTTTGTTAATTAAGCGCCATTTCTGTCCATTTGATCACATTTTTGTCAATTTGGAGACATTTTTAAAAAGTCGACAATTCACTAAATTAGTTGTCAAGGTTAACTTATCTATTTTACTTTTATGTAACTTTTTCGATAAATGTATTAGAATATGTGCAATATTTCAAGAACGTTTATAATAGAGTTTTAGATTTGGTGCTATTCGTTTTCTAATGATGAATTACGTATGAAATATAATATATTTAACATTATTAAAGATCTTGATGTTTAAATGATTTTTTTTTAAAGTTTTATTCAAAATTCTGGGCGTTTTCAGAATATTTCATTGCTTTTATCAATAGGGTTCTAGTATTTAGTGATTGTAATAATCGTACCAAATTACTTTCAAAACGCTCCACTCGCTTGTGAAATGTGAGATATAGCTTCCGCAAATTCGTGGACACGCACACACACACACATACACACACTAATATGCATACATACACAGGCATCACTTCGAAAATGTTCGATGCGAGTTTAGGAATGCTTGAAGCGTCATTATATACTATGTAGAGATGGCAAAAATAGTTTAAATTGTTACAAATTTAATTTCCTACAGTGGAAATGAATTCTTTTAAAAAATAATTGCAGAATATAGGACAGAAAACAGGCACAATTAGATCTTACTTTGAAGTTTCTAGTAACAGATACAAGCAACGCAAAATGTTCCAAAATAATAATAAAGGGCATAAACGAATGACCAAAATATCTGAAAAGGAAAATACGTTGTTTCTAATGGCCTTTGAAAGTGTTGGAAATAATACGTTGCTTTCGGGGACGTAACTCTGACGTTATCGGCTCTGAGATTCAGCAAAATGTCGAAAATAACCCCGAAAATGCCTGATTTGAAATAGGAGCAGTACTAGCGTTTTGAGGCAAGCGATAATCTATTTACGCCCCTGTTTAAATTACGAGTACTACACATATAGTATCCGTTCTCTGAATTTAAAAAGTGACTGGATTTCATGTTTGGAATCTGGCCGTTCTATTTCAAACTTGTTAATCATAGTTACGCGTCGAATGATAGGACACTCTTATAGCGGAGCAACAAACTCTAATGCAAACACAATAGAGTTTGTATCTATAGCAGCGCCCTCTATCGATCGACACAGAACAACAAATGATAAAGCTTGAAATGTGGCCTCTGGAGCAATAGACAGCATACGTCATTGATTTCAGAGGTTTTTGTTGTATTTAAAATTCGTTTTGTCCATTTTTTGAAACCTATATGCACATATCAGCATGTCATACTCTAAAAAAATTCCTTTGCCAGTTTATGATACGTCACTATTATGGCGCCATTTGGCATGCACTCGTATGGTAACTGAACAGCGAAGGAGCCAGAATCTTTGACGGGATGATATATTTAAGTTTTTTCAGTCACGCTACTCCAAAACACGCGATCAAATAATACTCTGTATTTCATTTCTGACAAATGAGGCAGCAGTAAAGTGCGTTTTGCGTTGCCGAGATGTTCTCAGGAGAGACCTTTTAGCGCCGAGGAAGTTAAGTGGTTATGTACGCTTCACCCCCCCCCCCCCCCCGCTAAACTTGGTGTATTTATTATTTTGGTTTGATATACAGCGTTTCTGAAATAAACAGGAGTTTTGAAATAGTGTTCTGAACAGCGTCTTTGATGAATTTTTTTCTTATTGTTGTAATAAATTATGCGTGTTAATTACATAAAAACAGAGGATTTTCTGTTTGCAACGCCCGCCCAAGTCGTTGCTTATGGATTTCGAAGTAAATCAACTCATATTTGTAAACGCACATCGTCAACTAATAGGTGAAACAGTTCATAACAAGAAAAGTTGTTAAATGGAAGTATTTTCTAATACGAATAGCATACAAGCAAGAAAGCGTTCAAATGTTAACCGCCTATAGACCATGGTTATAAACATCCCCAGAACATTCTTCTTTGAATGCAATGCTCTATTATAGGAGAAAAGTCGTTTCAGAAGCGTTAGAATTTTGTTAACGGTGGACGGGACTAAAATAATTCTAGAGGTGGCTGGGAAAAGCACATAAGTCAAAAATTCCATTTTTTTATAACATACATATTTGGTTTAGGAAATTTCTGGCCTTTATTGTGAAAAAAATACGTAAAGTTAGTTGGGCTTTCAAGATGGTAAAGAAAAAGAAAAACCTTAAATATCTATTAGATTTGGGATATCTATGGATATCAGTGGGGTCGAAAGCCCAGACCACCCGACTCGTCCGAAAACTTAGAGCAGCAGATTGGATGGCCGGGGATATCAGTGGGGTGTAATAAAATATAAATTAAGAAAAATTATTATTTATTTAGCTTATAAACATATTGCAAACTCTATAAAAATTCAATCTGTATCCTGAAAACTAAAAATGATAATTTGAAAAAAGTTCTAAAAGCATCAAAATGTTCACCCCTTGATATTTCAAAATCTTTAATTTTGACTTAAGTGCTTTTCCCGCCAGCTCTAGAATTATTTATATCGTTATTGGTGAGGAATAAATGGTTCTGTTCACAAGCGCATCGTAAAACAGGAACAATATACTGTAAAACAGCACTTAAATGCTCCACTAATTTCACAAAACAACTTATACTATTCTCGAAACAATGACGTATTTCCTTTCACAAGACAGCTGCTACTCTTCTCAAACTATTGACGAATGTCGCAGTTCAATATAGCTCATATCACGTCAACTGCTCTCCAACTGAGTGATGACGCTTTTCATAGAATCTCTATAGACTTCTAGATAGACTTCTAGATCTCTATAGACTTCTAGATAAACTTCTAGAAACCTCTTATTTGAATATTCGTTATTTTCAGGTGTTTCTCAAACCGCAGAGAAGTCCCCATATGTCAAATTGGCGATAAATAGCTAAATCTGGCACCCCCTCCCTTCCGAACTTCTGCATATGGCAACTCTAGATGGACGTCGTAGGAAAACATCTACTGGTGTTTTCTCCGTCTGGATTTCAAAAGGAAAGGCTCCAGTGGGGGGAATTTTACATGTTCGCAACACTTTTATCAGAAAAAATTTACGTTGTTTTAAAGAGTTTCAATCGGTGGTGACTTGTGCTCGTTGGTAACTTTATCGCATACCTCATGCTGACGAACGGCAATTACAAGTAAGAATACAGAGGTGGTTAGCTGAGCTTTTATCTTATGTTATGTTATTTATTTATTTATTTATTTTTTTTTTGCTTTTACGCTCAGTTATAAGGCCTTATGCTACTGCAAGTTTGACATTTAGTAAAGAAGTACACTATTTTCTTGCATTTCTAAAACACGATTGGGTGGGAAAACTATAATAAAATAATTTTGACGGCCTAGATGTACTTTATCCGTTAATGCAGTATAAATAAATACCACCTCCTACCATTTAGTTTACAAAATAAGTAAGTGGTGACGAATTTCCTCTGATCCCAGATGACTCAATTGGTAAACCACTTATTCAAGATAAATAGTTCAAAGAATGCATTTACAGAAAGTTGATGGTACGATTATTGGCATTAACGGCAATAGGAAAGTTGTATTCAAGTATAATTACATATGCGTAGTTTGTTCCAATTCTGCAAGAAAAGAAAAAATAAATAAATAAATAATAATAACAATAATAATAATAATAATAATAATAATAATTATAATAATAATACAAAAAAATATGCACATATATTTGAAAGATATGTTCAAATATGTACTTTGTTAATTCTGTCTACTTTTGTAAACTCTTGTGTACTCTTATCTTATCAGGGACGCAAACCATTGATATATGGCGCTTTATCCATTGAGCTAATGAGATGATTATTTTGCCTTCCATATGTGAATCAGAAAAGCTAAAGATATGGAATTTGTTAATGCTTTAAGGGCAATGATATGCCAGATCTTCAATGTTCACGCTTGTTAGATTTCAGTTCTTTTGAGTGATTTCATGAAGTCGTGAAGTACACACTTATATAAACAATATTTACTCAAACTAATGATTAAAGTATTTTCATTTACAGAAAATGTCAACTAATTAGAACCAGCTTGAAAAAAACATCTATAAAGGTCAGAACCGCTGGTGAAAATTTTAAGCATACACTCCATTCGTGTAAAATTCTAGATGTATTTTTCTCAAACACTATCAGATATTTTTAATAAAAATTTTGCCTGTTGTTTATTAGAAGCTTATATGTAATATACACTTTAACAATACTCACACTTGTTAGACTTTAGTTCTTTTGATTCAGTACATAAAGTCGTGAAGTACACACTTATAAACAATATTTATTTAATTTAATGATTACAGTTTTCAAGCACAGAAAATGTCAATTAATCAGAACCAGCTTGAAAAAACATCTATAAACATCAGAACCACCGATGAAAATTTTAGGAGTCACACTTCATTGAACCTCATGTAAAATTATAGATGCATTTTTCTCAAACACTATCAGGTATTTTTAATAAAAATTTTACTAGTTGTTTATTAGGAACGTATATCACTTTAACAATACTCTCACTTGTTAGACTTTAGTTCTTTTGATTCAGTACATAAAGTCGTAAAGTACACACTTATATAAACAATATTTAATTTATTATTTAAAGTATTTTCAAGCACAGGAAATGTCAACTAATCAGAACCAGCTTGAAAAAAAACATCTATAAAATATCAAAACCACCTATGAAAATTTTAAAAGCGTACATTTTGTGGAACCCCATGTTAAATAGGCCTTTTATTGATACATTTTTCTCAAACACTATCAAATAACTAAAAAATATTTTTTTTTACCATTAAGGAACTTATATACACTTTTAACAAAGATCTTTGTCAATATTTAGAAATTTTTAATGTACATTTAACAATTTTACCCTAGGAAAAAACAATTTTTATTTTTCAAAATTTTTAAAAATTAAAAGATTTTAATACGATTTGTTTGTACAAATACATCTCAATTATGGTAAAAAGGGCAGTTTGAAACCTTTTATGCGTTAAAATAAGAAGTTTTTGATCTACATGTTTACATTTAAAAATGACACACACTACACTTGTAAATAGAATTAAAAAAAATTAAATGCTTATAGTAATGCTGCTCTAAATCTTCTTAATACATCGTTGTCAAGATGAGATTCCAAACTCACATAAAATCTTGAACTCTTGAAAAACAAAATTGGATATTTTGTCAATTTTAAGGTTCTGGTTCCCTTAAAATTCAAATAATTCATATTCTGATGATGAAAATTATAATTTCCATCTAACTTTGGTTTTACCGAATGTATCTGCAAAAACAATTCATAGTGAAGCATTCTTTTTTGAGTTATTGTGCCCCCCCCCCCCCCCCCCCACACACACACACTCATAAGCAAATAGAATGTTTCAGAAAGTGTTTGTTCTACTTGTATTCAGGCGGTTAGGTCATAGAATATGTTTTTCTGCCAAAATTTTAGATTTCAAGATTTTTCGGAAAATAACCCTTTTTAAGGATAAGTAATAGTATAAAGAAAAAATTGAATTTTAATTATTGGGAAAAAAACCCTCTAGTTTGAGTATCTTAAATACTAATAATATTATTTAAAAAATCTGATGTGGGCAGCACATGACTTTCCTTACATAATGCAATGAATTTACTACTTTTACAGTAAAAAAAAAATAGATTATTTTTATAGTAGATATATATATTCTTTCCAAGATATTGAATTTTCGTCAATAATTAGTCATTTTCATTGATTTAGTGTCATTTTTATCTATTTGGTGAGTTTTTCGTTAATTTAGCAACATTTAAAAAAGTCTACTTTTACAGTAAAAAAAAATAGATTATTTTTATAGTAGATATATATATTCTTTCCAAGATATTGAATTTTCGTCAATAAGTAGTCATTTTCATTGATTTAGTGTCATTTTTATCTAATTGGTGAGTTTTTCGTTAATTTAGCAACA
Organism: Amaurobius ferox; assembly: GCA_951213105.1. NCBI lineage: Eukaryota > Metazoa > Arthropoda > Arachnida > Araneae > Amaurobiidae > Amaurobius > Amaurobius ferox. The sequence continues at coordinate 73,492,037 of OX578136.1, forward strand.
TCTAAAAAAGTCGCCAAGTTGGTGACATTTCACCAAATTCGTCGCCAAAATCTCGCCAAGAGTTGTGGATGGAGAAATAAGTTATTCTTACAGCAGATAAATGACTATTGACGTTCAAATACAAAAGTATTACTCAAAGTATCTTTTCTCATGAATGGAACGAGCTAGATACACGAGAATGATGTCACCAAATTTATCGCTTGGTATTACATACGAAAAGTGAACATGTTTCTCAATAGGAAATATTTCTTTTTTATTTTATACGATTTTTTGATAATTTTTTTGAAAAATGTGCAATATCTCGAGAACGGTTCATGTTAGCGTTCTAAAATTTATGTGAATCGTTTTCTAATGAAAAATTACATAAGAAATGTCTATTTGCGTAACTTTATTAGAGATTTTGATTTTTTGACGATTTTTTGACGACACTTGAAAATTTGGGGTGGTTCTGAACATTTGATTGAGTATAAAAATAATAGGCTTCCAGTGTTTACAGAAAGTAATTTTTGTACCAAATTTCTTTCGAATCAGTCCATTCGTTCGTCAGTTATCGTCTCCACAGGCTCACTGACACAGACACACAGACATCACTTCAAAAATGTTCGATTCGTGATCAGGGATGCTTGAAATGTGCTCTCCCGTCGAAAACTCGAATTAGAATTTTCGACCCCGTCACAATACTTTCCTTATACATTATTGTTTATAAGGAAAGTAATATAATGACTATCAAATGTACTTATAAAAATAAAATTTTATATTCGATTTATACATTACGATACACGAAAAAAAAAAAGGAGCATTAAGTCCTTTCCGAATGAACTTGTGACTGTAATGTTATTACTAGAATAAGTTTTGTATACCCTGGGAAAAGATAAAGAACCCGCACACTGTTTCACAGTTCTTGTCATACTGTTGAAGTTCAACAAACATTCGGCAAGTAATGCAAAATCACTTGCAATTAATAATGTGAAAATTCCTGTACAGTTTCTTAAAAACAGTTAACAAAATCAATGAACAAAGAAAAAATGTGAACAAAGTATCATTTAAGATAACATTGGGCCTATCAGGTTATTCGATTTAACATTCGCCATTTATTCGATATTTCGTATCGACTGAGACATAAACTATTATCGTTATCAAAGAAAGTCTCTAAAAGAACAAGTTTAACATAGCAGCTTGATAAATATTTTCCCTCCTTTTAGAAGCTTCTTGAGATTATAGAGAGGCAAGTAAATAAAAAGAAAGATACTGTACAAAACAATATTTTTTTCCTGCACGGGAAAGATTGAATATCAAAGTATTTTTGCTTTTAAATTATTTATTTGGGTGGTAGTGGTGGTGGTGGTAGGGGAGGAGGGTGGTTGACGTATTTTTAAATACACACAAGAAAGAAAGAAGTTAAAACTTTACGTAAAAAGCAAATTTTAGTTTTTAAGTGCCAGTATAATTGTGTTGTACCATTGGACAAGTCGCTCAGTCTGGGTCAAGAAGAAGGAGAATTTTAATTAAGTTTGGATTATTATATACCCTGTTCTATGCAATTTGATTTAAATCTATCAATAAATAGATTCCTTATTTTTTCCTTCTTTTACTCAAAATTCATTCCATGTAAAATCGACCAATGGCTTACGCGTGATAACACAAATATTTTTTTTATAATTAAATTAAATATTTCTTAGTGGTATTAAAGAGTTTTATTGGCTTTAGTCAAATAGATTAGGAACTGTGTATAGTTGCGAATTCATCCGACCGTTAAAAGTTGACATTTACTCTTAGCTACACAAATAATTGTGATGTAGCAAAATTTTAGGTATGTGTAGAAAGGTAGTGATTAACCAATTCTATAGAAAAGAATGTAGGATTTAAAACGTTCTAGTGGTACTGCTACAGAATACAATGAAAACACCATTTCGTATCTCGATTTTTCCGTAGTATAGTAAGCATTTCTGAAAAGAAGGAAAAAGTGAACCAAATAAAAAAAAAAATTATGTGTCGAAAGAGCTTTTTATTGTGAATAACATTTTGATATAATATTAATATTTTGATTGCTGCAATTCTTCTGAAAAAAAATATTGCATTTTGCGCAATATTGCCTTTTATCTGCCTTTTTAGTACGATTTTGTTCAAGACAGCAAATTCAGAATTTTAGAAATTTTTGTAGATTTTATCCACAAGATGTCTGTTTTGCAATTGTGTAGAGTTTGCCCTTGATTATTTGCCTCAATAATATATAACTGTGGTATTTACACACCCAATAGCTCATTTTGTTTTACATGTACAGCTTCGCAAGCATTGTTTTAATGTTATTTAAAACAGCCATTGAGCTGTATAGAAATAATAGTAATATTTCGTATTTAAGCAGTTTTAAAATGTGTTTTGAATCTTTTTATTCCTTGAAACCATTGGAATTTGAATTAAAATTATGATTCATAATATTTTTGTAAAAATAAATATAAGTAACATTTTTATATTCACACATAAATCTTCTAATTAACATCTCAGACTGTTTTTAACGTCGTAATAATGAGTAATATATCAAAAAATTATAAATGCTAAAAGTTGAAGGAGATTTAAACTACTATCATTAGAAAAAATATCCAATATCCTATAGGCAAATATAACTTTAGTACATCTAACAATCTTCGTTAAAATATTAATTCAACAACACACCTTTGTTTGCACGTTGTTCAACAACTATAGATATAAGCTGAACTATGTATTACGTAGTGAATGACCATGCATGTGCCCGCATTATATATTTTATAATTTTTTAGAAGGGGATATACTTTATAAAAAATATTAATAAAATTAATAAGTTTATTATAATTTAATGATATCGAAAAATTTATTTATAAATCAGGATTTATTTATTTAAATTGCAAAATTTAGTGTCAATAGGAGTATATGTTTAAAAGTTAAAGCCCATACAAACATTTAAGCTGAATAGTGATATTCGGAAACATCAAAATGAAATGAAACAATAAAATTCACTTACATTTTTTTTATTTACAAAGGGCAAATTCCACACCTTTTCCTTGGAAATTATCGAGCGTTATTCCCTGCGATCTTCAACACGCAACTTTTTCCACGCAACTTTTTTTTTTCAATCTATCATAAAAATAAATACTAACTAGGATTTGTATAAATAAATCGAACGCAAAGTTTGCGTTCAAAAGCTAGAGCTCTATCAAATGAATCTGTTTGAACTGGTTAGGGACAGTCGTAAGTAATAATTTTATGTTTGCGGGAGAATAAAGTCATGCATTTTATTCTATTTTATTTCAATATTGACTAATTAACACCTGCTATTTCAATTTTATATTATCTGTGTTATCTCTCTGAATTATCTTATTATTATTATTATTATTATTATTATTATTATTATTTTAATGCGGTTTCAGTAGTATTTCAAGATCTCTGATGACGTGCTAAAAGGTTCTAGATATGAAGGTCTGAATGAATTATGCTCTGTATTAGGATTCGGAAACAAAAGTAAAAGTTTATACATCAGACCTCTTCTACTGACATTTAAATGTAAATAATTTTATTCTATAAATGTACACAATTGTAAAAATAAACAAAATATAGACTTGTGTTTTAAAAAAATATAATAATTCAAATACATAAAGCAGCTACTATAAAATTGGAATTGAAAGCGTCACCAAGATTTCAGAAAAGGTGAGGGGGATCATGACTGAATGGGAGTTTACAGTACTGCATTTCATTTTGCAATATGAGCCTGTGGAAAACTAATGCAATGGAGAACTAATTTTTCCAACAGTGGGGGTTATACCCCCCCTGTCTATTCCACTGGGTATTAATGAGTGAATATATAAATAAAATTTAATAAGATATCAAAGAACATTCACCTGCAAGCATAAAAATTACTTTTACATTGCAAACTGAACATTATCTCGAACTAATGTTATTGACAAAGGTTATTTATTATATGTACAAAAGTTAGATCAAACTATAGGATCTTGGATATGGCTGCTCTAATGAAAGAGGTTACAGAACATCTATCTGTCAACATTTTGGAAATATTTAATAGAATATTAATTAACATAACTAAAACTATATGATATTTTAATTGTAAATCTATTAAGCATTAGCATAAATATTACATACGTTTTATCTTACGTTGAAACATAATGATATTTCAAATTCTAAAAATTTTAATGGGAAGAATATGAATTAAGGCACATTATGAAACTGCTTGCAATGCAAAATAAATAGGGATGCTTCTATATACTGAAATGTAAGCATTAACGCCGTGAAATAAATATTTATAACACTGTAAATCGAAAGAGGATTGCATATGAACGTTGAGTGCACAAAATTCTACAGGCATAACAGTATATTATTGAAGCAAGTAACCATTGGTAAACTCTATACAGTTGCAAAAAAGACATCTTGTAAATGTAATCGATAAAAATTTATAATTTTCTGAATTTATCCTTGATGAAAAATCATTCTGAGAAAAGCTAAAAAGGGCATTCATTTATTTGCAAAATGCCTATTTTCAAACAATTTTTTTAGCAGACAGAATGCATTAACAATCAAAACTTTCATGCAGGCGTTTAGTACACATATTATTTCCTTACAAAAACGACGTTAACTTTGGTTTGTTTTCTTTTTTTATAAAAACGCTTACTGAAACGCTAAATGGAATGCGCCCTGTATCGATACAACTTATGCGACTTGAATAAATTATTCTTTTCCAGAATCCGCCAAGCATTACCTTTCCACATATACTATATATAATTTATTTATATCGTATTTATTGGTGTAGTAAAATATAAAGACTGAGTCTTGATGTAATTTTTCAGATTAGGCGAGTTCAAGATCCCGCAGCTCTGTGCAAATGTATCTTAAAGGCCACTAAAATTTTGGCTTTTTTTGGTCATATGGTCATTGTCTCATAGGCCATTAAAATTTTGGCTTTTATTTTGCCATATGACCATTGTTTATAGACCATTAAAATTTTGGCTTTTTTGGTCATATGGCCATTGTCTTATAGGTCACTAAAATTTGGCCTTTATTGGGGGGGGGGGGGGGATCGGAGGTAGTTAGTTGCTTGCACACCAATAGTCGATTTCGTGTGAAATGACTCCTGTGAACAAAAGATTCTTGTGGAAAGACAAGAATGCCAAAGATTGTTTTCCTAAATTTAAAATTTGGTCATAAGTTTCAATTTTTTTTGGTGTTTTAGAAAAGAAATCCGAGAACGGCCTTCCAAATGAAATAAAAAATACAGAAATACTAAAATATATATATAAAAATTTAACAACAGACGTATTAATGTACAAAGAGCTGCTTGTTTTGTAATAATTAGGGCTTCAGAGATTTTTTACCCATACTCCCTTCTACTATTTCATACCTTCATAATTACACCCAACAATAAGTTCTCAATATGCCTCAGTACGCAAAAACTACCTTACTCGACAATAAAAATTAATTACTCTGGACATTAATTATTGTGGAAAATTGATTAATACAGTTATTCATTTAAAAATTTATGTGAAAATTCTTATATTTATATGTTTAAGTTGCCAATAGTTCTGAATTCACAGACGGACACACAGACGAACATCTTTTCGAAAGTGTTTGACATGTGCCCAGGTAATCTTAAAACATGCTTTTCCATTACGATCTTGAAGTCGAAAAGTTATAGGAAAACTACACCCCATACTATACAAAAGTATGTATAAGAATCATTATTCTATAGTTTAATCAAATAAAAACTCCTACCCACAACGCAGTCCACGCCTTTTAATTGAAGTCTATATCAGGCCCAACCCTCTCGCTCTTCCAAGCCTTTTTTAAATCATCCATCCCACCTCGCACGTGTGGCCACTTTTTACGCCAACTTTATCTCTTCGTCCATTACTTAATACTTCACTTATTGATAATGGCTATCGTTGTAATTTGAATGACTTGCCCTCTTCGATAAGATTTGGCGCGGCTACAGGGCTTGGCGATAGAATTCAAAAGATTTAATTATCCCTTCGGCTTTGGCGGATTTATCACTTCCATGCGTCAAAAATATTCGTCTTTAGAATGGGATAGGTGTGGTATGAAGGATGTTGTTTATGGTAATATAGATAAAATTTGTGTGAAACATTTTTTCTTTGGTTAGGAATTAATTGCATGACGATAATCTATTATTAATGTTGAAAATATATTATTAATGTTAAAGTTTACTCATGGTTTGTACAGAGCCAATAAGTATTAATAACTGAAGATTTTTAATATTACCATTGAGAAAAATGCGTAAATATGCGTTTTCCTCGATAGGCCTCAATGTATTAGAACGTCGAATTTTCAAACACAGTATATCCAAAAAATTAATTATCCGAAATTAGGGAATTTTAAAAAAGAAAAAAATCGTTAAACTTTTGAATTCATTGAAATTAAAAGAAAAGTATATCTATCTATAGTTTAAATATACCTGCTATAATTCCGATGCTATGTTTTTTATGCAGCATTTTTTATGCAACGTTCTTTTTTTTATGGAACACTCTTTTTAATCAAATGTATACCCCCCCCCCACTCCCCCTACTGTTTTAAAGTACTTTTAATCTAAAATCTTATCTTCACCAAGTCCATTGTGTCTCTCTCTCGGCTCTATCATTCTCTCTTCCATAAATAAAATTTCATCTTCATGTCCATCTCTCTCTTTTCTATCATTTCTCTCTTCCATTATAAAATCTCATCTTTACCACATCCCCATTTATTGAGCGTCTCCCTCTTTATAATGTCTCTCTTCCAATATACAATAAACACCTCTAGCACGTATATACATACTCCTTGGAACATTTATTATATTTTGTGTTTTGGCAACGCATTGGAAAATGCGAGTTCGCATTCATAGAGCAATAAAACTTGAAGATTGACGAATTTCATCTAAATAATCCCTATGTTACGAAATTCCCAAGAGCAATCAGAAAATTAAAGGTGTCTGGAATTAGTTTACATTGAACATTTAATAAATGAAATAAAAAATATCTAAAATTGTATGTTCCACTTCAAATATGGAGAAAAAATGAATTATATTCTCAGCAGCTCAATGGATTTAACTTTGTGAGTTTTTCATAATACCGTCCGAGCAACTTATCCCTAATATCTGAATAATGAAGAAATTAGAAATTTTTAGACCCTTTCTTATTTTTTCTACTTACAAAACTCTTATTTCTTCTTTTATGCTGGCAAAGGGTCATTTAAGGGTGAGCGTCAGTAAATCTTCTGCCCTATCTGCGCTTTGTTAACTTTCGCGGCACACATTTTTCGGCAAAATTCTGCTCAAACAGTTGCGAAATATTTTCTGATAGATAAAATGCAATACTTAGATTATATTAAAACTAAATTTAATACCCAATAAAACATAGAATATATTTTTTATTTTAATTCAAAGTATTTTTGGTGCTGCCATCTGTTGTCGTAATTTAATTCATGCAGACTATTTTTATTTTTTAATGAACATTTTTAAATGTCTATTCCTTCTAATACGCTATTAAATACAACAACAGATCATATATAATAATGCCACAATCACGGAAACGTAATTGAACTTGGACTTGAACTTGAAGACAAAACTGCAGTCCTCAGTGATGTACATTCAGATATCCTTATCAAATTTATAGAATGAGAAATTACCTTTCCGTTATTGTGGCATTATTATATATGATCTGTTGTGGTATTTAATACTGTATTAGAAGGAATAAATATTTTAAAATGTTCATTAAAAAATAAAAATAATCGGTATGAACTAAAATACGACAACAGATGGCAGCACCAAAAATATTTTGGATTAAGATAAAAAATATATTTTATGTTTTATTGGGTATTAAATTTAGTTTTAATATAATCTAAGCATTGCATTTTATGTTTCAGAAAACATTTCGCAACTGTTTGAGCAGAATTTCGGCGAAAAATGTGTGCCGCGAAAGTTAACAAAGCGCGGATAGGGCAGAAGATTTACTGACGCTCACCCTTAAGCAATTGAGATATATTTATGCAGACTTATGTTAATACAAACTATTTTAGTACCATTTGCATGCATAAAAAGTTTAAACTATCAATTTTCTATAATTATTAAAACTGTTTTTCTTTTCCCGATAATTATCACGTTTCCTATTCAAAGAATATTATAAAAATATTAAATTTCAAATTATTTTGTTTGTTCAAGTTATGCAAATTTTTATAATTTTTATGTAATGCTTTTGTTACTTGTCCCCCACTTGTCAGCAACAGTGATAGAACAAGCCAGAAGTCATAAGACAGAAGCCATAAGACAGAAGTCATAAGACAGAAGTCATGGTATAGGAGGAGCGGTTGTCTCTTCTGCTGAACATAAAAACCCAAGCATACTATGGTAGAAGTCTGCCCAATAATACCACACAATTTAGGTTGGAACCCAGTAGGGGTAGCATCCCCGGGGACTGTACCCTACTTTCCTTGTCCGTCAACCCTCGGAAGGACTTTCCGATCTACAGATTTAACGTACCCATACTCTGCATTTCCGCGTATAGACACGGGGATATTTTTGGACTGGGAGAGGATCGAGCACTGGTCTTCATTGTGCTATCCTCTCGAATTAATCACTAGGCTATCCCAGTCCTCATCAATTATCTATATATAAAATTTAATGTCGATACGTGCATTCGTTCGTGAGATATTGTATTCACACTTTACTCACACACTCTCATCCTTTTAAAATTGTTCGAAACATGATTAGGATACTCAGAACAGAACATATTTTCGTCAGTACTTCGAATTCTCCAATTTTCGAAAAATTAGTATTCTTCCTATGCTATGAGAAAGTAAAAATAATAAATAAATAAATCTAACAAAATATTTTGCAAGCGAATTTAGTGCAAATAAGACGGCTTATCCGAAATATACACTGCCCTCCAACAATTAAGCACGAAATATAGTAAATCTGACATAATTTAAAAAGTACTGCTTTCATTGACTCCAAATGTAACAGGAATAACATTTGAGTAATATATTTATGAGTATAATGAAAAATTAAATAAAGTATATTTTTCCTTTTTGAGTGATTACTTTGCACATAGTACATTTGGAAAAAAAATTGCATGCTATACAAAACTAACGAAACAAGACATAATATGGGATATGACCTCCCCTATAGCTTTGACGCAAGCTTCGCATCAACGTTTCATCCCGCCAATCAGGTGATCCAGGGCAGCAGAGAGCAATGACTGCTCTTCCTGTAGAAGGCCAGTTTTCAGTTTCTGGAAAGTAATTTTATGGGGTAGACTGACAACATATCTTCCAAAGGCAGATTTTCGATGGGACTGAGGTCCAAAGAATACTATGTTCACTGCATACAAGCAATAACTTCGATCTCAACTCAAGGTACAACCCACCAAAAAAATAATCTGGATCCACTGCTGCAGCGTAGAGTCTCACGAAGGATTCAAGGACTTTATTCCTATACTTTTATACCATCACAGTACCCCCTGTGAACGCGTGCTGGTCGGGGCGATATCCCCCAAAAATCCATACCATCACACTACCACCTCTAAAAGCGTGATATTAAAAAAATTATTAGACCGAGTGGGTTGTTCCTTGTTCTCTCCAGACTCTTACACATTGATTGTCTGAATAAGTAGCAAATTGTGATTTATCAGTGAAGAGCATATTGGACCATTGCTCTTCTGTCCAAATTGCATGCTGATGACACCACTTTCATCGTGCTCCTTTTGCTTAGCGCTCAAAGGGATACAGACTCATGATACCTGGGAATAGCATCCTTTTACATGTAGCTTCGACTTTCCTATTGTTGTGGTAGTCATTGATCGGAAAGCTTGTACGGTCGCTCGGAGATTGCGCTTGGCCAGTAATGCAATGTAGTGGTCGTCAGAGAATTTAGTAGTCAAAAGTTCCCAGTTGTTTGGAATTGTTTCCATAAAGGAGAAACGAAAGAATAGTCCACAGAAAAGAACTTGAATCATTAAATTTTTTACTATTGTTTGTATAAAAATAATCTTCTATTAACTAGCTTTTGCGATGCGCGTATTATCTTAATTACATCTATGCCAATAAATTACCAGTTTACTGCCGTTAAAAGTGGTACACCTGATTGATAAAACTTTTATATATCTTATGACAGATGACACAATTTTTCAAAAAAGCTACCACCTGAAAATACAGATAATATAAATAGAGATAATATAATACTGAAAATTTTCCGCTATGTTTTTATGGAGAATATTCTCTTTTTTTTTTTTTTTTCTAATTAATTTGAAAATGGAATGTAATACTTTTTCCAAACTATTTTTCTGAAAAGCAAGTAGCTTTACAAGAAGTTTTTGATCATTGAGATTTTTAATGTTTGAAAAGGAAAATAAAGGATGGCGGGATACAAATGTGCGTATGTGTGCTTTATTTTAAAGAAAATAATGGATAACAACCAAAATGGGTACAAGTTACATTTTACTCATTCTCAATTAAAAAGCAAATGCAATTTTAAGAAGCCTATACTTTCAGTATTAAAAAAAATGGAATGATTTCACAAGCTCTGCTGAGGAAAAAATGCTTTAATAGCACTAAATCTGCGCTTAACATATCTTGACAATTGTCTCTTCTTTCTCATGATACTTACTTGTTCAATTACAAGCAGGTATTTTTAAAAAAATTTTTAATATTATATAAAATAATTTATTTTTAAACCGGCTTAATTACAAGCATTTTTTAAATTTATTTTTGTCGTATATAATATGTTTTTATATATTTAATAATTTACTTTATACATATAATAAACTAGTAATTTACTATTTATTTTTATTATTTTTTTAAGAAAATGGCAGACTGTTTCCCTTTGAATTATCAGTAGTTATTTAAAAAAATGGAATATAATATTTAATGTGTTTTTTAATTATATTCGGATTTTGAATTTTTTTAAATATTATTTCATAATCTACTTTTTATACCTGTAATAAACAGTAAATTATTTATGATTCTGATAAGGTTTATATTATTTCTCATGCTATTTCTTTTGTGCAGTGCTTTAAAATTGGAATTTTGAAGATTAAAAATACATTATTATAGATGAAATAGAATTTTTATAAGTTATCAAAAGCAAAAGTATTTAAAGAAAATAATAAATTGTAGCTGCTAACTGCAGCATATATCTAGAATAAATTTTCATGCATAGATTTTTTTTATATTTTACTAGATTTAAACCTTCTTTTTGCCTTGTTATATAATATATGTTTGACTGTAGTTATAACATAAGAATAAATACTTTTGAAAGTCACTAAACATATTATTCCAGCTGAAATGTAATATTCTGCTGCTGAAATTACATTTTAACTGCAGAAGATAGAATTTTCTGCAGCTGAAATGTAATTTTCTCGCTGCAGAAAATTTTCCATTTAAAAATTTTCCGGAAAAATTCCTTTTTCCATAATGCACAACAAATAAACAGAAGATAGAATGTTCTACAGAACCAAGTTAAGCAGAATTATTATTAACTGAGAATTTTCAAAAGGATTGTTCAGCATTTTATAACATTAATATGTTACTTTTTATATATAAAAAATATATACATCTTTGTTAAAATGTGCCAAAAGTAATACAAAATACAAGTTTCTACAATAATCTGTAATTTAACTAAAATTTATAATTAGTATGTTATATATTTTCATAAGCAGTATTTAATTTTTATAATTAAAAATGAATGTTAATAAAAATATGTGGGTTTTTTTCATTAAAATAAAAAGTATCAAAATTGTATAAAATAATTTCCCTTTGCTAATTATAAAATCTTTCCTCGTAGTGATGCTTTCAGACTCATTCTACCCCCAAGCCAAGCCTCTTCTTACTTTGTGTTTTTCAAAATATGGTAATATTAATTATGCTAGAATTTCCGAAATGGGTTCAACAATCGAATGGGAGTTTATAGTACCAGATACCGTTCAGTCAATGTGGACCAAGTAGGGAACAATATCAGTTCTGAAATGAGGAATTATGATCCCTAATTCTGTGAATTTAGCCAATGTTGATTATGAATCCTTAGTCCTCACTCGGCTACTCAGTACTTGATACGTAATAATCGAAAAATCGCAAAAAGAATCAATCCTAATTCTTCGAGGAACAAAAATTGTTAATTGATCAATTTTCCAATAAAATCTTACACAAATAAGTTTATTGATTTAAAAGAAAAAAAATTGGATCAATGATTTAAATTATTCTTATTTTCCGGTTATTACTTTTCTGTTGTTAGGGATGCAGTGTGGGTATGGCCAGTGGCCACCCCCACCATTGTATCGACTGTAAAAGCAGTTCAGTGAACAGGGCGTTTTTTGAAGGAGGTTGGTGTGTGTGTGGAGGGGGGGGGGGAGAGCATTCTCATTTTGTAACATTTTGTTTTCTTTGTTGCGAACTATATCACAAGTTTCAATACGATTCCGTAGTAATTTTCTTAAGGGTGAGCGTCAGTAAATTTTCTGCCCTATCCGCGCTTTGTTAACTTTCGCGGCACACATATTTTGCCGAAATTCTGCTCAAATAGTTGCGAAATATTTTCTGAAAAATAAAATGCAATGCTTAGATTATATTAAAACTAAATTTAATGCCCCAAAAAACATAGAATACATTTTTTATTTTAATCCAAATATTTTTGATGCTGCCATCTGTTGTCGTAATTAAATTCATACCGATTATTTTTATTTTTTAATGAACATTTTTAAATATCTATTCCTTCTAATACAGTATTAAATACAACAACAGATCATATATAATAATGCCACAATCACGGAAAGGTAATTTATCATTCTATAAATCTGATAAGGGATCTGAATGTATATCACTGAGGACTGCAGTTTTATCTTCAAGTTCCTTTGTCTTCAAGTCCAAGTTCAATTCCGTTTCCGTGATTATGGCATTATATATGATCTGTTGTTGTATTTAATAGCGTATTAGAAGCAATAGACATTTAAAAATGTTCATTAAAAAATAAAAATAGTCGGTATGAATTAAATTACGACAACAGATGGCAGCACCAAAAATATTTTAAATTAAAATAAAACATATATTCTATGTTTTATTGGGTATTAAATTTAGTTTTAATATAATCTAAGCATAGCATTTTATCTATAAAACAATATTTCGCAACTGTTTGAGCAGAATTTCGGCGAAATATGTGTGCCGCGAAAGTTAACACAGCGCGGATAGGGCAGAAAATTTACTGACGCTCACCCTTAATAGCTCAAAAAAAAAAGATTGAAAATTATTCATCGTTTTTAGCTATAATGGAGCCCATCATATTACGCTTTGTCAGAATGTAACGTTTATTTAAGTCCAATTGCAGTGGTGATATTATAAAGTGATACAGAATGTTTTATTATTATTATTTTTCTATTTCGCGGATTTGAGGACATTTGGCTATGTTGCCAAAAGAGTAAGTTGTATTCAAGAACGCTTCAGGCACAATGTCTTTCATTTTGATCTTTAAATTTTTTTACTCACACTATTGTATTAAAGAAAATATTCGTTTCCCGAAAATTGTGTGTGTGTGTGTATGTGAAGATTGAATACGATAACTCAAAAATGAATGCACCTACCGCTATCCAATTTTTATGAGTAGATACAATCTCTGAGTAGCTAGAACTAGATAGAATTTCTTTTTAATTGTCATGATTAGAACTCGAATGATTTGAATGTTACGGTTTTTATAGCATTATTTCCTATGGAAAACAATGATAATTCTGGGAACAATGATGGTAGCATATAATCGATGGGCGAAAATGATAATTTGAAATGAATGTTAACGGTTTCAAAATAGTTTATATTAAAACAGATAAATCAAATGTATCCTATTTGTCCGAATCACATGCCAACTTCATAAAAGAATTTGAAAGAATTTTGAAGAATTTTTCGAAATATTTTGAAAGAATAACATAAAAACTGAAATAGATAAATTCTCCCTTTCTTTTGATTAAGATTTTGACGCAATGAAATTGAACTCCATGATTGCATAGGAATGTTGAAGGAATACTCAACATTCAATAATTTTCGGGTATTTTAAGTAAATTAAATTGACTTTTTAAACATTAGAAAGGGCCCAAAGATATTATTGGAGGTCGGCTCTCTCTAGATCCCTTCCCCTAAGAAGTCTCTTCCCCCATGCAAGAAGTTTGCTATAACGAATTCAGAAGTAGCATGTTCCGTGTCTCCGAACATGGGTACGAATGTAAATAAACAGCCTGCGTAGTAGAATGCGCAGAAAAGTAAGGGCATTTTTTTTTTTTTTACCACAGCGGGTAGAATCTTCTCATCTGGTCATGTTCCGCACCCTTTCAAAATTGGTCAAGTTTCTCGGATCTTCAAAAAAAAAAAGGTGATACTCAGCATATTCTAAACTATAGACCTATTATTGTTTTGACTGTTTTTGCTAAGGTTTTTGAAAAATTACTCTGTGTTAGACTTATTCTTCTTCGGCCCAGACTGTGCAGCCTGCCAACTAGGCAAAAGGCATCTTAATGCGCAGCTGGGAAAATAAAATACAACAAAATCTAAACAGCAAAAAGCCCCAACTGAAGCAGAAACATATTAATACCACATACAATTAAAGTTCATACAAAAAGAAAAAAACTCAAAATACAGAAAATGGTCGAACAGGCCAAAAAACTGGCCAAATAAACATCAACTTAAGATAACATAATTTTTTCATGTTATAAATAATCAATAAATGATAACCAATACACCCATTAATATCAACATAAATACAATTTAATTGTTGAATTTCTTGATAAAAAGAACATTATTCATCTCAACCAATTTGGATTTCGAAAACGAAAATAAACTGAACTTGCAATTTTAACCGCCCTAAATACTATATACAGTGCAATCTTGATATTAAACATTCGGTTCTCGGTATTTTTTTTTAATTTTTATTTATTGAAAACTTTTGATACTAATCATCACCAACGTCTCTTATCAAAACTTGATTGCATTGGTATTAGAGATATTACTAATATTTTATTCAAAAACTACTTAACTGATGGTAAATAATTCGTCCAGTTACAAAACGTACGCTTTAGCTATGAAGCTATCCTCACTGGTGTCCCTCAAGGCAGAATCTTAGGTCCAATTTCAGTTTTTTATTTACATAACTGATATCTCCTATGTTCCTTCTTGTGATTCCAAAATAATTTTTACTGTTGATACAAGCTTATTTTTTGTTGATGAAAATATTCAAACTCTTGTCAATCAAGTAAATTCTCAAATCCATAACTTTATAGGCTGGTTTGATCAAAATTTCTTAACCTTAAATATTGGTAAAACTAAGCGTGTTCTTTTTGATAAGAAAGAATCTGCTCGTGATATAAATTATATTTATATAAATGACTCCCGTATTCTTTTTTCTTCTGAAGTTAAGTTCTTGGGCGTGATTTTACAAAATGACTTAAAATGAAATTAACGCACAGGTTGACCATATTTGTAATAAAGTAAGAAAAGACATTGGATTAGTTAAAACTAAGTTATCTCTTTTGCTTGAAACTGTTTATACTCTATTACTCTATTACAGTTTAAATTTTCCTCATCTGTCTTCTTGTAATCTTGTTTGGGAAAACACTACTTCCAGAAATATAAACAAACTTCGCATTCTGCAAAATAAGTATATATGGTTCCTTAAAGATTCCTTTGATTTGAATATTCATCACCATGATATTTGTTCTTGCTGCACATTTTGCCCGCCACTAAGATTTTCCCCTATCGCTTCGCTTTGTTTATGTTTCAACCTATTCATCATAATCAGTTTGTAGTTGCATCATCATCAGCATTGTAGTTGCTTTTTTGCTAATTTTCACGATCATACTTATAATACTCGAAATAAAAATCAACTGTTACCTCCCTTTTCTCGTACAAATAGCTCATACCTAAATATCAATTCTGATTATGGAATTTTTATGAAATTATGGAATTATTTTCTACTTTTCTTAAAATCACTGAACCAAGAAAATAGTTTTAAGAAGTACTTAAAGATGTTTCTGTTACAGGTACTACTTGTACTTCTGTATACTACTTGTATTTCTGCTAATTATTTCTGTTTATTTTGCTATGGCTTTTGTTCTGCCACTGACCATTGTTTTAATGCTAGCTTGTTGCCAATTTGGTTGAGGGCTGTGGACCAGTCAGACCCATCTAAAGCGCCTTTTCGCGCAACTCCTTGTCCACTGTTATGCATTTACTTATAGGTAGAAATTGTATGTATTGTGTATATTGTGTGACAAAATAAAGTTTATTTATTATTATTATTTATATAATGGTAAATTAACAATGATGGTATATAAAAATTAAAACTAGACCCACTAAAAATCAAAATTTTTCTTTGCGATGAAAATAAATTGTTTAGAATACTTGAGTAACAAAATATATTTAAACATTTCATTTGTTAAAGTGCACTTTTAGTCATTTCAAGTGAATATACGCAATTACACATTTTTACCATTGCTAGCTAACGTTCTGAAGATGTATACATTTACTAACATATTCTTCTGTGTATATGCAAGCGAGAAGGGAAAGGTACACAAATAAATTTCTTAAAAGAACTTGTGTATATATTTTATTGAAAGTTAATAATTTACTTACAAGTAAATTAAAAATGTCTATGAAAGAAGATACATATAGATACTTCCTACTAAATTAGAGGCTAGGCTAAACAATTGCAAATTTCAAAAATAGCCGTTTTTAATGCAGAAATAATTAAATTTCCATACTGCTAACATACGAGTATTTTGTTTTAGAAACATAGGGGCAAGTGACGTCATGCGCCCATGCTCTATTGTTTCGTTCATCTCCAACGTGGCCCCCGTCACGTCTGCCTCGTGTAATTTCAGAAATCAACCACAAAAATCACTCAATCCAAACGCACTTGGCGATCACAAAAAGTCCGCTGCCGCCGCCAAGAAGGAGAAGAATTTTAAAAGGAGGCATAATTCTTTCCACGGCCAAATAAATAAAGCGTTTTTGCATAATGGGGCCTGACCTGTGAATCAGAAAGTGCGGCTAATCGGGGCCCGGACTTCGCTATTGGCCAGATGGCGCACCGCCCAGGCTGCCCGCGCTAAGTGCTTTTCCGTGTAGGCCCGCTTTTTACGAGCGCCCGTCTCCCACACCAATTACGGCAGGGATCCGAGCTTGTTTTTTTTTTTTTTTTTTCTACTCAGCTGTCTGAAGGAAAATTTCTTTATTTTTTATAAGTTTTTTTTTACGTGCGATTTTTTTTTTCGCGAATTTCGAGCTATCCTTACAAATGGATAAGGTTGCGGCGGGTATGTAAATATTCATTCTTTTTGACATCGTTCTGAATGATTTAGGATAAAACGAAGGGAGTCTACGAAGAGACGGAGGGAGTCTTCGGAAGTGAAAAATTAGTTTCATTTAATTAATTGACAGACCTCGCGGTGAATATATTAGACAGGCATTACGATTTGTGCTTCAAATGGCCAATCGTATTTCAGGAATAAATTTACAGTATATATATATTTTAAATATACTGATATATAAGAAATAATTCTGACTCTTTTCAAGTCATTGTTAGGTATAATGTATCCCGTTTTGATTTGATAATAAATTGCTGAATAGAAAAGCAGTATTGATATTTTAAAAATAAATGTAATATATCTACCAAATATATATATATAAAAAAAATTATTAAATATTTGCAAAAAAGCTTTTGACTTGAGGTTGTAAAATACTTATAAAAATCTAACTCATTAAATACATTTATATAAAGAACAAAAGATTAACAGAAGTTTTACTAGTTTATGTGTCATTTTCTAGAAATACGCAAAGGGGTCATTTGAAGTATGCGCGGAAAACTATCAAGAAGAAATTGATGTCCAGATGTAGTATTTGAAACTAAATTGATTTCTTTCATTGAGACTGCGGGATAAAAGAAATAAAATTTTTATTTTGAGCTCCAGAAATCTACCGACTGTTAACATCTCAACATTTTTTTAGAACAACTTGTAACAATTCTTTCCATTGGAGATACTTGCCTGGATTACCCATATTGACATAGTTTACAGTGATTTTCTTTTTTATTGTAGAAGAGTTAAAAAATTATTACCAATATTGGGGGGACGGCGGTTACAATTATAAGATGTGTACAGTCAACAGGTATGATTGAAACAAGAAAGATCAATCATGCTTAAAGCATTGATTATGAAACACTTTCCAACTTCAATGCAATTTTATTTACACAAGTCTAAAATGCAATACATTCCGCGGTAATATTTTGAAACTTATCACAATACTGCATTAATTTATTATATTTGAAAACTTAAACCTTCATCGAAAAAAATGAACTTCATTCAAATGACGGCATTGAAATATAAATTGCCTGGTTTAAACATCTCTAAAATGTTATACATTCCTCGGTAATAGTTTCAGAATTATCATAATACTACGATAATTTATTATATTTGAAAACTTCATCGAAAACAACTGAAATTAATTCAAATGACGTCATAGAAAAAATAACACGCCTGGATCTCTCTATAAAAACAGAATTTCATTCATAACTTTCTCCCATTCATTTCATTCATCACAATACTATAATAATTTATTTTATTTAAACATTTTGTTTAAGACCATGGAGCTACAAAAAATTAAACTCTATGCTTGAAACTTCATCGAAAAAAATCGTCCTTCTCTTTATGAAATCAATTAATATTTCATTCATATCAGCCATGCAGACTCCATAGACTAAATTATTTTGTGTTAAAAAAATACAGGAATTCTAATACAACTCATTCTATATATTTTGCTGTTTACATTTTACATAGGTGAAAAATAGGCTTAGTTGTAGAAATAATCAAATTTAGATGAGCATTTAAACTCAAATATATTGTCATTGCGTTGTTTCAGTATGTAGATGCACAGAATTTAAGCAAAAATAAAGTAGTTTTAGGACGGATACAACACTCAATATGAATTAAAAAGAATTTTAAAAAATCACGATTTTGAAACAAGATGGATGCCATATATCATTTTGAAGTGTGTCATGTGATCGTTTCATATAAGAGGTGCAATTATTATTTTAATTTTTATTTAAAAACTACTGAATATATTTCGCTGAATTTTTTTTTATATATTTTATGGAGCAATTTGAATATTACCTAAAATTTTCAAAGCAATTTGTGAATTTTAAATCCGCTTAAAAAATGTTTGAAAAATTATGTCCCATAGGGCTCAATGTATTTCATTTTTTCGATCCGGGTTCAATCCAAAACTAATCGGGTGATATTATTCATTTATGTTCCCATAGGTTCTACAGATCGTCTGAACAACATACTAAAATTTAATTTTGATTAAATCATTTTTACGGCTGTTATCGTGTTAACGGACAGACAGACAGACAGACAGAATGAACAAAGTCATAAACACTTTTCAACTTTGTTGTAAAGTGTTAAAAATAGTCGGGGATGACTTTCGTTTGTCTCATCATCACGGGAAAATATGCACCGAATTTAATTAAATTTTGTGGGTAGCTTTAAAATAGCCCCCACCCCCTCTCCTCCATAAATTTAGTCCAAGTTTCGAATTTCTAAGATCAGGGGTTATTGAGATATTAATGGAAAACGAAACTTTTTTCTAGGAGCTCTACTCTCTAACTCCATGATTCTTAACGAAAAAGGTTGGAAATCGTTTGAAATGTGAAAGTCAACTAAATCTCATAATAGAGTTTTGTGGGAGTTTATTGAACGTATTAGTCACTTTTGAAAATCGCAGGTTTGAAATAAGAATTTAAATGGAAACTCAATCACCTTGGTTTAATTTTCACAGGCTTACTCAACAAATGTTATTAATTTGAGTAGTAAATAAATGAATATAAAAATATCTATCTATCTATATATATATATAAAGATGAAAAGTATGTATGTATGTATGATCCAATAGATCTGATTGGCCAAAAAGTGGCCAATCAGATCCATTTTTTTTTCTTACATAATGCAATGAATTTACTTCTTTCACAGTGAAAAAACAATGTATAAGATTCACGGCCCTATAAGTTCCGATGTAATTTTTATCAGAGTTGTGCATCGTAAATACCGATCAACGATAAGTAATCGCTGCTAGTACCTTATAAACTATAAAATACAGACATAAATAGTTGAAAACAAAAATGTATACTAAGAATTCTAGTTCCTAGATTAATAATGTGTTTTTACAAAGCTATTATTGCTTTAGGGGAATCGCCTTATTAATTTCAAGACGATTGAACATTTTACGATTTTCAGATTTGTGATGCTTATATCTCGGAAACTAAAAAGGCTAGCTATGACCTATAAGTTGTAATTTGTAGCTCTATAAAAGCTCTATAAGGATATATAATTGGATTTTGGATAGCTGCTTTAATTTTTGTAACAGTGTGGTCACAATTTCAATACTTCAATATTTTGAACTATTTTGAAAGAATGGCTCTAATTTAAATATTTTAATATTTTAAACTGTTTTACAAACGTCTAAAGAAGACCCTCCCCCCTCTCCAAAAAAAAAATATATGTTATTCACGCAAAATCCTTTTGATTCCATCCGACTAGAGCCACTGCCGATTCCCCTCCCCCCCCCCCCCTTTTTTTTAATAAACTTATTGACTCAAGATTGGGTCCAAAATATTTTGACAGTGGGGTCAAGATAAGGCGAAATAAATGTTTTATCGATTTGATCGAATTGTTATATTCAGTTAAAATTACTAATATCTAATAGTAGCATTATGTAAGTACATACATGATCGTACACAACTTCATTTAATAGCCTTAATGAAATACAAGTAATATTTATTTTATTTGAAAACATTTCATTTGCAAAGAAAAGAAATTGCTATTTCACCTTCCAAATATTTAAGCTACAGCTTCCGATTGTGTTTGAATGCATATATGTTCAATGGATCTTTAAGATAACTTTCCTGATCACGTTAAATGCTAAGCATAACTAAACCATTTATCCTTTCTTTTCTCATACTTGAACTCAAATAAGTTTTTACCCACTTCGATGTTGAGGAGGAGCGTTAACTGATCCATAGAGTGGTCTATATGTTAGAAGTCTATGTTACAGATAACAGGGGGTCAGTTGACCCCATAGGCGCCGACTTGAAAAAATTATTGGTGGTTCCGCAAATTTTAAATCAAATGACCCATGCATTTTTCAAAGGATTTAAGTCTAATTTTAATTTAATTTTGTTAGATTATCTGGAACAATGACATGCCTGAAATGCTAAAAAGAAGCAAATTATAGTAAAGAACAGAAACATTATTTTTTTCTCTAGGCAATTATTTATTTCATTTATTTTGCTTGTGAAATATTATTGTATACAATATACAGATACTGTGTGAATTTATAATTCAATTATTTGTATAAAAGTAACAATACTATGTAAAATTTATTTTTAGGTGCTTTTACTAACGTTAAAAATGTCAACAAATTTTTTTAAAAATCATTTCCCAGTTAAAATCTTGTATCCCACTAAATAAGCACATTAATATTCAGGGTTCGAGGAACCCACAACAAAATTATTGGAGGTTCAAAAAGTGTCTAGAACCACGAAGTCGGCGCCACTGACTGACCATTTGGCACTCCCCTGAAACAAACCCTGCGAGATTTTGTGCAATAGTTTCAATAAGATGGATTGACATAATCGTGACTGATGTATCCCGAATGCAATGAAATTCGAAATACAAAATTATCTTATAATGAAAGCTACAAAAATTGTTAAAAATCATATGATTAAGATTTCATTAAAGTAATTAAGATTTCATTGATCGAGTAATGGAATAATTATAAATTATTTCATTGATTAGTTAGTACTTATAAATTTCAATCCATTGGTATTGCATATAATGCTAATCTTGCAAGCTAGATTTCGCAAAGGGAGGATGTATGACCAAATGGGGGAGGGGGTAACATTGCGGCATTTCAAATATGGAGTCTAAAAGATAATTATTGTAATTTTCTCGCCAATAGGGATTTCGGGCGGCACAGGAAATATATCTACGCTTATGGTATTAATTAATGGCATATAATGCTTTATTAATCACAGTGGTGTCATACTAATTTTTAGCAGCAGGTTTCCATCCAAATTGGAAGCGACATGTTCTGGATTATTTGTTGCAGATTTAAAGGGATCACATGAAATGTATAAAAAATTTTAATTTTCTTATTACCAAAATATATATTCCAGATAATTAACAACCAGTTTCGAAATCCGCTGATATTTTAACAATCGGTTTTCACAACGCGGTGAAAACCTGATGAATGGTACAATTAGTCCCATGGAAATCGATCGTGGGCCCTGGGACTAGCGTAGATATCGGATAGATATCCTATATAATCCTAACCTATATATCCTCTTTAAGATATCTACGAGATATCCTAAAGCACTTCTCCACGACCCTCCAATCCTCCGGCCGCCCAATAAACTGCTCTATGTCCTAGGATGAGCTGGTCGGCCTGGGCTTTCGACGACCCTCCAATCCTGGTTGTATATATTTCCCTCTAGATGCAGTCAGCCCCCTCTCGTCGGTCATGGATACCACTGATTAAACAATGATAATTAATGTTTAGTATAATTGTCGATATTTTTAGTGATTACTGTTAAGTCGAGATTAATTAATGAATAATAATGTAAAATAAAATATTTTGAACTTCCTTCCAAAACACTGTTGAATATGCTGGGATTTGGGGGATGCATTGAAGAAGCAATAAAATTTCAAGAGCATGTATCACTCCTTCATTTCATCCGCACCCTTTTGCACGAGAATCACTTCCTGCAACTTCGGAAAGTCTCGCCCAAGAAAAGTGATGACAGAACAGTCCATCATGTGAGGAGATCCCTGGAGTGGAGATCATTCCGAGATCTTGGGATCATTTCAAGACCCCGGTGATTGTCTCGGCGCCACACCCCGACCCGACAACCACCCTCATATGTTTTATCATTCCATGCAATCGTCTTCTTGGGTGCCACTGCCACAAGAAATTTACGACAGGGTAGTTAACCCCTTTTGGAATGGGTTTTTGACGCGACAATAGGGTGGGTGTAGCTGGAATGCAGAAAAAAGTATTTAGTTTCTTGTGGTTTCTTTTTGTCCATTTTTGCTCTGAAAAAGTATCGGATTTCGGTAAATGTTTCAGGGTTGAATGTCAAGTGAAAATGAAGTCTATGTTTAATAGTTCGATAAAAATTTCGATATGTATTTAGTGTACATGTTTAAACCACTAAAAATTTTTCTTAGCATTTTAGTTGAAATCGGCAAACTATTTTAGCAATTATTTTTTTTTTTAATTTTCTTTAGCGAAAATGTATGTCAGCATTAAATTTATTCTTAATGTCTGTATGAAATAAATAAAATATTTTTTTGTCTACAAATTACGAAAATAAATTTAAAACTTCATATTGCATTGAAATATTTTTTTTACTAAAATATAAAACTATCTTGGAGAAAGTGTGTGTGTGTGTGTGTGTATGCGTGGGAGGGGGGGGGGGGGTTCGAGGGGGTTACATTATTTAATGCTCATTTCTTGAACTAAACATTTTTTGCAATTATTTTGTAATTGTCATTTGTTTTTTATGCTTATCATCAACAAAATAAAAACTAATTTACATTCAAAAGTTTCTTTAGATAAAAATCGTAGCGTAAAAAGTGTAGAAGTGTGCAGTATTACTGTAGTAAATTTATTTCAACCATGTTCTTGTCAGCTTGGTAATGTAAGAAATCGCAAGTTGAAACTAGTGATAGTGAATTCCATGCACCTATTCTTATTCTATTTTAATTTTTATGATTATTTTAAACTCATTTTTCTTGAAATGTACATATTATCAAGAGTCCTAGGAAGGATGCAGGGTTCATAATGAATTTCACTCTTTAGCTAAAATTGCAGAAAATATTTTAGCCAAATGAGATTTCTTTTTGTGAAATGATAAAAAGCTTACACAGTTTAAACTCATATTGAATCCCTTGCTACGCTCGTTACATTACGTTTTCGACGTATGCACATTGAAATGTTAAAAGTAAAAACATACATTTTCATCCATCAAATTCAGTGGCATAGCTAAGAAGTTAGGGTTTCATATCCCCTCCCATCCCCTCTTTCTACACAATTACATTAGTTTTCCATTTGGTCCACATTGGCTAAATAATATCGACCACTACAAATCTAAATTCGACCCACCCCCCATAGACGTAAAAGATACTATATGTACATACTATATATAGTATACACTATACTATATATATACTATATATAGGGGAGACCGGGGTAAGATGACGAGCTGGGCAAGATGACGAATCACAGTTTTAACGACTTTATTCTTAGGTGGCAGCACTTGACTGGCATGGGAACAATCCCCTGTATCAGAGCAACTAATCGCATGCGGAAGTCCCCATTCTTGCTACACGTACAATTTATATTCTTAGTCAAACTTTATTAATGGCCGTAAAACTATTTTCGACTTGTACTAAATAAGCTTAAGCTACTTAAAGGTAAGTCATAAAATTCTGATATAATTTATGGTTACACTTTATAGTATTAAATACTCAGCTAATCTATCATAGTTTTAATCTGATGCATAGTTCACTGTACACCAGCCATGTTGTTTCATTTAGTCATTCGGGGCAAGATGACGAAGTTCGGCGGGGGCAAGTGACGAAGTTCGTCATCTTCCACAAAGGAAAAGCACGCTTATTTCTTTAGGTGATAATGATAGCGACACTGAAAGTGTAGATAATCCCAACTGTGAACAAATTCCGAGATCAAGATGCCCCCCTCTTCCATCAATATTTAACTTTAAATCCTTACCGCAAGTTAAAAGATCAACAAAAAAGGCAAGAAAAGTATCAACCAGTGTTTTAACAAGTTCACTAATAAGAAATGTGTTGCTTGAGAAACCAAATTCAAAGAATGAAATGGAAAAAAAGAAAACACAGAGAAATGAGAAGAAAATTGCTAAATAATTGCGTTTCGAGGTAAGCGCAGATCAAAAGAGCAAAGATATTGACTGCCCAGCTTGTGATGAACTTTATATTGATCCATCCGACTAAGACTGGATACTGTGCTTGCTCTCAAGGTGGCATGAAAACTGCACTGGATACGAAGGAAGGAAATTAATTAGTGACATTTGTAAATAACATTATTCATTAATGATTGTACACCTTTAAACTCTATTAGTGTTTTGCACGTTCTTTAAATACCTCAAACGTCTTGTTAGGTCAAAATTTGCGAGTTATCATCTTGCCCCAGAACTGCGGCAAGATGATATTTTGACAATATGTTAAAGCATATTTTTGTATGGTTTAATTTGGGCGATTATCCGATATAATTTTTTTTTAATTAATAATGGAGCGTATGAATAATTTATTTATGTTGCAAAAAATATGCATTATAAGTTTTAAGAATTAAAAAAAAATTAAATTCGTTAACATCGTCGTCTTACCCCGGTCTCCCCTACATTCTATTTATGTTTATGATCCACGCTTTCCTTTAACACGCGATCCTGGCTACACTTCTGCATAAATTGATCAAATTGGGGGTATAAATCTATGTAATAGTATGTAAAATATGTCTTCATAAATTTATGATTAATAGATGACTCTTATGGTTTTTTAAAGAAAAACTTGTTTGACTTCACTTTCTAATGCGCGAGTATAATGATGCAAAAAAATCTGCGGGAAACAATAGTACAATAGAGCCAAACGTCTTGCAAAATCAAAATACTTCAAAATATAAAAATATCGAAATTATAACTATAATTTGAAAATTAAGAACTCGTTCAAAAATCCAATTATATACTCTTGTAGGACTTTCAAAGGGCTACATTTTATTCGCTTGCTGTTCATAATCAACAAAAATATCAAAATTATAGTGACCTTATCAAAATTGTTCAAATTATTAAAATATCGAAATTATAACCACACTATTTAGGAAACTAATAATCCGATCTAAAATCCAATTATATATCCTAATAAGAGTTTTAAAGACCTTCAAATTATTCTTTTGCTATATTTAGCTAGCACCTTTAGTTTAAGATATAAATAAACATTGCAAACTTAAAAAAAGAATTATTTTCAATCCTCTTCAACTTGACAAGACGATTGAACAAAAACTATATGAGCTTTGTAAAAACAACATATTGAGAAACAGGATTTTTTACTGAACATTTTTATTGCTTATTGGTTATATCTATCTTTTATAGTTTAGAAGATATTTAGAATTAAAGTCAACAGAGTGAACAGAACGAAGCAATAATTCGCTCAAATAAGATTTTTTTTTTTAAAGAGGGGGGGGGGAGTTCAAAGTGATTTTTATGTCAAAAATCCATGTTATAGATTACATTTCAAAACGCATAATATTCATGTCGTGCACAATTAATATTCTATTATACTATTTTTCGATTGGCAACTTATACACAAACAACCGCTGACAAACGCTGGTACTCAAAGTTAAAAAGTTGAAAAGGTAAAAAGAAACACAATTAAACATTATCCAGGAATGCAACTTAGGGAAAGTCATGTGCTGCCCACATTACATTTTTTTAATGTCAAAAATTACTACCTTTACACTACGCAAAAATGTCATCTTTGAATTTAGATGCAAACAATATTCAAATATTTCAACTTCACAACTTTTAATTTCATTTAATATTGTATATTAAATGAAATAAATGTTTGCATATTAATCTTTTGTGGTGACACATTTTACTTTCCCTGCAATACATGGTAATGTATAGGGAAAGTATTGGAATCATACCGAAAATCACAACTCGAGTTTTCGACGGATCTACACGTTTCGAGACCCCTAGAATACGAAAAAACCATTTTTAGCGTGACGTCTGTGCGTGTGTCTGTCTGTCTGTGTGTCTGTCTGTCTGTCTGTGTGTCTGTCTGTGTGTCTGTCTGTCTGTGCAGATTTTGTATCCACTGTAACTAAAAAACTAATGGACCGAATTTCACAAAATTTGGTAGGTAAGTCACTTGTGGGCGGGGCTGGTGCTGATTAGTTTTGGGTACGATTCGGAATAAAAGAACCCGCATTTTTTTGCGAAATGGCCCGCAAAAGCTTGTATCCACTCTAGCTGAAAAACTAATGGACCGAATTTCACAAAATTCGGTAGATGAGTCACGTATAGGTCACTCTGGTGCTGATTAGATTTTGGTACGATTCGGAAAAAAATAACCTGCCTTTTTTTGCAAAACGGCCCGCAAAAATCTTCAAAATCTAAACTAAAGAACTAGGTATACTCAGATATATCCATAAAATGCCCGTTTAATACGTAATGTTTAACGATGAAAATAATAAGACCAACCCCATTACACTAGGACTAGCCGTTCTCGAGATATTTTAGTTTTTCGTACTTTCCCTACGCCACCTTTGAAAATAAGCCCGGTTACCGAATGAGAACGAAAATTCAATAAAAGTGAAATAAATGTAATTGAAATAAAGAGAACGTGGATATAAGTCTGCAGGGAAAGTGTCTGTCTGTCTGTCTGTCTGTGTCTGTCTGTCTGAGAAGATTTTGTATCCACTCTAACTAAAAAATTAATGGACCGAATTTCACAAAATTTTGTTGCTAAGTCACTTGTGGCCGGGGCTGGTGCTGATTAGTTTTGGGTACGATTCGGAATAAAAGAACCCGCCTTTTTTGTGAAATGGCCCGCAAAAGCTTGTATCCACTGTAGCTGAAAAACTAATGGACCGAATTTCACAAAATTCGGTAGATGAGTCACGTATAGGTCACCCTGGTGCTGATTAGATTTTGGTACGATTCAGAAAAAAATAACCTGCCTTTTATTGCAGAATGGCCCGCAAAAAATATCAAAATCTAAACTAAAAAGCTACGTATGCTCAAATATATCCATTAAATGCTTGTTTAATGCGTAATTTTTAACGAAGAAAAGAATAAGACCAACCCCATTACATTAGGACTAGCCGTTCTCGAGATATATTAGTTTTTTTCGTATTTTTCCACGCCACCTTTGAAAATAAGTCCAGTTATCAAATGAGAACGAAAATTGAATTGAAAGTGAATTAAATTTAATTGAAATAAATAGAACGTGGATATAAGTTTGCAGGGAAAGTCATGTGCTGCCCACATCAGATTTTTTACTTTCCCTGCAATACATGGTAATGTATAGGGAAAGTATTGGAATCATGCCGAAAATCACAACTCGAGTTTTCGACGGATCTACACGTTTCGAGACTTCTAGAACACGAAAAAACCATTTTTAGCGTGACGTCTGTGTGTGTGTCTGTCTGTGTGTCTGTCTGTGTGTCTGTGTGTCTGTCTGTGCAGATTTTGTATCCGCTCTAACTAAAAAACTAATGGACCGAATTTCACAAAATTTTGTGGGTGAGTCACTTGTGGGCGGGGCTGGTGCTGATTAGTTTTGGGTATGATTCGGAATAAAAGAACCCGCCTTTTTTTGCGAAATGGCCCGCAAAAGGTTGTATCCACTGTAGCTGAAAAACTAATGGACCGAATTTCACAAAATTCGGTAGATGAGTCACGTATAGGCCACCCTGGTGCTGATTAGATTTTGGTACGATTCAGAAAACAATAACCTGCCTTTTTTTGCAAAATGGCCCGCAAAAATCGTCCAAATCTAAAATAAAAAACTGGGTATACTCAAATATATCCATTAAATGCTGATTTAATACGTAATTTTTAACGACGAAGAGAATAAGACCAACCCCATTACACTAGGACTAGCCGTTCTCGAGATATTTTAGTTTTTCGTACTTTTCCTACGCCACCTTTGAAAATAAGTCCGGTTATCGAATGAGAACGAAAATTGAATTAAAAGTGAAATAAATTTAATTAAAATAAAGAGAACGTTAATATAAGTCTGCAGGGAAAGTCATGTGCTGCCCACATCAGATTTTTACTTTCCCTGCAATACATGGTAATGTATAGGGAAAGTATTGGAATCATGCCGAAAATCACAACTCGAGTTTTCGACGGATCTACACGTTTCGAGACCTCTAGAATACGAAAAAACTATTTTTAGCGTGACGTCTGTGTGTGTGTCTGTCTGTGTGTCTGTGTGTCTGTCTGTGTGTCTGTGTGTCTGTCTGTGTGTCTGTGTGTCTGTCTGTGCAGATTTTGTATCCACTCTAACTGAAAAACTAATGGACCGAATTTCACAAAATTTTATAGGTAAGTCACTTGTGGGTGGGGCTGGTGCTGATTAGTTTTGGGTACGATTCGGAATAAAAGAACCCGCCTTTCTTTGCGAAATGGCCCGCAAAAGCTTGTATCCACTCTAGCTGAAAAACAAATGAACCGAATTTCACAAAATTCGGTAGATGAGTCACGTATAGGTCACCCTGGTGCTGATTAGATTTTGGTACGATTCAGAAAAAAATAACCTGCCTTTTTTTGCAGAATGGCCCTCAAAAATTGTCAAAATCCAAACTAAAAAGCTACGTATGCTCAAATATATCCGTTAAATGCTTGTTTAATGCGTAATTTTTAACGAAGAAAAGAATAAGACCAACCCCATTACACTAGGACCAGACGTTCTCGAGATATTTTAGTTTTTCGTACTTTCCCTACACCACCTTTGAAAATAAGCCCGATTATCGAATGAGAACGAAAATTGAATTAAAAGTGAAATAAATTTATTTAAAATAAAGAGAATGTGGACATAAGTCTGCAGGGAAAGTCATGTGCTGCCCACATCAGATTTTTTACTTTCCCTGCAATACATGGTAATGCATAGGGAAAGTATTGGAATCATGCCGAAAATCACAACTCGAGTTTTCGACGGATCTACACGTTTCGAGACCTCTAGAATACGAAAAAACCATTTTTAGCGTGACGTCTGTGCGTGTGTCTGTGTGTCTGTCTGTCTGTCTGTGTGTCTGTCTGTCTGTGTGTCTGTCTGTCTGTCTGTGCAGATATTGTATCCACTGTAACTAAAAAACTAATGGACCGAATTTCACAAAATTTGGTAGGTAAGTCACTTGTGGGCGGGGCTGGTGCTGATTAGTTTTGGGTACGATTCGGAATAAAAGAACCCGCCTTTTCTTGCGAAATGGCCCGCAAAAGCTTGTATCCACACTAGCTGGAAAACTAATGGACCGAATTTCACAAAATTCGGTAGATGAGTCACGTATAGGTCACTCTGGTGCTGATTAGATTTTGGTACGATTCGGAAAAAAATAACCTGCCTTTTTTTGCAAAACGGCCCGCAAAAATCTTCAAAATCTAAACTAAAGAACTAGGTATACTCAGATATATCCATTAAATGCCCGTTTAATACGTAATGTTTAACGACGAAAAGAATAAGACCAACCCCATTACACTAGGACTAGCCGTTCTCGAGATATTTTAGTTTTTCGTACTTTCCCTACGCCACCTTTGAAAATAAGCCCGGTTACCGAATGAGAACGAAAATTGAATAAAAGTGAAATAAATTTCATTAAAATAAAGAGAACGTGGATATAAGTCTGCAGGGAAAGTCATGTGCTGCCCACATCAGATTTTTACTTTCCCTGCAATACATGGTAATGTATAGGGAAAGTATTGGAATCATGACGAAAATCGCAACTCGAGTTTTCGACGGATCTACACGTTTCGAGACCTCTAGAATATGAAAAAACCATTTTTAGCGTGACATCTGTGTGTGTGTCTGTGTGTCTGTCTGTGTGTCTGTCTGTCTGTGTGTCTGTCTGTCTGTGTGTCTGTTTGTCTGTGCAGATTTTGTATCCACTCTAACTAAAAAACTAATGGACCGAATTTTACTAAATTTTGTAAGTAAGTCACTTGTGGGCGGGGCTAGTGCTGATTAGTTTTGGGTACGAGTCGGAATAAAAGAACCCGCCTTTTTTTGCGAAATGGCCCGCAAAAGCTTGTATCCACTCTAGCTGAAAAACTAATGGACCGAATTTCACAAAATTTGGTAGATAAGTCGCTTGTAGGCCACCCTGGTGCTGATTAGATTTTGGTAGAATTCGAAAAAAAATAACCTGCCTTTTTTTGCAAAATGGCCTGCAAAAATCATCAAAATCTAAACTTAAGAACTACGTATGCTCAAATATAGCCATTAAATGCTTGTTTAATACGTAATTTTTAGCGAAGAAAAGAGTAAGACCAACCCCATTACACTAGGACTAGCCGTTCTCGAGATATTTTAGTTTTTCGTATTTTTCCTACATCATTTTCGAAAATAAGTCCAGTTTTCAAATGAGAACGAAAATTGAATTAAAAATGAATTAAATTTAATTTAAATAAATAGAACGTGAATATAAGTCTGAAGGGAAAGTCATGTGCTGGAATCATTGGAATCATGTATTGGAATCATGCCGAAAATCACAACTCGAGTTTTCGACGGATCTACACGTTTCGAGACCTCTAGAATACGAAAAAACCATTTTTAGCGTGACGTCTGTGTGTGTGTCTGTGTGTCTGTGTGTCTGTGTGTCTGTCTGTCTGTGTGTCTGTCCGTCTGTGTGTCTGTGTGTCTGTCTGTCTGTGCAGATTTTGTATCCACTCTAACTATAAAACTAATGGACCGAATTTCACAAAATTTTGTAGGTAAGCCACTTGTGGAAGGGGCTAGTGCTGATTAGTTTTGGGTACGATTCGGAATAAAAGAACCCGCCTTTTTTGCGAAATGGCCCGCAAAAGCTTGTATCCACTCTAGCTGGAAAACAAATGGGACCGAATTTCACAAAATTCGGTAGATGAGTCACGTATAGGTCACCCTGGTGCTGATTAGATTTTGGTACGATTCAGAAAAAAATAACCTGCCTTTTTTTGCAGAATGGCCCGCAAAAATTGTCAAAATCTAAACTAAAAAGCTACGTATGCTCAAATATATCCATTAAATGCGTGTTTAATGCGTAATTTTTAACGAAGAAAAGAATAAGACCAACCCCATTACACTAGGACTAGCCGTTCTCGAGATATTTTAGTTATTCGTACTTTCCCTACACCACCTATGAAAATAAGCCCGATTACCGAATGAGAAAGAAAATTGAATTAAAAGTGAAATAAATTTAATTAAAATAAAGAGAATGTGGATATAAGTCTGCAGGGAAAGTCATGTGCTGCCCACATCAGATTTTTATGGTTGAGAACATTAGCCGAAACAAGAAAATGGTTTCAACTAATTATTGAAATTTTTACCATTTGCTTTTATGTGACAATCTTGCACCAATTACAGTAGAGAACAAAATGAAGGATTTCAACTTGCATATCAAATATGTGTTTTGAATACAGTAAAATTTATTGGAAAATCAGGACATTAATTTTAAATGAAAGTAGAAGTTATTCAATTATTAATAGCAAAAACCACTTAAAGGATCATCTTAGGATTTATTCATATATTGTTTTGATGAAAAGCATTTAATAAAAATTGATTATTAATCGATAAAAATATACACAGAACATCAATAAATGAATTGAATATTCTATAAGATATAATATACGTGAATATTTAATTATTATTTCAATTACTTGATAAATATTATGAGCAAAACCATTTTCACCCTCCAGAAATTTATCACAAGGGAAAGTTGTTGTTGTTGAGACCAGACCGTCCGACCTACCAGAAAGGTGTAAGGTAACTGTTTGGACGGCCGGGAAGTGCCACCCAATTTAGACAGGAACCCAGTGGGGGAGGCATCCACAGGGACCGTGCCCTCCTTCTCCTACCACCAACCTCTCGGAAGGACTTACGGACCCACATGTTTAACGTGATCGTACTCCCCGTGAACACGGCGGCAGTTTCGACAGTGGCGGGAATCGAACCCGGGCCTACCGAGTGCAATTCTTGCGCGCTAACCACTGGTGTAAAATAGTTTAATATCATTGATTAGTAATAATTTTATTGTTCAAAGCTTATACCCAATAGAAATGAATAGGTGATTAGATTATTACATGTATAATTTAGACAATAATTAATAAATAGCTAAATGAATAAATGATAGCAATGAGAAGACGCATTTTTATAGAGATTCAAAATGATTCTTACTTTTATTTAATACTTTCCAGATTTTCTA
Source organism: Amaurobius ferox (assembly GCA_951213105.1). Taxonomy (NCBI): domain Eukaryota; kingdom Metazoa; phylum Arthropoda; class Arachnida; order Araneae; family Amaurobiidae; genus Amaurobius; species Amaurobius ferox. The sequence goes on from OX578136.1 coordinate 73,525,076, forward strand.
GTAAATTCCATAGTACTTAAAGAACGGAATGAATATACAAACCATACACATTCATTGCGTCTTACTGACACTTTTGAAATGATTATTGTGAATGGGTAATTTTAAGAATAAAATAATATTTGAATTAATTAGTTAATGAAAATATTTTTTTTCTGGAAACTTCACTGTTTGAATCACAGAAAAATAATGAATAAACATAAGATTAAATTTAATTTAAGAAGAATAAATATATGATTACAAATAATATGAATTTATAGGCAATATTTTTCTATACAATAAATAAAAACTTCGAAAAATAGCATTGAATACAAAACTGAACTTGTATACTAGTTTCAGAAGCAAAAACATACTTTTTCTTCAGGACTGACGAAAAGTAACATCTCACTTACACTCAAGTCAAGTCATGAACTGATGATGAAACCACGGGGTTGAAGATAGAAGAAAAGAAGTTGCTAACACCAAACCAAAACGGGAAAAAACAACGAACGGACAAAACCATAGAGGAAAAATAGACGAAAATATGGTCTAAATTTATGTTATTCTCAATCACTTAATTGTGAAATTTACTGTCTTAAATTTTTGGCCGTTTATAGAGACTTTAATTCCACCCCTATTGACAAGGCGTTGCAGAAATTCAATAAGCTGAAATTGTGTTCTACCCTGCTAGACAGGCGTTGTTATTATATATATATATATATATATACATATATATATATATATATATATATATATATATATATATATATATATATCACCCATTCTTATCACCTAACTTACCACTTGGCCTGAGTCTAATATTGTTCACCATTTTCGAATGACTGTTTTCCACTTATTCTGAGTCCTATACTGATTACTATTTTTGAAAGTCTCCATACATATTATGTATCGTTCACATGTATTTATTCCGGTGCCCACTCGCATTGACGAAGTGAGGTGAAATGCTCAGTCGCTTGTTTAACTTACACGTGGTAACAATGCTTGTGAGTTCATATTTCTGTTCGAGGAGGTATTATCTTTCTGATTTGTAATTCAATTGATTTATTTTTCTCCTTCCACTAGCCAGTAGACAGTTCCAATGGTGTCTATAGTTAAATACTATCGCCATTGTCAGAAACTGGCTATTCTATCGGTTTTAATTCGAATTGTATGGCTGTCCTGATGAGAATGCAATTTCGAACTAACCGTCATTTTTAGTGTAGTTTCAATTGATTGTTCTCTCTGTCTTAATTTTTTATCTTGAGCTAATTATTATTGCCTTTTCTCATTTTTGCCATGCTTTCTTTTTATTTTTATTTATATTTATATACTTTTAATTGTGAATTTTGTATCCTAATATTTTTCTCATCCCCCTTTCCATTGTAGTGATATGTTACCTTCTATCTTTATCCTTAGTCTTGGTCTATAGTTACTCATTTGTAACAGATATGCTCAAGATGAGTTTTTTTGTACATACAGTAGTTTATGCATAATTTTCGATTAAAATATTTCAATTTTTATTTATATATATATATATATATATATACAAAATAATTTCAAAATTGCTTGGGGTGCATTTGAACTCTATGCAATTTTGAAATGGCAACCCCTTATGGATTCGTTACATCAAACCCCATGAATAATACTTGAGTACGTTATTGCTAGACATGTGAAGGTTTTAAGTTTTTTTTTTCTAACAAACCATCCTCCAAAGCGATTTTCATTTCTGACATACCGATTATCAGATATTACGCATCTTCCTATGTACCTCACAATGCCTATGGAAATTCCTGTTGAATGACTGAATCATGTCATCAGGAGAATCCCGAATCCCAATGGGGTGCAAAAGCAATAAGAAAGTCATACCCCCCCCCCCCCCCCCAAACAAGGATAGTCTTCTCAAGATCGTCGTGGCGCCACCCTACTCCTGCTTACGTAAATCACTCCCGCAGGCCGGTGGTCCCCATTTCTTCCCGCCCCTTGACACCTTTGTTTACACTCCCTAGGGGTCCGGGGTCAGTGGAAACCCCCACTTAAGTAGTCTGGCTCCATTGGTGATGTTATCGAGACTTGAACGATAACACAGCAGGGAAGCCAATTAATGAGAGAAGTGAGTTGTTGGTCAAGTTGTTAGCTAATAAATACAGTGCTTTATGTCTAAGTCGGTTTCTCGCAATTGTCCGTCGTCCAGTCCTTCAGAGAAAATTTTCCCACATAGTTTTGGAGAAATGTTGGGTTTTTGGTATTCGAGTAATATTTGCCAGTCAGCACCAGGGGGGGGGGGGGGTTCTTGAAATGGGGGTATGTAAAGATAACAAGTCTTGGTTACGTCCTGTTATCCGAATGGATTACATCATATGAAATAGAAAATTTATATTTTTTCGACTACATTTAAACCCTTGTCAGGTCGGATATTTAAAATTTAAGCATAATATCAAAAATGGGATATAAAATTAAAAAATTGTGCAAATGTAAAATGTACATGTAAAATATTTCCTACATAGTTTTGTAGAGGATGTTAGGGCTTTGGTATTCGAGTAATATTTATCAGTCAGCATCAAGGGGGGGGGGGGGGTTCTTGTAATGGAGGTTTGTAAAGAGAACAATTCTTGATTACTTCCTGTTATCCGAATGGATTGCATCATGTGAAATAGGAAATTGATATTTTCAACCATACTTAAACCGTTGTCAGGTCGGATGCTTAAAATTTAAGCATAATGTGAAGATTGGAATAAAAAATTTGATGTGGGCAACACATGACTTTCCTTATATAATGCAAAGAATTTACTACTTTTACAGTTAAAAAGAATGTCATTCTTATAGTAGATATTTATATTCTTTCCAAGATATTGAATTTTCTTCAATTAGTCGTCACTTTCATTGATTTAGCGTCAGTTTTATCAATTTGGCGAGATTTTTGCGACATTCCGCCAAATTCGTCACCAAAATCTCGCCAAGCATTATGGGTGGAGAAATAAGTTATTCTTACAGCAGATAAATGATTATTAGCGTTCAAATATAAAAGTATTACTCAAAGTATCTTTTTTCATGAATGGAATGAGCTAGATGCACGAGAATGATGTCACCCAATGTATCCCATGATATTACATAAGAAAAGTGAACATGTTTCTTAATAGGTAATATTTATTTATTTTATATCATTTTTTGATAGTTTTTTTTTTAAAATGTGCAATATCTCGAGAACGGTTCATGTTACCTTTCTAAAATTTATGTCAATCGTTTTCTAATGAAAAGTTACATAGGAAATGTCTATTTGCGTAACTCTATTAGCGGTTTTGATATTTTGACGATTTTTTCAAAATTTCACTCAAAAATTTAGGGAGGTTCTAAACATTCGATTACGTATAAAAACAATAGGCTTCCAGTGTTTATGGATTGTGATTTTTGTACCAAATTTCGATCGAATCGGTCCATTCTTTCGTCAGTTATCGTCTCCACAGACTCACTGACACACGCACACACACACACACCCACAGACATCACTTCAAAAATGTTTGATTCGTGATCAGGGATGCTTGAAACGTGCTCTCCCGTCGAAAACTCGAAATCGTATTTACGACCCCGTCACAATACTTTCCTTATACATTATGTATATAAGGAAAGTAAAAAAATCTGATGTGGACAGCACATGACTTTCCTTATATAATGCAATGACTTTACTACTTTTACAGCAAAAACCGACAAATAGGTTATTCTTATAGTCGACACTTATATTCTTTCCAAGATATTGAATTTTCGTAGATTAGTCGTCATTTTCATCGATTTAGCGTTATTTTTATCCATTTGGCGAGATTTTCGTTAATTTGGCAACATTTACAGAAGTGGCCAAGTTCGCCACATTCCGCCAAATTCGTCGCCAAAATCTCGCCAAGCGTTATGGACAAAGAAATAAGTTATTCTTACAACAGATAAATGATTATTGGCGTTCAAATACAAATGTATTACTCAAAGTATCTTTTCTTAGGAATGGAACGAACTAAATCCACGAGAATGATGTCACCAAATTTATCGCATGATATTACATTTGAAAAGTGAACATGGTTCTCAACAGTTAATATATTTTTTTTTAATTTATTGGATTTTTTTATAAATTTATTTGAAAAATGTGTAATATCTCGAGAACGGTTCATTCTAGCGTTCTAAAGTTTATGTCAATCGTTTTCTAAGAAAACAGTACATAAGAAATGTCTATTTGCGTAACTTTATTAAAAGTTTTGATTTTTTGATGATTTTTTCAAAATTTCACTCGACAATTTAGGGGAGTTCTGAACATTCGATTGCATTTAAAAACATTAGGCTTCCAGTATTCATGGATTGTGATTTTTGAACCAAATTTTATTCGAAACGCTCTATTCGTTTGTGAGATATCGTCTCCACAGACTTACTGACACACACACACACACGCACAACATCACATCAAAAATGTTTGATTCGTAATCAGGGATGCTTGAAACGTGCTCTCCCGTCGAAATCTCGAATTCGAATTTTCGACTCAGTCACAAATACTTTCTTTATACATTATGTATATAAGGAAAGTAATAGCGCTTCAAATTTGTATAGTCTATTTATATAATCCGCATACAAGTTAATCTTATTCCTCTACCAAATAAGAGTCTATATTACATCTGTTTAAAAATAATTTTCCTGTGAGACATTTTGTTATTCTTTTCTCATCAAGTATCACAAGTACTCAAAGCCATAATGTTCTTATATTAAAAATCAGTTATTAAAAGCCGGTGTATACAGGCGTAATTTTTATGAAATACGAAATATCTTCAAATTTTCAACGGAGGTATACTCGTATTCAATGAGAATGTATTTATTATTGGAATTCTTGGTAATCAGAATGTAACATACATATATATCTGCATGGACTTTATTCATGAGCATAAGAAAAAAAATCTGATGTGGGCAACACATAACTTTCCTTATATAATGTAATGAATTTACTTCTTTTACAGTAAAAAAATAGGTTTTTCTCATAGTAGATACTAGTATTCTTTCCAAAATATTGAATTTTCGGCAATTAGTCGTCATTTTCATTGATTTAGCGTCATTTTTATCCATTTGGCGAGATAGTTTTGATTAATTTGGCAACATTTCAGAAAGTCGCCAAGTTGGCGACATTTCGCCAAATTCGTTGCCAAAATCTCACCAAGTGTTATGCACTGAGAAATAAGTTATTCTTACAACAGATAAATGACTATTGGCGTTCAAATACAAAAGTATTACTCAAAGTATCTTTTTTCATGAATGGAACGAGCTAGATCCACGAGAATGATGTCATCCAATTTATAGCATGGTATTACATATGAAAAGTGAACATATTTCTCAATAGCACATATTTTTTTTTTATTTTATATGACTTTTTGATAATTTTTTTAAAAAATGTGCAATATCTCGGGAACGGTTCATGTTAGCGTTCTAAAATTTATGTCAATCGTTTTCTAATGAAAAATTGCATAAGAAATGTCTATTCACGTAACGTTATTAGTGGTTTTGATGTTTTGACTATTTTTTCAAAATTTCATTCGGAAATTTAGGGGAGTTCTGTACATTCGATTGCGTATAAAAACAATAGGCTTCCAGTGTTTACGAATTGTAATTTTTGTACCAAATTTGGTTCGAATCGGTCCATTCGTTCGTCAGTTATCGTCTCCACAGACTCACTGACACACACACACGCACACATACTTTCACACACACACACACACACATACACACACACACATACACACACACACGCACACATACTTTCACACACACACACACACACACACATACACACACACACACAGACATCACTTCCAAAATGTTTGATTCGTAATCAGAGATGCTTGAAACGTGCTCTTCCGTCGAAAACTCGAATTCGAATTTTCGACCCCGTCACAATACTTTCCTTATACATTATGTATATAAGGAAAGTAATAAAGTAGCTACAGTAGCAAAAACTAAACCGACTGCCAACCAAATAACTAAACACATAGAAAAAAATCTGATGTGGGCAACACATGACTTTCCTTATATAACGTAATGAATTTACCACTTTTACAGTAAAATAAATAGGTTTTTCTTATAGTAGATACTAATATTCTTTCCAAGATATTGAATTTTCGACAATTAGTCGTCATTTCATTGATTTAGCGTCATTTTTATCCATTTGGCGAGATTTTCGTTAATTTGTCAACATTTCAAAAAGTCACCAAGTTGGCGACATTCCGCCAAAATTCGTCGCCAAAATGTCGCCAAGCATAATGGACAAAGAAATAAGTTATTCTTACAGCAGATAAATGAATATTGGCGTTCAAATACAAAAGTATTACTCAAAGAATCTTTTTTCGTGAATGGAACGAGTTAGATCCACGAGAATGATGTCATCCAATATATCGCATGGTATTACTGAAAAGTGAACATGCCTCTCAGGAGAAAATATATTTTTTTTTATTTTATATGACTTTCTGATAATATTTTTGAAAAATATGCAATATCTCGAGAACGGTTCATGTTAGCGTTCTAAAATTTATGTCAATCGTTTTCTAATGAAAAATTACATAAGAAATGTCTATATGCGTAACTTTATTAGTGGTTTTGATTTTTTGACTATTTTTTGCAAATTTCATTTGAAAATTTAAGGGTGTTCTTAACATTCGATTGTGTATAAAAACAATAGGCTTCCAGTGTTTACGGATTGTGATTTTTGTACCAAATTTGGATCGAATCGGTCCATTCGTTTGTCAGTTATCGTCTTCACAGACTCTCACACACGCACACACATACTTTCACACACACACACACAGACATCACTTCAAAAATGTTTGATTCGTGATCAGGGATGCTTGAAACGTGCTCTCCCGTCGAAAACTCGATTTCGAATTTTCGACCCCGTCACAATACTTTCCTTATACATTATGTATATAAGGAAATTAATAGGATTTTCTTATAGTAGATTCAAATATTCTTTCCAAGATATTGAATTTTCGACAATTAGTCGTCATTTTCATTGATTTAGCATCATTTTTATCCATTTGGCGAGATTTTCATTAATTTGGCAACATTTCAAAAAAGTCGCAAAAATCTCGCCAAGAGTTATGCACTAAGAAAAAAGTTATTCTTACAGCAGATAAATGACTATTGGCGTTCTAATACAAAAGTATTATTCAAAGTATATTTTTTCATGAATGGAACGAGCTAGATCCACGAGAATGATGTCACTCAATTTATCGCATGGTATTACATATGAAAAGTGAACATGTTTCTCAATAGGATTTTTTTTTTTTTTTATGTGACTTTTTCATAATTTTTTTGAAAAATGTAAAATATCTCGAGAACGGTTCATGTTAGCGTTCTAAAATTTATGCCAATCGTTTTTTAATGAAAAATTACATAAGAAATGTCTACTTGCGTAACTTTATTATTGGTTTTGATTTTTTGACTATTTTTTCCAAATTTCATTTGAAAATTTAGGGATGTTCTTAACATTCGATTGTGTATAAAAACAATAGGCTTCCAGTGTTTACGGATTGTGATTTTTGTACCAAATTTGGATCGAATCGGTCCATTCGTTTGTCAGTTATCGTCTTCACAGACTCTCACACACGCACACACATACTTTCACACACACACACACACAGACATCACTTCAAAAATGTTTGATTCGTGATCAGAGATGCTTGAAACGTGCTCTCCCGTCGAAAACTCGATTTCGAATTTTCGACCCCGTCACAATACTTTCCTTATACATTATGTATATAAGGAAAGTAATAGGATTTTCTTATAGTAGATACAAATATTCTTTCCAAGATATTGAATTTTCGACAATTAGTCGTCATTTTCATTGATTTAGCATCATTTTTATCCATTTGGCGAGATTTTCATTAATTTGGCAACATTTCAAAAAAGTCGCCAAGTTGGCGACATTCCGCCAAATTCGTCTCCAAAATCTCGCCAAGAGTTATGCACTAAGAAAAAAGTAATTCTTACAGCAGATAAATGACTATTGGCGTTCTAATACAAAAGTATTATTCAAAGTATATTTTTTCATGAATGGAACGAGCTAGATCCACGAGAATGATGTCACTCAATTTATCGCATGGTATTACATATGAAAAGTGAACATGTTTCTCAATAGGATTTTTTTTTTTTTATGTGACTTTTTCATAATTTTTTTGAAAAATGTAAAATATCTCGAGAACGGTTCATGTTAGCGTTCTAAAATTTATGCCAATCGTTTTTTAATGAAAAATTACATAAGAAATGTCTATTTGCGTAACTTTATTAGCGGTTTTGATTTTTTAACGATTTTTTCAAAATTTCATTCGAAAATTTAGGGGGTTCTGAACATTCGATCACGTATAGAAACAATAGGCTTCCAGCGCTTACGGATTGTGATTTTTGTACCAAATTTGGATCGAATCGGTCCATTCGTTTGTCAGTTATCGTCTTCACAGACTCTCACACACGCACACACATACTTTCACACACACACACACAGACATCACTTCAAAAATGTTTGATTCGTGATCAGGGATGCTTGAAACGTGCTCTCCCGTCGAAAACTCGATTTCGAATTTTCGACCCCGTCACAATACTTTCCTTATACATTATGTATATAAGGAAATTAATAGGATTTTCTTATAGTAGATTCAAATATTCTTTCCAAGATATTGAATTTTCGACAATTAGTCGTCATTTTCATTGATTTAGCATCATTTTTATCCATTTGGCGAGATTTTCATTAATTTGGCAACATTTCAAAAAAGTCGCAAAAATCTCGCCAAGAGTTATGCACTAAGAAAAAAGTTATTCTTACAGCAGATAAATGACTATTGGCGTTCTAATACAAAAGTATTATTCAAAGTATATTTTTTCATGAATGGAACGAGCTAGATCCACGAGAATGATGTCACTCAATTTATCGCATGGTATTACATATGAAAAGTGAACATGTTTCTCAATAGGATTTTTTTTTTTTTTTATGTGACTTTTTCATAATTTTTTTGAAAAATGTAAAATATCTCGAGAACGGTTCATGTTAGCGTTCTAAAATTTATGCCAATCGTTTTTTAATGAAAAATTACATAAGAAATGTCTACTTGCGTAACTTTATTATTGGTTTTGATTTTTTGACTATTTTTTCCAAATTTCATTTGAAAATTTAGGGATGTTCTTAACATTCGATTGTGTATAAAAACAATAGGCTTCCAGTGTTTACGGATTGTGATTTTTGTACCAAATTTGGATCGAATCGGTCCATTCGTTTGTCAGTTATCGTCTTCACAGACTCTCACACACGCACACACATACTTTCACACACACACACACACAGACATCACTTCAAAAATGTTTGATTCGTGATCAGAGATGCTTGAAACGTGCTCTCCCGTCGAAAACTCGATTTCGAATTTTCGACCCCGTCACAATACTTTCCTTATACATTATGTATATAAGGAAAGTAATAGGATTTTCTTATAGTAGATACAAATATTCTTTCCAAGATATTGAATTTTCGACAATTAGTCGTCATTTTCATTGATTTAGCATCATTTTTATCCATTTGGCGAGATTTTCATTAATTTGGCAACATTTCAAAAAAGTCGCCAAGTTGGCGACATTCCGCCAAATTCGTCGCCAAAATCTCGCCAAGAGTTATGCACTAAGAAAAAAGTAATTCTTACAGCAGATAAATGACTATTGGCGTTCTAATACAAAAGTATTATTCAAAGTATATTTTTTCATGAATGGAACGAGCTAGATCCACGAGAATGATGTCACTCAATTTATCGCATGGTATTACATATGAAAAGTGAACATGTTTCTCAATAGGATTTTTTTTTTTTTATGTGACTTTTTCATAATTTTTTTGAAAAATGTAAAATATCTCGAGAACGGTTCATGTTAGCGTTCTAAAATTTATGCCAATCGTTTTTTAATGAAAAATTACATAAGAAATGTCTATTTGCGTAACTTTATTAGCGGTTTTGATTTTTTAACGATTTTTTCAAAATTTCATTCGAAAATTTAGGGGGTTCTGAACATTCGATCACGTATAGAAACAATAGGCTTCCAGCGCTTACGGATTGTGATTTTTGTACCAAATTTGGTTCGAATCGGTCCATTCGTTCGTCAGTTATCGTCTCCACAGACTCACTGACACACACACACACACACATACTTTCACACACACGCACAAACACACACACACACACATACACACACACAGACATCACTTCAAAATTGTTTGATTCGTGATCAGGGATGCTTGAAACGTGCTCTCCCGTCGAAAACTCAAATTCGAATTTTCGACCCCGTCACAATACTTTCCTTATACATTATGTATATAAGGAAAGTAAAAATCTGATGTGGGCAACACACGACTTTTTACTTTCCTTATATACATAATGTATAAGGAAAGTATTGTGACGGGGTCGAAAATTCGAATTCGAGTTTTCGACGGGAGAGCACGTTTCAAGCATCCCTGATCACGAATCAAACAATTTTGAAGTGATGTCTGTGTGTGTGTGTGTGTGTGTGTGTGAAAGTATGTGTGTATGTGTGTGTGTGTGTCAGTGAGTCTGTGGAGACGATAACTGACGAACGAATAGACCGATTCGAACCAAATTTGGTACAAAAATCACAATCCGTAAACACTGGAAGCCTTTTGTTTTTATACGCAATCGAATGTTCATAACCCCCCTAAATTTTCGAATGAAATTTTGAAAAAATCGTCAAAAAATTAAAACCACTAATAAAGTTACGCAAATAGACATTTCTTATGTAATTTTTCATTAGAAAACGATTGACATGAATTTTAGAACGCTAACGTGAACCGTTCTCGAGATATTGTACATTTTTTAAAAAAATTATCAAAAAGTCATATAAAATAAAAAGAAAAATATTTCCTATTGAGAAACATGTTTACTTTTCATATGTAATACCATGCGATAAATTGAGTGACATCCTTCTCGTGGATCTAGCTCGTTCCATTCTTGAAAAAAGATACTTTGAATAATACTTTTTTATTTGAACGCCAATAGTCATTTATCTGCTTTAAGAAAAACTTATTTCTTAGTGCATAACGCTTGGCGAGATTTTGGCGACGAATTTGGCGGAATGTCGCCAACTTGGCGACTTTTTTGAAATGTTGCCAAATTAACGAAAATCTCGCCAAATGGATAAAAATGACGCTAAATCAATGAAAATGACGACTAATTGTCGAAAATTCAATATCTTGGAAAGAATATTAGTATCTACTACAAGAAAATCCTATTTTTTTACTGTAAAAGTAGTAAATTCATTACATTATATAAGGAAAGTCATGTGTTGCCCACATCAGATTTTCTTATATAATGCAATGAATTTACTATTTTTACAGTTAAAAAAAATGTTATTCTTATAGTAGATACTTATATTCTTTCAAAGATATTAAATTTTCTTGAATTAGTCGTCATTTTCATTGATTTAGCGTCATTTTTATCCATTTGGCGAGATTTTCGTTAATTTGGCAACATTTAAAAATGTCGGTCCAAGTTGGCGACATTCCGCTAAATTCGTCGCCAAACATTATAGACGGAGAAATGAGTTATTCTTACAGCAGATAAATGACTATTGGCGTTAAAATACAAAAGTATTACTCAAAGTATCTTGTCTCGTGAATGCGATAATTTTCGTTAATTTTCTCGTATGCGATAATTTTCGTTAATTTGGCAACATTTAAAAATGTCGGTCCAAGTTGGCGACATTCCGCTAAATTCGTCGCCAAACATTATAGACGGAGAAATGAGTTATTCTTACAGCAGATAAATGACTATTGGCGTTAAAATACAAAAGTATTACTCAAAATATCTTGTCTCGTGAATGGAACAAGTTAGATACACGAGAATGCTGTCACCCAATTTATCGCATGATATTACATATGAAAAGTGAACATATTTCTTAACAGTTAATATTTTTTTTAATTTAAGGGACTTTTTGATAAATTTATTTGAAAAATGTGCAATATCTCGAGAATGGTTCATGCTAGCGTTCTAAAATGTATGTCAATCGTTTTCTAAGGAAAATTACATAAGAAATGTCTATTTGCGTAAGTTTATTAAAGGTTTTAATTTTTTGATGATTTTTTCAAAATTTCTCTCAAAAATTTAAGGGGGGTTCTGAACACTCGATTGCGTTTGAAAACAATAGGCTTCCAGTATTCACAGATTGTAATTTTTGTACCGAATTTCATTCGAATCGCTCTATTCGATCGTGAGATATCGTCTCCACAGACTTACTGATACACACACACACACACACAGACATCACTTCAAAAATGTTTGATTCGTGATCAGGGATGCTTGAAACGTCCTCTCCCGTCGAAAACTCGAATTCGAATTTTCGACCCCGTCACAATACTTTCCTTATACATTATGTATATGAGGAAAGTTATAAGTGTATGGTCCAACTGGAAATTCCAAAAAGTTAAATAAAAACTAAATGAAACAGAGTATCAAAATGTATGGAAGCACGCCAAGTTTGCAAAAACTTTAAAGCGAAATAATAAAGACAACATAAATAATAAAGACAACATAATGAAGAAATTTTGTTAAATTAGAAGGCCTTAATAATAATCCATGTATGGCGTACTTAAAATAACTAATCCAGAGCGGTTTCGGACGTCACTACGTCCTTCATCAGTGGAATTGTTATATTGCCACTGATGAAGGACGTATAGTGACGTCCGAAAACGTTCTGGATTTTTAATTTTAAGTACGCCATATATGGTGTTATTATTAAAGACCTTTCAATTTACTAAATTTTGTGGTCTTTATTATTTCGTTTTAAAGATACAGAGAATGTTCAGAGTGAAAGAGTGTCCTCAAGATTCCAGGGCACCGTTTAGGCACCGTTCGAACTCCTTTCTACGGCGTTTACATCAGAGTTATCAATTCAGCCATTTTATGGCCAGATCAAGCCATTTTTGGAGACATATAGATATTCTCATCTGGCATTTTAGCTATAAATCTAGCTATTGGTAATTGCGAATTAGCCATTTTGTAGCCTTAATTTGAGTAGAAACAGATAATTTTGATCCTTTAACCTCAACATAGCAAATTTATTAAATAATTTTACATTTTTATTCGAATGTAGATAAATCTTTTACACCATTTTCTAAAAAATATGTGATAAAATTAGTAAATAAATTTTGACAGTAATATTTTTAATTTTAATAGTAAAACATAATTAAATTCAAAAGTCTATGGACGCCGTTTTTTAATAGAACCTCAATGTCAATTTATATATTTTCATAGACTCATAGAGAATATACGGCGATTTTACTAGTATTCAATTATACTTAAAATCCTACTCATATCCTTCCCAAATGGAGCATGAAGTATAATACTTCTTTATAGTTGTGTTTGAATACTTAATGTTTAAAAATGCACCAGGTTTTGGAATAGTATTTAAAATGTAAGTTAATTTTGATTTATCTGCCATTTTAGGATTATAAATAAATGTGAGGCATTTTCACTTTTGATGAAATAATATATTATTGTTTTTGTTAACAATTTTTACTACTTGGCATTACTTGAATAATACTCTTTATTACTCTCTTGTACTGCTTAGTTTACGAAGAAAGGGAGAACAACATTAATATGCAAAAAATAATAATTCGATAGTTAAAAGTCAGGCCACCTTCATAACTATAGGCCAGGCCCATCTTTTCGCCCATCCTGTAATTCAACCATAAGTTAACGAATTTAACCATAAGTTTAAAAGTTTAGAATCCTATAAGTTGGCGAAATAAAGAGGGTTTGTCTTTTGCGAATACAATATAAGAAATCGGAAAATAATTAGTAACGTTTTTTCAGTAAAAGCATCAAATGAATGAATTATTAGAACAGTTTTGAGCAAGCAACAGTAATCTGGGTCTTCAGGTTACAGTTTTAGATATGGAAATAAACCCCATATCTTCTCCATATTTAAACATCTCTGAATATAAATACAGAAACCTTATAAAAAAAAGTTTATATGTAGACCAATTAGTGAGTGTAGAACTTCTGTATGGCATCAAACCCATGTCTTGCCTTTGGAAATTTTGAAGTTTGTGAGCTATTTGATACGAAGACTAACTACCCTTGGGCAAAATTTTCGGGCATAAATTTATAGAACATGTTATTCCCTATCGAATGATTTTGTTATATTTGTTCCACTATAAAAAATGGCAAAATAACGCTAGGCGATTTTTTTTATTTTTTAATTATTTATTTATTTTATTTTGTTTATTTTTCCCCGCAGCTGTACATGTGAGATCTTAGTACATGAGTTAGCAAGGTAGGTGGGATCTCCAGGGAAGATTTCAGCATACAGATTATTCATTTAGGCAATTTAGGAGCGTGAAAAAGCATGACAAATAATAAGAGGCGATTTATTTATCTCGCATACCAGAGCCATGAAAAGTTGACTTCATGTAGGGACAGTTTTTACAAAGAACATATTTGAATATATTTTGTCTCATTTATATAAATTTATCTGAATTCTGTTTACCTTTTCCCACGCTATGAATTTCTGTGATTAAAAATGTATGTCCATTTTTGTGGAAATATTCAAGGTTCTACCACCACAGTTGTCAGGGTTATTCAGCTGAGAAAGCAGAAGCATTCCCGGCAAAATTTATAATTTAAATCGGCGTGAAAATTTTTAAAATGTTTATCTCTCGGAATTATATAGGTAGAAATATAAATAAGAAAATTTATATTCATACTTCTAAATTCCGTGTAATTTTTCTAATAAAATTTCCATTTAACCTTTTGATGCCCCTCGACATCGTTTGAATAAAATTCATAATTACAACTTTTAAAAGTTTCAAAAATTGGAAAAAAGTCATAGTAAATATATGTACTATTATGTTTTCGAAGAAATCGTCAGTATTGCGTAGACAAGGTTATTTTGGAGGTCAGTTCCCTAATTTGTGGACAAATTGTATTAGTTCTTAACTAATATAAAAACTTCATAAAAATACAGCATACATTAAAATTTAGGCCAACTGGTTTCAAAGGCAGAAAATGGCCTTCTTCTTCGGGACAAACAACAATTTTCTTCGAGACAGTCGTTTTCAATTATTTTGCTTGTTTGTATTTTTTACAGCTGGTTTAAACATCCCATGTTCTTCACATACCTTTTTAATAACTTTATGTATCTTGAGGTTGTTTTCTATTCGCTCTTTTATGGCCTTATTTCCTTTCGGTTCCTTCTATAGTTTCTGCTGTTCTTTCTCTCCACCGTGATTTTCATTCTTCTTTCGTAGCATTTTGCCTTTCGTTCTTTCTTTGCCTTTACTTCTTTCGTTTCTCCTCGCAGCAATGGAAATTTTCCTTATGCCTTCAGCCACTGTGCTTATTCTACGCATATGCCAAACTCACTTGAATAAAGGAGGTTGCTCTTGTCTGTCTTGAAAAAGGAGGCTGTTTTTAACTTGCAAAACAGGCTGGCCAAAATTTTAGTGTGTGTTGTATTTTTGCAAAGTTTATATATATATTATTTTTATTACAGCTGTTTTGGGTTTTTTTTTATGCATTAGTTCTTCATATGCTCAATATTTGAAAACGAAATTCAGCCCTATAAACCTTCCCTTTAGGTTTCATCCACCCTCCTTCTCTCCAAGATCATAATTACACTTATGGTAATCGTAATAATAAAAGTGTTTCAAATTAGGAAATTCAGAGTATGAAAGATAAAATTTGTATATGCTGTGCTTACTTTTCTATCATAATTTTCATTTTAACCCGTCATTTAACAAACTCTGTAGCTAGTTTAAATTGAAATTACAAGTTTTGAGAAAGATTACAAATGAAATATTTTTAAATATCAATTTTTATAAGCATATACAGGGTGAGTCAGAACTCTTGGGCCAAACTTTAAGGGGTGATAAATCGCATCTAAACAAGCAATTTTTTATCACGCAAAGCAGGGTCGTAACACAAGAGGTGAACCGCTAGGTGGTAGCTCATGAAATGAAGAAATGATGACTCTCTCGTGAAAAGAGGAAACACAAAAATGACAGAGTTGGCACGAAGTGCGTTTTACTGACAGAAATTGCAGAATGCATGGACAAAGTTACAGAAACTGCTCAAAAGTGCGACCACCAGCAGTAATGCAGATTTCACACCTGCGACGTAGCGAGCGGCACACATTATCAAAAACACCCGGCATATCTTGGACAACGCCGGCAGCAACAGCAAGCCTAGCAACAAGGTCCTCGTCGGAGTCGATGGGGCTATCGTAGATGAGACTTTTCATATGACCCCATAAGAAAAAGTCGAGACAGGAGAGATCAGGCGATTGTGCCGGCCAAGCTATGGGACCACCCCGACTAATCCATTGCCCTAGGAATGCAGCATCTAAAGTGTGCCGCACATTCACGCTGAAATGGGGTGGTGCTCTGTCGTGTTGGAAAATAATTATTTTCGATTACTTTACAAGAGAATAACAGTGGCGCTGCAAGTTGAGGTTCGTTCGCTAGTTCCAATGTTTCCACTGCGATCGCATTTTTCGCAAAATGCTGATAAACTATCCAAAATGCGAAAATGAAACAAGAGGTTTTAACTTTTTTGCAAAAGAAATTTAAAACTCAGTTTAAACCCTGGCTAATTCTGACACAGTCATCACTATGGGTAGCCCATTGGTTAGCGCGCGGGAATTGCACTCGGTAGGCCCGGATTCGATTCCCGCCACTGTCAAAACTGCCGCCGTGTTCACGCAGAGTACGATTACTTTAAACATTACTTTAAACAGTCCTTGTGGATGCCTCCCCCACTGGGTTCCGGTCTAAATTGTGTGGCACTTCTCCGCTGTCCAAACAGTTACCTTACACCTTTCTGGTAGGTCGGACGGCCTGTGTCTCAACAACAACAGTCGTCACTGCGTTCAATGTCAGTGACGTTTAGCTGTTCACCTCTTGCGTTACGACTGTGCTTTGTATGACAAAAATTGCTCGTTTATATGTGATTTATCACCCCTTAAAGTTTGACCCAAGAGTTCTGACTCACCCTGTATATATATAAGAACAACTGAAAATAAAGTTTTATCTAATTTATATGAAACATAGAGTGATTTAGCAAAACACGTGACTTTAGGTACTAACAATAAATATATCAAGCACAACAGAAATTGCTGCGCGGATAAAATAAAAACAGTAGAGAAATATTTTAGAAGTACTTGCATTTCCGTCTTTACAACAGGGATACCCAGATGGGACTGAGCGTCAAATGAGAGTTTAAACAACTCGTGTTAGCAATATAGCAGAACTACCGTATCGAACGCCTATAATGCAGTATATATTAAAATGCCTTGAGATGAAGACGTCTTTAGTTCAACGCTATGATGCTGGCCTACCACGCTTTGGTCATAGAAACAAACTCCGGCAAAGCCAAGTGGATGATTTGGCATTCTCGTAACATTAGCGGCCGTGCACTAATACGAAGCATCCTTAGCTCTATTATTTCATACTTTTTAAAAATTATATATGCATTGTAGAAATGTACTTTCTGTACTCCCCATGAGATGGTGCCAGGAAACAGTGGAAGGAAGGGTTTAAACCCTGCCGCACTTACACGTCATCGGTCATATGATTGGCTACATAATTCCTGCAACATGACTTGCGAATGCTCCTTCCCTTCAGCTTATAGCTTGCACGTCTTATCTGCAACCCAGAAACAATAACTTAATTCGGTAATCGATAACTCACTCGTAGGGGGAGTACTGTAGCGAACGCTTACGCAACAGTATTAAAATGCCATGAGCTAGAGACGTCTCAACGCTACGATGATGGCCTACCAAGCTTTGCCCCCGATAACAAATATCGGCGCTGCCAATTTGATGATTTAGCAATAGCAACCTCGCTACATTGTTGACCTTGGACGAGCACGAAGAAGCTCTATTATTTCCAACTATTTAGCTTTTATATCTGCATCGTAAAAATGTACTTTCTATACTTCCCAAAAGATGGCGCCAGGTTTCAGTTCAACCATGAAAGTGGAGTATATGAAGGACAACTGTAATGGGGAAATCTTGGAAAAAACTTCCTCAATTTCCTCGTTAGAGGAAAAAGTTTACTGGTAGCACTACCATCTAGTGACAGATTTACTTATCTCATTCTCATCCAGCAGTTCGTTCTTTGACGAAAGCGAATAAATTATAATTGAAAGGTCTGCGTATTATTTTATCCCTTTTCTAATCTATTACATATAGAAACAATTTAACAGTTTGATATTAATTAAAATGTCTGATCTTTACAATGGTAGAATTTGTTTTTAAATACACTGTTGCAAAAAAATATATGCACCCATAAGAAATTGAACTAAGTTTTGTTAAGAGATGGTGGCAACAAGAAGATAACACTTCAGTAAGTAGTAAATCCCCCCCCTGGCAGCTATGCAAGCCGATATTCAGTGCAGCATACAGTCAATTAAGTTACTTGTCTTTCTCTGTAGAAGATTCTGTCACAAATGCTGCAACTGGTCAGCTAATTCAGCGGTATTCTGAGAAGGCTGCAATTGCGTCGTCCCAGAATGTCCCAGATGTGTTCTAGTGGTGATAGGTCTGGGGATCTGGATGACCATGGGCAGTTATTAAATCCTCGAAAACATTGCTGAGAAAGTCGTGCAGTATGTGGTCCAGCGTTGTCTTGATGGTAAATGGAACCTGAGCAGCTTGGCAGTATAGACAGAATATCGTCGACGTACAAGCAAGCCGTCAGATTGGCTTGCAGCACTGTCAGAGAATATCAGCTATCCCACGAGATGGTTCCCCAGACTGTCACACTACGGGCGATGGCTGTGTGCCGCTGGACAGCAAATTCAGAAACGGAACGCTTTCCAATTCTCTTTCACACACTTATGAGGCGGTCATGAGTACTGAGAGGAGAGGGAAGGGGGATTCTTCGTTAAAAACAACATCCTCTGACAGTGCTGCAAACCTATCAGACACTGTCCAGGCTGACCGAGCGCGGCATCAATCTAGACGACTCTGCTTATGTTGAGGGGAGTCTGCGGTAGGCGTCTTAATGGACTTCAAATAATCCCACATTCTTCCAGTCATCTCTGAATAGTATCCTTTGATATAGGATGATTGGAGGATGGCAAAAGCTTTGGCTGATAGAGACGCCATCGGTGTAGATTCTCTTCTGACTGTACGATCCTCTCAAGCAGTTGTTTGTCTGGAGTGACTTCAGCCTATGCGGTGGTTGCATAGACCTTCTCTGATCCACTATTGCCGACACTGAGCAACTATCATATCGCTCTGACCAAGATGGCGACTGATACGTCTGTTGGACTAACCAGCATCCCTAAAGCCTATTATGCTACGTCTATAAAACCAACAATTATTCGTAGTACTGTCGAATACATCTCAATGGCATCTTTGTACACAACATGCTGTATCAAAGCAGAAAATCCATTTCCAATTGCCCGTGAATGAGAACACCTATCTTTTTAAACGTTGCACAATGCGACTTTTTCATGTGCGTTGCATAAGCCCTGTAACATCACTAGCGCTGACAGTTAGATCATTTACATAACTCTTAAAACGACATTTGCATGCCGAGTTTTGCGGCTGAAGCTCAATTTTTTATGGGTGCATATATTTTTTCGCAATAGCGTGAGTATTGATATTTTGTTACAGTCATAAGACTTTGAAGTTTGAAAAAATATTAAAAATTAAAACGGATAAAGATAGGTTCTTAAATATTAGGTGCCTGTGACTGTTTGTTTTATAAAATTAATCTTCGATGATAGTCATTATCTCAGAAATTACTATCTCATTTTCACTTTCTCATACGTAGTACTGAGAATGTAATGTTTTCATGAGAATTATCCATTTCGGGATTTTGATACCAATGTATGTTATAAAACCTCCTAAACACATTTTCATTATTTTTAGAGGGATGTCCATCTGTCCGTAATTGATTTCTTGTGCACAAGATAGCTGCAACAAATATTAATGAATTTTCACGAAACTTCATATTCGACTTTGTTACCAAAAAATCTAGAACTAGATAGTATTTTTACTTTCTCTGCAATACATTGTAACGTATAGGGAAAGTATTAGAATCATGTCGAAAATTGCAACTCGAGTTTTCGACGGATCTACACGAACCTGTAGAATACGAAAAAACTATTTTCAGCGTGACGCCTGTGTGTGTGTCTGTCTCTGCAATGTATGTATCCACTCTAACTCAAAAACTAATAGATCAAATTTCATAAAATTTGTAGGTAAGTCACTTGGGTGTGATCTTGGTGCTGATTAGTTTTTAGTACGATTCGGGATAAAATAACCCGCCTTTTTTTGCGAAATGGCCCTCGAAAATTGCCTGTATCCACTCTAACTCAAAAACTAATGGACCGAATTTCATAAAATTTGATATGTAAGTCACTTGGGTGTGACTCTGGTGCTGATTAGATTTTGTTATGATTCGGAAAAAATAACCTGCCTTTTTTTGCCAAATGGCCTGCAAAACTCTTCAAAATCTAATAAAAAGCTATGCTCAAATATATCCATTAAATGTTTGTTTTATACGTAATGTTTAACGAAGAAAAGAATAAGACCAACCCCATTACACTAGAACTAACCGTTCTCAAGATATTTTAGTTTTTCATATTTTCTCTTAGCCACCTTTGAAAATAAGTCTAGTTACCAAATGAGAACGAAAATTGAATTAAAGGTGGATTAAATTTAATTAAAATAAAGAGAACGTGGACATAAGTCTGCAGGGAAAGTCATGTGCTGCCCACATCAGATTTTTTTAAATTTGAGCGTAAACCTAGGGAACTAAATCTTGTTTCAATTTCATTCGATACTGAATCTATAATTTCATATTGAATAGTGATTCTGTGATATGATTTAACATCATTATGGGGATTTATTTCACTGCCTCCGAATTAGCTTGGAATTTTTTTACGCCTTTTCAGTTTTGGTAGTGTCTAGAACTCCCTTCTAGCCACTGTAGTTTTGGTCCAGAATAAGAATTTTTCTTCATAAAATTCTGTTACAAAACTCCACACTTGATTGAAATAGGCATCAGTGCGAAAAGAACTAACAGTTTCAATAGTAGCTTTAGCCAAAGCTACTATTGAAACTACTACAGTCTGAAAATTAAGATCAGATGACTGAAGATGCTTTGAGAGAGTATTGCATTGATCAAAAACACTGTTCAATACAAACAAAGTGAACAAAAATTCGAACGATGTCATGCATGTTAAAAGGGTTTCGGCTCTTTTACCATTGAGAATTTTTAGATAATTCTTCCAGTGTTAAAATCACCACTTCAAAATTTTCAAGTAGTGCTTTTTTTAACTCTGGAAGATCACCTCATATCACTTAGTGATTGTAGAGTTGAAGAACCTCCAGAAAAAGTATTTGTTGATGAGCGAATCTTTTCGAAAATAGCATGTCTTTTATATGATATTTCTGTGAAAGAATATAATGTATTGAGCTGCTGAAATGCATTTCTAGGAGAAGGAATGGATGAGCATGCACTAACTACTCATGCATTTAATCGGACACTTGAAATTTTCAAGTGAAAAGGGTAACATCACCCCAATCTTTTCAAGTTGAAAAGGATTCGTTCCAGCCGGAAGTGGGAACTTCACTGTGAAGGTTGGCTCTTTTGAAGCTCCATAGCGTGAGAAAACTGACCAGTAGATAGTCGATAAAAAAAGGGAGAAGCCGATAGACGACGAGGAAAAATTTGGGGGCGCAACCGTCCCCCCTCGCGCCCCCTATTTGCCGCCCCTGTTCAGAAATGAACAATAATTCATTGAGAGTACTTTAGTTTATAAGGCAGCATTAACGTACCTTGAGCTGAAGACGTCTTTTGCTCAATGCTATAATGTTGGCCTACCACACTTTTGCCCAGGGTTGAAACTCTGGCATTGCCAAGTTGGTGTTTTCGCATTCTCGCTACGCTACAGAGCCTAGTGTGGTAGCGCCACCTAGTGTGACGAAAGAGAAATAAAAATGAGATAACATACTCTGGCAAATTATTTGGCTGTGATAATACATTTTTTGGAATTGGCATGCGCATAACCAAGCATTATTTTTCTTTTTTGCATGTTTCATTATTTTTCTGCAGCTCTCTTCTCGTTCATATAGTCTACATTTTATTTATTTTTTTTTGTTTGTTTTACTTGTTTATCATTCCACTTGATAGCGCTACTATACTACGCTCTGCAGTTTAGAACCGTTCAACAGACTTGCTTTAAAGAAGAAAATTCTGTATTGCCTTTACATCCAAAATTCGTCCTCTGTTATTATTTAATTTACGCAGCAATTTACATCGTGCTTGCTCTATTTAAAGGGCGAATTTCCTAGAAAGTACACACTTCTTTCGGGAACAAAGAGAAAAAGTCTGATGTATCTATCCTACATATGATTTTCACAACAAAAATGCATTTATTTGGAGGTAAAACGATAAAAATATAAGAGCGTCATATGATTTGAGTTCTTTGGAAATTCAATATAGTTCTTTTAATTACACTTCTTCCCACAGCTTCAGCGGAATCACTAAATTCAATATTGCTCTCACTGTGAGAAAATTTAATAGTTCTTCTAAAATTCAATATTGCACTTCCGAACTTCAATATTGCACTTGCGAAATTCAATGCAGCACTTCCGAAATTTAATATAGCACTTCCGAAATTCATATATTGAATTCACTGTGAACGAATTTAAATTCTAATGTCTATGCTACAAAAGTGTTCGAAATGGGTTCAGGATGCCTTTAAACGTGATTATCGATCAGAATATTAAATTTGATAATTTTCGGGAAGACGATACTTTTTATGCAATTGTATGGAAAAGTAAAAATGTATAAATAATAAGAAAATTTATAGCATACATGAAAAAATAAATGAATAATAAATATTAAATGAAATTATCACAAAGGCACATGTCGAGTACTGCTTTACTTAAGGATAACAAGCATAACAAGAAACTGGAAACTTTACAACAACAATTTTCGTATCTGAAAATTTATTAATATATTGAACATTTTTCTGTCCTGAGTTTCAACGAAGATTTGTTCAGGTTCTTATCAAAATAAAATGTTTTTGCTTCAGGGCTTTTCATTTCCTATAATGCGTAGTACATATAAAGGCAAAACCTGTAAAAAGTCGTGATGAGAAATGTAAACAAAAGGTTGGGAACAGCAGATGTGCACACACAAGCAGTGACTTATGCGGGCAGTGGCGTAAACAAAAGGTTTTAGAGGATCATAACCCGGCCATTGCTTTAGCTATTACATTGATTCTACATGGGGATCACATTAGAAAAAGAAATCAAGCTCTGTAACTCTGCATTTGATAGACAACCCCCATTTCAAATTCCTGACTTTACGCTGACTATGCAAGTTGGCGGATGGGGGGGGGGGGGGGGCTAAAGCAGCTTGAAACTTTACCAAATATAGATAATTTCAAGTAAATATTTCCGTAACTTTAATCTGGTGGAGAAGACAAAATTAAGTCAGACAGAGACGGGATTCATACCCCCTGCCAAGGTTTACAGGCCGGAACCCTCCAAAATTTACCACAGTGTACGTCCATGATTGCAAACACAAAGCTAAGAAAGCAACATCGCTGGAGAATTGCTACATCTGTACCTTGTTCTCACTTCGAATTTCAATTCCGATCGACTTGAAACTTGTTTGGAGGTGTTCGCATTCACTAAAACACGCGGCGGTGATTAATTGGGAACTATATTTTGGAAGCTTGCTTATTTTTATCCGGATTCTAACCATGATTCAAATTTTCGATCCACCTCTGATGCTAAAGTTATCCAACTAGATCCTCTTCTTTTATATGCAATCATCCGTCAATCTGGTTTCGCTGGATGGATTGGAATCGATATTCTTAGTGTGAACGAAATATTATTACAGATCATCAGCTCTTTGCGGAGCTCTTAGCTATTTTTCTCTGTTATCTGTCTGTAATTTATAATAAGTTAAATAGATAAGTTCAGAGGGAAATTGATTCCCAAGCAGTGATATAATATGATTTACTTAAGGACCTCTCTTATTTTAAACGATTCAATTAAAAGCACAATTTTAAAGGCCTCCTTATACATTCTCCTTTGCGCATTGAAATGCTTTCGGAACTAAGTTGTTGTTGTTGAAACCCAGACCGTCTGACCTACCAGAAAGGTGTAAGGAAACCGTTTGGACGGCCGGAAGTGCCACCCAATTTAGACCGGAACCCAGTGGGGGAGGCATCCACAGGAACCGTACCCTCCTTCCCCTACCACCAACCTCTCGGAAGTACTTATGGACCCACATGTTCAACGTGATCGTACTCCGCATGAACACGGCGGCAGTTGTGGCAGCGCGCAAACCACCGGGCTACCGCACCCGAAATGTGCCAACAGCACGCGGTGTTCCCAGGTGGTCACCCACCCAAGTACTAACCGCGCCCGATGCTGCTTGACTTCGGTGATCTAACGAGAACCGGTGTTTTCAGCACGGTAGGGCCGTTGGCATTTTCGGAACTAAGTGTCACACCAATGCCCAATGATGCATGTTTTTGCAAAATTGAAATTGTGGTTCCAAGCCTATACAGTCCAGTCTGATCGGGTAGATTTTTGAACTGTAAAGTCCTCTTATTATTATAACATTTAGTCACTTCGTACAAAAATATAGTTTTACATATTTATAGAATCTATTTATTGTTAAAATCTCAATTAATCTGTTTACACCATAGTTAGTCACGTACAGAAAAATGAGTTCAGTAAAGTGACTGACAAAAATCGGTATCGTTACTAAGAAAGAAAAGTGGCACTGGTACACGTATAATGGTCTCATAAAACGAAATCTAGTCTGATTTTTAACGTCTTCCTGAAATCCTGAGTACACTGCTTTCCGTGATTCTGAAAACGTAATAAAAACGAAATATTAACGTCTGGGGAATAACAGTTATCTATAAACATACTCAACTACCAGTCTTTACACAAGGGACTAACGACTCTTGGCCAGAGCAACACTGTAATCCTCGCTCGTCCTGATGTTTCATCCTTTATGGCCGAACCTACGCCTGGCCTTATCTTAAGTGCTTTTGTTATTTATCTTGAAAGGTATATACTTCTACGGCTTAAAGAGAAGGGCAGATGTTAAGCCCATACACGCGCATTTGATTGGTATGGGTAGTCTTTAATACCATTGAAGAACAGAAAAATGTCTGATGTGGACAACGTCATTGGCGGAGATTGATGGAATTTAGGACCCTCCCTCCCCCCCAAAAGAAAGTCACATTAAAGGTCCGTATACTCGTTGCAAGAAATTGAATCAGCAAATTGAACGGCCACTAATCCTGCGAAGTGTAATATAAAAATATAATTAATATCAATAACTTGTGTACTTTTGTACTTAAGTACTTTTGTAAAGTTAATCCATCAGAACTCTTACCTCACACAAGGCTAGGCTTTTTCCGAAAGTTGCAGAAAAGTATTGGTGATTATCTGTTAGACTTTAACCTTCCCCCCACCCACCCGGGGCGGGCCACCCTGAGATGGTGGCTACGGATGTTGGCTCTGTAGCCTTGATCCTCCAACTCTGGGAGGCATATTAATCGGGTTATCTGGTTGACCATGAACTGTCCGTCGAACCAGCGAGCCTATCAGGCCCCGACTCTTCCGGGTGTCCGAGACCACTGGACTGCGCCTATTCATGGCCTGAGCCAAGGTCCGGACGGCGGTTGGGGTCGGGCTTGTCGGGTGTTCTTCGGGTCCCTACCCGGTGAATGATTCCGTCGAGAACGTGGCCCTCGGCTGCGGCTTTGCCGAAAGTGGATTTTGCCACCGCTCCCTGGCGAATAATAGGCGTAAACCTAGCGGTCGCCTCACCTTAGAGTCTGAATCTGTTAGACTTTAGCTATCCGTTAGACTTTGTTAGCTCTGTTAGACTTACGGATGAAGACTGAGCGGAGGTTAATGCTTCTGTTGAAAATGTGTCTGCATTTCTAGGTTTAGATCAGAAAAATTATTTTTATTTCGTTCCTTTGGATATCATATTTAATGTGATTTCGATTTTCTATTACTTTAACTATAGGTTTTAAATGTTTCTTCGGTAAAATTAGGAACATAAATGGAGGATAAGGCTTATGCTTGAAGATGCTGAACTTTTTGGGGAAAGTATGAGGTTGCGTGCTCAGTAAATTGAACAAAGTAAAATGACTAATGTTGAAGTATAAGAAATGCCAGTTCGTTCATTATATCTAGCTGTGTAAACTAAGAGTATAGGAATCAAAGTTTGAACGGTCAATTTCTGGAGCCAACTTTTTGTATCATGTTAGAGGGCTTTTACACTTCCAGTGATTTTTAAAATACATATTGATAATCCATACATTGCAACTGATATTAGAATCAGAATCATGGATCCTTTCCTGATTATTTAACGCTCTATTCACTGACAATCGACTACTGAGATGGGTTAGGGCTACTGGGTCCAGCGCTACTGTGACGATAGTATTTTTTTCTAAGGTTGAAATGAATCGTACCAGACGTTATGGAATTATTCGTTCACGTAAGATTATCGTTTCAATTTTCTATTTTTGTTTGAATTATAAGATAGCCATAATTATATCGCTACTATTTCCAAGTATGTATTTAAATATCTTATTTTTTTTATTTTTTTCCCTTAAATATCCTTTTCCGTTTCGGATGTTTATCATTTACTAAGAATGCAGACTTGGTTAAGGAACACATGAGTTACGTTTCTGAACAAGATGTGCCTTCAAATCTTCAATTGCTGGGCATTATCAGTCATATTTTTCATTTTTCTGTTGCTAAGATCAGTTTCAAGCCTGACTCGATTTTTGACTTAAAATTGTTCTCCATTTTTTTTCTTAATTTCACTTCTAAACAACAATTCCGCCTTCGTTTCTTCCGCTTGGAAATATATCTTTTAATTATCATGTGTTTTCCCATTTTTAATTTATTTTAAGTAACTACTTTCTTTTATTTCATATTTAAGTCTTTAGTTTGTTTGTATATGTCTTATATTTTTAATTTAATTTTTTCTTTTATTTTTATTTTGACCACTTTCTAATGCAAAAGTGGTTAATTCCATATATTAGGCTAATTTTACTATTTATTTAATCAATTTTATTGATTTTGTTTCCCCTACTACTTTTTTCCCATATTCTTGTTTAATTTTTACTTTCCCTGCAATACATGGTAATGTATAGGGAAAGTATTGGAATCATGCCGAAAATCGCAACTCGAGTTTTCGACGGATCTACACGTTTCGAGACCTCTAGAATACGAAAAAACCATTTTAGCGTGACGTCTGAGTGTGCGTCTGTGTGTCTGTGTGTCTGTCTGTGTGTCTGTCTGTCTGTCTGTGCAGATTTTGTATCCACTCTAACTAAAAAACTAATGGACCGATTTTCACAAAATTTGGTAGGTAAGTTACTTGTGAGTGAGTCTGGTGCTGATTAGTTTTGGGTGCCATTCGGGATAAAAGTACCCGCCTTTTTTTTGCGAAATAGCCCGCAAAAGCTTGTATCCACACTAACTGAAAAACTAATGGACCTAATTTCACAAAATTCAGTAGAAAAGTCACTTATGGGTTACCCTGGTGCTGATTAGATTTTGGTGCGATTCGGAAAAAAATGACCTGCCTTTTTTTGCAAAATGGCCCGCAAAAATCGTCCAAATCTAAACTTAAGAACTGGGTATACTCAAATATATCCATTAAATTCTGATTTAATACGTAATTTTTAACGACGAAAAGAATAAGACCAACCCCATTACACTAGGACTAGCCGTTCCCGAGATATATTAGTTTTTCGTACTTTCCCTACGCCACCTTTGAAAGTAAGCCCGGTTACCGAATGAGAACGAATATTTAATTAAAAGTGAAATAAATTTAATTAAAATAAAGAGAACGTAGATATAAGTCTGCAGGGAAAGTCATGTGCTGCCCACATCAGATTTTTACTTTCCCTGCAATACATGGTAAAGTATAGGGAAAGTATTGGAATCATGCCGAAAATCGCAACTCAAGTTTTCGACAGATCTACACGTTTCGAGACCTCTAGAATACGAAAAAACTATTTTTAGCGTGACGTGTGTCTGTGTGTCTGTCTGTGTGTCTATCTGTCTGTCTGTGCAGATTTTGTATCCACTCTAACTAAAAAACTAATGGACCGAATTTCATAAAATTTGGTAGGTAAGTTACTTGTGCACGGATCTGGTGCTGATTAGTTTTGGGTACGACTCGGGTTAGAAGAACCCGCCTTTTTTGGCGAAATGGCCCGCAAAAGCTTGTATCCACTCGAACTGAAAAACTAATGGACCGAATTTCACAAAGTTTGGTAGATTAGTTGCTTGTAGGCTACCCTGGTGCTGATTAGATTTTGGTATACTTCGAAAAAAAATAACCTGCCTTTTTTTGCAAAATGGCCCGCAAAAACCATCAAAATCTAAACTTAAGAACTACGTATGCTCAAATATAGCCACTAAATGCTTTTTTAATACGTAATATTTAGCGAAGAAAAGAATAAGACCAACCCCATTACACTAGGACTAGCCGTTCTCGAGATATTTTAGTTTTTCGTACTTTCCCTACGCCACCTTTGAAAATAAGCCAGGTTACCGAATGAGAACGAAAATTGAATTAAAAGTGAAATAAATTTAATTAAAATAAAGGGAACGTTAATATAAGTCTGCAGGGAAAGTCATGTGCAGCTCACATCAGATTTTTACTTTCCCTGCAATACATGGTAATGTATAGGGAAAGTATTGGAATCATGTCGAAAATCGCAACTCGAGTTTTCGACGGATCTACACGTTTCAAGACCTCTAGAATACGAAAAAACCATTTTTAGCGTGACGTCTGTGTGTGTGTCTGTCTGTGTGCCTGTGTGTCTGTGTGTCTGTCTGTGTGTCTGTCTGTGCAGATTTTGTATTCACTCTAACTAAAAAACTAATCGACCGAATTTCATAAAATTTGGTAGGTAAGTCACTTGTGGGCGAATCTGGTGCTGATTAGTTTTGGGTACGATTCGGAATAAAAGTACCCGCCTTTTTTTGCGAAATGGCCCGCAAAAGCTTGTATCCACTCTAACTGAAAAACTAATGGACTGAATTTCACAAAATTCGGTAGATGAGTCACTTGTGGGTTACCCTGGTGCTGATTAGATTTTGGTATGATTCAGAAAAAAATAACCTGCCTTTTTTTGTGAAATGGCCCGCAAAAATCGTCAAAATGCAAACTAAAAAACTACGTATGCTCAAATATATCCATTAAATGCATGTTTTATACGTAATTTTTAACGAAGAAAGGAATAAGACCAATTCCATTACTCTAGGATTAGCCGTTCTCGAGATATTTTAGTTTATTCGTTTTTTCTCTACGCCACCTTTGAAAATGAGTCCAGTTACAAAATGAGAACGAAAATTGAATTAATAGTGAATTAAATTTAATTAAAATAAAGAGAATGTGTATATAAGTCTGCAGGGAAAGTCATGTGCTGCCCACATCAGATTTTTCCTTATGTTTTCATTTTTGTCAACACTTTGTTTACGGTATCATCGTTTTTCTTTTTGTTCACTCTGTTTCATTTCAGGTTAGAGAGCAAATCATTTCAGTGATCGAAATTCAGTTCACTCTGAACAGGATACAAGAATAAGTCCAAATTTCTGGATAACTAATACTTTTATTAAAAAGCACTAATAAGCGCAAACAGGCACAATGAACAGCGAATTGCTCAATAACTATCTAACAAGATCGCTAAATAACTGTCAGATATAATACAACAGTAATTAAAAACTCAACTCATTTACAAAGTAGTCGATACTATTCTCAAAACACTAACGTATCTCACAATTCAATTCAGCTCATATCACATAAATTGCTCTCCAACTGAGCGATGACTCCTTTTATAGACTCTCCGTAGAAACTTCCAGAAGAAGGGCGTATCTTCCAGACTATTCATTATTTCGAAAAAATTCCAGTACATTAAAAAAGTCCTCAAGTTGGCGATAAATCTCTTCATCTGACATCCCCAATCCGACAATTAAGATATGGCAACCCTGCATTCACGTAATAAGAATGGACTGCCCGTAAAGACCTTGAAGGCCCGCAAAGGCCTTGAAGAGAAGCAAAGGTGAACTATATGTATTATTTGAATAGAAGCAAAGCACAATGAAGCTTTTCACATATTTTTAACAATATGGAAGGTATATAGGAAATATACGGTATATAGGAAATATACGGTATATAGGAAAAGAGGCGCATTCAAAGTTACATCGCATCAGGCGTCAAATTGAGTTGCTCTAGTACTGTCTGGTGTTAATACCAGAGCCACTATATAATGCTGAACAACAGCCAACTTCGTATTGGTTTGTATACAGTAGTTTACGAATGATGAGTATGAGTATATAAGATTTTGTGCTCCTAAATATTAGATTAGTTTCCCATACTTTTATTCATATCATCCAAAATATTTTTTCACTACGCTGATTACTTTTTAATGGGCTGGCATTAAACTACAAATTAACGTATTTTTTTAATTTCCAATATCAATTCTCGTATGCAATATGAATTATGGAAAAAATATAAATAGGAACTTCGATATATTTTGTTGCAAATATATCAAAGTTCCTCTCAAAGGAACTTTATATATGACCGTGGAATTTCAGCTGTTTCTTCTCTGTAACTTCTTCGATCCAAGATAATAATTAAAAAAAATCTGATGTGGGCAACACATGACTTTCCTTATATAATGAAATGAATTTACTACTTTTACAGTAAAATAAATAGGTTTTTCTTCTAGTAGATACTAATATCCTTTCCAAGATATTGAATTTTCGACAATTAGTCGTCATTTTCATTGATTTATCGTCATTTTTATCCATTTGGCGAGATTTTCGTTAATTTGGCAACATTTCAAAAAGTCGCCAAGTTGACGACATTCCGCCAATTTCGTCGCCAAAATCTCGCCAAGCGTTATGGACGGAGAAATAAGTTATTCTTACAGCAGATAAATGACTATTTGTGTTCAAATACAAAAGTATTACTCTATCTTTTTCCATGAATGGAACGAGCTAGATCCACGAGAATGATGTCACCCAATTTATCGCATGACATTATATATGAAAAGTGAACATGTTTCTCAATAGGAATTTTTTTTTTCTATTTTATATGACTTTTTGATAATTTTTTGAAAAATGTGCAATATCTCGAGAACGGTTCATGTTAGCGTTCTAAAATTTATGTCAATCGTTTTCTAATGAAAAATTACATAAGAAATGTCTATTTACGTAAATTTATTATTGGTTTTGATTTTTTGACGATTTTTTCAAAATTTCATTCGAAAATTTATGGGGGTTCTGAACATTCGATTGCGTATAAAAACAATAGGCTTCCAGTGTTTATAGATTGTGATTTTTGTACCAAATTTGGTTCGAATCGGTCCATTCGTTCGTCAGTTATCGTCTCCACAGACCCACTGACACACACACACACACACATACTTTCACACACACACACACACACGCACACACACACACACAGACATCACTTCAAAAATGTTTGATTCGTGATCAGGGATGCTTGAAACGTGCTCTCCCGTCGAAAACTCGAATTCGAATTTTCGACCCCGTCACAATACTTTCCTTATACATTATGTATATAAGGAAAGTAAAAAAGTCGCAGAATTATTTTGATTTCTTTTTCTTTTTCTTTTTTTTTTGAGTGCATCTATACAACAGTTTTTAAATATAATAACTGGGGGAAAAGCGATGTCCATTATATTAAAGAAGGAGAACTTGAAGAACGTTATATTAGCACAAACAACAACAATTATGCGGCATGCAGCTGTTTCGAGGATACGTTAGATCCCCTTCGTCAGTGAAAGAGTCCCAACTAACTCAAACCATTTCCTCTTTTTGACTTCGGGTTTGTTGGTCTTCTGAGCTAACGAAAGGAATTCAGCATATCTTCGAAACAGCTGCAGGCTGCATTATTATTTTATTTGTGTCCAATCTAAAAGTGGTCCAAAAGTACCCCAATTTCACTTTTAGACTTCGGGTTTGTGGGTTCTCTTGCACTGACGAAGAGGATCCAACGCATTCTCGAAACAGCTGAATGCTGCATTATTATTGTCATTTGTGCTTATATACGTTGATCAAGTTCTCCTTTTCCTTCGCACAAAGTGCATTGTACTTATTGAAAGAATAAGATCCCAAAAATTTCTTTGAAATGTAATTTTTCAAGTTAGTCTATTCTTCCTGCTACTAAATTATGTTCCCTGAAATCACCATATTGATGAAAATCTCAATACAGTGAAAACTACCGGAGGAAAAGAGCCGAAATTTAGCATGGTCACATAAAAAGTCCTTCTGAACCAATTTCCACCAAAATTAACCAATGTCGCAATTTATATTTTTTTTTCGAATATTAATTTCACAATTCGTATTACATACAAAATATTTTTTTTTTCAAAAAGGGAAAATTGCGTTGATTTTGTTTGGGACGTTTATCAGCAACGCAATAAAAAAAATCTGATGTGGGCAACACATGACTTTCCTTATATAATGTAATTAATTTACTACTTTTACAGTAAAAAAAAGTAGGTTTTTCTTATAGTAGATACTAATATTCTTTCCAAGATATTAAATTTTCGACAATTAGTCGTCATTTTTAACCATTTGGCGAGATTTTCGTTAATTTGTCAACATTTCAAAAAGTCGCCAAGTTGGCGACATTCCGCCAAATTGGCGACATTCGCCAAAATCTCGCCAAGCGTTATGCACTAAGAAATAAGTTATTCTTACAGCAGATAAATGACTATTGGCGTTCAAACACAAAAGCATTACTAAAAGTATATTTTTTCATGAATGGAATGAGCTAGTTCCACGAGAATGATGTAACCCAATTTATCGCATGGTATTACATATGAAAAGTGAACATGTTTCTCAATAGGAATTTTTTCTTTATATGACTTTTTGATAATTTTTTTTTTAAAAATGAACAATATCTCGAGAACGGTTCATGTTAGCGTTCTAAAATTTATGTCAATCGTTTTCTAATGAAAAATTACATAAGAAATGTCTATTTGGGTAACTTTATTAGTGGTTTTGATTTTTTGACGATTTTTTCAAAATTTCATTCGAAAATTTAGGGGGGTTCTTAATATTCGATTGCATATAAAAGCAATAGGCTTCCAGTGTTTACGGATTGTGATTTTTGTACCAAATTTGGTTCGAATCGGTCCATTCGTTCGTCAGTTATCGTCTCCACAGACTCACTGACACACACACATACTTTCACACACACACACACACACACACATACACACACACAGACATCACTTCAAAAATGTTTGATTCGTGATCAGGGATGCTTGAAACGTGCTCTCCCGTCGAAAACTCGAATTCGAATTTTCGACCCCGTCACAATACTTTCCTTATATATTATGTATATAAGGAAAGTAATAAATTAGCCTGATAAGAAAATTATTTCGGCTTGAATAAAAGCCTGAAAAGCTCAAAACTGTGCATACTCACAATCCCAGAAACAGCTGGAACAATGCACTTGGAACTTGGTGAATCCGAGTTTAAATTTGAATGCAGATTCAAAATCTGGCGTCAAAATTGGACGCTGTCGTTGAAAATTTTGTAGTTGGTGTGCATTTAAATGCGAAAACAGCCCTTTAATACAAAATTTAAACATATGAATTTGTAGAGAATGGTTATTCCCTGTTGAATGGTTTATTTCAATTTGTTGTTACTTTCCTTATATACATAATGTATAAGGAAAGTATTGTGACGGGGTCGAAAATTCGAATTCGAGTTTTCGACGGGAAAGCTCGTTTCAAGCATCCCTGATCACGAATCAAACATTTTTTAAGTGATGTCTGTGTGTGTGTGTGTGAAAGTATGTGTGTGTGTGTGTGTGTGTGTGTCAGTGAGTCTGTGGAGGCGATAACTGACGAACGAATGGACCGATTCGAACGAAATTTGGTACAAAAATCACAATCATTAAACACTGGAAGCCTATTGTTTTTATACGTAATCGAATGTTCAGAACCCCCCTAAATTTTTGAGTGAAATTTTGAAAAAATCGTCAAAAAATCAAAACTGCTAATAAAGTTACGCAAATAGACATTTCTTATGTAATTTTTCATTAGAAAACGATTGACATAAATTTTAGAACGCTAACATGAACCGTTCTCGAGATATTGCACATTTTTCAAAAAAATTATCAAAAAGTTATGTAAAACAAAAAAAAATATATTTCCTATTGAGAAACATGTTCACTTTTCATATGTAATGTCATGCGATAAATTGGGTGACATCATTCTCGTGGATCTAGCTCGTTCCATTCATGGAAAAAGATAGAGTAATACTTTTGTATTTGAACGCAAATAGTCATTTATCTGCTGTAAGAATAACTTATTTCTCCGTCCATAACGCTTGGCGAGATTTTGGCGACGAATTTGGCGGAATGTCGCCAACTTGGCGACATTTTTAATTGTTGCCAAATTAACAAAAATCTCGCCAAATTGATAAAAATGATGCTAAATCAATGAAAATGAAGACTAATTGAAGAAAATTCAATATGTTGGAAAGAATATAAGTATCTACTACAAGAATAACATTTGTTTCAACTGTAAAAGTAGTAAATTAATTGCATTATATAAGGAAAGTCATGTGTTGCCCACATCAGATTTTTTATGGATGGTTTCGTGCTTTAAATCGTCTGGTGCGACCCCGAATAACCTGATAGATCGTTTATATGAATGAGTATTAATAAATAAATAATTTTAATAAATAAGTAATTGCTCATCATTCTTTAGAAGCTATCACGCGCAGTTCTCCACGTAATGGAATTTTTACTTTCCCACACGGAGTATACGACGTCCTTCGAATAAATTGAGCAAATTGAATAAAATTTGTTACGCTTGTTTCACTTAAAGGGATGTTTAATTTTCGCGAAAAATGAACCAGGAGATTTCGGCTGTCGATTTATTAAACAGTTTTTTTTTCTTGAAAATTAAGAAAAAAAAACGTTATAAAAAGTAATTAGGATGGAACATGTTATATATAGTTATATTATCTACCACTTTTTACTCAAAGCGATTGGAATCTATAACGAATGCTAACATATGTTGTTCGTAAGATTTTGTACGTTTTGAATTTAAAATAGGAAAAATAAAATAATATAAATAAAATTATTGGATTTGTATATTATTAATGCTTCTGTTTTCCTCAAGTTTTCCAGATTTGCTCCGGACTTTCAGAGAAATTTTATTTTTTCCATTTGAGAAAAACGCAGAGTTATAGTCAGAAACAGAAAGAAGACAAATACAATATGAAAATGAGGGAATTAGCCAGCTCTGACAAAGTTAAAAGAGATTCATTATTAACACGTACCTAAAAGGTTTGATAATACATAAATTTTACAAGTATAATAATCAGCTTTAAAATACATCTAGTTTAAACATTTTACAAACATTTTACACGAGCGGGATTGCACTCGATAAGCCCGGGTTCGATTCCCTCCTCTGCCAAAACTGTCGCCGTGTTCACGCGGAGTTTGATCGCGTTAAACATGTGGATCCGTAAGTCCTCCCGAGAGGTTGGTGGTAGGGGAAGGAGGGTACGGTTCCTGTGGATGCCTCCCCCACTGGGTTCCGGTCTAAATTGAGTGGCTCTTCCCGGCTGTCCAAACGGTTACCTTACACCTTTCTGGCAAGTCATGCGTTGTCTGGGTCTCAACAACAACAACAACAAACATTTTACAATCTATAAATATTTAAATAAAATATTTCTAAATTTACCTGATACATTATACAACTTTTATAATTTTACCACCCTTACATTTTGTACACCTGCTCTGCCGATGGCCTAGCGATGTGTGCCTATTGGATAATCCAATCCTGATCAAGTTCATCGCAAAACTCGTTACTCAAAAACCGCTATCATAAATCGTAAGATCCTTGAAGAAAAAAGAATCGAAATTCAGCATTGAGACCTCAGTGTGATCCACTGCATTCGCATCATCTGGATTGTCGTTGCTCGGACGTCAATGTAAGAAACTCATGTCTCAGCCGGGATTCGAACCACGGAACTTCCTGGCCTGTCAATGATTTATTCAGTCAGCAACTTTTAACGTAGAAATGGCAACTATAATACATTAACCCAATACAATTACTAAGCTTTTCCCAAAACGTCAACATAGAGGAAACATATTCCGCCCATTTTCCACCGTTCAATTTCAGAATGACACTTATCTACACAGCTGAGCCGAGCTATCGGCCCTCCAGATAAGTAACTTCGAAAGTTACTTTAAAAACATCCTTTCTTCCTGCTTCAGATTAGAAGAAGAATAAATAACTCTGAGCATTTTTCTACGTCGCTATCACGGGCGACCGACTCTGATAAAAGGCGTCATACAATGCCTATTAAATTTCTGGACAGGACCGAAAGCACAAGTTGGCGCGCGAAGTTGAAGAGAAAGCGGTCGAAGGTGTTCGCGTGCCAGAGCGATTAGGGTCTCTCGATTCCTGCTGACTCTTGCCGTCAACATACACCACCTGCTTGCTCACTTGCAAGGCTTCTGCTGTCAGAATCCCGCTAAGAAGCTACGGATGAATACGAATCTGACATAGAGAAGGAGTATAAGATGACAGGATTCATGAGAAAAGGTGAGTTATATTAGTTCCTGGTTTCATTTTAGAAGCTTGTTGAGTTCGCAGGCATAAGAGGGTCCTAGGGACGTCCTAGAGATGTCCTATTTCGCATCCATGAGGGGTGTAGTAGGGGAATTAACCCCCCCATTGGCAGGAAAATTATATTAATTCACCATAAGTTCCATTACACAACGAAATTCAGAAATGTAACCCCTCTTTCGATCGTAGCCATTGAGCTTGACCGTAACCCTCCTTTCCAGATTACACTTATGTGAAACGGGGTGGGTCTTAAAGGGAACAAAAGATCAATATTACATGCCATGGAAAATAAAAAGCACACAATACATAAATTTCCTCATAGATTAATACATTTGCAAATTATAGGAAAACAATAACAAAAATTAGAGCATAAAATAAAGATATCCAATTTTTACTTTCCTTATATACATAATGTATAAGGAAAGTATTGTGACGGGGTCGAAAATTCGAATTCGAGTTTTCGACGGGAGAGCGCGTTTCAAGCATCCCTGATCACGAATCAAACATTTTTGAAGTGATGTCTGTGTGTGTGTGTGTGTGTGTGTGAGAGAGTGTGAAAGTATGTGTGTGTGTGTGTGTGTCAGTGAGTCTGTGTAGACGATAACTGACGAACGAATGGACTGATTCGAATCAAATTTGGTACAAAAATTACAATTCGTAAACACTGGAAGTCTATTGTTTTTATACGCAATCGAATGTACAAAACTCCCCCAAACTTTCGAATGAAATTTTGAAAAAATCGTCAAAACATCAAAACCACTAATAACGTTACGCGAATAGACATTTCTTATGTAATTTTTCATCAGAAAATGATTGACATAAATTTTAGAACGCTAACATGAACCGTTCTCGAGATATTGTACATTTTTCAAAAAAATTATCAAAAAGTCATATAAAATAAAAAAATATATATTTCCTATTGAGAAATATGTTCAATTTTCATATGTAATACCATGCGATAAATTGGGTGACATCATTCTCGTGGATCTAGCGCGTTCCATTCATGAAAAAAGATACTTTGTGTAATGCTTTTGTATTTGAACGCCAATAGTCATTTATCTGCTGTAAGAATAACTTATTTCTCCGTCCATAACGCTTGGCGGGATTTTGGCGA
Source organism: Amaurobius ferox (assembly GCA_951213105.1). Classification (NCBI taxonomy): domain Eukaryota; kingdom Metazoa; phylum Arthropoda; class Arachnida; order Araneae; family Amaurobiidae; genus Amaurobius; species Amaurobius ferox. The sequence continues at coordinate 73,562,885 of OX578136.1, forward strand.
CGAATTTGGCGGAATGTCGCCAATTTGGCGACTTTTTGAAATGTTGCCAAATTAACGAAAATCTCGTCAAATGGATAAAAATGACGCTAAATCAATGAAAATGACGACTAATTGTCGAAAATTCAATATCTTGGAAAGAATATTAGTATCTACAATAAGAAAAACCTATTTTTTTACTGTAAAAGTAGTAAATTCATTATATTATATAAGGAAAGTCATGTGTTGCCCACATTAGATTTCTTTTTTTTTAAATTGCTTGATTCTCTCTTGATCTGAACTCGGCGACAATCATTATTTGGCACAATCGTACCGAATTTTACTCGATTTCCTTAATTTGTTTGACAGATACTGCGCTCCATAAGTAAAATATAAAATTACTAATATCTCGAGAATATGGAACGTAATAACACTTAAACAAAAGAGATTAATTTCTCATATTCGATAATAGTGAACATATTTAATTTATTTTGTTTGTTTTTTTAGATCCAAAACGTTCGAAAATGGTGTTATGTTCGCATTTCATAAACGATGTCATTCGCTTCCTAAAATAATAATAATAATACTATTATTATTATTATTATTATTATTATTATTATTATTAATTATAATAATTATAAATAAATAAAAATTATGAAATAAAAAATGCATATTTTATGCAACAATTTTTAACAAATACTTTCTATAACATATTTCAATTTTCGGAAATAAGGTTTTTCCTGGACTAAACGTTCTGAAAATCAATAGACTTCTTACGTTTGTACTTGCAATTACGATACCAAATTTCTTTTGATGTGGTCAATTTGTTTGAGAGCATGGTCACAGAATCACGCACAAACGGACTCGCACTCAGGCATCATTGAGAAAGGGATGATTCATCTTCAAGGATACACCAAACGTGTACATAAATAGAAATTCAAAATTCACATTTTGATCCGCTAACAGCACCTCCCTTCCCCTGTATTATTTATGCACTGTGAGGCAAAAGAAATAATTGTGAACCCAGAATATCACTTTCATTACATTAAAAGTCCCAAGAATACCCCAGAAACCCCTTAAACCTCCCTTCATAATATTTTCCTTCAGGAAGGAAATACTAATCGCAGAGGCATCCAGAGTATGTCACAGGGTGCTTGATTTGCAAGAATGAGCTCAGAATTTTGCAGGTAAAACGAATTATATTACATGATGTGAAAAAACACTTTCTTAAACAATAAAGATCAATCATGTATAATGCATTAATTAAGAAACACCTTCCAATTGAAATGCAATTTTATTTAATCATCTCTAAAATGGGATATATTTAGCGCTGATATTTTTAAAATTATTACAGCATTAGAGTAATCTATTGCACCTCAAAAAGACAATTCTAGTACCACAAAATGAACTTTATTCAAATGACGTCATCGAAATATAAATAGTCTACCTATATGTACAATCAATGAAAATGTCATTCATATCACTTATATTCCAGACTCCAGAGCTAATTAATTTTGCGTGAAAAAATCAGCAATTCTTATACAACTCACCTTACAATCGCTTGATTTGTTTACATTCTGCTTACGTTAAAATTAGGCTTCGTTATCGAAAATTTTATCATTTAAAATCAAAACGATTGTAATTGCATTGGCACAGAATTTAAATACACAGATAATACGAAAAAACAAAGCGGTTTTATGACAGAGGCAACACTAAATATAAATTAAAACTATATTTAAAAATCACGATCTTTACACAGCAGAAAAGAAATAGATGCTATATTTTATTTTGGAATGTGTCACGTAATCTCTTCATATATCATGAGTGTAATTATTATTTCAATTTTGCATTAAAAACTGCCCAACATATTTTGCTGAAATTTTTTTTATACATTTTATGTGATAATTTGAATATTGCCTAAAATTTTCGAAGCGATTTGTTAATTTTAACTTGGCTTAAAAATGTTTGAAAATTTAAGTCCCAGGGTTAAATGTATTTCATTTTTTCAACCCGCGTTAAACCCGAAACTAATTGGGTGATATTTTTCATTTTCATTCCCATATGTTCCACAGACCCTCTCAACAACATACTAAAATTTCATTTTGATATGTTGTTGAGACATATCAAAAGATTGAGATATGTTGAGATATGTTGTTGGAGTCATTTTTACGGCAGGTATCGTGCGAATGGACAGTCAGGCACACATACAGAATGACCAAAGTCATACAACTATGTTGGAAAGTGTTAAAAAAGCGGTATAAAATGAAAATTCTGTAAAATATATCTGTAATGCCAGTTTGATCTACACCAAATGTGAAATCGAAACCACTCCGAAAATAAAAGTCTTAGTGATTGTGTTCCTCTGTAGCAATAAACATTAAAATATATAATATGTGGAAATTGCATAAAAAAATTGTTGCATTTTAAGGGGTCAGCCAAGGGTGTGTCTATCTGTACGTTAATTTCAGCCATATATAGCTACTGCAATTTCAATACGACTGGTTTAATTAGCGAATGTAATCTGCAAAGCATTAAACTACACATCACTTGAAAATTTCATAAATTTAGTTTATTTTAATCTGTATATTGTCAGTAATTATATACCAATATTGGGGATACCAATAATATGTATACCAGTAATTGTATAATGTATACCAGTAATTGTAAACCACATTGCGCACAATTTTATTTTCTGATAAAGTTAAGCAACAAATTCAGCCTGTAAAATCATTTATCTTCACCACATATTCAAATTTCCAAAAGTTTGGCTATGTTTAAGAAGAGTTATCCCAAACAGTGCATATCAGAAATGAGCGGGGGGGTCTTATTGCTACGTATCTGACCACATATAACGACGAACTTGGCTTGTAAAGCATTATATTACATCAAATCTAAATTTAAACATTCGGTTAAGTTTTAGAGCAGTTATTTTCGGACAATCTGCATCACTGAAAGGGATGAAGCATACGCAGTATTTTTCCGACCACATTCAGCAACGAACTCGGCCTGTAAAGCATAAATTTACATCATATATCTAAACAAAAAAAACACAGAAAATGGTTTTAGAAGAGTTATCGTCGAACAAAAGCTCAAAGCGCAGCATGTTCTATATTAATTCCATCAACCACCAGGCTACCAGGATCTGCAACGAACTCGGTCTGCGAAACATAAATTTACATCACATATTTGAATTAAACAAATTTGATGTAGTTTTGTCTGAGTTATCGCCAGATAATATATAACAAACACGAAAGGAAATGGGTCAGAAGCAAAATTTATTCGACCACGTTTTGGCTGTATAAAACATAAATTTAGATCATATAATATCTGTGAAAGGGCGGGCAAAGGGGACAATGCACATCACGCATAATATTTATTCGATCACGTTTAGCGACGAATTTATACAATATATCTAAATAATAATAATAATAATAATAATAATAATAATAATAAAATCCAGTTGAGATTTAGAAGAGTTATCGTCGTATAAAAATATCAGGTAAAAAATGTACAGCACGTGCAATATTTTTCAATCATATTCAGTAACAAACTGGGCTCAAAAGTAAGAATCATAGTCACTTCGGTGCTTTGTATACCAAAAGTATGAGTCTTCCCTCATTTTCCGTGCATAATTCAGGTATCATAATTACTATCAAAATGGAAAAGCATGTACTGTTTAGGAGCTTTAATTCAAGTTATTATTTTTAAATTTTCGGAAAAATTCTTTAAACGTTTATTTTTGCAAGTTGGCAGCAGCTTATTGGAGACGTTGAATTATACGCATTTGACTAATTTGTGTTAATATTAACTGTTTTGATACAATTTACTTCCATAGCATAGTTTAAACTATTTTTTATCCATAGACTCTATCTATATTTTTACTATTGTTTCAGGAGTTATAATTGTTTGCCGTACGAAATGAAGTTTTGAAGATTTTTAAAATTAGAATAATTCGAGTTTTTATCATGAAAATTAATATTAAAAATCTATTATCATTAAACGTTAGAAATTCCATCTAGTTCTAGATTTTCCTATATACTCTATCTACGGATAAAAAATCACAGCCATTATTATCACTGGCACGACAACTCACTGTGAGCCTTGGCTTTTCTCAGAAGATTCTTCCAACGGACTTAAAACGGTGTTCTTTTTTTTTACCAAAATCTCAAATTCGAAAATTGAAAAAATAATATTTCATATAATAGTGCGAGAAAGCTAAAAATATCATGTTTTAGAAACCTGAATTTTACAACAGAATGACAAATTTAGATACTATGGTAAAAAAAAAAAAAAAAAAAACACACAAATACATACAAATGCATACAACACATACACAAATACACAACACAAATTTGAACTTTCTTATAGCTCAATCGCGCTGATAATATAAATAGGGTTCTTCTAGTTACTGATTAAAACGAGAGCATACCGAAAAAATTTGGAAACCCCGTATTCTTTACAGAAAGTTATTGAACTAATTAGAATATAACATTAAATGACGTTGTTCTTTCACTCATCTTTAAAATTACTTGCAAAGACTGACTAATTTATGATAGGATTATTAATTTTTGTAGAAGTTGATAATTAAAGTGAGGTAATTTATGAAAGTGTCATAAGCATCATTGCTAAATCAATAACACTGACATATCATCAGCTATTACTCAATCAAAAATTCATATTGCATTAAATGCTTAATACTATTGCATAAAAATAACTATAATTATCTATATATCATATCTGTAAGCCAGAAGTTCTCAACCAGTGGTACGTATACCATTAGTGGTACACGAGAAGATAACTGACTGTGATTTGTGCAATGGTATATACAAATTTTATCATCTTCTGAACAAAAAGTGCAAATCATTGATATTTCCTGCGACAGAAATTTTAAAATTTCAAAAGCAGCTCCTTATTCAACTTCTGAATTAAACCAAAGCTTTTAAAAACATTTCAGAAAGAGCATAAATGTTTTCAATGCCATTTTGAAAGACGTACTTTGTGAAACAGAATTTTCGTCAATGCTGTACTTAAAAAACAAATATAGAATGAAACTCAACTTGGAGCCAAATTTACGTTTAAAATTAAATAAATAAAACTAGGTATAAAGAAACTAGTTTCTGTCAAACGAATATAAATATCACAAATAAGTAATTTTGCTGATCATACTGCTAATCAATAATCATATTGTTTATTAATCATATTTAAGCTTATGCGCTAATTCTTATTAGTTTTGTTCAGTGTTTTCATTAAAAACTAAAAGAAAATATGTGACAATAAGTTAATTAAATGTAGTCTTGACTTCATATTTTTATACAAAACGTATTATTTATTTATTTATTTATTTTTTATGATACAAAATTTTTTTAATTTTGGTTTTGGTGATACACATTTATCAAGACGTTGATAACCCCCTACTGTAAGCTTTTTGTGCTTTTGAAATTCGTATTCTACGTAACTTAAAAATATTAACCAGCGCTTGTACATATACTGCCATATAAAAAATTTAACTTCTACGCTATTTAAAAAAATATTTCAAACAAACATGCATTATTTCTTATTAAATTAAATCCAGCCATCACCATATCAATACCATTGGGGCATAAATATTTGTAACATCACCTATTAATATCTAAAGGAAAACAAAATTTACTTATCAATACAAGGTAACGAAATTTGAAAATCAACAAACATTCAATCAATATATATCATACACATGTCAATATCCCGTCAATATATATCGTAAACATGTCGAATTCAACATGTTTTCAGTAGCTATTTATAATTTTGATCTTTAATGAATATAATACGCAGAATACTTTGCGCGCACACACAGGTTGCAAAAAATTTGATAAGCGTTTGGTAAGAGGCAGCTGGACTTTAAAATTTGTCACTGCCCCGATTTGAGAGTAGAGTTATATTTAACGATGACCCAGTGGGATCCGTGCACTAAGGCCAGAGTCCTCTAAACTACTTTTTAATGACAATTATGTAAATATCGAAACGGTGTATAATGATAAATGCAAGGAAATGTTCAACTGTCTTTAACCACCCACGGATCATAATTTAGTGATCGTTACCGTTTGCCAGTAAGGGGGCAGACGTTCAAATAACTATACCGATTTCAAAATTAATTAAATAAATTATTTTGATAAAAATATTTACTTCTAACCTGTAAAGACAAAGGCATTATTTCATTTATGCCTACCTTTGACAAAAATATAATCGCCCATAAATACAGTGAAACGACTTTAACCCAATATTGCATGTTGCATGCAAACAAAATAAGTATTGATCACCCTGATCAATTGAGGTTACTTTCTTGGAAGATCACAGAAGAACATGGTTTGAAATACCATGGTTTGAAAGATCATTGGAAAACCATCATTGGAAGATCATGATCTGGCGACCATCATCGTCTGTCAAGACAGGTCATCTAGGTTGTAGCGCCCAAGAAGAAGAAGACAGATCATCTAAAATCCTTTCTTTAGAGAGTTTTGTGCTCGGTGGTCATCATATGGTCTGCTGTTATCTGTTTGCAATTCTGCAATGGGAGATGATCACATAAAGAATTAAAGTCATTTTAAGACCTACTTATTTTACAAATATCATGCTCATATTTTCCTTAGGAATGATTGATATGCGATATTAGAAGCGTAACAAGATTAAACACGTGTTAAAAATTATCAAGTTTCATGTAGTCGCCTGTAGTAAAGACAACAAGTGAAAAAGAACGATAAAATGCATCCTAACTTGGTTCCAACGTCAGATGTTTTGAACTTTGAACACGTCCCACATTGAAATATTGCTCTTTCTTCGTCCAATTCTTTAAAATTAATCTAATGTGATGTTATCTGCTTGCTGCTTGTCAAACTTCTGCTGACTATTGATGCTAATGAAGTTAAATCCGTTATGAATTATTTTCCACGCATACGAAATTTTGAAATTTGTAGTCTAAGTACACAAGTCAAGCTATCGTTGGAAGTTGCAGGTGCGAAGGGAGCATTTATCATTATCCAGAAATAGTTTTATAGTTATGTTTTTAAATATTATTGCGCTTGTATGTTTGGAGATAAAAGCATGGGTTTCTACAGTACAATGATGTGTTGTATGTAGTAGGGTCAGATAGTTAAAGGAAAGAAAGGCACAGTATAAAGGTCAAAAATTAAAGTTTTCAATGATTTATGACCCGAAATTGTGATTCTTAATCCAAAACGTAGGCAGACTGATATATTTTCAAAAAATATATCATTATCGTTATCCAAAATAATAATGATATATTTTTTTAAAAATATGTCATTATCATTATCCAGAATGATAATGTTATATTTTTTTAATAAATACCACAAACTGCTATACATTTCTTGAATTTACTAACAAATACTTATTGATTTGCCGAGTTTTGAAAAACAGTAAACCTATTTACTTTCATATTTATTTTTTGACTTATCGAACAAATTAAGTTGATCAAAGTGTCAAATTAAAAATGAAAATATTTATTTAAAAATTGATATTGAAAAATATAAGGCTGGGAGACTCAAATACTTTTCAAATACAAAATACAAAAGGGAAATATAAGTAATTTGTATTTTACTAATTATCACATATTCTAAAGTATTTTATATTTTCTTAAATTAAAAAAAAAAGCATCTAGCATAATTTAGGAAGATGTCTGTCTGTGCAGTTTGTAGCGGGAAATTTAAGCATCTTACGATGATGAAATTTGGTATAAAAGAACTTCAGCACTCGATTAGGTGCACCCTCGGTGTTATTTTTTCTAATTTCTAATTAGTTTTTTATTTATTTTATGTTTTTCTCTGATTTAGAACGAACGATATTTATACAAATCGAATCTTTGACGACTTAAAACATTATCATAGAGACACCATTGGAAAGTTCGAAGAAAGTTCTTTCCAGCAATGTTTGAACTAAATCCGTAGGATAATTCTTTCATATTTATTTATTTTTTAAAATGTACATCGAAATTTGCATTTTTTACTTTATCTGCTATATATATCGTCGCATCCGAAATACTAAGATTAGCATAATTCTATAGTTTGGCTTAAACATTCCCATATATATCAACATTCCAATAAGATATATTTTTTGATGTCATAAATAATTTTAATTTTTTTAATTTTTAAACTGATCGCATTTTGTCATCGCACTGCAGCACATGAACGGTACCCCATCTCTGTATCGATCCATTGTAAAGAGGGTAAGAGGTTGTGATGGGTAGGCAACTAGTATCTAGGAACTTCCGGAGAAAGGTTTTTAATCTTTCATTTTTTTTTCTGCTATATTGAGATAGGAAACTTCCTACCTCCACAAAGCAGAAAAAAATAGGTGACCATAGGTGGGAGCCATTTAGTTCCATTTATTTTTTTCATTTTTATAAGGGTCAAAATGGAGTATTGGAAATATAAAAATTACGTTGTTGAAGATATGGACAATTGTGATTCTTATTTTGTGATTTGAAGATTTTATTTGCAGTGTGAGAATACTTTTAGTTCAAAACAGGCGATTTGAAAATTGAGTATGATGGTACCTTTGCCGGTATAATTTAAATAACGGACACTTATTTAGGATTCGAATAACGCCAGGTGATTCGCTCTAGTTTAAAACAAAATTAAGAAATATGCAGCAAAAACTATTTGGCATAAATTCTTTTTTGATTGTTTTTTATGACTAACTATAGAAAAAGACAGGAAATACAGACTGCTCGAAGAGTAACAAGATCTGGTTTACCAGATTTTATAGATAGATTCTCGAGCAATCAATTTAAAACTAAAATTCAAGAAGGAAGAAAATAATATGTAAATTATGATGTCTTTTTTTCTATAAAAAGAAATACTATAATGAAATTCTTGAAATCATTTTTTAGTACAAACTCTTTTATACACCAAGTAATTGATGAAAAAAAAAAAAGTTTGAATTTTTATATATGGAAAGTTTACTAACAAAAGAAAGCGAAGAATATCATTTGTCTCCACTAAACTGCATTCATATCCCATCTTCTACTTCTTCTTCTTGGGTAGTACAGCTACAGCAGGACAGAGCCGCCTCAATTATTTTTAGCAGCGGGAACGGTTGTTTTTAGAATTATGGGATTAGATTTATTCTTTTTCTTCTCAAAATTTACATATAAAACAAACATTTAATTGATACAATTGAGCACATGTAGTCTTTTATTTTAGGTTATGACGTTTTCCGTGGACCATTTCGCAAGAAAAAAGTTACATTCTTTTATTTTGAATCGTACCAAAATCTAATTAGCATCATTTTAACCCACAAGTGACTTATCAACCAAATTTTATCAACTAAATTTTAAGAAATTTGGTCAATTAATTTTTCAGTTAGAGTGGATATATACCATTTTTGCCGGCCATTGCACTAAGAAAGGCAGGTTTTTATTCTCGGAATTGTACCGAAATCTTATTGGTACCAGGGTCACTCACAAATAACTTGCCTACCAAATTTTATGAAATTTGGTCAATTGGTTTTTGAGTTAGAGTGGATACATAGATTACACAGACACACAGACACCTACACAAACGTCTTGCTAAACATAGTTTTTCATATTCTAAAGTGCTAGTTTTTCATATTCTAAAGTGCTAGTTTTTCATATTCTGAAGTGCTAGTTTTTCATATTCTAAAGTGCTAGTTTTTCGTGTTTTAAAGTGCTAGTTTTTCATATTCTAAAGTGCTAGTTTTTCATATTCTAAAGTGCTAGTTTTTCATATTCTAAAGTGCTAGTTTTTCATATTCTAAAGTGCTAGTTTTTCATATTCTAAAGTGCTAGTTTTTCATATTCTAAAGTTCTAGTTTTTCATATTCTAAAGTTCTAGTTTTTCATATTCTAAAGTGCTAGTTTTTCATATTCTAAAGTGCTAGTTTTTCATATTCTAAAGTGCTAGTTTTTCATATTCTAAAGTGCTAGTTTTTCATATTCTATAGTGCTAGTTTTTCATATTCTAAAGTGCTAGTTTTTCATATTCTAAAGTGCTAGTTTTTCATATTCTAAAGTGCTAGTTTTTCATATTCTAAAGTGCTAGTTTTTCATATTCTAAAGTGCTAGTTTTTCATATTCTAAAGTGCTAGTTTTTCATATTCTAAAGTGCAAGTTTTTCATATTCTAAAGTGCTAGTTTTTCATATTCAAAAGTGCTAGTTTTTCGTGTTCTAGGATGCTCAAACCTGTAGATTTGTCGAAAACTCGAGTTGCGAGTTCAACGCTGTTCCAAAGCTTTTCCTATGCATTTCCATGTATTGTAGGAAAAATAGAAAAGTAACTTTTAAACAATTTTTACGAAATATTTTGAAAAAATCACTTGGGTACAGTATTTGATAAATATGTCAAAAATTACAACTCGAGTTTTCGACGGATCTACACAGATCTGCATGTGTCTGTGTGTATTTCTGTGTGCGTGTCTTTCTATTCTGTGCAATATATGTATCCACTCTTTCTAACTCAAACACTAATTGACCAAATTTCCCAAAATGTGGCAGATGAGTTCCGTGTCGGTTATCCTGGTACTGATTAGATTTTGGTATGATTCGGAAAAAAGAAACTTGCCTTTTTTAAAAGAAAAATGGCCTGCAAAAATCGTAAAAATCTAAAAAGATGCTCAATTGTATCAATTAAATTCTTATTTGATACGTAAATTTTGACCACGAAAGTAATTAGACCTACACCATTACTCTAAGATGGACCATTCTCGACATAGTTAAAATTTCTTTTACAATTTTGAGGAGCTGCAGACGTTTTGCACTTAGAAGCTATTTGATGAAATTTCTTAAAATTCAGTTGTTAAGTCACTTGAGGGATATCTTGATACTGATTAGATTTTCATGATTCGGAAAAATAGAATGGGCCCTCTTTTGTGAAATGGCCTTCGTTATTTGTGAAAAACTAAAATAAATGACTAAAATTGCTGAAATATCATTATTATATATTTGTTCTTCATAAAATGTTCGACAATAAAGCTAGTAAAACTGATCCCAGGAAGAATCGTTTGCCAGATATTTTCTTTTCTTTTTTTTAACTTTGAGGCGTTGAAGACGTTTTACAATGCATGAAATTGCCAAATGAAACGAAGACGCATTAAAACTGAAAATCGAACATAATATTAGAAAAGTAACCACTATATTTTCTACAATTAAACTCAATTTAATGCACTATGAAATAAAAGAATAATAAAATGAATTTGAGTGTGTAGAGAAAGTCATGTGCTGCCCACATCAAACAGCTTAAATGGTGTCCACATCAAACAGCTTAAATGCTGCCCACATCAAACAGCTTAAAGGTATCCATAAGGCGATGGATACCTCTGGCTCAGATGCAGTAATATAAAATATTTCGATATCACCAATATCCATAGCGTAATTCAAATTACCAATTTCCCCATATGGTATACTACCATAATTGTTAGAGAAATTCTGATTGTTCCTCATAAGAAAGAATGTTGTGCACATCTTAAAATTTTATTAATTATATCTCTAATCATGAAATTAATTAAAAAAATTATATATAGTTCTATTTTTTTGCACAATATATCTAAACCTGAAATTTGATGAACATTCACTCTTGAGTAATCGTGCACACCCAAACACACTACAGAGTTCACTTCTACAATATGAGCTTGCAATTTCGTCCCAGTAGCTCAACGGTAGAGCATCAGCTGGCCCATTCAGATAATCCAGGGCTCGATTGCCGGTTGGGGCAGCAAGGCTCTTTACAGTGGTGCCCGAACAAATCCACCCTGTACGTTAGTGCAATGATGTCGAAGGTCTGAAGACCCCAGATCGTGCGACTCACATAGTGGGTTTAGAGTAGCTAGCTGCACGCCCGGGAAAGGATACCACCTGCACTCAGGAGGTATCCTTTTACATTATATTTGACAGGAGACAATTTTACATTATATTTGACAGGAGACAATTTTACATTATATTTGACAGGAGACAATTTTACATTATATTTGACAGGAGACAATTTTGCATTATATTTGAACTTGACAAGTGCGTCCATTTTTCAAAAATGGGAAAAGGGTTATTGAGCGTCTGAAAGTGACCCTTGTTACGACTAGTAAGGATTCAGTGAACTCTGGAAGATTGAGCTCTGATTTCAAATTGAGAGGATAACGACCACGTAGGATACTAACCTGGATAAAAATAGTAGTAGCAGGAGGCTAACCTGAAGTAAAAGTAGCAAGAGGTGGCCAATCAGATTATCAGTTGCCCACCAATCTGACAGAGGGTGGAGAATGCAAACTTCACTTCTACAATAAGCGCTTGCAATTTCTTCGCAGTAGCTCAACGGTAGAGCGTCGGCTGGCCAGTTCGGAGATCCAGGGTTCGATTCCCGGTTGAGGCAGCAAGGCTTTTTACAACACATGCACATACAAATACATTTCTCTAATAGTGTTTAAAATGGATTCAGGAGGTTTTAACACGTACTTACCCGCCAGAACCTCAAATTCAAAAATCCAGAACAATTTTGTTTCTATAATATAGTACGAGAAAGTAAAATATATAGCAAGTTGAAAAATGCACGAAATCAGCTAATTTAGATATTCATGAAATGCAGCCATGCAAATCCCCATGCTTTTAATACTACATGAATGTTGTTTAATAAGGAATATTGTTGAACATAGCCTCATAACCGAAATGTTTGTTCCCTCAATGCTGACAGTGAATGGTAAGTTTTACCACATATGTCACGCGATCTCTTATTTAATTACTAAAAATAGTTTTTAATAACTGAAAATTATATTTCACGTACTAAAATACTGAGTGGGTTTATTAAAATTGGTTTGACTCAATTCAATGTATCATTTCTCTCCCATATGAGACAATGGAATAAAAATATCAAATTGCTTCTAAATTTTTAAATTTTATCATTTTTTTTTTTAATTTTTATTTTGGCTCGACATAATTGTCTGTTGACGCGATATATTGAATTTTGTAAAAACTCAACCTGGTGGGTTTTTGTTGTTTTACACGCGAACGGACATACAGACGAACAGTCGGGCAAATGCAAATTAAACAAAATCATTTCTTTTATAAATTACGTTTCCTATATTATTACTGATACACATGGAAGACAAGCGAAAAATATATTTCACTTTTAATATTTCGCAATCTCATACTCTGTGGGATAGAATAATATCAACCGCTTTGGGAATTGTCAGACTGGCTGTCATCAACCAAAAAACTGATCGCTGACTTATGGAGGCATAAATAAATAATAAATCGACCTCTATATTTGAATTGAAAACTAGTATAGCTCTGCAATAACCCAACTGGAACAGTTAACGGATTTTTTTTTAATATCACTTTTTAATGCCTGGATTCAGGTAAAATATTTTAAAACACAATTTTGACTGAGATTTAATTTTATCTTTCGATTGTTTATACTTCTTGTGATCAAGATACTATTTTTATTTTTTTTTACTGAACAGCCTCACAAACTCTAAAGTAGAGTCCTGCGCGAGTCGGATTTGACCCGATCCGCTCCCGCAACACAGAAAATTGTCGATCCGACCCGAACCCGCAACAAAAAAATTGTCAACCCGAAATCTGACTCGAGCAAGTAGAGAGTGGCCCGAATATCCGACACGTAAGGGAATTGCATTTTAAAATTGTATTCAGCAGATTTTAAATCTCTAATGCATATGCATAATTTTCTGTTGTTTACAGTTTATAACCTCCGTTTACGGATTTAATTAATTACTCTCATTAAAAGTGTAATAATGCATTGCCCTTAAATATAATTTTTGCGGGAAAACCTAAAACCTCTTGTAAAGTAAAGCATCTTGTAAAGTAAAGGAAACCCGGCCTACAGCTTGTGAAGTAAAGGAAGCCCGGCCTACAGCTTGTAAAGTAAAGGAAACCAGGCAGTTCACGGATGTTTACAGTTCATAACCTCCGTTTACGGATTTAATTAATTACTCTCATTAAAAGTGTAATAATGCATTGCCCTTAAATATAATTTTTGCGGGAAAACCTAAAACGTCTTGTAAAGTAAAGCATCTTGTAAAGTAAAGGAAACCCGGCCTACAGCTTTGGAAGCCCGGCCTACAGCTTGTAAAGTAAAGGAAACCAGGCCTACAGCTTGTACAGTAAAGGAAACCCGGGCTACAGCTTGTAAAGTAAAAGAAAACCCGGCCAACAGCTTGTAAAGTAAAGGAAACCCGGCCTACAGTTTGTAAAGTAAAGGAAACCCGGACTACAGTTTGTAAAGTAAAGAAAACCCGACCAACAGCTTTTAAAGTAAAGGAAACCGGCTTACAGCTTGTAAAGTAAAGGAAACCCGGCCTAACAGCTTGTAAAGTAAAGGAAACCCGGCCTAACAGCTTGTAAAGTAAAGAAAACGCGGCATACAGCTTGTAAAGTAAAGGAAACCCGGCCTACAGCTTGTAAAGTAAAGGAAACCCGGCCTACAGCTTGTAAAGTAAAGGAAATCCGACCTAAAGCTTGTAAAGTAAAGGAAATCCGGCCTAACAGCTTGTAAATTAAAGAAAACTCGGCCTACAGCTTATAAAGCAAAGGAAACCCGACCTACAGCTTTTAAAGTAAAGGAAACCGGCTTACAGCTTGTAAAGTAAAGGAAACCCGGTCTATAGCTTGTAAAGTAAAGGATACGCAAAGTGGTGACCGTGAATACCTGACTTGATGCATGACTCTACCCCAAAGTAGGCCTTGAAGAATCCTTCGGTTCTGTGAACCCTATGTTGAGTTCCCCTGTCGTAGTTTGTATATATATATAAACATTTAAAACTAAAAAAGAAAATTCGATTTTGACATAGAATTTGACTTTCCATGAAGTTTCAAATTAAAATTGAAACCCTGCAATTCGTGTTTTGCTAACTATATACCAATTACAGGTATTTCCCATTTAATTTAAATAACTGTTTATTGTTCCTATAATAAATGAAATTTAATAAAATGTAATATGTGTCAATTTTTCATTGAAATCATCATTATCTGTATTGGGTTAATAGTCGTTTTGCAACGGATACTATATATTTATATTGAAAAATGACAAGGGTTGTAGTACGTAGGCTGCGTAGACGTGTGAGGATGGATTAGAGTGAATAACAATTGAGCTTTTGCTTTATAGTGAAGGAATCTTGAAAGGTGAAAGAAAAATATATCATCTTATAAATATGCAATATCTGTCATCTAATATTCAGCCTACCCACTCGGAAACTGATTGTTAAAGAAAGTAAAAACTGGAAAAAATGCAAAATCAAGGCAGAATGATTTTCTGCCAAATAATGGTACAAATTAATAAACCATCAAATTAATAAACCATGTTATCATCATAAGAGTCAAGAAGGTAGAAATCAAATGCACTATGAACAATGCAACCATATATCCTCTAAGACGCAAAGCTTCTTAGTAAGTAAGCTTCCTTCAGTGACTTGCAGCTCTTTATTTTTATTTTTATTTATTTTATTATTTCTTTATTTTTATTTATGTTTTAGTGCACACGGTGGCTACGTTCACCGATACCAACATTTTAAAGTAGTTTATATTCCACTACGAATATGTATGCATACTCAAGGCTAAATCTGTTTCTAAAGGTAAAAACTCCAAACTGTTAGACAAGCCATGCATGCACAATTTGGCCTTCCTATCGGCCTGAACAGTCCAAATTTGAAAAGTCGAACAGGAGTGTGTGGGAGGGGATGGCTTTCCGGTAAATCGTTTGAACTGTTGGACTGTGGGAATACTCGCAGTTCTGTTAACTGACTGTGCCGGCACTGCGGTCGAACTGACATGTAAGACGTGATATTCCGGCCAAGTTTCAGAGGGGAACCAAACCACTGATGTTCGACAAGCGAGCATCAGTGGTTTGGTTATTTATACATTGACTTTCTATGACGATTATATTTTCTTCTATATGTTGAAGTGTATTTAGGTTAAAGATTGACGCTCAAATTCTGATATGCACGACCTCTCATACCATTGCTTTATAAAATAAGAATAAGTAAACTAAATTCCATTACTAAAATATAGCATCTTGCTCGACATAATCATCAATTACAACTGCTGGGATAAAACGTAGAGTTCTGGGAAATTCAAATTTCAATATATTTCAGACATTAATCATTCACTGCATCTAACCTACACGGGTTGTTCAGTTTCATTATATTTAAGCAGAAAATCGAACCACCTATCTCCGATTGGTTAATCAATGCTGTAACCGTCTAACTATTGAAACGATTATCTTCCTTTCTATTATTGAAAAGGAACCTGCAATATACCAAAGCAGATATCACACACTGTCGGTTAATCCATTGTCATTAAAATTTCTCTTTGATTTTCCTTACATAGTTAGATGCTAAATTGTGTATAACGGAATACATCTGTAGATAAATTAGCACGTAAATTAGTTGGTAAGTCTCTAATCATCGAACTACTGAAATTATTATATTTCTTTCTATATTTGAAATGGGACCTGCAATATAATAAACCAGATATCTTACACATTCGGCCAATCTATCGTCATCAAAAATTTCCTCAGAATTTTTATATACAGTTAGATGCCAAATTGGGCATAATGAAATACATCTGTATATAAATTATGCTAATATAATACCAATCTCCCTCAAGTTTCTTCCATTTTCTCCCTGCCTCATTGGCCAAATAGAACACGCAAATATCCCATCTATAGACAAAATCGTACATAATATAAAATTTATTTCATCCTCGTCACAGACGTGACATTTTATTACAACAGCATAAAAAACATCCCAAAAACCGATGTTTTAAAGACATCTCCAGAAAAGATAAATTGAAGTAAAAGCAACGAAATGGAAAAAAAAAGAGAGAATTGAATCTAGAAACCCACTTAAGATTCAAAACTGTTAAAACCATTCCCGGCGATGCTTAGAAAAAACGTGATACGAGTACTAAGGTGTGCCATTTAGTTCCCATGGCAACCAAATATAACATGCTGGTGTTCTTTCTGGTCACTGGAGCCCAGAACAAAGCATGTACGTCAACTTTTCCAACGTGTCGAATATGTTTCTGTCTACCAGAAGTGACTTTATCGGTAATTAATGTGGTAGAGGTGCAGCTTTTTCGCAAAGAATTGAAGTTTGCAAATGGCATGAAACAATGCATGGTTGAATAATGGTTTGGAGGATTTGAAGAAAATTTAAGCACTGAACGGCGTCAGTTTTACATTTTTACTTTCTCATACTAATATATAAAGGAAGTAATCAATTTAGAACATTTTTGAATATACTTTCATGCTTGTGTGTATATGTATGCGTGAGGGACCGTCCTCAGGCAGAGATGAACTGGGTCCATACCGGACCGTAGCCAGGTAACGGCCAGAAGGGGCTAAGCCCCCCCAAGAGGTATACTTAGACCCCTGATAAAAATAATAAATTTTTAGTAGCGTAATGAAATTTCATATAAAATGACATTCAAATTTTGCATAAAAATTTTCTTTGAGATTTTTTATAAATTACTTCGTTTTAAAGATATTTTAATTTAGCTGAAATTGCAATGATCAATTTATTTACATATTTAATTTAAAAATATTGGAAAATAATGACAATAGTATTTAGGTCACTTTTGTATTATTGTAGGGTTCACTGTTATACATTATAGAATCAAAATCAAAATCAACTGATAAGTAGGTAAGGGTTAATATTAAGCATTAACTTGTATTAACTTTCAGAATGTTTCTACAAATTATTAACAGCTTTATTACTAGCTAATGCTTATATTAAAATCAATTTTTTTATATTATTT
The DNA here is from genome assembly GCA_951213105.1 of Amaurobius ferox. Classification (NCBI taxonomy): domain Eukaryota; kingdom Metazoa; phylum Arthropoda; class Arachnida; order Araneae; family Amaurobiidae; genus Amaurobius; species Amaurobius ferox. The sequence goes on from OX578136.1 coordinate 73,580,629, forward strand.
TATATTAATATTGATGTATAGTAGCTATATATAGATATTAATAATCAGATCTTAGCTTGTAAATATAAATATGCAATTATTTGTTAATAATTTATATAAATTGAAATACAGAATAATAACTGTTAAAGTTTATAAATGCTAATGGATAATTGTGTTTTTGGCGAGCCCTTCCTTTAAGACGGTTGAGCCCCCCTTGAATTTCCCTCCAGCCCCTTTTCAATTTCGTTTCTGGCTACGGCCCTGATTCCATACCCTAGGCCCCTGAAAAAATGATTAACGATGACACAGAAAATGCTGCATCGGCCTGGACATCGATTTAAGTGATGATTCTCAACGCGATATTAATGGAAGCCTGCAGCATGAAAAAATAATTTTTTTTTAATTGCATGTAATGTATGATTTATTTCCGAATTTTACAATTGCCATCAGAATATTTTAACGATACATGTGAACGCAGTCGAAGCCGAAGAAAGCTTTTCAAAGCTAAAATTAGTAAAAAATTACTTACGAACGGGAATGGCCCAAAAAAGATTAAATAATTTCACCTTGTTATCAATAGAGCACGAAATTTGTAAAAATTTAGATTTTGAATGCTTTATAAATGATTTTGAAGAACTGAAAACCACGAAAATTAATTTTATTTTATAAGTTATACTCTTATATAAAATTCCATGATCAAATTCATATATTGTTAGCTAAATGGAATTTTTTTTTTTTTATAAAAACATTAAATTTTAGATTTGATTATTCTGTTTTCTTATTTGTATGGACCCCAAAAATATCCCCCCCCCCCCTGGACCCCATATTAGCTAAGGACGGCCTTGTATGTGTGCAGGTCTTTGAGATGTAGACACGATGAAAGAAAATATTTTAAATTATGTTATGGATGTAAAATGTATTAAAATAACATGTAATAATACCCCACCTATTACCGAATCAGTAAAATGTTTCTTATTCATCGGTGTAATCGTATTGCCTCCCCCCCCCCAAAAAAAAAATTGCTTTTCAGTATTCTTACAAAATATTTTAATAGAATAACACTACGGAAAACTGATAAAAAGATGCATTTTACCTTCTCATACTATTGTATGGAAATAGTATTTTTGCCCAAAATTTTCAGTTGTGAGATTTTGATGGATAGGAACATTTACCGAATTCATTTTGAACATTATTTCCGATGAAGAACAAAGATAAGTCCTAAAACAATGATGATCACATGGGAAACAAAAGTAATATTTCATAATACCCAAACTATACGCCCTATATACCCTACACGTACTTCTATTTATGACCGTTTTCAAATTTTTATAATTTGCGTTAGTTGTGTACCCGAAAATATTTCCTAAAATCTGATTTTCATAAATCCATCTTCTACTCCCTACCACCATCTTCGACAATCGAACTTCGAGTTGTATTTAAAAAGAAGTATGTTTGTTTGCTTTAATCCAAAAATAAACAACAAGCTTTTAGCTCTGATTAAAGTAACTAACTCACATCATTTCGCATGTGTGCAATTATGAGCTGAGGCGCATCGTCATTTAGAATTAATTTATTTAAATAAATTATATTAAATCATTGTAAAATATAAATTTATGTATGCTTTGTTTGCCTTAAAGTTAAAAAAAATTAATTTAATGGCTTACTTTTCTTTAAGTTAAAAGCATTTCGCATTTCTGTTTAAAAATCAATTGTAGCTCAACTCGACTTTCTTATACAAGAATCCATTTAAGTAGCTGCATTTTTTATTTTCGTTTTGCAAATTTTACACGTAAAATTTTGAAAAATATATCGTTGATCCAAGTGATCATAATTTTGTATTACCCCTCATTTTAAAGGGTTTGAAAAGAACCTTTCGATTGATGACGACAATGTGTTACGTTGCGATTACTTTTCACCACAGTGTTTGAAACTATCAAGTTTCGTGATCATCTGTATCGTTGATCCAAGTGATCGCATTTATATTGTATTACCCCTCATTTTAAAGAGCTTGGAAAAATCTGTCAATTGATACGTAACACGACAATGTGTTACATTGCGATTACTTTTCACCACAGTGTTTGAAACTATCAAGTCTCGTGATCATCTGTATCATTGATCCAAGTGATCGCATTTATACTGTACCCCTCATTTTAAAGGGTTTGGAAAAATCTTTCAATTGATACGTAACACGACAATGTGTTACGTTACGATTACTTTTCACCACAGTATTTGAAACTATCAAGATTCGTGATCATCTGTATCGTTGATCCAACTGATCGCATTTATATTGTATTACCCCTAATTTTAAAGGGTTTGGAAAAATCTTTCAATTAATACGTAACAAGACAATGTGTTACAATGCGATTACTTTTCACCACAGTATTTGAAACTATCAAGATTCGTGATCATCTGTATCGTTGATCCAACAGATCGCACTTATATTGTATTACCCCTTATTTTAAAGGGTTTGGAAAAATCTTTCAATTGATATGTAACACGACAATGTGTTACATTGCGATTGCTTTTCACCACAGTGTTTGAAACTATCAAGATTCGTGATCATCTGTATCGTTGATCCAACTGATCGCATTTATATTGTATTACCGCTCATTTTAAAAGGTTAGGAAAAATCTTTCAATTGATACGTAACACGATAATGTGTTACATTGCGATTGCTTTCCACCACAGTGTTTGAAACTATCAAGTTTCGTGATCATCTGTATCGTTGATCCAAGTGATTCATTTATATTGTATTACCCCTCATTTTAAAGGGTTTGGAAAAATCTTTCAATTGATACGTAACACGAAAATGTGTTACATTGCGATTACTTTTCACCACAGTATTTGAAACTATCAAGTTTTGTGATCATCTGTATCGTTGATCCAAGTGATCGCATTTATATTGTATTACCCCTTATTTTAAAAAGGGCTTGGAAAAATCTTTCAATTGATATGTAACACGACAATGTGTTACATTGCGATTACTTTTCACTACAGTCTTTGAAACTATCAAGTTTCGTGATCATAGAGCAATAAATAACCCCTTTCCTGCATAATTATATGAAATTCTACGTCCTATGCTATCATGCTAAGAAAATAAAAAAATTAAATAAATTTAGAATTTTTTGCTGAAATTTATTAAATTTCTATTTAATTTTAGATTGTTTGGTAACAAACCCGAATATAAAGTTTTCATTAATATTTGTAGCAGAAAATCCATTCATATTTGAGACAGTTTACAGTACATAAGAAATCGACTACAAACAAACAGATGGACATCACTCTAAAAAAATCTGATGTGGGCAACACATGACTTTCCTTATATAATGCAATGAATTTACTACTTTTGCAGTTTAAAAAATTTTTTCTTATAGCAGATACTTATATTCTTTTCAAGATATTGAATTTTCATCGATTTAGCGTCGTTTTTATCCATTTGGCGAGATTTTCCTTAATTTGGCAACATTTAAAAATGTCGCCAAGTAGGCGATATTTCGCTAAATTCGTCGTTAAAATCTCGCCAAGCGTTATGGACGGAGAAATAAGTTATTCTTACAGCAGGTAAATGACTATTGGCGTTCAAATACAAAAGTATTACTCAAAGTATCTTTTCTCGTGAATGGAACGAGTTAGATCCATGAAAATGATGTCACCAAATTTATCGCATGATATTGCATATGAAAAGTAAACATGTTTCTCAACAGTTAACATTTTTTTTTAATTCATGGGATTTTTTGATAAATTTATTTGAAAAATGTGCAATATCTCGAGAATGGTTCATGCTAGCATTTTAAAGTTTATGTCAATCGTTTTCTAAGGAAAAATTACATAAGAAATGTCTACTTACGTAACTTTATTAAAGGTCTTGTTATTTTGGGGATTTTTTCAAAATTTCACTCGCAAATTTAGGGGGATTCTGAACATTCGATTGTATCTTAAAACAATAGACTTCCAGTATTCATGGAATGTGATTTTTGTACCAAATTTCATTCGAATTGGTCCATTCGTTCGTCAGTTATCGTTTCCACAGACTCACTGACACACACACACATACATTCACACACACACACACACACACACACAGACATCACCTCGAAAATGTTCGATTCGTAATCAGGGTTACTTGAAACATGCTCTCCCGTCGAAAACTCAAATTCGAATTTTCGACCCATTCACAATACTTTCCTATACATTATGCATATAAGGAAAGTAATAGTAAAAGCGTTTAGGAGATTCTAAAAGATATATTGGCATCAAAATCTCAAAATCGAAAATTTTCGTGACAAAAAAAAAAATCCTTTCTCTTTTCTATATTGTATAGTATGAGAAAGCAAAAATAAACCGAAAATAAATTGCATAATTAAAGATTTAAATTTTAATTTTTTCTAATTTAAGGATAAATAAATTTGAAAATTTTCTTGGTAAAAGAATAGGTACAATAAAATCATTGGGATTTTTAAAAAATATTTTATGAATTTACTCATTTCCCGCAACTCCGAAATCTTGGAAAAAGAGCAAAATATAACTCCATTTTAGAACAGCACACTGTTATGCTTGTGTTTTAGTAGTGTTGTCAATTCTAAAAATTTCCCTTTCCTTTAGAAAAATTTCCCTACTTTTCAGCCATGCAGATGGCCAATTATCCTTGAGACAAACTTTGAATGCAGTTTTTGGGGGAATATATTTATTTCATTTTATATTTTAATGACTGACATTCTTCCCATATATATTTTCATAATTAGAAAAAAATATTAAAAGGGAAACAATTTTTTCTTTCTGAAATAAATGCACTCCGAAATCTTGGAAAGACAGCAAAATGTAGCTCCATTCTATAACAAACTGTCATGTTTGGATTTTAGCAGTGTTGTCAGTTCTAAAAATTTCCCCTTTCTTGAGAAAAATGTCCCTACTTTTCAGCCATGCAGATGGCCAAATATCCTTGAGACAAACTTTAAGTTTTTTGGGAGGTGGAGATATTTTAATTTCATTTTATTTTTTAATGATTAACATTCTTCCCACATATATATATACAACTCATATATATATACAACATATATATATATATATATACAACTCATAATTAGAAAAAAATATTAAAAAGGAGACAATTTTTTCTTTCTGAAATAAATCCACCAGAATGTACAAATAATATAGGAATGGAACAGGCTAGTGGATGACATTTAGTGGATGACATTTATTTAAATATATTATTTTTTTTCATACCTTTCGGCAGTACCTTTTGATAGTCTTAGTAAGTTTGTGTTTTGTTACACAAACCTTTTCAATAGCTAATATGGTGTTCTCAACTTTAAATGGTGAATCAAAGTTAACTGAAAAATAAACCGTACATCTATGAAAAATAAACCGTACATTTATGAAAAATAAACTGTACATCTACGAAAAATCAAAAGGGAGAATAGACGTAGCCAGTTATATTCATAAGGGTTATGCTAACTTAAGAACGCTGCAAATCACTGCTGTAGAGTTAAACACGTGTTAGACACATCATTATTTTTAACCCAGAAAACGTTAAAAAAAAAACCTTCGAATAATTTTCTAATAAATTATCTCCATATAAAATTAACAAGTTTTATTACTAACCTTGAAGCAAAGGTTTTCCGATCTTTTTTAAATCTGTAGAATATCTCAAATATATTCAGATCACATATAAGTACTTAAGCGTTTTAAAATATGAAAAAATATATCACTCAAAACACGACATAAAAGGTATTTAAGTGTTCTGTTTGCGATAAGTATTAAGACGTAAACCTCAAAATATGCCTAAGAATTAACGACAAAAGTCTCTTACCTCTCTGTAAAGGAAAAGAAAATCAGATTTTTAAACGTAAGTAAGCTACTTTACATGTATTTAACATCATGGTGTTTAGATTTGAATTTTATCTACAAATAAAAATTTAGGATGAAAAATGTCTAGCAAAAAGATGAACAGTAATACCTGTTTTTAGCAATATTTCAGGGATCGGAAAAAATATCTTTATAAACAGTTTATTTTTATAGACAAGGTCAAACATTTATACACTTTATAATGGAATTTATGAGTGATACATTTTACAATGGAAGTTATGAGTGCTAAACTTTACAATGTGAGTTATTTAATATGGGTGTAACAATATTTTAATATTATGTTAAAATTAATTTTTTAAATGATATTACATATTAGGAATATAAATAAATATAAATCATAAGAATCTAATTTCTGTTCGAAAGTACTTTTAATTATATTTCGATTAATCTAAAAGTGCATATGTAATAGAGAAATAATAGGGAATTATGTTTTTTATTCAACAATAAAAAATACAGGAATACATAGAAACAGAAGCAAAATACATATTGTATAATCAAGTTATACTTAATCAAGCGGAATCTGGATCATTAACCATAAACAAAAAAAATTGATACTAATTAACAAGGGAAATAATCGGATATTTTCTTTTACTTGGTTTTTACAGATAATACCACATATATAATACTTAATTCTAAATCTATATCAGTCATCCCCTGAGCTATAGCAGATTCTGAGAAATAAATGTTTGAAGGAAAATGAAAATTTTTAAACCGAAATTAGGGAAAATACGAAAGTGGAAATCCTTAATAACCCCTCTCCCTTTCACCCATCTCTAAATTTGATGCTGAGTCCATATTAGTCGTCATCTAAATTTATAGCCAATCCTAAGAAATAAACGTTGCAAGAGAAATGTAAATTTTTTAATCGAAAGTGGTATCTCCAGAACCAGAAGTGAAAATTCTTACTGAATCATCCGACTCCCTTCAAGAATCCACATCAGCTATTAACTAAGCTCTATTTATAAAATCCAGATAAATAGACGTTTCAAGGAAAATATTGGATTCGAGAATGGAAATTCTTAGTGAACTACTTCAATTCCTATAAAATTTGATGATGGATCCATATATATCAGTCATCATCTAAGCTCAATTTATAGCCAATCTTGAAATATATGTAAAGAACCTTGCTGTTCCAACCGAGAACGAACCCTGGATCTCCGAACTAGACAGCCCACACTCTACCGTTGAGCTAAGACGAAATTACAAGCCCTTATCGTCGAAGTGGACTTTTTCATTTCACACCCTCTAATATCATATTGGTGGGCAACTGACAATCTGACTGATCACCTCTTTCTATTTTTACATCAGGTTAGCCCCTTGCTATTACTATTTTTACCCAAGTTAGTATCCTGCGTGGTCGTTATCCTATCAATTTGAAATCGGCGCTCAATCTTCCAGAGTCCACTGAATCCGTACTAGTCGTATTAGGGTTACTATCAGACTTCCGACATCTTTGCACTAACCTACAGAGTGGATTTGTTCTGACGCCATTGTAAAAATCCTTGCTGTCCCAACCGGGAATTGACCACTGAATCTCCAAACTGATAACCCGATGCTCTACTGTTGAGCTACAGGGACGAAATTGTAAGTTTTTATCTTTGAAGTGAACTCTGAGCACATATGTTTAAAAGAAAATGAAAAATTTTAAACCGGAAATAGTTGGTCGACACCTCTACCACCTTTGAAATTCGATGCTGGCTCTATATCAGTCATCGTCTATCTATAGTAGATCCTAAAAAATAAATCATTGAAATTACTTTGGGTGAAAACATAAATGGCAAATTTATTTGCCACCAACTATGAATAGCATAACAATAAACAACAACTAATGGAAAACTGTATCAAACTACTCAATTTTGCGTTACAAGAAAATGTTCTCTCTTTGCACCTAAGTGAAGAAGATTTTCTTATTGTTTTATTTTTAAATACATTCAACTTGCCCCTTGTGGGGCGTGGACCCCGCGTTGAGAATCATGCCCCAAAGTATAACAAGAAAGATAACTCTTGCATAAAGCATTGATTATGAAACACTTTCCAACTGAAATGCGATTTTATTTAAACATCTCTAAAATGCGATACATTCAGCACTGATACATTTTAAATTATCACAGTACTACAACAATTTATTATATTTGAAAATTTAAAACTTCATAAAAAATGAACTTTATTGAAATGACGTCATCGAAATATAAATCGTCTGGCTTTCTATGTAAAAGCAATGGATATTTCATTCATATCACTTTCATTCCAAACTCCAGAGTTAAATCATTTTGTGTGAAAAAAATTCTGCAATTCTTATACAACTCATCTTACAATCTCTTGTTTACATTTTGCATCCATTAAAATTAGGCTTTGATGTAGAAATAATCAAAGTTTGATGATCATTTAAACTAAAAAAATATTGTAATTGCGCTGGAGCAAAATATAGATGCACAGAAAATAAAACGGTTTTAGGACGTATGCAACACTAAATATAAATTGAAAAGAACTTTGAAAATCACGATTTTGAAACTGGAAAAAAAGATGAATACCATATTTTAATTTGAAGTGGGTCACGTCATCTCTTCATATAATATGGGTGCAATTATTATTTTACATTTTATTTAAATAAATATTGAACATATTTTGCTCAAATTCTTTTTATATATTTTACGGGATAATTTGAATATTTTCTAAAATTTTCGAAGCAATTTGGGAATTTTAACTTTGTTTAAAAAATGTTTGAAAAATTAGGTCTCATAGCGTTCAACGTATTTCACTTTTTCAATCCGGGTTTAATCCAAAACTAATTGGGTGAGATTATTCATTTACATTCACGTATATCCTACACACCGTCTCAACAACTTACTAAAATTTCATTTTGATAAAGTCATTTTTAAAGCAGTTATCGTGCAAACAGACAGACAGACATTATCAACAAAGGCATAAACACTTTTCAACTATGAAATGTAAAAAAACAAGAAAGATCAATCATCCATAAAGCATTGATTATGTAACACTTTCCAACTTCAATACAATTTCATTTAAACATCTCTAAAATGCGATACATTCCTCGGTAATATTTTAAAAATTATCACAATACTACATTAATTTATTATATTTGAAATCTTAAAAGTTCATCGAAAAAAATGAACTTCATTCAAATGACGTTAATTAAATATAAATCGCCTGGCTCCTCGGTAATATTTTTAACATTATCATAATACTACAATAATTTATTATATTTCAAAACTTCATCAAAAACAACTTAAATTTATTCAAATGACGCCATCGAAATATAACACGTCAGGCCCTCTCTATAAAAGCAGCATTTCATTCATTAGCATTTTCCCATTCATTTCATTCATCACAATACAATAATAATTTATTTTATTTAAAAACTTACGACCATGGAGTTACAAGTAATTAAACTATGCTTAAAATTTCATCGAAAAAAATCGTCCTCTCTGTAAAATTAAAGAATATTTCATTCATATCAGCTATGCAGACTCCATGAGCTAAATAATTTTGCGTTAAAGAAATATAGCAATTCTTATACAACTCATTCTACATATTTTGCTGTTTACATTTTACATAAGTGAAAAATAGGCTTCGTTGTAGACATAATAAAATTTGGATGATCATTTAAACCCAAATATATTATAATTGCATTGTTTCAGTATGTAGATGCACAGAATTTAAGCAAAAAAAAAGCGATTTTACGACGGATACAACACTCAATATGAATTAAAAAGAATTTTAACAGGAAAGATCAATCATGCATAAGCATTGATTATGAAACCCTTTCCAACTGAAATGCAATTTCATTTAAAATCTCTAAAATGTGATACATTCAGTGGTGATATCTCTTACATTATTACAATACTACAGTAATTTATTACACTTAAATATTTAAAACTGCGTCGAAATATAAATCGTCTGATTCTCTATGCAAAATCAATGAAAATTTCATTCATATAACTTGTATTCCAGACTCCAAAGCTAAATAATTTTGTGCTGAAAAAATTCAGCTATTCTTATACAACTCACCTTACAATCGCTTGAGATATTTGCATTCTGCATAAATTAAAATTAGGCTTCGTTGAAGAAATAATAAAAGTTTCGGGATCATTTAAAATCACAGCGATTGTAATTGCATAGGCACGGAATTTAGATACACAGATAATACACAGATACACAGATAATATATATGTGTGTGTGTGTGTGTGTATGTATTGAAAGTATTGGAATGGTGCCGAAGATCGGAACTCGAATTTTCGAAGGATCTACACGTTTTGGGACTTCTAGAACACGAAAAAACTACTTTTAGGAAGACGTCTGTGTGTGTAAAGGTGTATCTGTGTGTGTTTCTGTGTGTCTGTGAGAATATTGCATCCACTCTAACTGAAAAACTAATGGACCGAATTTCATAAAATTTAGTAACAAAATTTGGTATATAAATCACTTGTAGGTTATTCTAGTACGATTCGGGAAAAAGGAACGGGCTATTTTTGTGAAATGGTCCGCAAAAATCGTTATATATAAAAATAAAAGACTACGTCTGCTCAATTATATCAATTAAATTCCTATTTGATACGTGATTTTTGACAACAAAAAGAATAAGACTAACCCCATTACTCTAGGACTAGCCGTTCCTGAGAAATTTTAGTTTTTTCGCGTTTTCGCTACGCCACCTTTGACAATAAGTCCTGCTATCAAATGAGAACCAAATTTAAGTTTAACGTGCAAATTCAATGTCATTTAAAATACTTATGGCTGTTATTTTGTGCAGATAAACTCAAATTATTATTGAAGAAATAAAGAGAACGTGCATATGAGTCTGCAGGGAAAGACATGTGCTGCCCACATCAGAATTTTTAACAATATTGCAACAATGATTCATAAAAGTGAACAGGGATTATTTGCAGGCCATTTCGAAAAAAATGTAGGATTTATATTTAAGGATCCACCAAATTTTTGTAGAATAAAATGTTCTACAAATTTAAGCTGTGTACTAAATTTTAACTCTCTAGGACGTCGGAAAGTGCATTAAAAATGCCATCAAATAAGTATATCATGAAGGGTTATATAAAATTAAAAAAAATTTGAAAAATTGTTATCTACCAAATTTATTTTAAAATGTGAAGCCTCTCTCATATACAAAACAAGAAAGATCAATCATGCTTAAAGCATTGATTATGAAACACTTTCCAACTTCAATGCAATTTTATTTAAACATCTGTAAAATGCAATACATTCCTAAGTAATATTTTAAATTTTATCACAATACTACATTAATTTATTATATCTGAAAACTTAAACCTTCATCGAAAAATATGAACTTCATTCAAATGACGGCATTGAAATATAAATTGCCTGATTTAAACATCTCTAAAATGTGATACATTCCTCAGTAATAATTTTAGAATTATCATAATACTACGATAATTTATTATATTTGAAAACTTCATCGAAAACAACTGAAATTCATTCAAATGACGTTATAGAAAAAATAACACGCCTGGCTCTCTCTATAAAAGCAGCATTTCATTCATAAATAATTTCCCATTCATGCCAGTCATCACAATACTATAATAATTTATTTCATTTAAAAATTAGGACCATGGAGCTACAAGTAATTAAACTTTATGCGTAAAACTTCATCGAAAAAAATCGTCCTTCTCTCTAAAATCAATGAATATTTCATTCATATCAGCTATGCAGACTCCATGAACTAAATTATTTTGTGTTAAAGAAATACAGCAAATCTAATACAACTCATTCTACATATTTTGCTGTTTACATTTTACATAGTTGAAAAATAGGCTTTATTCTAGAAATAATCAAATTTGGATGAGCATTTAAACTCCACTATATTGTAATTGCTTTGTTTCAGTATGTAGATGCACAGAATTTAAGCAAAAATAAAGTGATTTTAGGACGGATACAACACTCAATATGAATTAAAAATAACTTTAAATATCACGATTTTGAGACAAGATGGATGCCATATATCATTTTGAAGTGGGTCACGTGATATTTTCACATCATGGTCACGTGATCGCTTCATATAAGAGGTGTTATTATTATTTTAATTTTTATTTAAAAAACTGCTGAATATATTTCGCTGAATTTTTTTTTTATATATTTTATGGAACAATTTTAATATTACCTAAAATTTTCGAAGCAATTTGTGAATTTTTAATCTGCTTAAAAAATGTTAGAAAAATTAGGTCCCATAGGGCTCAATTTATTTCATTTTTTTAACCCGGGTTCAATCCAAAACTAATTGGGTGATATTATTCATTTATATTCCCATAGGTCCTACAGACCGTCTGAACAACATGTTATAATTTCATTTTGATGAAGTCATTTTTACGGCAGTTATCGTGCTAACGGACAGACAGAATGAACAAAGTCATAAACACTTTTCAACTATGTTGTAAAGTGTTAAAAATCACGATTTTGAGACAAGATGGATGCCATATTTCAATTTTGAAGTGGGTCACGTGATCGCTTCATATAAGAGGTGTAATTATTATTTCAATTTTTATTTAAAAAACTACTGAATATATTTTGCTGATTTTTTTAACACTTTACAACAAAGTTGAAAAGTGTTTATGACTTTGTTCATTCTGTCTGTCTGTCTGTCTGTCTGTCTGTCTGTCTGTCTGTCTGTCTGTCTGTCCGTTAGCACGATAACTGCCGTAAAAATGAGTTTATCAAAATGAAATTTTAGTATGTTGTTCAGACGGTCTGTAGGACCTATGGGAATATAAATAAATAATATCACCCAATTAGTTTTTTATTGAACCCGGGTTGAAAAAATGAAATACATTGAACCCTATGGGACCTAATTTTTCAAACATTTTTTAAGTAAATTTAAAATTCACGAATTGCTTCGAAATTTTTAGGAAATATTCACATTATCCCATAGAATATATAAAAAAAAATTCAGTAAAATATGTTAAGTAGTTTTTTAATTAAAAAAATTATTTAATATAGGGAAAAAAACAAATTCAATTAAATTCTGACTTTGGGATATCTTCCAGAAAGAAAAGAGAGAGATATTATATAATAAATATCTCTCCATTTGTTAAAACGTTCTGCATATTGGAGTGGCTTCATATTTTAAAATAATTTGGTAGATAACAATTTTTCATTTTTTTTAAATTTTATATAACTCTTCATGATAAATTTAATTGATGGCATTTTAAATGCACTTTCCTACGTCCTAGAGAGTTAAAATTTGGTACACAGCTTAAATTTGTAGAACATTTTATTCTACAGCAATTTGGTGGATCTTTAAATATAGATCATACATTTTTTTCGAAATGACCCGCAATTAATCCCCGTTCACTTTTATAAATCATTGTTGTAATATTGTTAAAAATTCTGATGTGGACAGCACATGTCTTTCCCTGCAGACTCATATTCGTTCTCTTTATTTATTCAATGATAATTTGAGTTTATCTGCACAACATAAGTATTTTAAATGACATTGAATTTACACGTTAAACTTAAATTTGGTTCTCATTTGATAACTGGACTTATTGTCAAAGGTGGCGTAGCGAAAACGCGAAAAAACTAGAATATCTCAAGAACGGCTAGTCCTAGAGTAATGGGGTTAGTCTTATTCTTTTTGTTGTCAAAAATCACATATAAAATAGGAATTTATTGATATAATTGAGCACACGTAGTCTTTTATTTTTATATATAACGATTTATGCTGGCCATTTCGCAAAAATAGCCCGTTCCTTTTTCCCGAATCGTAGTAGAATAACCTACAAATGATTTATATACAAAATTTTGTTAAATTTGGTATATAAATCACTTGTAGGTTATTGAAATATTATACTCCAAATTTTGTTAAATTTGGTTCATTAGTTTTTAGCTAGAGTGGATAAAGGCAATTTCTGCGGCCATTTCGCAAAGAAGGCAGATTCTTTTATTACGAATCGTACTATAATCTAATGAACATCAGGATTTCCCACAAAAAACATACCTACCAAATTGTATGAAATTCGGTCCATTAGTTTTTCAATTAGAGTGGATGTAATATCCACACAGAAACATACACAGATACACCCTTACACACACAGACGTCTTCCTAAAAGTAGTTTTTTCGTGTTCTAGAAGTCCCAAAACGTGTAGATACTTTGAAAATTCGAGTTCCGATCTTCGGCACGATTCCAATACTTTGAGTACATACACATACACATATATATTATCTGTGTATTATCTGTGTATCTAAATTCCGTGCCTATGCAATTACAATAGTTGTGATTTTAAATGATCCCTAAACTTTTATTATTTCTTCAAGGAAGCCTAATTTTAACATATGCAGAATGCAAATATCTCAAGCGATTGTAAGATGAATTACATAAGAAATGCTGAATTTTTTTCACACAAAATTATTTAGCTCTGGAGTCTGGAATACAAGTTATATGAATGAAATATTCATTGATTTTGCATAAAGAATCAGATGATTTATATTTCGATACAGTTTTAAATATTTAAGTATAATAAATTACTGTAGTACTGTGATAATGTAAAAGATATTACCACTGAATGAATCACATTTTAGAAATTTTTAAATGAAATTACATTTCAGTTGGAAAGTGTTTCATAATCAATGCTTATGCATGATTGATCTTTCTTGTTTATTTTTTAACACTTTACAACAAAGTTGAAAAGTGTTTATGACTTTGTTCATTCTGTCTGTCTGTCTGTCTGTCTGTCCGTTAGCACGATAACTGCCGTAAAAATGAGTTTATCAAAATGAAATTTTAGTATGTTGTTCAGACGGTCTGTAGGACCTATGGGAATATAAATAAATAATATCACCCAATTAGTTTTTTATTGAACCCGGGTTGAAAAAATGAAATACATTGAACCCTATGGGACCTAATTTTTCAAACATTTTTTAAGTAAATTTAAAATTCACGAATTGCTTCGAAATTTTTAGGAAATATTCACATTATCCCATAGAATATATAAAAAAAAATTCAGTAAAATATGTTAAGTAGTTTTTTAATTAAAAAAATTATTTAATATAGGGAAAAAAACAAATTCAATTAAATTCTGACTTTGGGATATCTTCCAGAAAGAAAAGAGAGAGATATTATATAATAAATATCTCTCCATTTGTTTAAACGTTTTGCATATGGGAGTCGCATCATATTTTTAAATAAATTTGGTAGATAACAATTTTTCATTTTTTTTAAATTTTATATAACTCTTCATGATAAATTTAATTGATGGCATTTTAAATGCACTTTCCTACGTCCTAGAGAGTTAAAATTTGGTACACAGCTTAAATTTGTTGAACATTTTATTCGACAAAAATTTGATGGATCTTTAAATATAGATCATACATTTTTTTCGAAATGGCCTGAAAATAATCCCCGTTCACTTCTATAAATCATTGGTGTAATATTGTTAAAAATTCTGATGTGGACAACAAAAGTCTTTCGCTGCAGACTCATATTCGTTCTCTTTATTTATTCAATGATAATTTGAGTTTATCTGCACAACATAAGTATTTTAAATGACATTGAATTTGCACGTTAAACTTAAATTAAGTTCTCATTTGATAGCTGAACTTATTGTCAAAGGTGGCGTAGCGAAAACGCGAAAAAACTAGAATATCTCAAGAACGGCTAGTCCTAGAGTAATGGGGTTAGTCTTATTCTTTTTGTTGTCAAAAATCATATATAAAATAGGAATTTAATTGATATAATTGAGCACACGTAGTCTTTTATTTTTATATATAACGATTTTTGCTGGCCATTTCGCAAAAATAGCCCGTTCCTTTTTCCCGAATCGTAGTAGAATAACCTACAAATGATTTATATACAAAATTTTGTTAAATTTGGTATATAAATCACTTGTAGGTTATTGAAATATTATACTCCAAATTTTGTTAAATTTTTGTTCATTAGTTTTTAGCTAGAGTGGATAAAGGCAATTTCTGCGGCCATTTCGCAAAGAAGGCAGATTCTTTTATTACGAATCGTACTATAATCTAATGAACATCAGGATTTCCCACAAAAAACATACCTACCAAATTGTATGAAATTCGGTCCATTAGTTTTTCAATTAGAGTGGATGTAATATCCACACAGACACACAGAAACATACACAGATACACCCTTACACACACAGACGTCTTCCTAAAAGTAGTTTTTTCATGTTCTAGAAGTCCCAAAACGTGTAGATACTTTGAAAATTCGAGTTCCGATCTTCGGCACGATTCCAATATTTTGAGTACATACACATACACATATATATTATCTGTGTATTATCTGTGTATCTAAATTCCGTGCCTATGCAATTACAATAGTTGTGATTTTAAATGATCCCTAAACTTTTATTATTTCTTCAAGGAAGCCTAATTTTAACATATGCAGAATGCAAATATCTCAAGCGATTGTAAGATGAATTACATAAGAATTGCTGAATTTTTTTCACACAAAATTATTTAGCTCTGGAGTCTGGAATACAAGTTATATGAATGAAATATTCATTGATTTTGCATAAAGAATCAGATGATTTATATTTCGATACAGTTTTAAATATTTAAGTATAATAAATTACTGTAGTACTGTGATAATGTAAAAGATATTACCACTGAATGAATCACATTTTAGAAATTTTTAAATGAAATTACATTTCAGTTGGAAAGTGTTTCATAATCAATGCTTATGCATGATTGATCTTTCTTGTTTATATATATTTTGTGGGATAATTTGAATATTACCTAAAATTTTCGAAACAATTTGTGAATTTTAAATCCGCTTAAAAAATGTTTGAAAAATTAGGTCCCATAGGGCTTAATGTATTTCATTTTTTTAACCTGGGTTCAATCCGAAACTAATTGGGTGATATTATTCATTTATATTCCCATAGGTCCTACAGACCGTCTGAACAACATACTAAAATTTCATTTTGATTAAGTCATTTTTACGGCAGTTATCGTGCTAACGGATAGACAGACAGACAGACAGACAGACAAACTGAATGAACAAAGTCATAAACACTTTTCATCTTTG
Source organism: Amaurobius ferox (assembly GCA_951213105.1). NCBI lineage: Eukaryota > Metazoa > Arthropoda > Arachnida > Araneae > Amaurobiidae > Amaurobius > Amaurobius ferox. Next base: position 73,597,506 of record OX578136.1, read on the forward strand.
TTGTAAAGTGTTAATAAATGATTTCGAAGATTAGAAAAGGGCGGAATGAGAGAGACGAGAGGCGTGATCAAGGCTCTCTGGCTGCTTTACAAAATATCTGCCTAAATGTCTGACGGCAGATATTTTCTGCCTTTGATAGAGTGACTACTCTGTCTCAATTGTGGTGATGAAGATACTTCAGACCTAAAAAATTACTTGAATATTTTACTTGTTTATTACAAACTGTATGATTGACAAAATATTTGTTTGACAGTTTGCCATTTATAATATTATTAATTTTTAAAAGGTATTTCATAATTTCTAATGCGTAAATTACTTTAATATTTTATTTTTAAATTCATTATGTAAAATAAATGTATTGTAATAGGTCAAAACATTGACTCTCGTATTTTGACGGATCTACACGTTTTAAGCACCCCTGAATACGAATCGACCATTTCTTCAATGATCTCTGTGCATATGTCTGCCTGTACATTAGTCTGGTAGAGGTAACTGTAGGGAATCCGGATAATTTTATCGAATGGGATTCGGCAACTACTGAAAGAAAGCTATTGTAAGTTAAGACCTTTTATAAAAAAATCCCCTGGGCTGGTCACAGAAGGAGTCCAGTGTTTAAAATATAAATGATGCAAGAATTTTATAGTTTATTTTATTATATTCTGGATAAGAGGAGAGCAGAAAATTCGTCTTTCAAGATGTTCGTAACCTGCAAAAGTTTGGGAATGTCTATTTGAGAATATTGTATGCCGTAAACGTAAAAGGTTGGCATACAGAGTTTTGAAATAACAAATAAAATATTCTGCTCCTTTCAGAGCTGGGAAGGAAGTAATTATTTAAATTGCTGAGTTCATTTCGACGATAAGAGCTTGCAATTTCGTCCCAGTAGCTCAACGGTAGAGTGTCGGCCATCCAGTTCGGAGCTCCAGGGTTCGGTTCCCGATTGGGGCAGCAAGGCACTTTACAAAATGAAAGGCAAAATACTAAATACTTTTAAAATGAACGATTGTGAGAAATACAAAATACAGCTTGGCTTGCACAGAAAAAAAATGCATGATATTTAAGCCTCCGAGATAGAAAATACCAAATACAATATAATTTGCAAAATGTTAACAAGGATGCCAACCAAATTTCGTCCTGCAAATGAAGTATTACCAAAAGCTACTCATTATGCGTCTAGTAGATGATAATAATTAATAATTATTTAGGAATAATACTCCATGTAATAGTTGCATTTGAGTGCCAATACTACAGAAAAACTTATTTTTGATAGTTTTAAGGATTTTTGTGGGCTCAAGTTGTTCAAGTTGTATCATATTTAAAAATCAAATTTCATTTTCAGCACACGCTGCTTAATTAAAAAAATATCAAGTAACTGATTTGTACCAGCGATTTTTTTTTCAATTTCTAATGTGGATTTTCTTTATTTTCCTGAAGAATAATTTTAAATTTAAAGAAATGTGAAATACTTTTAAGAAAGTGATGAGTAATAAAATACAAAATATATAATGTTTTTAATTTTGTATTTGAAATGTGTTTAAGTTTCTCAGTTCTTGTCACTTTAAATTCGCTATAATGTTTTTTTTTTATTTCACTGCACTAGTTTCACAAAAATTAATTATTATTTCTCTCAAACAGCAATCTACTTTATGGGAATATTGCAAAAGGACACCCAATTTAAAACGCACTGCGACATTTTATTTTTTCTTTTGTCAATCTTTTGAAAAGTCGCTTACCATAAAAAATACGCCTATTTCACTTAACGATCTTCGAAAGCGGCTAGAAGTGACAGTGCCCATCATTTTAAAAACCCGAGCAGCGATTTCTGCTAAAGAGCAGTTAGCTCTTTTTTCATTATCTTACTTTTCTTTTTTTTATTTTCTTTTTTTTTTCTGGCTGTCTCTTTGGGAGTGCAAAACCAGTTTCGTTTGATGCGTGTTTGGGTTCGAAACAAAGCTGATAAGACCCTGCAAAGAGCTTTAACACCAGCAGTAATTAAGATCTGATTTATGAATTCGGGTTCCGATGCTAATTTGTTATCGTAGGACCAATGTCAGCGTATTTTCAGTTGATTTTTTTTTCTTTTTCAGACTTTTCACATCTTGCGTTTTTTATTTGCTGTGTAATGAAGCCGATCTTATAGGTCCGATTTCGCTATTTTTGATTTTTCCAACTTCACACACTCAACTTTCTCTCTTTTTAATTTTACGTTTTAAAGGCCACATTTTTTGGACATGTGTCCTTGTCCAGATCGTGAAAGAGTGTTTTATATTCAGGAGGATCATTCTTTTAAGTTTCTTTCAGTTTAATGGTTTTACGAAAAACGACAAACTGCAAGTGTAATAATCTATTGTTCCGGTGGACAGCTCTAAAATTGTATAATACTGTGGGTTATTGTAATGATTATGATAAGTTTAGTAAAGACAAATTTATATAAATAAAATTATAAACTCATCTGTTCGTCTGTCCGTTTGTCTCATACGCACGGGAGAACAACTATACTGAATTTTATTAAACTTGGATGGGTAGCTACTTGAAGTTTTGGTGTCCGTCTGTCTATTTGTCTTCATGTTTTTCTTTACTGCTTCCTCCTTTTAAGTGAGATACAACCGTTAACTAAGACAACAAGCTAACGTGACATCATAGTTTTTGAGCCTCTCTACAATAGATGCAATTCAAAATCCGATAAAGTGACTCGGTTGTCGTTTGTACCCCCTCTCTCTCTCAAAAATTATGGAAGCGTTATAAGAAAGGATAGACAGCAGAAACAAGGACAGACATTCAGCACTGTGGCCATAGATCTAAGTATACCAGCAATTTTTCTCATGTTCAACTGTTTGTTGCCTGCTGTAGTAAGGACTGCATAAACAAATTTTGAGCCCCTACAAATATTTATCACAGCCCACCCTTCCATATATTATGTTCTCTTTGTAGATTTTTCATATCTTCTCCTTCCTCAAGAATAGTAAAATTATTGGTGCTCCGGGTCCTCTATGGTGCCCGGCCCCCCCTCGAGTGCTGTATGCCCATCCCTATGGGCGACCCTGTCTCAAAGGCTATGAATGAAAAATCTTTCTTTATTTCTGTCCCTAATAAAAAGACCAGAAACGTAATCTACGAAAAAACTATTTTATTTTAATGTCGTTATTATCAAAATAAATTAAATTGTGAGTTGTGTTTCTGCACTATAAAACTCTCGCTTATTTTTTTTGGGAGACTGATTATAAAATTTCAAGAATAAAGACTCCAAAAATATTAAAAGTACAACGCAAATGGTGAATTAAGTTTCTCTACATTCCGTACGAAGAACGGATAGTTTGTTAATAAATCCAGGACCTCATTTTAATGTGTCTCTCTTTTAACATGTTAACGTCGGTAACCGCAAATTCTATCAATCGAAAAACTTTCAAATTTTCTTTTCTTATGGGTATGGCGTAGACAAAATCTTTTCGTATGATAGGCGTAGACAAAATCTTTGAAGGGAGAAGTGTGTGTGTGTGTGTGTGTGGGGGGGGGGTTACAATTTGCAACCAAATGGGGGTTTACAAAGAGGTATTTCGCTTCTTCATATGAACCCAATGAGGACGTATAATTTTTTCGCGCCAATAGGGGAGCGGATTACGAAACCTTCCTCTATGCTACTGGATGAAATAGCTAGAGTATTTTCACCTCGTTAAATAGTATACAATTTTGACCCGAAAAAGGATTGAATGCCCAACCATAAGATCAACACTAGCCCACTGAGCTATTTGAAAACCTCACATTTTCCTCCCCCTAATTTCACGCTAAGATTTTTAATTTTCAATCATTCCACTAACTCTTCCTTTTGCGATTCTCCATTTCTTGGTTTCTTCTGTATAATCCTTTTTGAATATCACAGTCAACGTCATCAGTCGAACGTCAACATGAAGTTTTACTCAGGAACTGGAACACCCAACCTCTGCCTTTCGTGATCAGAACTTTACCAAGAGATCTACTACATAGGCTGTGGGGTGGGGACTTATTTATAAAGAAACCCCATTTTAAAATCTTGTACATCACGATTAACAGAATCAGTAGAGTAGTAGTATGAAGTTTAGCTCAAAAACTGGAACCCCCAACCTATGTTTTTCGTAAAACGAAATTCTTAAGACCTCTCCTGGATACATTTCATCTTCCTCTTTACTCTCTAGTTTTTCCTCACTCACGAAATTTATAATTATGTCATCGGTTATCTCCTATTGTTCATCCTCTTTCATACAATCTTGAATATCTTCTACCGTAATAAGTTCTGAAACTGGAAATATTTTAACAACTTTATGAGCAAAAGAATATTTTCATTATCATCTTCGTCCCCAGTTTCATTGAAATAAAGTTTCAGGACATCACAAGAATTTGTTTTTCGACTTCATCAGAGAAAGTGATGAATCAGTGGAAAAAAAAAAAAAAAAAAAAGCGAGTTTAGCTTGAATAACATGGAACCTCGGACAACAGATACTTAGAAAATCAGGACTCTACAAATACTGTAGATACCTGAGTTCGTTAAACAGAGTCTCACTACACTACGTGTATGCCATTTTGGACAAGACTATGTATTTAATATGTTACAAACGAAGGTCCCTTATAACCCAGGTTCACTCTATCTGATTTCTACCTAATTATATGAAAGGAAATTATAGGGGGTATATTCACTTTATATATTATATATAAAGGGAATTATGCGAAAATCTATATAGCAATTATCTAACGTGTTTCTGTGTTTTTGGAACTTATAGAAGCTCAGTAATCAAAAATACTGAATTTTTGCTATTTTATAGTAACGACCACATCAGAAAACCTAACAGAGCCAGATTTTAGATCCCCACTGGGAGGGTGGAGAAAATTTGGAAAGAATCGAATGCCTTTCCAGACCATCCAGAAGCGTCCTAGTGACCTAGAAGGCCAAATCTTTGCACATTTTTAATATCAAATTCAAACACAGGATAGATACCAATCTAGCCGATTTTCGATTTCTTTCCTGGGAACGGACAAAATGGGAGATCGAAGTGTCTTTCCAGGCTCTCCTAGTAATTTATGAGTCGGAAACTTTGTACCTTAACAGTAAGGATCACTGAACAGAACCTAATTAAGCCAATTTTGGATTAAGACAATTGTTTTTGCCACTAAAAAGCATACATTATTAAACAAAATAAAAATAATTAAAAAAAGTTACCATCTATTTTTTAAGAGTGCTGGTTTCTCATCCTTTGGCAGGCGAAATCACTAGTGCAGTTAATAGCTTTCTAGCTATCTATCAGAGTATATGCATTTAGTACGTATATAAACAAAAGTTTGTTATAACCCAGATTCCCTATATCTTTTATTTGTGTGAAATTTTCACGAGAATTATATATTTTTCTAATATAGTCTTCGCAAATTTCGTAAATAAAATTCAACCTTGTTCGCACTCTCTCTGACATAAGTAATGCCAAAATTTGAAAGGAAGTCCTACAATTATTGAACAAAAATCATGTATTAAAAGACAGGTTGTACATAAAAAATTACACTGGGAATGTTTCACTCCCTTCCCCCAGTAGAAACGCCCATGCATTCGCTACTTGTATATAGTTCCCTCTATCTAATCTTGCACTTATAAAAGCTGATATAACTGAAAGGCATAAAAAGACCCAACTCCGAGATGATTTACAGTTGAGATACCGAGTTGCTGTTGCTGCCGATTAAATTATGTTCAGGTCCACCACATATGATTTAAAGGGGGTTTCATGGCAAGTAATTGGTGTCGTCTATCGTGGACCAGCAATTACTTGAATTTGCTGATAAAACAATATGTTCAGTTAGAATTTTATGAAAACCCTAAAGAGAGAGGATAAAATGACTCTATTACAGACAGCCTTTGTGCAAAAAAAATAATGAAATAACAAAAAACAAAAGAAAGGAAAAGGAAACTTGATAATTTGCTAAAATACCATTCTTGATGGCTCATATTAGTTTTGCTTTTCCCTCAAAAAGATTGTATATACATTCTCATGATATTGTATATAGGGAAATATTGTTTTTCCAAATATTTTGAAGATCTCAGAAATTTTTAATTTTGATGGATAACTACTCTTTAGGACCCTTGAACCCTTTTCGAATACTTTTCGTAATGTGTGTGTGTAGATCTGTAGTATATGTGTACGTGCGTATCTATATATATATACACACACACACACACACACACATACACACACACACACATACACACATATACATATATATATAATTGATATTTATAATCGAAAACTATGCATAAACTACGAAATATGTATATATATGTATATATATACATATATATATATATATATATATATATATATATATATATATATATATATATATATATATATATATATATATATATATATATATATATATATATATATATATATATATATATATATAGTTGTGTATAAGTATCCGTATTTAGGTGTGTGAAAAAATGTATACATGTGTATATATGTAAGGTGGGGATATGACACAAAAATGAATTGTCCTGCCGCTATGAAAAAGCATATGTAAATAACACACTGTGTGGTTACTTATATAAATCTTAAAAGTAACCTTTTTAGTAATTTCCATGGTTAAGCATTTTTTGATTAATCAAAATTTAAGATTTTTTAACATTATTTCCTATAGAGAAGCAGGATAAATCTGGGAAAAAAAGTGATAGTACATTGTATATGCGGAAAATTGATATTTTTGAACTACGCTAGGAATGTTAATGGTATAAAAATAGCATGTATTAATACAGATGATCCAAATAATTTCAATTATTGGAGATTAACTGAGACAACGTGTTTTTAAAGAATTTTTACAAAAGTTTTAAAGAGGTAGGTAAAGATAATTTATTTTTTAAATAATAAAAACATTGAGTATTCATGGTATAAACAAAAGTCAACATTTTATAAGTATCTTTTACAAACCAGAACTAATTTGACACCATTGTTTGCGGTTATCAGAATCCATTTGTGAGATTTTATAAAAGTTACTTTCCCTCACAGTAAGTGCGATGGATCTCAATTGAATTAAATATTTGGAATGGAATTTTGCGTGATTATTTGAATTTGCAATACCAAGAAAATAACTCTGTTCACTTTCAGCAATATGAAATTACAAAAAGACACATCTCATACCTGAATAAAAGATTCTTTTTCCATACCCTAAACATTTTAGTTTACAGAAAAATCCACGTGGTAAATTACCTCAGAATTCTTTTTTGACAGAACCGTTTTTTTTCCCATGCACAACTTTCTTTTTCACTTTTTACCGGCTAAAGAAAAAATGTTAATATAAATCGGATTTTGGATGATTTTATAGTTTGCATATTATTTAAATCCCCATCAACACCAGATATCTTTACTATAGGTATTCGTATGACTCAAATTGAAATGAAGAATATATCAATTTTATAAACTGATGAAACTCAATTTGTAATGCAATAATCTACACAAGATTAGCATATTTAAAAATAAATTGCTTACGTTTCAGAGAAGCTGCTAATGTCCGGAGGATGATGTATATAATGGAAGTGCAGTAGTATACAAGCAAATTTTGTTTCTAACTTCACTACGTAATCAGAAATGAACTGCGACTGTAAAAAAATTAATTTACACCACATATTCTAAGTTCTAAAATTTCTGTTATACTTTAGAGGAGTCATACTGGGACAAAACAGGCAGTGAGACAGATGACAAGCAAACGAAGATCGATGAGAAAAACTTGAGCAACGTATGCATGCAGCATACAGCTGTTTTGAGGATACGCTGTAAATTTGTTTCTAATAAAAGAGATTTCAACAGCATTATCATTTTACCATTTTTTTTTCCAAAAATCAGTCAGTAGATTGCTAGAATCCATAAAAAATTCAATTTTAGTACTGTGGTTACACCTATTTATAAACTAGGTTTTCTGATCTTAAATATCCTATAGAAATTCCTAATAGTTGAGGGGTTTATAATATGCCTTGCCAGTGTAGTGCTCGTATCAAAAAACATAACTATGTCAAAAATAAGGAATTTAATAAATCTGTAATTGTTCAATATGGCTATAATTTTGACCCTCGTTTTGAGTTTTCTCCAGTGTGGATTACACAAAGATGTACGTCGATTTTTGATCTTGGCGTTTTTGAAGCCTTCCATATTAAGAAAAATTCTAATAATTTAGTTAATGACTTGTTCAGTATTCCATTTTTGATCATGATGGTTTGGTTGGGTGCCCTGTAATTTCTTCCCTTTTCTTTATATTTGTTACTTTGCTTTTTAGACTCTTGTGCATCGTATTGACTTTCTTTCATCTTGTTGATACTCTTTTAGTCTTGTTGTGATTTCTCTTGCTTGGTTGAGATATTTCTCTCGTGTTTTGGTGCTATTACAATCTATTGTTTCTAAGTTCAATGTTTCGGATCGGCTGAAATGTTTTTTATTCTGATTTTTACTTGGTTCTCTAAGTGGGCTCTTAATCTACGATTTAGATATATGTACTTGTCTGTTTCTTCTATTTGTCCTCATTTAGTCTTTTTGATTTTGGAATTATTGGTTTGCCTATAGAACTATATAGAACTAAGGCAGGGAATCCAACGTATTCTCTAAACAGCTCTATGCTGCATTATTATTCTATTTGCATTTAACTACGTTGATAAATTTCGTATTAAAATTTTCGTAGAAAATACACTTCATATTCAATAATATTATTAATTTGTTTGCAACCCCCCTTCTCCCTTTACGTTTCTCTTTACTTTTATACAGCAGCTGCTTGCTCTCTGTGAGCTTTTTTGCCATGACAATAAAATTAAATATTTTGACGGATATCTCAATGAACAGCAAATGGGAATTTATAATTTTTTCTTTCTCATGCTATTATATAGAGACAATATTGTTTTCCAAAAAATTTTTAATTCGATATTTTGGCGAACAGGCTTCTCTTATCTTAGTTTTTCTTATCCTTCGCACAAAGTGTTTTTACTGTTAAAAGGAAATCGAGCCCAACTCAAAAGTATGAAGCTTTCGCCACTTCGCTTTATAGTGAACAATGTTGTAAATGAGCAGAAGTGATTTTCAATTTATACTTCGGCATTTCTGGTCACAAAGTCCGTTTTAAAAGTATCTAGTTTTCAATCGGCTTGTATTTTTCAATGTAACTTACTAAAAATTTTATTCAATGACTTGAATTTGCAAAACAGAAAAAGACGACTGTTCATTTCCAAAGATTACGAGTCATAAAATGACCAAAATTTTGTCATTGTCGTTTCACAAATAGAAATCGCTGATAGTCGTAGAACTTCCCTATAGGGGGAGTTTATAAAAAATTTGGTAAACACTCCGATTGCATATAACAGTATCCATAGACCAGTTTCACACCTATAATGTGCTCGTCAGCATAAAATAGCCAATACCAAAAATGACAGACTTGATATAAACCATAATTTTGAGAACCTGTATATAGGAACTGACAAATTCAGCCCTTCCATGTAGCCGACTTCAAATTCCTTCAAAATTTAGCTAGGTTCATTTGAGGTTGCAATGACCAATTTCATAAAGTGTTTCCACATTTTTAAGAACGCCCCCTCTCCCATATGCTCGTTATGTGACTATAAACTTGCCTTTTAATACTTTATGTAGCTTGCCCTAAATTTTGAAAAAAAAAAATGAAGTTGGATAAATGGACAGACTTAATTTTTCAGTTCCTATAGCGATTTTCTGAATTGCAGTACATAACAAGTTTTCTTACTGCCATTGAATGTATCAATTATTCAATGATGATTATCGCAAAATAAGCGCGAAATTGGCCCATGGATACTGTTGTGGGAATGTTTTCCCAATTCCTAAAATTTGTTAGTATGTTTCATATATCGGTGCCATCATAAATTTTATCGAGGACATTTTTGTCATACACAACTTTTCCTTTTTTACATTTCACAGACTAAGTGAAAATGATGATAAAAATAAGAATTCAAACGATTTTGCAATTTGAGCGCGGTTGAATTTTGATAATACGTTTCCATTCAAATATGTACCTTTTTAAAAATTTTTGGACATTTAATATTCAATAAATTTTGCATTCAATTTTTTAAGTAAAACTGCATTTCGTATTCAAGTTTTGGTTAAAAAAAAAAAAAAAAAAAAAAAAAATCATAATCGATAAATTTCTTATTCTATTTTTCGTGAAAAAGGCATTTCATATTCAACAAGAAAGTTCAATCATGCTTAAAGCATTGATTATGAAACACTTTCCAACTTCAATGCAATTTCATTTAAACATGTCTAAAATGCAATACATTCCTCGGTAATATTTTAAAACTTATCACAATACTACATTCATTTATTATATTTGAAAACTTAAACCTTCATCGAAAAAAATAAACTTCATTCAAATGACGGCAATGAAATATAAATTGCCTGGTTTAAACATCTCTAAAATGCGATACATTCCTCGGTAATAATTTTAAAATTATCATAATACTACGATAATTTATTATATTTGAAAACTTCATCGAAAACAACTGAAATTCATTTAAATGAGATCATAGAAAAAATAACACGCCTGGCTCTCTCTATAAAAGCAGCATTTCATTCATAAATAATTTCCCATTCATTTCATTCATCACAATACTATAATAATTTATTTTATTTAAAAATTAAGACCATGGAGCTACAAGTAATTAAACTATATGCTTAAAACTTCATAAAAAATCGTCTTTCTCTTTGTAAAATTGATGAATATTTCATTCATATCAGCTATGCAGACTCCAAGAGCTAAATAATTTTGTGTTAAAGAAATACAGCAATTCTAATACAACTCATTCTACATATTTTGCTGTTTACATTTTACATAAGTGAAAAATAGGCTTCGTTGAAGAAATAATCAAATTTGGATGATCATTTAAACTCAAATATATTTTAATTGCGTAGTTTCAGTAATCAGTATGTAGATGCACATAATTTAAGCGAAAATAAAGTGGTTTTAGGACGGATACAACACTCAATATGAATTAAAAAGAACTTTAAAAATCACGATTTTGAGACAAGATGGATTAGAACTTGAATTATTTGAATTTTGAAGTGGGTCACGTGATCTTTTCATATCATGGTCACGTGATCGCTTCATATAAGAGGTGTAATTATTCTTTTAATGTTTATTTAAAAAGCTACTGAATATATTTCGCTGAATTTTTTTTTATATATTTTATGGAACAATTTGAATATTACCTAAAATTTTCGAAGCAGTTTGTGAATTTTAAATCCGCTTAAAAAATGTTTGAAAAATTAGGTCCCATAGGGCTCAATGTATTTCATTTTTTCAACCTGGATTCAATCCAAAACTAATTGGGTGATATTATTCATTTATATTCTCATAGGTCCTAGAGACCGTCTGAACAACGTACTAAAATTTCATTTTGATTAAGTCATTTTTACGGCAGGTATCGCGCTAACGGACAGACAAACAGACAGACAGAATGAATAAAGTTATAAACACTTTTCAACTTTGTTGTAAAGCGTTAAAAAGTCATAAACACTTTTCAACTTTGTTGTAAAGTGTTAAAAAGTCATAAACACTTTTCAACTTTGTTGTAAAGTGTTAATAAAATTAATTTATTTGTAACCCCCTATTCCTTTAAGTTTCTCTTTACGTTTACACAGAAACTGCTTGTTCTCTATATTTATCACGACAATAAAATTATAATCCCAATGAACAGCAAATGGAGTTTTATAATTTTTTCTTTCTCATCTTTTAATATAGAGGAAGTATTGCTTTTCCGAATTTTTTTTTTAATTCGATATTTTGGCGAATGAGAACTTTTAAGATCTCCTGAACCCATTCCAAACGCTGTTGATTGGATGGCCTAATTATCGCGATTAGAACTTGAATTATTTGAATTTTATGATTTTCATAGCATTATTTTTAATGGAAAGCAAAGATAATTCTTGGGATAATGAGGGCAGTTGTGGGGAAAATTGATAATTTGAATCACGATATGGATGTTTAGGATCTGAAATAGTTTATATTAACGCAGATAGGCGAAATTCAACCAATTCATTGGCATCACAAAGCTGTTGCCAACTTGAAAAAAGAAACTTTTTGAGAATATTGGCGAAATAGTTGAAAAATAACTTCAGTACGAAATCTGAAAAGATTTTGTACTGAATTGTACGGTCATACTTTTTACACTTTACAACATAGTTGAAAAGTGTTTATGACTTTGTTCATTCTGTCTGTCTGTCTGTCTGTCTGTCCGTTAACACAATAACTGCCGTAAAAATGACTTTATCAAAATGAAATTTTAGTATGTTTTTCAGACGGTCTGTGGGACCTATGGGAATATAAATAAATAATATCACCCAATTAGTTTTTTATTGAACCCGGGTTGAAAAAATGAAATACATTGAACCCTGTAGAACCTAATTTTTCAAACATTTTTTAAGCAAATTTAAAATTCACAAATTGCTTCGAAATTTTTAGGAAATATTCACATTATCCCAAAAAATATATAAAAAAAATTTCAGTAAAATATGTTAAGTAGTTTTTTAATTAAAAATTATTTAATATAGGGAAAAAAACAAATTCAATTAAATTCTGACTTTTGGGATATTCTCCAGAAAGAAACAAGAAAGATCAATCATGCTTAAAGCATTGATTATGAAACACTTTCCAACTTCAATGCAATTTTATTTAAACATGTCTAAAATGCAATACATTCCACTGCAATATTTTAAAACTTATCACAATACTACATTAATTTATTATATTTGAAAACTCAAACCTTCATCGAAAAAAAATGAACTACATTCAAATGACGGCATTGAAATAAAAATTGCCTGGTTTAAACTTTACTAAAATGTGAAACATTCCTCGGTAATAATTTTAGAATTATCATAATACTACGATAATTTATTATATTTGAAAACTTCATCGAAAACAACTGAAATTCATTCAAATGACGTCATAGAAAAAATAACACGCCTGGCTCTCTCTATAAACGCAACATTTCATTCATAAATAATTTCCCATTCATGTCATTCATCACAATACTATAAAAATTTATTTTATTTAAAAATTTAGACCATGGAGCTACAAGTATTTAAACTCTAAGCGTAAAACTTCATCGAAAAAAATCGTCCTTCTCTTTTTAAAATCAGTGAATATTTCATTCATATAATCTATGCAGCCTCCATGAACTAAATGATTTTGCGTTAAAGAAATACAGCAATTGTAATACAAATCATTCTACATATTTTGCTGTTTACATTTTACATAGGTGAAAAATAGGCTTCGTTGTAGAAATAATCAAATTTGGATGAGCATTTAAACTCAAATATATTGTAATTGCGTTGTTTCAGTATGTAGATGCATAGAATTTAAGCAAAAATAATGCAGTTTTAGGACGGATACAACACTCAATATGAATTAAAAAGAACTTTAAAAATCACGATTTTGAGACAAGATGGATACCATATATCATTTTGAAGTGGGTCACGTGATCGTTTCATATCATGGTCGCGTGATCGCTTCATATAAGAGGTGTTATTATTATTTTAATTTTTATTTAAAAAACTACTGAATATATTTCACTGAATTTTTTTTTATATATTTTATGGAGCAATTTGAATATTACCTAAAATTTTCGAAGCAATTTATGAATTTTAAATCCGTTTAAAAAATGTTTGAAAAATAAGTCCCATAGGGCTCAATGTATTTCATTTTTTCAACCCGGGTTCAATCCAAAACTAATTGGGTGATATTATTCATTTATATTCCCATAGGTCCTACAGACCGTCTGAACAACATACTAAAATTTCATTTTTACGGCAGTTATCCTGCTAACGGGCAGACAGACAGACAGACAGACAGACAGAATGAATGAACAAAGTCATAAACACTTTTCAACTTTGTTGTAAAGTGTTAAAAAGAGATATATTATATAATAAATATCTTTCCAAGAGTTTAATCAATTTGTATATGAGAGAGGCTTCACATTTTAAAATAAATTTGGTAGATAACAATTTTTCAAATTTTTTTAAAATTTTATATAACTCTTCATGATATACTTATCTGATGGCATTTTTAATGCACTTTCCTACGTCCTAGAGAGTTAAAATTTGGTACACAGCTTAAATTTGTTGAACATTTTATTCTACAAAAATTTAGTGGATCTTTAAATATAGATCATACATTTTTTTCGAAATGGCCAGCAAATAATCCCCATTCACTTCTATAAATCATTGTTGTAATATTGTTAAAAATTCTGATGTGGGCAGCACATGTCTTTCCCTGCAGACTCATATTCACGTTCTCTTTATTTCTTCAATAATAATTTGAGTTTATCTGCACAAAATAACAGCCATAAGTATTTTAAATGACATTGAATTTGCACGTTAAACTTAAATTTGGTTCTCATATGATAGCTGGACTTATTGTCAAAGGTGGCGTAGCGTAAGCGCGAGAAAACTAGAATATCTCAAGAACGGCTAGTCCTAGAGTAATGGAGTTAGTCTTATTCTTTTTGTTGTCAAAAATCACGTATCAAATAGGAATTTAATTGATATAATTGAGTACACGCAGTCTTTTATTTTTATATTTAACGATTTTTGCGGGCCATTTCGCAAAGATAGCCCGTTCCCTTTTCCCGAATCGAACTAGAATAACCTACAAATGATTTATATACCAAATTTTGTTAAATTTGGTATATAAATCACTTATAGGTTATTGAAATATTTTACACCAAATTTTGTTAAATTTGTTCCATTAGTTTTTAGCTAGAGTGGATAAAGGCAATTTCTGCCGGCTATTTCGCAAAGAAGGCAGATTTTTTTATTACGAATCGTACTATAATCTAATGAGCTTCAGGATTTCCCACAAAAAACATACCTACCAAATTTTATGAAATTCGGTGCTTTAGTTTTTTAATTTGAGTGGATGTAATATCCTCACAGACACACAGAAACATACACAGATACACCCTTATACACACAAACGTCTTCCTAAAAATAGCTTTTTCGTGTTCTAGAAGTTCCAAAACGTGTAGATCCCTCGAAAATTCGAGTTCTGATGTAATATCCTCACAGACATGCAGAAACATACACAGATATACCCTTATACACACAGACGTCTTCCTAAAAATAGTTTTTTCGTGTTCTAGAAGTTCCAAAACGTGTAGATCCTTCGAAAATTCGAGTTCCTATCTTCGGCACGATTCCAATACTTTGAATACTTTAATACACACACACACACACATATATTATCTGTGTATCTGTGTATTATCTGTGTATCTAAATTCCGTGCCTTTGCAATTACAATAGTTGTGATTTTAAATGATCCCTAAACTTTTATTATTTCTTTAACGAAGCCTAATTTTAACTTATGCAGAATGCAAATATCACAAGCGATTGTAGGGTGAGTTACATAAGAATTGCTGAATTTTTTTCACACAAAATTATTTTGCTCTGGAGTCTGGAATACAAGTTATATGAATGAAATATTTATTGATTTTGCATAGAGAATCAGATGATTTATATTTCGATACAGTTTTAAATATTTAAGTATAATAAAATACTGTAGTACTGTGATAATGTAAAAGATATCACCACTAAATGCAATTGCATTTCAGTTGGAAAGTGCTTCATAATCAATGCTTATGCATGATTATAAACTGAATTAACATACTGAATCATTTTATTATAAACTGAATTAACATACTGAATCATTTTATTACAAACTGAATTAACATACTGAATCATTTTCTTACAAACTGAATTAACATACTGAATCATTTTATTATAAACTGAATTAACATACTGAGTCATTTTATAATAAACTGAATTAACATACTGAATTATTTTATTATAAACTTAATTAACATACTGAATCATTTTATTATAAATGAATTATACATACATTATAACACACTGAATCATTTTTTCACATATAGCTTTGCTACTGAACGTTTGTTAAGAGGACGCCGTTTCTGGCCTGAGGAATAGGGCTCAAAACCTCCTCAAAACAATTGTAGTCACCAAAATTTCTTATACCTACTTTATTCAAGGAAGTACTAGAAAGTTGTATTTTCCTAAGCAGTTTCATCAATTGTGATGAAAAACTGGATTACGATCGGAATTCTACGGTGTCATTTATATCCCGACTAACTCCAGGTACCTTTGCCGGAAAACATAATGCAGAGGAGCAGCAGTGGTTTTAATTCATGGATTTTAGCGTTTCCGGTCACGGACTTGGTTCTAAAAATCTTTTCGTTTGCAATCGCGTCTAAAGATCTGTTCTCTGTCGTCGTGAGGAAGAGAAAAACTTTGTTTACTTCACAGCAGGGGTAAAAAAGAGGGGGGAGAGAATTTTCTTTTTTAACTTTTTGTTTGAAGAGAATATTTGCCGTTAAAAGCGAATGGCAGATAGATTTATAGTCTGCCGCTAAAGAAGAGAGATTATTTTAATGATATAGATGATAAAACTGTTTTCAAAGTCTTTGTTTATACGTAGGTGCAAGCAAACTTTTTCTATAAATGAGGGCATAATCGAAGTCGAAGATTCTTAAAAGGTTTCAACCGACTTGTAATTTTATTTGCATTGCATAAGAAAAATCGTCTCTTGTCTTTATTGTTGTCAGTTTTCTTTTGCAATTAATGTCTTCTCACAAGGTGAAAATATTTTTATTTTGAGTCCTCATTCGACTTTATCATATGTTTATACTTATATTTTTACTTCCTCATACTGGCACAGGAAATGTTTTCAGAAAATTTTTCAAACATGATATTTGTAAATATAAACACGTTTTGAAACCTCCTGAATCTTTTGGACACTTTTGGAAAAATGTTCGTCTGTGTGCATTATCAACTTGAAAAAAATATTTTCTTTTAAAAGTTTTAAGATAATTATTAAATGAATAACTGATGAAAACAATGCTGGAAAGATGCTTTATTTATTTATGTATTTTATTCTGATACTGATTATTGTACGGACACATGTGTGTACATGTGTCCGTAAGATATGGACACTATAATTCAAGAGTTCACTATAATTCAAGAGTTGATATTCGTATCGGTATGCAATTTTCTAGAGAACATTGTTAGTAATTTCTATAAGTTGATCTCGAATTAGTCGAAATAAAAAGTTTTCACAGCAATATTTTCTATCGAAAATCATTATAATTTCTGGAATAATAATAGGAATATAATCAATTCGTTACAATGTGATACTTTAAATTACACTATAGATGAATTATAGGAATATTAGGATATAATATATATATTAACACAGAACAATCAAACCAATCCTAATTGATCGGTCTGACCTATTTGTTTCCAACTTAAAATAATAATTTTGTAAAAAAAATTATAAAAAATTTTATAAAATATTTAAAATGAAGCTAATGGAAATATAATTTTATATTCTAATGCAGATAAAATAATAATTTTGTAAAAAAAATTATAAAAAATTTTACAAAATATTTAAAATGAAGCTAATGGAAATATAATTTTATATTCTAATGCAGATTATATTTGGATAAACAGTACTGAATATGAATGTATATGATAGTCTAATGAGGACTTACACTACGCATGTTTTACCTACTATTTGTACAATAGTCAGTATCAAAATAAAATACATGAATAAATAAAGCATCTTTCACCAATTACTCTTTTAATTGTTATCGTAAACTTTTAAAGGAAACCTTTTTTTTTTAAACAGATAACAGGTCCGTCACGTTGATAAATTAAATGCATATGACTGATCAATGTTCATATATAGTATTTTAATACCTTCTAGACCCAAATGGTAGTTCAAACTATGATTTTTCTATATGTACTATACGTATACCACTACCATGGTTCCAGAAATTTTAATTATTTCCCACAGAACATAATGCTATTTAAATCTTAAATTTCGATTTATCAATAAAATACAAAATATTATATCTATTCCATATATATTTTAATAATAATTCACACATAAATTTTTATAATAGTGATACGAGGATGCCTAGTTCTCCTGGACAAATGTCACAGACATTTACATACACACGCACATGCGCATAAATACCTACACAATGCATAAACACACATGCGACGCATAAACTCCCACACAAACATAAATACCTAAACAACACATAAATACCCACGCAACACCCCTTACAGGCTAACGGCCCTACCGTGCTGAAAACACCGGTTCTCGTTAGATCACAGAAGTCTAGCAGCATCGGGCGCGGTTAGTAATTGGATGGGTGACCACCTGGGAACACCTCGTGCTGTTGGCACTTTTCGGACGCGATAGCCCGGTGGTTTGCGCGCTGAATTTGCACGCTGCCACAACTGCTGCCGTGTCCATGCGGAGTACGATCCCGTTAAACATGTGGGTCCGTAAATCCTTCCGAGAGGTTGGTGGTAAGGGAAGGAGGGTACGGTCCCTGTAGATACCTCACCCACTGGGTTCTGGCCTAAATTGGGTGGCACTTCCCGGCTGTCCAAACGGTTACCTTACACCTTTCTGGTAGGTCGGATGGTCTGGGTCTCAAAAACAACAACAACAACACCCCTTACACACACACATCTTTAAAAAGTGTTCGCTATGAATTCAAGAGGTCTTGAAACGTAATTATCCGATAAAATCTCTGCAAAAAAATTTCAATTAAATAGTATTGCATGCTTAACATTATAACAGTTAATAAAAACAATTACAGTATGACTCAGTAAATAGCTAAGCTAAATGGATTCAATTTGTTGTGTTCCCTTATGGCTTATATGTTGTATTCCCTTATGTCGCACGACCATCATTTTGTACAGCACACTGTAAAACAGTTCACACAAGCAAATTTTGGCACAGCATTAAGGCTATTATGGTTAAGATTCGTTATAGACAAGTTACCCAATGTTCCAGAACTGCGTTGTAAACTCAACGCTTTGTAAGACAGCTGTTTTTCGGATGTTTGTGTCTCCTACATACACGAAAAAGTGATACCGTTATTAACCTATATAACCAGAGATAAAAGACTATAATAAATTTATTGCCAATTGTATTTACATTAAAAGACTGCGTGATTAAAATAAGGCTTCGTATATCTGCATTAATAAGTGTGTCATCGATAGGAAATTCACATTTCAAGCGTAACAGTTTTAAATGTGTCGCAAATCCAGTGCCCCGTAATTAAATATTATGTCCAGTTTTCATATCTTGCAGAACAGTTTATAGGAAATTTTATTTTAAAGAAATTTAATTAAGGAAAATAGAAGTGAAAAGTTTCAAACTGTCGCATATAATAGTAATAGTTTGAAAATCCAATGATAGAATAGAGAGAAGTTGCAACTCAAAAGATCCTAACTTTTAAATATGCCTACTTAATAAAAAGAAGTATTAAATAAAAAATAATCAATCACATGGAAAATAAAAAGCAAATTTCTAGTCATCAAGTTGAAGATTATCAACAAATATCAATGGAATGGAATCGATAATTGAAAATCAAATAAAATCTAAGCATTAAAGCTTTAAACGTGGATAAGCACTAAGACTAAATATATGAATTGTTCATTTTGAAAAAACTCTTCTTTAAGTCCAAATATTTAATCAAAATGAACACAAAATGCATGTTTCTGATATTAGAGATAGATTATATCTATAAATTCTAATAACTTGGACTACATATATAAAGATGGAAAAATTATAAAGGAATTAAGAATACCTGAAAAAAAAACTTCTGCAAATGTCCTAACCATTGGAGCCCAGAATGAAGAGACCAGTGTTGCCAACCGCAAAGAGTAAAAGTAGAGATCCACTGTTGCCAATCGTGAGAAATAAATAACAGTATTGCTAAAAGGCAATAAAAGATGATATTCTACAGAAAGAGCTACAAAATAATGGGGCGTATAATATAATCGAAAACAGTGAAACTAATGCATAAGGGGATGTAAATACAATGTAATGTTTATTCAAGAGAATGTTGATGTCTGGCTAATATAAGATACTAAGAAGAGAATTCAAGAAAATTCAGCTAATTCAAACTTTTTAACTATGCCATTTACTAAATATGATGGATATTTAAATAATTTGCTGGTAATTTTTAGATTATTAATATGCATAGCATGAAATTTTTTATCTGATAATCCATAAACTCTAAAAAGTTGATTAAGTATAATATTTCTAACCAATTGAATCGAGTTGCAGGAATTAAATGGTAATATTTTATTAATGTTAAAATTAAAATAGCATTTTTTATCATATAAATTAATAACTATCCCATTAGTATGTTCAATAATTAGATTTAAATCCAAAAAATTAATATTATTACTAATAGTGGCTCTATTAGGAATTTATTATAAATTATCAGGATAGAAATCTATATCTATGACATAGTTGTCAGTAAATACTAAACAAATCAGATCATCAACATATCTGTAAATTTTATAATCTGTTGAAGTAAAAGATTTTTCATACTGATAAAGATATAAATTAGCTAACATACCGCTACTGCAGCCACCTTGTGGAATCCCTGAGACTTGTAAGTATAATTTATTACCTTGAAATATATAATTATTGAAAAGAACAAAGTGAAGAAGTTTTGGAAAATTGATAAATATTGTATGAGTAGATTGATTAGTAATATAAGCATTATATAGAGTTAAAATTACAATATATGGATCAGAGATCTAAATATTAATAAAAGTATCTTTAACATCAAAAGTTTGAAATCCAATTAGTTTGCCTAGTGATGTTAATTTATACTTTAATTCTTTACTATTATTTAGAATAAGGTAATTATTGCTAGAATAACGTAAATTATCATTTATTAGATTTAAATAATTTAGTAGTAATTTACTCGCAGTAGTAGAGTAAATATTATGACCACTAGTTACTGTTCTAAATTTAATAGGACTTTTACGAAATTTAGGAATAAGCACTATATATATAGAAATTTAAGAAATTTAAAATTTATATTTAAAACACTATACATATTGATAATTATCAGTTTGATACTACTAATGGAATGTGAATCCAATTTATATATATATATAATTGAAGAATTTTTATTTTACTTGTATTATATATACCTGATATATATATATATAGGAAGAGAGAGAGAGAGAGAGATACTACACGTTTAAATATATCTACCTATTTGCAAAAACACAATCAGATTTGACATCTAAAAATGAGAGGTCAACAACTGCTCGCCGATTCAATAAGTAAATTGATTTTAAAAGACATCCAAGCCAATTAATTCATCCAAAAGAAGATTTTATAAATGTCATTTATTGTATAATGTTCAACACCAATCATCATATCTTCTGTACAGTAGCAACAGATCACCTCCACACAATAAAAGGAAGTGCACAATGTCAACAACGTTTAGCATCAAAATACCCCATTGCCATGCATGAAACGTGCTGCTGGTTACTGTACACCATTTCTACGACAGCATCGCGGTGACAACGAGGCACAGGAAACCTCCAACTTCAACTTCGGCGGCTGTTTTATTTCTGTGCTTCATTATTATAATTGACACGGTTTCCTTTGTTCCCCCACGATATAAATTAGGTTCCCCTGACATGACAATTTCATTTCGTCCGTGACTGTGACTGTAAATGATCGACTTTCTTGTTCTTTTCCTGGTTGGGATACGTGTAGGTCGATTGTCACACAGCGATACAGATCGAATGAAGACCATGGGTCCCTTCTGATGAAATGCCGATCAAGAAATTCTGAAGGACTCCCTGAGTTCAAATTGACTCCAGGATTTCCATCTCCTCCTTTCGATAGAAGAGATGAAATGTGTCTGTCCTGTTGCAGCACTTTATATTTCATTCCTCCTTCATTACGCCACTAAATCCATTGAAGTTGAATTATTTTAGCCTCATATTGCTTAAACCATATACAGGTCTTTCTCAAGGAGAATGCTACTTAAGAGTATTAAATGAAATTTGTTAAAATAATTTTCTACCAAGTAACATAACATATTTAATACAAATTTTAGATAACATTTTCGCATCGTGTAAACCAGGGCTTCTCAACATTTGCATGATTGATATTATCTTCATGCAGTGTAACTTGCTAGAAGATCGTCTGCTTAACTGTTGCTGACTCCCCCTAAAATAAATTTAACATATATTTAATACAACCTAAAAAGAACTAATCTTTTAAAATTGCTAACATTTTGTAAACTTATTAAATTTATGAACATTTAGCTTACCATAATCACATTTACTTCTAGGACAGAATAATAATAATAATAATAATAATTCTATAGTCAAACCACAATTTCTATTTATCGCATAATACATTGCACATATGATGTAAACACTATTTTAAGTATTAATACAAATTTGATAAGATGGTTGGCTTTGCATCAATGCAACAAGTTTCTTTGCAATCGAATGAATTATTTTCAGGGCCAATCTTAGCATAATAAAAAAGGTGGGAATCGATGTGTCTGGTTCTGTACTTCGATTTCATAATGTTCATAATACTGTAAAACATTTGCAAGCATATTACTGAAAGTTTCAGAGGAATCATCTATACGTAATGTAGAGTAAGGTTCTTTTTTTGATAGTTATAATAATAATAATAATAATATATATATATATAAATATTATATACATATATATATATATATATATATATATATATATATATATATTATATACACAAAAATAACGCTTCGGCAGACGATAATTAGCTGAATATTTCAGAAATGAAGCTGGGATTTTCATGAACGCCTGCAATTGCGGCTTTTCTTATTAGTTAAGTTTCATATTATTAGCCGAAAATTATCAACAAAGTAGCTGAAAAAAATGAGCAAAGGTTTCAGAATGTTTTATAATATGGTGAAAAGTGATGTCTCACACAGATAGGTACATCCAAAAACTGAAAACACGGAACATGCTTCGGATAATTTTGCACACTGACTAAACTCTAAAAGCACTTTTCTTTAAATTCTTAATTTCAGCTCCAAATCGACTGATTATCTGTTTCCTGTCCAATTTCACTAGCAAAGGAATTGAGAATTTGATTGAACTTTAACTGAGTTCACAAAGTGTGAAACTGCTGCAGCTTGTGAGAATAACACTTTTAGTACTTCTTTAAAGAAAGCAGACATATGCAAATTATATGACAACAATTGTTTAAAGGAAGTTTGGATTCTTTTCATCGGGTCAAAGCAGTGTTTTTACTTAGCAAACGTTACAAGGCAATTCTTACCCGATGAAGGGGGATCCTTTAAACAATTGTTGTCATGCAATTTACATATGTCTGTTTTCTTTAAGGAAGTACTAAAAGTGCTATTGAACTGAATTGAAGAGCAATATCAAGAAGTTTTATTTTTAAAAAAATAGATATTTTTTTTTTATTGAGTGTAAATGTACTATGTAAAATAAATAAAAATATATAAAATATTAAAATGTTTTATTTATTAAAAAAAAAAAGAATAATTAAAAAAAAAGAAAAAAAATAATTTATCACGTAAAACCCTGAAGTTTTTGAAATTGATATAATTACAGTAAAACACTCTAATTTAAAAATACATATTTTTTTTTTATTAGAGAAAGTATGTTCCTTAATTTGTCTTCAGGTTACTTTGATATACTGATAAGAAACAATTAAAAATTATTTCAGTAAAAAAACTTCTCTTTTTATATGATTTACTTGTGTATCAAACACAGTAAATTAAAAATTTCACTGTTCTAGCTGTAATCTTTGTGGAGATATATCAATGTAAACATTGAATTTTTCATAAATTGAATTTCTGAGATAACAAGGCTTTAACGTTCTGTTTTATACGACTCGTACAATAAGTATCAGAAAACCAAGTTTTCAATATAATAATGTTTTCAATACATAATATTCTCCTTAAAGTTTTAAACAAAGAGTTTACTTAATATTTATATCATCATTCGACTTTACACTGTTCATTTTTCTAGTTTAATAAAAGAAAATATTCATTTTTTCGAAAATTCTAGTCCCGAACTCCCATCAAATACTACTAGAATCTGCACATTTTTAATCAATGAGCAACGCCGAGTATGTCTGCTCGTATAACACATGGAAGAGGTCAATAATGACGGGAACCAAAACCGTGCAGCATAACTCCACTTTCTGTTGCGGCAGTTTATTTTCTGCGCTTAATTTATATTCGTTATGAAAATGTCATTTTTCTTAGTTTGCTTATTTCCACCTTTTTCCATAGTCTTTCATTAACAGATAACCTCAGTCTCCACGTTATGTTGAATGCTGATCACGTTCATTCTCTCGTTTTACCGCATCAGTGCTTTCTTTTAACACACCGGATAAAGAAAGTTTCTGTAAAAGCTTTCATATTTAATGTAAATATTTCTCATTACTTCTTATACGAAGTACTGAGAAAGTATTGTTTTCACGAAAATTTTCGATTTCGAAATTCTGGTACCAATATATGTTTTAAAACCTCCTGAACATGTTTTGACTATTTTTGGAGTGATGTCCGTCTTTCTTATGTCGATTTCTTGTGTACACGATAGCAGCCACAAATATTAATGGATTTTCATGAAACTTTATATCCGGCTTTGTTATTAAAAAAAATGATGTGGGCAGCACATGACTTTCCTTATATAATGCAATGAATTTACTAGATTTACAGCAAAAATATAGGTTATTCTTATAGTAGGTACCTATATTCTTTCCAAGATATTGAATTTTCTTCAATTAGTCGTCATTTTCATCGATTTAGCGTCATTTTTATCCATTTGACGAGATTTTAGTTAATTTGCCAACATTTAAAAAAGTTGCCAAGTTGGCGACATTCCGTCAAATTCGTCGCCAATAGCTCGCCAAGCGTTATGGACGGAGAAATAAGCTATTCTTATAGCAGATAAATGACTATTGGCGTTCAAATACAAAAGTATTACTCAAAGTATCTTTTCTCATGAATGGAACGAGCTAGATCCACGAGAATGATGTCACCCAATTTATCGCATGATAATACATATGAAAAATGAACATGTTTCTCAACAGTTAATATTTTTTTTAATTTATGGGATTTTTTGAAAAATTTATTTGAAAAATGTTCAGTACCTCGAGAACGGTTTATGCTAGCGTTCTAAAGTTTATGTCAATCGTTTTCTAAGGAAAAATTACATAAGAAATGTCTATTTGCGTAACTTTGTTAAAGGTTTGGATTTTTTGATGATTTTTTCAAAATTTAACTCGAAAAATTAGGGGGGTTCTGAACATTCGATTACGTTTAAAAATAATAAGCTTCCAGTATTCACGGATTGTGATTTTTGTACCAAATTTCATTCGAAATGCTCTATTTGTTCGTGAGATATCATCTACACAGACTCACTGACACACACACACACACACAGACATCACCTCAAAAATGTTTGATTCGTGATCAGGGATGCTTGAAACGTGCTCTTCCGTCGAAAACTCGAATTCGAATTTTCGACCCCGTCACAATACTTTCCTTATACATTATGTATATAAAGAAAGTAAAAAATACTAGATAGAACTAGTTATAATTTTTTTTTAATTCAAACGAAAACTTCGAATGTTATCTCGGAAATTTTATAATTTTTTTTCATGAATAAAATTTGACATAATCAAGCATAAAAGGGTTTATTTATGGTTCAATGTTGACGAGACTTAACAGTTTCAATCATTGTTCTGGAAAATAGCCGCTATACAATTTTGTTTGTTAGTGACGTCATTATAGTCACCCTTTGTGGAAAAGTAACCCCCAGGGGGGAGGTGCATTGTCAAGTATGATATCAATCAAAAGATTTTTTAAGCATTTTAACGTGAAGGGTAACACGCTACGATTGGAATAATTTGGACCCAAGATACTGGTTTTTCAAAAAAAAAAAAAAAAAAATTATAAAACTTGAAAACAAAACTGAATTCAAGTATGAGAAAGAGGAATTGAGCCACAGCCCAGTTAATGTTTATCTCATTTTAATATATCAGTTTATTTGCAAAGTAGTCAACTTCACTTAATAAAATAACCATTTTATCATGAAAACTTTTTCGGTAAATTGGCATGAATATATTCGATTAAACGGGAGCTTTTTAAATACGTGATCGAGTAATCGTCAGGTTATTGGGATTATAACAATCTTCATATACATATAACTGGATATGACTGACAGAAATACACAGCTATCCACAGGTACTAAACATACTAAATTCACAGACAGAAATCCACAGGTACTAAAAATACTAAATTCGACATGAAGATAGATTTTTGTTTCAAACTAACAGAAAAATGAAGAAAACCTGACTTTTCAAAAATCAAGTTGTCAAAACCCCTCTTCAAATTTCTACTAAAGAAGTCCAAAAACATAAATAAGTAACCTCATAGCACACCAGCAGAGGACATTGGTATAAATCTAGCTTTCAATCTGAACACCTTGAGTTCGATCCTCGTTGATGCTAGACTAGAATTCTTGCACTGACTTAATGTGTCTTTCATAACATTTCCTTACATATTAGGCCAATCTTTTTCGTTTTGTTTTTTTAATCAAGGTGGGCGTTTAACTTATAATTACTCCATAACGCTCCAATTTCAGTTCAAAAACTTTTAATAAATATCAATTGTATTATCCATACAATTTTATATGATTGACATGCTAACTGCTAGAAATTCACTGCATGATCCACATATGCTAGAAATGCTGACAAAAAGATACATTTTTGTTAATATACATATAACTTAATATACATTTTGTTAATATACATATAACTTAATATACATTTTGTTAATATACATTTTGTTAATATACATAACCCTTATTTTATTTAGTGTATATAAAACGCAAGTATTTAATAGCAAAGATTTTTGAATCACAATTTTTGAGTTAATCGAGTTGCCCCGTTCATCTGACAAGCTGGTCATTTCTCTAACAGAAAGCACATACTTTATGTACCAGTTTTGCCTTTTGAAGCCAAAGAATTTGGCAAAATGAGCCCGACAAAAGAGTTTGAGTAGCGAACCTCAGGGCTGAATGAATAACAGCGAACATTGAAGCGGAGCACCCTAGTGATTCTCAATTTTCTTAGCAATCAAAAATTAAATCCAAGCAAAATCTTTCTTTCCAATTAAAAATATCGAAGAATTTATAAAAATAAAAGCATTCATACTGTTCAAAAACTTTTCCTCTTCAAACAATTTATCGCCTGTTAGAATCTTTCGCCTTAGGTATGAGCCTAGTGGGTCTATTGCGAAGGTCGCCACTGCTCACCTTACTGCTCCGCTGGCTCATTTTCCGAATGCAGTTTATATTCGTCTACCGAAAGAAACTGATTTTAATTTTTTTTTTCCTTTTTTCATCATTTTCCCTTAAGTCCTCTCGCCGACAGATAACCTAAGTCTACTCTCTACCTTGTATTCTGAGCACGTTTCCCCCGTTTCTGCAATCCATGTTTTCTTTTAATTCACAGGATTTTCCCTCCCATGCTTGAATTTTTTCTGTCTTGGGTGACATTAGTTACTTTAGCGATTCTCCCCATTTACGTTAAAACCGATATGATAAAGAAAGAAAGATATAGTTTTAAAAAGGATATGGAAGAGGCAAACGCAGGGCCGCGGCCAGAAACGAAATTCAAGATGGGCTGGATTGAAATTCAAGGGGGGGGGGGGGGGGCTCAACAGTCTTAAAAAGGGGACTCACTAAAAATGCTTTTAATCATTAGCATTCATAAACCATAATACACACTTTTGCAAAACAAAAAAAAACAAAAAAGAAACGAAGCACCATGAAGAGAGTAACCGTTTTTATTGAAATTAAATATGTGTACAGTTCATACACAAGTAATGAAATTATTACAAGATCAAGGCCGCAGGACCCATCAATGGTTAGCAATTGCACATTGAATTTTTCAAATCAGTAATTGGTGAAACCCCTCTTAACGGCAATGTATACATCTAGGTAAGGAGTGATAAAGTTTCCTAATGCCATCCTGTGATACATTCTGCCAGGCATTCCTCAATTGTTGCTCCAGATCTGCGACAATCTGGCGGCCTAGCATGCGCCATACATGCTCGATTGGCGAAAGGTCTGGTGACCTTGCTGGCCAAGGAACAGTATCAACAGCAACAGTATCAATTCGACAATCCACAGATAATCGAGCCGTATGTGGCGTGGCATTATCTTGTTGTAAAATGGCCCTAGAATAACGTGCCATGAAGGGTAACGCAAACGGCCGCAGGATTTCATCAACATATCGTTGAGCTGTTAAAGTTGTACGCAGGATGAATAGGGGGCGTCCTGCTGTCGTAAGAGATAGCACCCCACAGCATCACACCAGGGGGATTGTATGTGTGCCTGTGTAAAACAAAATGCTGATTGGGACCGCTGGCCCTGGCGCCTTCACACATGTACCCGATGGTCATCTGCTGAAAGACTGAAGCGTGATTCATCCCTGAACACTATGCGATGCCAATCTGCTGGCAGCCATGATGCTCGGCTACTCCGAACGACTCTGTCGATGTTGTGGCGTTATCGGCAGACGTCTTAAAGGACACCGAGAGCGTAACCCCACCTCAGCCAAGTGCCGTGAGATGGTGGAAGGTACCACGGGTGATATGGAAGACGGACAATGCACGTTGGATGACGGACAATGATGCCGTTGGGCCAGTTCGGGCCTGTCGCACAATCCCTCCTCGCATTCGTGCACCTTAGCCTTTCAGTGCATTCATTCCGCCGATGAGTTCCTTGCAGCAACCATTGCTGCTAGCACCTTTGCACAGCAGTGTCCGTTCGGTGCAGGTGGCGGCCTATTGCTCTGTATGACGAGCCAGCTTTACGCATTCCGACTATGCGACCACGTTCGAACTCGTCTAATTGCTTATAAGGACTTCGGCAACGTCGTAACGGCATTATTAGTTGTGTCTCCACGGAACTGCAACGTCGATAACGAGCAAAGATAAACCGTCAACATTTTTAACCTGTTTTATAGTAAGCTAGTTGCGCAGTAGAGACGTGCGCTATATATGACTGAAGTTAACACTTATTGGCCTTGCAAATTTAATCATTTGCATACATGGTATAAAAGAATTTGCATGCGAAATTTCGAGAGGATTGGATTACTTTTTAGAGGCCCTTCTTTTTTTCCCCCCCCCTATGCAAAACAGTGTAGTTATTATCATATATTTCAATCCATATAAATGATTAACAAATAAGTTATTGCATATTATTATAAGCTAAGACTTAATTAGGAAAATCCATATAACTACTATACATCAATATTAATATACAGTAATTACAATTGATTTTAATATAAGCATTAACTAGCAGCTAAGCTGTTAATTAATTGAAGAAAATTTTTGAAAGTAAATACAAGTTAACACTTAATATTAACCCTTAAATACTTATCAGTTGATTTTGATTCTATAATGCATAACAGTGAACACCGTAATAATACAAAAGTACCCTAAATGTTGTCTTAATTTATTTTAATTTAAATATTTTAAAATAAATATGTAAATAAATCGATTATCTATATAAACCCAAATTTAGCTAAATTAAAAAATCTTCAAAACGAAATAATTTATAAAAAAAATTTCATAAAGCAGTTTTTTATGCATAATTTGGACATGTTGGAGGAAATTTCATATCACTACTAAAATTTTAATATTTTTATCAGGGGGGGCTGAATATACATCTTGGGGAGGCTTAGCCCTCTCTGGCTCCTGCCTGGCTACGGCTCTGGGCAGTGCTCGACTTACAAATGATGATGCCATGGTCTTATGGTGTTCTTTCTACAGCTATGACATGCATGACGATACATATAGCCATAGCTTTGGAATAGTACTGGTACCATGCTACCATCTAGTACAGAGTCAAGCAGCCCAAGCGAGCGCTTTGGGCCTCAACATTTTGTACATTATTATTATTGGACTTATCTTACACTTTTTAAAGACTCGCTAGTGCATTATACCTAATCCAACACTTTCTTGGTATTTTATATAATTCTACATTTGATTATTAGGCATTTGTGTAACAGTTTATAGTATTCTTTACAATGTTTTGGCTATAACCTGTTTATCGAATTGTAGCTAAGCTTCAGCATATTGAGATCATGATACTATATAATTCCAATGGTGCGCTTTCTTATATAACAGAGGTCGGATTATCTATTGGAAAAAGATAGCTTCGAACCTGGAAGTATATTATATCATACAAAGACCTCCAAAATATTGTTGATTTGGGAAGGGGGGGGGGGCAAAAATTATATTCCATAACCTAAAGTGCAAAGAATAACGCATACGTAAGTCTTTTAATGAATCAGTTTATTATTATTATTATTATTATTATTATTATTATTGTTTGAACTTGTAAAAACAACATAGTTAAACTGTCGGATAATCGATATTTCAGATTGCCAATTTTCGGATTTGTGACGTTCTACTGTATTTTATTACTCATATCAGGCCTTTTTATAGAAGTTCGCTTGG
Source organism: Amaurobius ferox (assembly GCA_951213105.1). NCBI lineage: Eukaryota > Metazoa > Arthropoda > Arachnida > Araneae > Amaurobiidae > Amaurobius > Amaurobius ferox. Next base: position 73,627,939 of record OX578136.1, read on the forward strand.
GGCCTGAGAAAACCTCGAGACGCTAGTGTTAGAAAGCACCACACTATTACATGATCCATGTAATAGTGTAGTAATCCATGTATTATGCACTGAACTGACTCGGTGAAGGAGTGAGATATTAAAGTTATTAATCATTTCCACTAGACCTAGAATCTTGGTTTTGGTGTCATTTTCCGTTTTAGTTTCGAAACTAAGAAAAAAAAAACTGATGTGGGCAGCATATAATTTTTTCTATACAATGCAATGAATTTGCATCTTTCACAGTGAAAAAATGACATATAAGATCCACGGCACAATGTCTTTAACGTTGACTTGTATATTTGGCGCTTTTGCCGATGACAAATGGGAATTTTTTTTTCGAAAATGCCCTATTAACTTATATTTCGCGCAACTCTAACTTGAATATTAACAATATTGATGGCATTCGCAATAAGCAATATAGTCTATATATTAAAATATGCTAATAAATAATTCATCAATTTGGAGTCATTTCCGTTAATACAGCGTCATTTATGCAATTTGGACTATGTTTTCATCAATCTGAGGCGACATGTCGCCGAGTTATCTATTTTGGCGAGGATGATGTTAACAAATGTGTCGCATGATATTATACATATGAAAAGTGAATATATTTTAAAATAGTTACTACTTTTTACTTTCCCTGCAATACATGGTAATGTATAGGGAAAGTATTGAAATCATGCCGAAAATCGCAACTCGAGTTTTTGACGGATCTACACGTTTCGAGACCTCTAGAATACGAAAAAACCATTTTTAGCGTGACGTCTGTGTGTGTGTCTGTCTGTCTGTGTGTCTGTGTGTCTGTCTGTCTGTCTGTGCAGATTTTGTATCCACTCTAACTAAAAAACTAATGGACCGAATTTCACAAAATTTTGTAGATTAAGTCACTTGTGGGCGGGGCTGGTGCTGATTAGTTTTGGGTACGATTCGGAATAGAAGAACCCGCCTTTTTTGTGAAATGGCCCGCAAAAGCTTGTATCCACTGTAGCTGAAAAACTAATGGACCGAATTTCACAAAATTCGGTATATGAGTCACGTATAGGTCACAATGGTGCTGATTAGATTTTGGTACGATTCAGAAAAAAATAACCTGCCTTTTTTTGCAAAATGGCCCGCAAAAATTGCCAAAATCTATAATAAAAAACGGGGTATACTCAAATATATCCATTAAATGCTGATTTAATACGTAATTTTTAACGACGAAAAGAATAAGACCAACCCCATTACACTAGGACTAGCCGTTCTCGAGATATTTTAGTTTTTCGTACTTTCCCTACGCCACCTTTGAAAATAAGTCCGGTTATCGAATGAGAACGAAAATTGAATTAAAAGTGAATTAAATTTAATTAAAATAAGGAGAACATGAATATAAGTCTGCAGGGAAAGTCATGTGCTGCTCACATCAGATTTTTACTTTCCCTGCAATACATGGTAATGTATAGGGAAAGTATTGGAATCATGCCGAAAATCACAACTCGAGTTTTCGACGGATCTACACGTTTCGAGACCTCTAGAATACGAAAAGACCATTTTTAGCGTGAGGTCTGTGTGTGTGTCTGTGTGTCTGTGTGTCTGTGTGTCTGTCTGTCTGTCTGTGCAGATTTTGTATCCACTCTAACTAAAAAACTAATGGACCGAATTTCACAAAATTTTGTAGGTAAGTCACTTGTGGGCGGGACTGGTGCTGATTAGTTTTGGGTACGATTCGGAATAAAAGAACCCGCCTTTTTTTGCGAAATGGCCCACAAAAGTTTGTATCCACTCTAGCTGAACAACTAATGGACCGAATTTCACAAAATTCGGTAGATGAGTCACGTATAGGTCACCCTGGTGCTGATTAGATTTTGGTACGATTCAGAAAAAAATAACCTGCCTTTTTTTGTAGAATGGCCCGCAAAAATTGCCAAAATCTAAACTAAAAAGCTACGTATGATCAAATATATCCATTAAATGCTTGTTTAATACGTAATTTTTAACGAAGAAAAGAATAAGACCAACCCCATTACACTAGGACTAGCCGTTCGCGAGATATATTAGTTTTTTTCGTATTTTTCCACCCCACCTTTGGAAATAAGTCCAGTTATCAAATGAGAACGAAAATTGAATTAAAAGTGAAATAAATTTAATTAAAATAAAGAGAACATGGATATACGTCTGCAGGGAAAGTCATGTGCTGCTCACATCAGATTTTTACTTTCCCTGCAATACATGGTAATGTATAGGGAAAGTATTGGAATCATGCCGAAAATCGCAACTCGAGTTTTCGACGGATCTACACTTTCGAGACCTCTAGAATACGAAAAAACCATTTTTAGCGTGACGTCTGTGTGTGTGTCTGTCTGTCTGTCTGTGTGTCTGTCTGTCTGTCTGTGTGTCTGTCTGTGTGTCTGTCTGTGCAGATTTTGTATCCACTCTAACTAAAAAACTAATGGACCGAATTTCACAAAATTTTGTAGGTAAGTCACTTGTGGGTGGGGCTGGTGCTGATTAGTTTTGGGTACAATTCGGAATAAAAGAACCCGCCTTTTTTGTGAAATGGCCCGCAAAAGCTTGTATCCACTGTAGCAGAAAAACTAATGGACCGAATTTCACAAATTTCGGTAGATGAGTCACGTATAGGTCACCCTGGTGCTGATTAGATTTTGGTATGATTCAGAAAAAAATAACCTGCCTTTTTTTGCAAAATGGCCCGCAAAAATTGCCAAAATCTAAAATAAAAAACTGGGTATACTCAAATATATCTATTAAATGCTGATTTAATACGTAATTTTTAACGACGAAAAGAATAAGACCAACCCCATTACACTAGGACTAGCCGTTCTCGAGACATTTTTGTTTTTCGTACTTTCCCTACTCCACCTTTGAAAATAAGTCCGGTTATCGAATGAGACCGAAAATTGAATTAAAAGTGAAATAAATTTAATTAAAATAAAGAGAACGTTAATATAAGTCTGCAGGGAAAGTCATGTGCTGCTCACATCAGATTTTTATTTTCCCTGCAATACATGGTAATGTATAGGGAAAGTATTGGAATCATGCCGAAAATCACAACTCGAGTTTTCGACGGATCTACACGTTTCGAGACCTCTAGAATACGAAAAAACCATTTTTAGCGTGACTTCTGTGTGTGTGTCTGTGTGTCTGTCTGTGTGTCTGTGTGTCTGTCTGTCTGTCTGTGCAGATATTGTATCCGCTCTAACTAAAAAACTAATCGACCGAATTTCACAAAATTTGGTAGGTAAGTCACTTGTGGGTGAGTCTGGTGCTGATTAGTTTTGGGTACGATTTGGAATAAAAGAACCCGCCTTTTTTTACGAAATGACCCGCAAAAGCTTGTATCTAATCTAACTGAAAAACTACAGGACCGAATTTCACAAAATTCGGTAGATCAGTCTCTTGTAGGTTACCCTGGTGCTGATTAGATTTTGGTATGATTCGAAAAAAAATAACCTCCTTTTTTTGCAAAATGGCCCGCAAAAATCGTCATAATCTAAACTAAAGAACTAGGTATACTCAAATATATCCATTAAATGCTCGTTTAATACGTAATTTTTAACGACGAAATTAATAAGTCCAACCCCATTACACTAGGACTAGCCGTTTTCGAGATATTTTAGTTTTCCGTATTTTCTCTACGCCACCTTTGAAAATAAGTCCGGTTACCGAATGAGAACGGAAATTGAATTAAAAGTGAAATAAATTTAATTGAAATAAAGAGAACGTGGATATAAGTCTGCAGGGAAAGTCATGTGCTGCCCACATCAGATTTTTACTTTCCCTGCAATACATGGTAATGTACAGGGAAAGTATTGGAATCATACCGAAAATCGCAACTCGAGTTTTCGACGGATCTAAACGTTTCGAGACCTCTAGAATACGAAAAAACTATTTTTAGCGTGACGTCTGTGTGTGTGTGTCTGTCTGTCTGTGCAGATTTTGTATCCACTCTAACTAAAAAACTAATTGACCGAATTTCATAAAATTTGGTAGGTAAGTCACTTATGGGCGAATCTGGTGCTGATTAGTTTTGGGTACGATTCGGGATAAAAGAACCTGCATTTTTTGCGAAACGGCCCGCAAAAGCTTGTATCCACTCTAGATGAAAAACTAATGGACCGAATTTCACAATATTCGGTAAATAAGTCGCTTGTAGGTCACCCTGGTGCTGATTAGATTTTGGTACGATTCGGAAAAAAATAACCTGCCTTTTTTTGCAAAATGGCCCGCAAAAATCGTCAAAATCTAAAATAAAAAACTACGTATGCCAAATATATCCATTAAATTTTAGTTTTATACGTAATTTTTAACGAAGAAAAGAATAAGACCAACCACATTACACTAGGTCTTGTCGTTCTCGAGATATTTTAGTTTTTTCGTAAGTTCTCTACGCCATCTTTGAAAATAAGTCCAGTTACCGAATGAGAACGAAAATTGAATTATAAGTTAATTAAATTAAATTAAAATAAATAGAACGTGTATATGAGTCTGCAGGGAAAGTAAAAATCTGATGTGGGCAGCACATGACTTTCCCTGCAATACGTGACCATGATATGAAACGATCACATGACCCACTTCAAAATGATATATGGCATCCATCTTGTTTCAAAATCGTGATTTTTTATTCTTTTTAATTCATATTGAGTGTTGTATCCGTCCTAAAACTACTTTATTTTTGCTTAAATTCTGTGCATCTACATACTCAAACAACGCAATGACAATATATTTGAGTTTAAATGCTCATCAAAATTTGATTATTTCTACAACTAAGCCTATTTTTCACCTATGTGAAATGTAAACAGCAAAATATATAGAATGAGTTGTATTAGAATTCCTGTATTTTTTTAACACAAAATAATTTAGTCCATGGAGTCTGCATGGCTGATATGAATGAAATATTAATTGATTTCATAAAGAGAAGGACGATTTTTTTCTATGAAGTTTCAAGCATAGAGTTTTTTTGTAGCTCCATGGTCTTAAACAAAATGTTTAAATAAAATAAATTATTATAGTATTGTGATGAATGAAATGAATGGGAGAAAGTTATGAATGAAATCCTGTTTTTATAGAGAGATCCAGGCGGGTTATTTTTTCTATGACGTCATTTGAATTAATTTCAGTTGTTTTCGATGAAGTTTTCAAATATAATAAATTATCGTAGTATTATGATAATTCTAAAACTATTACCGAGGAATGTATAACATTTTAGAGATGTTTAAACCAGGCAATTTACATTTCAATGCCGTCATTTGAATGAAGTTCATTTTTTTCGATGAAGGTTTAAGTTTTCAAATATAATAAATTAATGCAGTATTGTGATAAGTTTCAAAATATTACCGAGGAATGTATTGCATTTTAGACTTGTTTAAATAAAATTGCATTGAACTTGGAAAGTGTTTCATAATCAATGCTTTAAGCATGATTGATCTTTCTTGTTGAAAATAAGTCCAGTTTTCAAATGAGAACGAAAATTGAATTAAAAGTGAATTAAATTTAATTTAAATAAATAGAACGTGAATATAAGTCTTCAGGAAAAGTCATGTGCTGCCCACATCAGATTTTTACTTTCCCTGCAATAAATGGTAATGTATAGGGAAAGTATTGGAATCATGTCGAAAATCGCAACTCGAGTTTTCGACGGATCTACACGTTTCAAGACCTCTAGAATACGAAAAAACCATTTTTAGCGTGATGTCTGTGTGTGTGTCTGTGTGTCTGTCTGTCTGTGTGTCTGTCTGTCTGTCTGTCTGTCTGTGCAGATTTTGTATCCACTATAACTAAAAAATTAATGGACCGAATTTCACAAAATTTGGTACGTAAGTCACTTGTGGGCGAGTCTGGTGCTGATTAGTTTTGGGTACGATTTGGTATAAAATAACCCGCATATTTTTTCGAAATGGCCCGCAAAAGCTTGTATCCACTCTAACTAAAAAACTAATGAATCGAATTTCACAAAATTCGGCAAATAAGTCATTTGTGGGTCACCCTGGTGTGCTGATTAGATTTTTGTCTGATTCGGAAAAAAAATAACCTGCATTTTCTTGCAAAATGGCCCGCAAAAATCGTCCAAATCTAAACTAAAGAACTACGTATGCTCAAATATATCCATTAAATGCTTGTGTAATACGTAATTTTTAGCGACGAAAAGAATAAGACCAACCCCATTACATTAGGACTAGCCGTTCTCGAGATATTTTGGTTTTTCGTATTTTCTCTACCCACCTTTGAAAATAAGTCCGGTTACCGAACCGAATAAGAACGAAAAATGAATTAAAAGTGAAATAAATTTAATTAAAATAAAGAGAATGTGGATATAAGTCTGCAGGGAAAGTCATGTGCTGCCCACATCAGAATTTTTTTATTCGATTTGATATTTTGGTAAATTTATTTGAAAATTGTGCAATATCTTGATCGAGCGTTCTAAAGTTAGTGTTAATCGTTTTCCAATGAAAAATTACATAAGAAATAATGAACTTTTATTTGGGGGAAAAAGAATTGATTCACTGTGGTCTGTCTTACTTTGTTCGACTATAGAGAAACATGACTTTTTTTTTCTGAAATTTTCGAATTTGTTGTTTATCAAACTCTCGCTATCGGCACATTTCACAAAATTCGTTAAAAAGAAGTGAGCCAATATTTTTTGCATTATTTTTAATATAAATCTACTAATTCCTGCGTATATGAAAATTTTAAATTGCAATTTTTTTTTTCGGTTCCATGGGAAACAGTTTAAGCAAATTGAATTATTCCTCGCTTTATTGAGTCATATGAATGAATAGTTTTTTTAATTTTTAAAAGTAAGATAATGGGCCCTATACACTTTTAACTAATCACTGAAAATATTACTTTATTTTCACATAAGTGTATATATGCTATTTTGCACATACCTTATAAAAGGGTTTCTCAAATACCAATAATGCTATGCATGGGTTTTAATATTATGCATGGACACCAATTCATATATATGATTATTCCCCAAAACAAGCTATAAGCCCATTTACATATACCCTAAATACCAATTTCAGAGGGCTAAAGTTTAAGAACTCTTATCCTTTCCTTGGAAACATGGTTCCAATTCCTTTTTACCAAAATCATTCACAGAAACTCGAATTAATATCTTCGTTATCTTCTCAACCTATTGTAGCTACACTGTTGTCGCTCAAACTATTGTATACTATTTACGTGCTGCTTTCCAGGTTGTTAGAAGAAGAAATTTCTCTGAGATATTTGATTGTATGATTTACTAATGCGTACCTTCCTCCTCCAACCCATACCCTCTTTTTTACTTTCCCTGCAATACATGGTAATGTATAGGGAAAGTATTGGAATCATGCCGAAAATCACAACTCGAGTTTTCGACGGATCTACACACTTCGAGACCTCAAGAATACGAAAAAATCACTTTTAACGTGACGTCTGTGTATGTCTGTCTGTCTGTCTGTCTGTGCAATGTATGTATCCATTCTAACTCAAAAACTAATGAATCGAATTTCATAAAATTTGGTAGGTAAGTCACTTGGGTATGACCCTGGTGCTCATTAGTTTTTGGTATGATTCGTAAAAACAGAACCCGCATTTTTTTGCGAAATGGCCCGTAAAAATTTCATGTATCCACTCTGGCTAAAATACTAATTGACCAAATTTCACAAAATTTGGTAGATAAGTTACTTGTATGATACTCTGGTGCTGACTAGATTTTGGTATTAATCGGAAAAGAACAACCTGCCTTTTCTTACGAAATGGCCAGCAAAAATGTCATGTATCCACTCTAACTAAAATATTAAATGACCAAATTTCACAAAATTTGATAGATGAGTTACTTAGGGGATACTCTGGTGCTGATTAGATTTTGGTATTATTCGGAAAAGAACAACCTGCCTTTTTTACGAAATGGCCCTCAAAAATCGCAAAATCTGAAAACAGCTATGTATGTTCAAATATATCAATTAAATGCTTGTTTTATACTTAATTTTTGATGGGTAAAATAATAAGAACAACTCTAGGACTAACCATTCTCGATATATTTGAGATTTTTCGCATTTAGTTATGCCACTTTTAGAAAAATGTCTAATTACCAAATAAAAACAGAAATTGAAATAAAATGCCAATTTAGTGTTATTTCGTGCAATTAAACTCAATTTAATGAATTATTAAAGAAAAGAAATATGAATTGGAATCTGCAGGGAAAGTCATGTGCTGCTCACATCAGATTTTTACTTTCCCTGCAATACATGGTAATGTATAGGGAAAGTATTGGAATCATGTTGAAAATCGCAACTCGAGTTTTCGACGGATCTACACGTTTCGAGACCTCTAGAATACGAAAAAACTATTTCTAGCGTGACGTCTGTGTGTGTGTCTGTCTGTGTGTCTGTCTGTCTGTCTGTGCAGATTTTGTATCCACTCTAACTAAAAAAGTAATTGACCGAATTTCATAAAATTTGGTAGGTAAGTCACTTGTGGGCGAATCTGGTGCTGATTAGTTTTGGGTACGATTCGAGATAAAAGAACCAGCTTTTTTTTGCGAAATGGCCCGCAAAAACTTGTATCCACTCTAGCTAAAAAAAACTAATGGACCGATTTCCACATAATTCGGCAGGTAAGTCACTTGTGGGACACTGTAGTGCTGATTAGATTTTGGTATGATTTGGAAAAAAATAACCTGCCTTGTTTTGCAAAATGGTCCGCAAAAATCGCCAAAATCTAAAATAAAAAACTACGTATGCTCAAATATATCCATAAAATGCTTGTTTAATACGTAATTTTTAACGAAGAAAGGAATAAGACCAACTCCATTACACTAGGACTAGCCGTTCTCGAGATATTTTAGTTTTTTCGCATTTTCTCTACGCCATCTTTGAAAATAAGTCCAGTTATCAAATGAGAACGAAAATTGAATTAAAAGTGAATTAAATTTAATTAAAATAAAGATAATGTGAATATAAGTCTGCAGGGAAAGTCATGTGCTGCCCACATCGCAACTCGAGTTTTCGACGGATCTACACGTTTCGAGACCTCTGGAATACGAAAAAACTATTTTTATCGTGACGTCTGTGTGTGTGTCTGTGTGTCTGTGTGTCTGTCTGTCTGTCTGTGTGTCTGTGTGTCTGTCTGTCTGTGCAGATGTTGTATTCAGTCTAACTCAAAAATTAATGGACCGAATTTCATAAAAAATTTGGTAGGTAAGTCACTTGTGGGCGAATCTGGTGCTGATTAATTTTGGGTACGATTCGGAATAAAAGAACCCGCCTTTTTTTTTTTTTTTTTGCCAAATAGCCCGCAAAAGCTTGCATCCACTCTAGCTGAAAAACTAATCTACGGAATTTCACAAAATTCGGTAAATAAGTCACTCGTGGGACACCCTAGTGCTGATTAGATTTTGGTACGATTCGGAAAAAAATAACCTGCCTTTTTTTGCAAAATAGCCAGCAAAAATCGCCAAAATCTAAAATAAAAAACTACGTATGCTCAAATATATCCATTAAATGCTTGTTTAATACGTAATTTTTAACGAAGAAAATAATAAGACCAACTCCATTACACTAGGATTAGTCGTTATCGAGATATTTTAGTTTTTTCGTATTTTCTCTACGCCATCTTTGAAAATAAGTCCAGTTATCAAATGAGAACGAAAATTGAATTAAAAGTGAATTAAATTTAATTAAAATAAAGATAATGTGAATATTAGTCTGCAGGGAAAGTCATGTGCTGCCCACATCAGATTTTTACTTCGAAATCCACGAGTGAAATTGATATTTTATTTCTCTGCTTTAATTTTTATCTTCTTTTTTAATTTTCTACTATCACGAATATTGCCCGGGATTTCAGATGCAAACCTCTGATTAAAATTATATCACTAAACAACATTTTAATAATACGGTCCAGAAGAAAAAATTATAAAAAACAAACCCCCCAAATAGATGCAAAAATCTCTAAATAAGTGCAAAATGCCCTAAATAAGCGTCTAAACACTCTTTAGCTCACTGAGTAAAACACTGTTAGCCATCGCAGGGCTCATGCAATCTGGGTGCGCTACCTTCGTTAACTCAGGCTATAAGTATAATCTGTAACCTATTGAATTTTATTAATTAGAGAAGGGAGGATTCTAAACTTACTTAAAATCAACACCACGTCACAATTACAAATAAAAATATATGTAATCACAAATAAATAAATAAATAAATAAAAATAAAAAGCATTACCTTTCGATATGGAAGTAAAATCAAAGCTAAATTCTAGAATTATTAGTACTTAAATAAGCAAAGCTATATTGAAATAGAAAGAAAAGCAAAGCATGACCCTAATTTCTTCTGTGTTAACTTCGGGATTTCCATAGCAACACCACGCCTGTGCTGTGTCGTGGTAAAAGAAGTGCGATTTTCAGTCGGTATTGCGAAAGTCATATTTTATAGACATACTTAAAAATGCTTAAAAAATTGAGAAATACAGTAATTATTAGTTTTTTTTTCTTTTTAGAATGCTAAAATATCACTCCATATTCAAACAAAAAATTAGAATCGTGAGAATGTTCAGTTCGACGATAGAGGAATTCAAAAATAAATTTGACTAACAAATGTGTTTTGTGAGATATTTTCAAAAATGAATTAAGAAAGGAACTCATTGTGTTGCAAGTTCCGTTCAAAGTTCATTATAAAGAAACTCTGATAATATTTTTAATCGGCAAGGAACCGATTTGTGAGAAATCGTTTAAAATTACGCATCAACACAAAATAACTAAAATATTTATTCAAAATTTGAAAAACACGTGCAGAAGTATTTCTCCACCTCTGACGTAAACTATCATTGTACCAAATTCGTATCGTTTAGTGTGGATCATTTAGATTCGCTACGCCAAAAAGAAACGAACAAACAGACAAATATTCATATTATTTTACCTTATATTTTCCCAAGACCACCAGGCACCTTACAATTACGTCATTAGTTTATAGAAGCGCCGAAACGTGATTCATTTTGATAGCACGTTGCACTGGTGCACCACATGCGAATCACATTTCGCCCTTAAGCCACCAATTTGGACCAAAATTCAATAGGAATGCAAGCACACAAATCGTCATAGACATTAAATACTTGAAAAATCTATGAGGACTGTACCTTTCTTTCCCTGATCCATTACCTTTCGGAAGGATTTTCGCACCTACGGGTTTACGTGTTCATACTCCGCGTAGACATGGGGAAATTTTTTACCTGCGTATTGAATCGAACTCGGGTTTTGCGAATGCGATCCTCTTGCATTAACACACCACTAGCCTTTTCTTTTATTGTTATATAGAGTCAGTTGTAGAATTTTGCTTGCTCGTTAAATCCGAGAAACTATAAATTTTGCTCATTAAACATGAGCAAATCAGACCAGAGTCAAAACCGTATCAATTTAAAGTTCATTATTTTCTCGTTAAACGAGAAACTCGCTAACGTGCCCATGTTATACTGTAATTTCATGCGTTAAATAAAGTAATACGAGTTAGACACATTAATAAAAAAAAAATCCAATTCAAGATTTAGTTCTTCACAATTTTAAGGGGGGGGGGGGGGAGAGAACACCTAGGAATAAAAGCTCTGCACTATGCCGAACAAAACTATGCACAGAATGCTGTCAGCTGACTTGCACAGTCTTTGAATAGCAGACACCGACATCTCTCTTATCAGGGAGATCCTTAATAAAACGGGTCGTAAAAGACCGGCAAACCTTTGCGGCAATTTAGAGCTTGTAAACGCTGTTGGTCATATTAGCTAGGCCACTTTTTATATTTTATTGGAGCACTTAATATGCTGATAAGCTTAGATAGATATTTCAATCCATGCCATTAAGTTTTTATTAAAAGTTAAGCGTTTTTGATTGAAAAAAAAATGTGTCCATGAAATGCTCATGAAATTAAAGATATACCATTAAATAAATACGTTGACATGTGTCTGGCAATTTTTTAAAATTTGTCTCAAATTCCAATCATTATTGCACAGTGTTGAAATTAGATACTTGCAAAGTATATTGCATAGTTTTTAATTTGAACAAATATATGCAACATATTTCAACAAATATACTGCATATATTTATTGGAAATAGAGAAATTTTAACTATGGTAATGTCCGCCCATTTTCATTTATATATGTAGTCTTTCAAAAATCCTGACACTTTAATATTCATCTAAAATAAAAAATATATATATATAATAAGAAAGAAAAATTATATTAATATATTTGTAATATGATAAAAAAAATGTTTATTTAAATTATTTATATTTTAAGAATATATTTCTTTGATTTTTTATCTAGGTGCATTTCAAAATTATTATACTGTGGTATAGGCAATGTATATATACGGCCGGATTAACAAATTTGCAATATGGCCAAATTATCAAATGGCGAACTGAAATGGGGTAAAAATAAAAAATAAATTGATTTAAAAATTAATGGATAATAAATGTGATTTTCATGCTTAAAGCGTACTAAATTACACTATACAGTACGTTAAAAACATTTAATTTAATTTAATTAATTTAAAAATTATACGACAAACTTCAATGAACATAAATCTGCATAAAAAGCATTTAGTTTATTACAGTAGATGTACCTCAGTACAGCCGAATGAACTTTTGAACCCATATTTAACTGTAAATGCACGTCCCCTACTACTCTCCATATTACAGATTATTAACTATTTTCGTAAATTATTTGTACGACGCGGGGCCCCAAGCCTTCTTGTTCCCTATACAAAACATCCTTTGCCTTTACCTGTTGGCGACTCTGGCTCCGAATGCAGTTCAAGAGCCATGCCGGAGTACCGGACATTCCGAAACATTGGATGCCTGATAAACCACTTTCATTAGGTAAATTTACTGTAATTGAATTACAATCAAAATAAGTGAATGACATTTTGAAATTTTATGTCAGTGGAACCCCGGTTTTGCGTTTCTCTGAAACCGATTGAAAAACGCTATATACGGGAAAACATAATACACGGAAAACTCCATGTTTATTAGATTATAGCAATCAAGAAAAACACGTAAGAAAATAAATAGACCCACTCACTAAACTTAACATTTTCACTTGTTCGAATTTCTGATTCACGCAGAAAAATTGCAAACGTATTAGAAATATATATTTGCATATTACATTCACGATTGGTTCGGTTTCCATAATAATAATGTTTGCTCGTAAATTTATTTGCTGTAGGTATGCCATTTCTAATTTATATAAAAGTAATTGAAGCGAATAATAAATAAAAATCGGAGAAAGTAAAGTAAAATCTGCTAAATTAAAACATCTGGATATTTGAGATGAATATCTCATATGTTTGAAAAATATCAATTCCATACGTCGAGTTGTTAACTCTGAAAAAATATCGAAACCCTATAATATCAAAAACCCTATAATTTAGTGATTTTCTAACTCAAAATTCCTATTAACTTCTAAAATTACTCTCTGGATCTAAGACTCCAGAGACAATAAACACTATATTTGCGAGGGAAAAAAATAACTATTAAATAAAATAACCCTTTCCTTTAATTTTAAACATGCCTATCAAAAGTCTGCCTTTCCCGGGTAGAAATTGCGCGCGTATTTTCTTTCGGTTCCATTTCCTATGGAATATCTTCTGACGTGGGTTGCTAGAGATATATTCTTCTCTCCTGAAAATCCCGACTGGCGCTTAGAGGAAACACGAAAGGCTCTGCGCTACGAATTGAGCTCTGCGCTATATGGAGCAAAATGTTTTGTTTATTTACACAGAAACTGTTTTATAAATTTATTTCGAATAATATATACAATCTAAATAAACGTAACTTGACCCTAAATTATTTGGATAGACTCTGCCTCGCTTCATCAGTGTGAAAGATATCGACTTTGAGCATCTAAGACTTTTGTCATGAAACTCAGTTTTTAGATCAGCTAACACAGTATATTGTATGGAATAGCCACATTATTATTTCCTATATTAAATTGCAAGTGATCAGAGATATTAGGAATGATCATAAATACTTAATGCTACTTGGCACGATTCGTTGTATCGCACCGGATGAAAGAGAGATTGGAGTTAATAGATTGAGATACCGGATGAAAAATAAATCGAACGCGATTTAACATTTAAATTCGTTCAAATTTACAGAACCCGTCTGTAAGGGGCGTTTCCAAATTTAGGATTACGCTTCCATTGCGGATAACAGCTTCTATGGACAGCTTTCGCGATTATGACATGCTCGGCAACATGGACGAATATCTGCACAGATAGTAAAAAATTTGTTATAAGTCACAATCTTGCGAGCCTCTGTGGAAACAGAGAAATTGAGTTCTACCAAATAGTTGGCTTCAAATTTCTTGAAAATTTAGCTCATGCTGCACGAGGTTGCGACGAATTTCATTGGCACAAAACCCAGGAAGCGTTCTCAAAGTTAAGATTACGTTCCCATTGCAGATAACAGCATCTGTGGACCGGTTTTACACTTATCGTGCAAAAAAATCGATCCATAGATTATTTAAATTACTTTAAGAAATGGAATGCCTCAGATGCACAACAATTCATCTGTTACGCAATTTTAATCTCCGGATTTAAATAAAGTTGTTACTGTAAGTGATGATTTGACTGATAATTAATTCTGGATTTAAGTTAAGTTATTTTAATGTAAGTGCTGATTTGACTGATAAATTCTAAGCAAGTGGTCCGTTACCTGTTGATAAGAAGAAACTACAAACTACTGAATCACTAGCATATATGTAGAAAATAGCGGATAGAAGAATTGACAGGCAGTCGTTTATGATCATAAATAATTTCATCTTTCTGTCCCTATCTGCGTGAAAAGAAAAGTATTTTTTTTAAGGAAAACTTGAACAACGTACAAAAACATAACTAATACAGTATTATTTGTGCTATTATACTTTGTTCAAGTTTTCCTTATCCTCAGCACTAAGAGTATTGTACTTATTGTATTTCTTTTTGTTTGGTGGAAATGACAAAATTAGCTTGGATCGCCGATATAAGTTCGGAACTATATTCCTGTGTTTCTTCTAGTAATACCTTGTATAGTAATACCTATATTTCAAGAGAAAAGCGGAACTTCTTCGCAAGAGTATATTCAGATATTAACATCTCGAGTTGCTGTTTTAATACGTTCACTGCCAACTACGAGAATACTTGTAGTTGGCAAACTGAGTTTACTTGCCAGCTACGAGATAACTCGTTATTGATCGCCTTACCTAAATCACCGAGTACAAGTATTGCCGTAGCAAATGTATGCAATGTTTAGGTGTTTGGCGTACAGGAAGAAACTACATAATACTCTTGGCGTACTGAAATGGATCATTTATTTCTCAAACGTAGATACAATAACTAAATTTCAGAATAAGAAAACATATCTATTCACGATATATTTTGAAGAACACAACAAATAAAGGTATTTTTCTTATCTTTTCAAAAATAAATTCTTGTTCAGCGACTCCTGTAAGACTAATGGAAAATAACGTATCGCACCTGAAGGAGTTTTGCGTGCATGAGCAGAACGGTTTGCAAGCGCAGAATAGTCTCGTTTATCTAGTGAATTTATTTATTGTTGAAAGTAATCTGTTATACCTAAATTTAAAAAATAAAACAACAGATAATATTTTAAAAACATAAAAATACGGATAGGATCTTGGCGAGTGTGAACGGATGCACCATATCAGCTTTGCCAGAGAATGTGCTAACTAATGAAATTGAGCATCTCTTTTGTCAGACACGGTAGAACAACGATCATAAGTCATCCATTTCTATTAGTTAGTATTGCAAGTCTGTTAATGTGATTGAATTTTGTCATATTTACGCTTCTGCAATGAGTCACATGGATATCTGAAACCTCGCTTGTTCCAAGTTAATGAAATACCTTGTCAATAATTTCGGTGATGTCAGAAACTAGAACTAAAATGTAACTTAATAATAATACGAACTAACACATTATGTATTAGAACAAATCAACTGACATTCATACAATTCGTCTACCTGGCAAACTTCTCTGACGATATCTTTTAAAGACATGATAAGTTAAAATTAATAACTTGCGTACGAAAACTCATGATGTATATCCCTTATATATATTATTATGTATATCCCTTTAAAGACACTGTGGTCTATATGATAGAGATTGGATGACAATGGGTCATATGGACAATAACACTTTGTGAGCAAACGTAATCATAAAGGACTGGAAACTTCTATGATTCAAATAATTTGACAAAAGTGAGCCTGAACATTATCATATTTCAGTTTGTTGTTGTTGAAACCCAGACCGTCCGACCTACCAGAAAGGTGTAAGGTAACTGTTTGGACGGTCGGGAAGTGCCACCCAATTTAGACCGGAACCCAGTGGGGGAGGCATCCACAGGGACCGTACCCTCCTTCCCCTACCACCAACCTCTCGGAAGGACTTTCGGACCCACATGTTTAACGTGATCGTACTCCACATGAACACGGCGGCAGTTTTGGCAGTGGCTGGAATCGAACCCGGGCCTACCGAGTGCAACTCCAGCGCGCTAACCAATGGGCTACCGCGCCCTATATTTCAGTTTGTGAAAAAGTTGAGTGCGAAGCCTCTCACTCCACATAATTTCAATTTAGAGTGGCAAACTGTAATTAATTAAACGAGCATAATGTATGGCCATAATTTGCATTTCCCAATGAAAATAATCACTCTTGAGAAATATAGCATTGATTATAAATCATGTTATGGAATAAATTTTAAACAGGTCCTTACAAAATAGCTGAAATAAAAGAACACGCTTGTGTTTCTCACATTTTATTATTTTACAATGTTCAGATCATAATAATTATCTATCAACTATGCAGTGTGATTCTAAACTTTCTGTACAAAATTTAATGGATGACAAATGAACACTAAAACAAATATTTTTTGCTAATAAAGTTCTATCCGGACGTCACCCTTTGCGTTAAATGACGCTGGTGGGCACGCCACAATTGGCTATTTTTCGCCATCATCATTTGTAACGCGAACTTTTTACGTGTAGCATGGAGCATTTCACGAATGCTAAAAAATCCGACATGTATCCAGCGTATGGCGCTACCAATAGAGACGGAAGAGTTGCTTTATGATTATCTGTACAATCATACGGCAGATCTTCCATTTCTATTGACAACCCTATACTCTTCTAGATGCATGTCAACTGTACTACCCAAACCATCTGGACTACCCGAAGATGTAAAATGCCTGTTTGGATGGCCAGGGCGGAACCACCATTTTTAAACGAAACCCAATGAGGATGGCAACCACAGGGACCTAACATCGTATATTGGAGGGACTTTCGGATCTACAGATTTATCGCGCCTATACTCCGCGTAGACAAAGGGATAGTTTTGGGCATCGACGAGGATCAAGGAGGGGATTACCGCTTGCAACACTTCATCCACAATTGCGGCGATATTCCTGCCCAGATGCATTTTAGCCATCTCAGTATCCGTAAAATGCTACATTTTACATGCACGAAGTCCGTGTTTCGAAAGAGTACGGCGCAAAATAGCCAATATCTGTCCAGCCCAACAGCGCCCTATTTGCATCTAAGGGTGAAATCTGCGGACATACATCCAATAATAAACGACGCTTGTTTACTGTTTTCTATCTCCCATTAAAGCTTGTAGAGAGGGTTTCGAATTAATCTGTAGAAGTAAGTCTCTACCTAATATCTTTTCAAAACATTCCAGAAAATTTTTATGAAGAGGCTTTGTATAATCTATAAAAACTGTTTTTTAATTTCATTTATTACATTTAAGAACCAACTACTTCAAAGTAATGAATAAAAGTGCAATTAGTATTTTTAAAATTCACATAAAATTTATCTATTTAAATTGTTAACAACGGTTAGACCTATATTTAATAATACGCAAAAGTCCTAGCCAAATCTATACGTTTTCATATCTGTTGTAAAAAATAGCTCCATTTTTTGTAACTTTGCATAATAAACGGAGATATCTGTATATCTCTGTGTGTGTGTGTGATAATATTTTAGGTCGCAAAGGAATCAATTTGTGCGGATATCGGCTAAAATCGTTGAAAATCGGGCTAAGACCTAAATTAACTAAAAAACTAATTCGAAATTAAAAGAAAAAATAACACCGATATGCACTTGTTCGGGTCCTGAAATACCTATATACCAAATTTCACGGTCGTCCGACGCTTAGATTTCCAGCTACGGATTTCACATGCAAACACACACAGATATATTCATTTATTAAGTAAGATAAAATAATTGACGTGTCATCACACGTTTATAATTTAACATCAGCTCCTAAATATATCATAGACTACTCCCGAAATAAATAATTTCATAAAACCATTCTTTGATTAATTATACATTCTTTTATCGAGCCGACAAAGAATTTTTGAATGAACTGAATGTCTAAACGTGAAATGAACTGAACTTACAACGATTTTGGTGCAAAACAATCAATTTGGAAATTGAGTTTTGCAAATTTTATTTATAGCTTGCGAAGGAGGTTAGTTCAAAACAGGCGATTTGGAATTTGCGTATGGTGTTGCCTGTATCTGTATCATTTAAGTAGAGGCCACTTATTTAATATCTATATATTTTTTTAACTATGAAAATTACTTTGTTTGCGGAAGATATGGTCAATATATAAATTGGTCTAATTGTACTGAGATTGTTGAAATTATAATTTAAATTGTGTCCCTTAACGTATGCAGAGCCTTAGCAAGTGACAGATTTCTGGTTTGTGATTTTTTTTAACTATCAAGCAGCCAACACAAAAATTTCGCCAATAGATTTTCGCTTAATTCACCTTGGTGTGATAAAAATATTGTTCTTGCCACATCTGGTACTCCCCGCAAGTACCACGTTCTCAAATTTTACGTAACCGTTTAACTGTACTCTCAGAAAAGTACCTACTCAATGCATAGGACAAATAAGGAAGAAAATATGGCGAGGTGCATGTACCCACTGCACCTCACATCCCGCCATAAAAAAGTAGTGTAGTATGCCCATATTCACCTATTCTAATGTTTATTCCTTTTTTATTTTTATAAACAAAATCACGATGATATTTTATTGCTATTTGAACAATCCGATCGAAATGAAGCGATCACCAACTAGTTCGCCGCTTTCTGAAAACAAAACCCAGATTCCGTTGTAATGAATATAAGTAGGCTTATCATACGTCCTATTCTGACCGGGATTTTAAAGGTATGTCCCGGTTTGAAATTTCTCTTTTCGAATAAAGTTTTGGTTAGAAGGAACAAGTCATGTGGCGAAGAGATAGATGATGATATTACATTGACTACAATTAAAACAGCCGCAGAAAAAAAAATAATGAAGCATTTGAAAATACTATTAAAAGTACGTAAATGAAGTGGTGATTGCTAAGAAATTCTATTCTTCGAACTGCGCCAAGCGGAAAATAATGAAAATAAGCTGTGGAGAAAGCAACTGTAAAGATTCAAAATTTGAAGAATTTCAAGGATCAAAAAAATTTTAATACCGAATTTCAGCCGAGTTATGGATATTTTTTGTCTACCATACTTTCCCACTCCTGTTGAAAGGGAATGAGCAATGTTCGACAATGTTCAACATCATGAGCAATGTTCGATCTGAAGAATTAGGTAGAAGTTTTGAATCAACTAGGTCTAATGCCGGTGTAGTGTTACATCTAAAACTTCGTGAAATAAACATAGATCTGGAATGTTCAAACTTTTATGAGAAAGAGTTAAGAACGACAAGCATTCCGCTAAAAAGTTTACGTGGAAACAAGAATACGAATGGTCGAAATCAAATGATTAATATATTTCTTTTGTAGCAGGTTTCAATTTTATTTTTATGAATTCAATAAATAATTTTATTTATTAATTTCATTTTCTCTCTGTTTGGAAAACAATTTATATGGTAAGCCTAATTATACGAGACGTATCCCATGAGGAAGCCGATTTTAAATATTCCTTATAGAGCAGAATGCCCGGGGTGTTTCATTAGTATATCCAAATACCTTTACAAAAGTACTTTATTGCTTAAATGAACATTGTCGACATTTTATACGATGTCCTCAGAATCAGAAGACATTTTGCAATTATTTCAATTTTCTGCGGCCTTATTCAGCACCGCTTTCTGGATAAAGATACGTGTCCCAAGGCCAATTGGCAATTAAACGGATTAAGATTTTATATAACATACACTTTTGAAATATTACTGATAGATATAAATCGTACTCAAAAGTAATTCATTTTTTAATTTTTCTCATTCTCATACACAGTGGAGCCATAAAATAATATTATCCATTTTTATCTATTCTGAGTTTAGATGAGCTGTTTAAATGGTTGCCGTCGATAAATATTTACCAATAACTTGGCCATAAATAAAATGAAAATTTAGACTCTATATGGCAGTATACCAATGCGAAATCCACACTGAAATGATAAATCAATTTTCATATTTTTCATCGGCCACTTTAGCACCTTCTAAAATAGTTTATTTAAAAGGAAACGACCTGCCTAAAAAGTGGAATTTCATCTCCCCCCCCCCCCCCCCCTCTCATATTATCCCAAATAAACACTATTTCAATGTCCCACGAGAACGAACTCCGCATCTGAGAAATGGAAGCGTTAAGATCGGGCATGGCCAAATACACTATTACAGTGAACGACAAATGTTGGAGTAAATATGTTCTCTTGAATTTTGTTATAAAATCCAAAATTAAATTGTTTATTAAAGAAAATATTAAATTAAACAAAAGAATATATATAAACAAATATATATTACGATATATTTTATTAAAGTAATAATGCATCATAATAATGAACATTGAAAAATAGGAGGTAATAATAGTTTATGGCCACCACTAGAAATGAAAAAATTATTTCAAGCTAATATTTTGTTGAACTTCCCTTTATAATAAACACTTCTATCGAGCGCTTGAGCATGCACGCAAGAAACTAATTTAGAACGTTTACCCTTAGGTGTCTTATTCCACGCATCGAACGTTTGCTGCTTTTGATTTGGGTGCATCCTGATGTTGCTTTCCATTGTCATGTATTTGTTATACTACAAAGCTCCATAAGTTACATGCAGGGCTTACATAAGGACTACGAAGTGAAAAAGCAAGAATTGTTTACACCATTAGTTTCAAGCCACTCAGTTGCTGAGCGAGAACTGTGTACAGAGACACGTTATCGTGTAAAAAGATGAGGTCTTGTCCACCACTTACTGGTCCCAATGGGCATAAATGGTTCATATATTCTGCTAATCGTATGTGTTCCTGCAGCCGGGGAGAAAAACCATGTCTAATTGTCCATTGTAACATAAAGCAGCCCATACCATTACGGACCCTCGGCCTTCCTATCCAATGGAGAGAAAGTACTTTACTTCTCGTAGATCATGCCAGTAATAGCGAATGCCATTTGAATAGACAAGATTGAACTTTTTCTCTTCTGAAAAAACTAGAAGAGTAAGCCCGTCAAAAGATGGAATAGTGTTGCAAAAAATATTACCTCCCATCTGCCATCCCTGCAAAAAATTTTCGCTCATCCGAACATCCATGAAGTTGCAAGGATTTCCTCTCATTGACCCTGCAGCACTTTTAATATTCATAGCCCCATGCGAGCCATACATTCAATATATATACAGACTTCCTACTAAAAACATATACACTCACGGACAATGAAAGTTGAGCACCAAGAGGAAAACATGGTACAACCGCGAAATGATATAAATAGCTAGAGGGCGGGCTGGTGTGAAAATGATTCCAGTCTGGTGTGATTGTGCATGACCGTACACCCGTGAGTGGCGCTGCAAGCATGAGCCAGCGGCGTTATAAACCGGCGTGCAGTCGAAGTCCCATCAAGGCGAGAAGCTTCGGCCGACGCAAGCACGAATATGAAGTGAAAAGAATGGTAGGTAGGCGCCAGAAACGTCGATATAGGCAACTGACGGACTTCGAGAGAGGTCTGATCATCCGGCTGAAAACCGCAGGGTGGTCAAAGCGTTGAATATCCCGTCATGTGGATCGCTCGGACAATGCCTTCCGACGATGTTGGGAGCTGGTCACGGGGCGCCACCCAAACACGGAGGACCGGCTCTGGACGGACCAGGCATACCACGAGTAGAGACGATCAAATGATCGTGCGGCAGGCAAGTACAGAGCCCACGGCGACCCAATCCGCGATACAGGGACACGTAGCGGTTCCTCTGTGCCCACGAACCATATCTAGACGTCTGAAGGAAGTTAATCTGCGATCCCAGCGTCCCTTACGTGTGCTGCCGTTAACACGGGAACATCGGCGGCTTCGGTTGCAGTGGTGCCGAGCCAGAGTAACGTGGAACGCCACAGATTGGCGATGTGTGGTGTTTAGCGATGAAAGCCACTTCGTTTTGGGGACCGATGATCAGCGTGTCCGGTTGTGGAAGTCCCCTGCACAACGCCACATTCCCAACCTCGTTATCGAGCGCCACACAAGCCCCACTTCAGGCATCATGGGCTGGGGAGCCATAACCTACGACAGAGGATCCTCTCTAGTAGTGGTACCTGGAACATTGACGGGCCAGCGATACATGGATGAGATTCTGCAGCACCATGTGCTCCCCATTCGGTGCTGGGATTCCAGGTGACCAATTCTAGCAAGATAATGCCCAGCCGCACACGGCTCGGGTCTCCCAGGCCTGCCTGAATCATGTCCAGACACTTCCATGGCCTGCTCGCTCCCCAGACCTGTCCCCTATCGAGCATGTGTGAGACCAGTTGAAACTCCAGTTGCCTCGTTGCCTCAATCTTCGGGATTTGGAGCGTAATGTCCAACAGGTGTGAACTCATCTACCGCAGGACAACATCAGGCGTCTATTCGATACTATGCCGGACTGTATTGCTGCTTGTATTGCAGCACGAGAGGGTGCGACGCGCTATTGAGGATGACCAGACTGTACCACAACTCCCTCTGTACGTGTTCTGCTGCGCTGTTTTTGTGATCATATATATCATTCATCTGTATCCTTCCATCAATAAAATGTCACGTCCATCCTATGCTTTCTTCTTGGTACGCAAATTTCATTGTCCGTGCGTGTACATTCGATATACTGTATACAACATTCGACTCCCTACTAAAACATACATACTATACCATCCCCTAACATAACGCAATTACTTTTGCTCCCCTGAACTCACTAGCAAAATATACGTGCACCACGAACAGTGAAACTCACTATATTTTGAATAACAAATATTAAATCATATGTCATATTCGCAGAAATGCTAAATTAAACACTTGCATGTACAGGAACATGCACTTGCATACTAATGCATATAGCCTGTTTGTTCAAAACGCCCTTCATTAGTATAACAAGGCACATTTAAATTTCAAAAATAATTTTATCGCGTATTTTGACAAGCATTATAGGTATCACTGTATTGCAAGCCCTGATAATACAACTTCTTGACAAGTATTTAATGCCTTCCGCATTCATTCGTGCTGTCGATTACAACTAATGAAATAATACTATATAGCTCTCTAAATAACTTTTTTTCGTCTGTTTCACTTTGTTGCCAAGTTTGTTATCCTTTTTTTTAAAGTTCTAACACTAAAAGTGCAGCAATCACATTTTTTATCGATCATGTATCGTCTCTTTACTACAGATGAATATAAAATTCGCACTCATGGATATATTCTTACAAAGTAATTGTGGATTTTAAGAACTTTACTATAAATTCTGTCTCATGTGACATGTAGACACGATAACTCAATGGCATATGTGACATGTAGACATGATAACTCAATATCATATGTGACATGTAGACACGATAACTCAACAACGAGCTACGAAATATACCTTCTGTGAAAACTGCGGCTAAACAAATAAATAGTAATGTAATTATAACATTTCTATATAGGATTTACATAACATTAACTATTAAAAAATGTAAGACTTTCATATCATTGTTCGTTGTTTCTTATTGAAAAAATTGATAATACTCGTAACAATGATAGTGAAACCACAGGCAAGTGATACGGTGAAATCTCTCTTAACCGGCATCCGTTTAACCAGCTATCTGCTTAAACCATTTGTTAAAAATGACCAAGGTAAATAAAATATTAACAAATTATATGCAAGATATTTTACGGACCTTGAAAAATCGACCCTTTTAAAAATCGACTCTTCCAATGAGAGATTCCTTCCCCCCTGAGATCTGCAAATATTTGTTAGTTGGTAGACTGTAGTGATATTACAGAAGTAAATGTGGAAGGGTAGTTTATATTTGACAATGACTTAGACCTCGAAATGTTGTCTGATGAAGCCTGCTGTAATCGCGACCGATCATGACTATCAGTGATGCGCCTCAAAATGACGCTGAAGATTCGGATTCACCAAGAGATTTGAGTTTTCCATACTGATGAAAATAATGCTTTTGGAGTGGTTCTTCATTATGCAGCAACCAACCTGCATAATGAAGAACCAGCAACCAACCTGCATTTTAAAAGATTTAATGTCAATAAAAAAAATGGCGGGACTTGGCAACAAAAGAATTCAACATTATTCGATTTCGAAGAAAAAAGTAAGTATATATATAAACGTAATGTAATTATAATATTTCTTTATAAACTATGCGTATTTTTCATTTTCACCTTTCTCATGAGTCTGTTAAATATAATTTTTAATGATGATTTATTGAATAGCAATTTTTCAAATAATTTTATAATGTACAATTTTTATTAGAGTATCTATATTAGAGTTTTTAATAGAGTATCTATAACAGAGATAAGAAATGCGATGGATTTAAAATTTTTTTTAATCACCCCGTTTAACCCGATTTTTCCTTTACCGAATTACCCTTAGTCCTAATTAAGTCGGTTAAGAAAGGTTCTATTTTAGTTTAAAATCCGTTATTTATTTAAAAGTTATGTATGAACAAATTGTATGCTCTAACACAAATAATCCAAATATCATAATCCATCTGCTCAATTGACCTGTTTGTTCTCAACTCAGATTTTTTAATTAAGAGAAATAAATAATACAGATTTTAAAACGATGCTAATAAAAAAAAATCTGATGTGAGCAGCACATGACTTTCCCTGCAGACTTATATTAACGTTCTCTTTATTTTAATTAAATTTATTTCACTTTTAATTCAATTTTCGTTCTCATTTGGTAACCGGGCTTATTTTCAAAGGTGGCGTAGAGAAAGTACGAAAAACTAAAATATCTCGAGAACGGCTAGTCCTAATGTAATGGGGTTGGTCTTATTCTTTTCGTCGTTAAAAATTACGTATTAAATCAGCATTTAACGGATATATTTGAGTATACCCAGTTCTTTAGTCTAGATTTGAACGATTTTTGCGGGCCATTTTGCAAAAATCTAATCAGCACCAGGGTAACCCACAAGTGACTCATCTACCGAATTTTGTGAAATTCGGTCCATTAGTTTGTCAGTTAGAGTGGATACAAGCTTTTGCGGGCCATTTCGCAAATAAAGGCTGGTTCTTTTATCCCGAATCGTACCCAAAATTAATCAGCACCAGACTCGCTCACAAGTAACTTACCTACCAAATTTTGTGAAATTCGGTAAATTAGTTTTTTAGTTAGAGTGGATACAAAATCTGTACAGACAGACAGACACACAGACACACAGACAGACACACAGACACACAGACAGACACACAGACACACACACAGACGTCACGTTAAAAATAGTTTTTTCGTATTCTAGAGGTCTCGAAACGTGTAGATCCGTTGAAAACTCGAGTTGCGATTTTCGGCATGATTCCAATACTTTCCCTATACATTACCATGTATTGCAGGGAAAGTAATACAATATTTTTTCATTTCTCATTGTGATAACAGAAAAATTATTTTTAAAATTCGGAGTGATATAAGAGAAATTCGCGTGGAAACTTAACTCCTGTTATTTTCAATTCTCATTCATCGACACTAATTTCCAGTTTAGTTCATAAATTAAAACTGCGTACATGCTTCCTGTTCAGAAAGGAAATAAAGTCGGCTACAGCGTAATAAATAATGATGCAGTAATAATTAATAATTAAATAATAATTAATTATTAATTAATAAATAATAAATAATAATTAATAATTAATAATTAATAATTAATAAATAATTAATAATTAATAATTAATAATTAATTAATAATTAATAATACTAGTAATAATTGCAGCGTAATAATTAAGCAGTTTCCCAGCATTCATAGTCGTGTCATCTTTTGATATATTAAATTTTTTTGTACAATAGCATTCGAAACTGACCATCATCAGATTAAAACAATAAATGAAGATGATGATTCTGTATTAGATAGCCTTCTAAATTTTGTATTCAGTTTTAAACTTACACTAACACTTATAGCTAAAGTTCATGGCCCGTGTTATACTATTGTTCCCACGAACGATCGCTGGCTAAAATTAGACCGTAGATACTCAGGTGGGATTGGCATCATTATTGATTGTCAATAAAAATACATGTACTACTTGTCATGCCATTTAAAAATAGAAGTTTAAATTTTCTACCGTAGTCAAGAGGGGGGGGGGGGGGGGCAAAAGGCATCAACATACATCATCTTCCTCAGATCTTTGAGACCAAACATTTTTACACCTTAGAGCAGGGTTAGGTAGATGTTGAGGTGGCCTTAGAGCAAGTTGGATAGATACTGTTGGACAGGTATTGGTTACCACATGTCTTAACTTACACACAGGAAGCCGGGTCCTACAGGAGGCCCTGAAATTTGTTATAAATTCTGAAATTTTGGAAAAGGTATTAAAATAATTAGGTATATTAGAGCTTAAATATCAGCAAAATTATTTATACAGAGTGTCCAGTGCTATCGGTGGCCAATGGCTGTTTCCTCAAACGTTAGTCACATATATATACTTCCAATTGCAAAAATGTTTTAAATTTTAAAATCTATTATCTTAGAAACAATTTAAACCAATAAATGCATTTTTGAAAGAAATACGGAATATAAATTTTTATACGGTCCCCTGGTCCTACCAGTTATATTTAGGAAAATCATTCTCATACAATTTCATGCAAAATAAGAAAAAAGAACTCATCTTTTTACGACCAAAATTCACCGGTTATGAAGCATTAAACTTTATGACTTAAGTCGCTTTTCCGCGCAGAAAAATGTCCCGTTTCAGGAAACCTTTAAGGGACCGTATAAATATTGAAATTACGTATTCAAAGTATTATGTTTCGATTGTATTTGCTGACATAATGTCGAGAATGAAGCAAAGCTTTTTGTCGAATATTAAGTAATTCGTTTAGAAGGGTATTACAGTCAGGACTCGACTCAGATCTTCTGGGGGGTCTTTCTAAGATCTTTATTGTAAATGAGGTAACACATTATCGTAAAAGTCGAAGACGCGAAGAAAATGACGGGGTCGAATTCGAATTTTCGACCCCGTCACAATACTTTCCTTATACATTATGTATATAAGGAAAGTAACAAACGATAATTCGTCATTTGTTAGTGGCATTCTGTGGACCGATGAGTGTCAATTTACAAGACAGGGTATTGTAAATACTCAAAATAGTCACTATTGGTCTCTGCAAAATCCGCACATCATTAGACCGAACAGACATCAAGTGCGTTGGTCGGTAAATGCTTGGTGTGGCATATGGAAGGAGATTTTAATTGGGCCATTCAGTTTCGAAGGCGCGTTAACATCGGAAGAGTATGCACAAATTTTACAGGGCCCAGTACTTCTTGGACGAATGTGTTTTCTTACGAGATTTATCACAGATGTGGTTTCAGAATAACGGCATAAATCACTTTAAATCACATAATGTTCCAGCTGCAACATTCGGAAATAATATTATTGGGTACTTGAACCACTTAGATTACTTTTTGAGGGGTTTCTTGCAAAATAAAGTCTAAGAAAAAGGATCAATGAGTCCGGCAGATTTGCTAAATCGTATTTCCGTAGCATGCACATGTGTAACACCGACTATGCTGCACAAAGTACGGGAAGAATTTTCTTCACGGGTGGGTTTGCATTGCGTCCTAAGGAAGCCACTTCTAGCAATTATTACGATAACGCAGTTTGTAATATGATTTTCAGTTTCTGAAATGAGTATTTTCGCATTTTAAAAAAATCTGATGTGGGCAACACATGACTTCCCTTATATAATGTAATGAATTTACTACTTTTACAGTAAAAAAAATAGGTTTTTCTTATAGTAGATAATAATATTCTTTCCGAGATATTCAATTTTTGACAATGAGTCGTCATTTTCATTGATTTAGCGTAATTTTTATCCATTTGGCAAGATTTTCGTTAATTTGGCAACATTTCAAAAAGTTGCCAAATTCGTCGCCAAAATCTCGTCAAGCGTTATGCACTAAGAGATAAGTTATTCTTACAGCAGATAAATGATTATTGGAGTTCAAGTACAAAAGTATTACTCAAAGTATCTTTTTCCATAAATGGAACGAGCTAGATCCACGAGAATGATGTCACCCAATTTATCGCATGGTATTACATATGAAAAGTGAACATGTTTCTCAATAGGAAATATTTTTTTTTATTTTATATGACTTTTGGATAATTCTTTTGAAAAATGTACAATATCTCAAGAACGGTTCATGTTAGCGTTCTAAAATTTATGTCAATCGTTTTCTAATGAAAAATTACATAAGAAATGACTAGTTGCGTAACTTTATTAGTGGTTTTGATTTTCTGACGAATTTTTCAAAATTTCATTCGAAAATTTAGGGGGGTTCTGAGCATTCGATTGCAAATAAAAACAATAAGCTTCCAGTGTTTATGGATTGTGATTTTTATACCAAATTTGGTTCGATTCGGTCCATTCCTTCGTCAGTTATCGTTTCCCCAGACTCACTGACACACACACACACACACACACACACACACAGACATCACTTCAAAAATGTTTGATTCGTGATCAGGGATGCTTGAAACGCTTTAGCACGTTTTAAGCATCCCTGATCACGAATCAAACATTTTTGAGGTGATGTCTGTCTGTGTGTGTGTGTGTCAGTGAGTCTGTGGAGACGATATCTCACGAATGAATAGAGCGATTTGAATGAAATTTGGTACAAAAATCACAATCCATGAATACTGGAAGCTTATTATTTTTAAACTCAATCGAATGTTCAGAACCCCCCTAAATTTTCAAGTGAAATTTTGAAAAAATCATCAAAAAGTCAAAACCTTTAATAAAGTTACACAAATAGCCATTTCTTATGTAATTTTCCCTTAGAAAACGATTGACATAAACTTTAGAACGCTAGCATGAACCGTTCTCGAGATATGCACGTTTTTCAAATAAATTTATCAAAAAATCTCATAAATAGAAAAAATATATTAACCGTTGAAAAACATGTTCACTTTTCATATGTAATGTAATATCATGCGATAAATTGGGTGACATCATTCTCGTAGATCTAGCTCGTTCCATTCATTTGAAAAGATACTTTGAGTAATACTTTTGTATTTGAACACCAATAGTCATTTATCTGTTATAAGAACAACTTATTTCTCCGTCCATAATGCTTGGCGAGATTTTGGCGACGAGTTTGGCGGAATGTCGCCAACTTGGCGATTTTTTAAATGTTATCAAATTAGCGAAAATTTTGCCAAATGGATAAAAATGACGCTAAATCAATGAAAACGACTCATTGACGAAAATTCAGTATCTTGGAAAGTATATAAGTATAGTGGAAAGTATATAATTTCAGTATATTGGAAGGTATCTACTATAAGAATAACCTATTTTTTTATAGTGTAAAAGTAGTAAATTCATTGCATTATATAAGGAAAATCATGTGTTGCCCACATCAGATTTTTTTTTTTACTTCTATTGTCAGTACAAGCTGTATTTTTGATATTTTTTATGTGTTACAAATAATTATAACTTTGATATTGTTTAGTGTATTGTATATTGCAGCAAAGAATACTGAAATTGCTGCGAAATATTTGTTTCTCTAATTATTTTGTGTATAACCCCTATTTCTCAGCACAAAAAATGCTCCAACTTTAAGCAGCTATAAGTCGGTCAATTTTCGTCGTACAACAATGGAATTTTTTGTTCTACATGGTAGTGTATGCAGAAACTTTTACTAAATATAACTTATAGGACAGAGGAGCCGTATAAAAATGTATATTTCGTATTTCTTTCAGAAATGCATTTATTGCTTTAAACTAATTCTACGATAGTAGATTTTAAAATTTAAAACATTTTTGCAATTGAAAGCATATCTCTGCGACTAATGGTTGAGTAAATAGCCATTGGCCGACACCCTGTATATACATTTTTAGTGTTATTGGAATATATTTTTTAACACTTTACAACAAAGTTGAAAAGTGTTTATGACTTTGTTTATTCTGTCTGTCTGTCTGTCTGTCTGTCTGTCCGTTAGCACGATAACTGCCGTAAAAATGATTTAATCAAAATGAAATTTTAGTATGTTGTTCAGACGGTCTGTAGAACCTATGGGAATATAAATGAATAATATTACTCAATTAGTTTTTAATTGAACCCGGGTCGAAAAAATGAAATACATTGAGCCCTATGGGACCTAATTTTTCAAACATTTTTTAAGCGGAATTAAAATTCACAAATTGCTTCGAAAATTTTTGGTAATATTCAAATTGCTCCATAAAATATATAAAAAAAAATTCAGGGAAATATTATTCAGTAGTTTTTTAAATAAAAATTAAAATAATAATTACACCTCTTATATGAAACGACCACGTAACCATGATATGAAACGATCACATGACCCACTTCAAAATGATATATGGCATCCATCTTGTTTCAAAATCGTGATTTTTTTAAGTTCTTTTTAATTCATATTGAGTGTTGTATCCGTCCTAAAACTACTTTATTTTTGCTTAAATTCTGTGCATCTACATACTGAATCAACGCAATGACAATATATTTGAGTTTAAATGATCATCAAAATTTGATTATTTCTACAACTAAGCCTATTTTTCACCTATGTAAAATGTAAACAGCAAAATATATAGAATGAGTTGTATTAGAATTCCTGTATTTTTTTAACACAAAGTAATTTAGTCTATGGAGTCTGCATGGCTGATATGAATGAAATATTAATTGATTTCATAAAGAGAAGGACGATTTTTTTCGATGAAGTTTCAAGCATAGAGTTTAATTTTTTGTAGTTCCATGGTCTTAAACAAAATGTTTAAATAAAATAAAATATTATAGTATTGTGATGAATGAAATGAATGGGAGAAAGTTATGAATGAAATCCTGTTTTTATAGAGAGATCCAGGCGTGTTATTTTTTCTATGACGTCATTTGAATTAATTTCTGTTGTTTTCGATGAAGTTTTCAAATGTAATAAATTATCGTAGTATTATGATAATTCTAAAACTATTACCGAGGAAGGTATAACATTTTAGAGATGTTTAAACCAGGCAATTTATATTTCAATGCCGTCATTTGAATGAAGTTCATTTTTTTCGATGAAGGTTTAAGTTTTCAAATATAATAAATTAATGCAGTATTGTGATAAGTTTCAAAATATTACCGAGGAATGTATTGCATTTTAGACTTGTTTAAATGAAATTGCATTGAAGTTGGAAAGTGTTTCATAATCAATGTTTTAAGCATGATTTATCTTTCTTGTTTATGTTTCACCATGATCATTTTTAACACATTCTTTCCTATCCCCTATATAAGAGTGCTGACAAATTTTACCACAGTTTTTTCTAAGAAAATTTTCGTACTACACAAGCGAGGACTATTAACAACATATAAGTTACGGTGGGGAGGGGGGGGGGTTCGGTTGTCTAATTTTAAAGTTTCAAAATATGGTAATTTTAGTAATGTAATACAACGTGAATAAACAATATTACTAAAACAAAACTGCTTTCAACTACAGCAAATATGTTTTGATCGAAAATTTTACTTTGTATTTTACAGAAGTTGAATAGCGTTGTGTATTAGGGCGTGAAAAATTAAACTGAGAAAAATTTTAAATGTATGAGTTTTTTTTTCTTTAGATATACCATTAATTCGTGCACATAAAACGTACTGCGTACTTTTCAGCAAATAAAAGGGCCAATATCACAAGAAAAGTCTTTCAAACTTGACGCTTCAATTTCGAAAATATATATATATATGTATATATATATATATATATATATATATATATATATATATATATTATTGAAAATATATATATATTATTATTAGCAAAAAAATTTCATACCTATTCCAACTGCAGGGCCGGTGGTACTGTTTTTGTCTCACAAACAGAATTGGACGTTTGCAACTCTTGGCCACCACCTCCTTTTACGTTTCTGCCAAACAAACATGAATGTGCACTAGAAATGGATGTAAAAAAATTACACAAAACAAGTAATAAAAACAGAATAAGCAAGGAGCAAATTAATTCAATTTTAAACACAATATTTAAATTTTCTTGCATAAAGCAATTTTTGCCATAAAAAAATTCAAAACTTTTTTTTAATTTTGTGAAATGTTATTAACTTTTACGATAAATAGCTCAATTTAGGGGGGGGGGATTATTTATAAAACATTTTTTTTTTCATTGGATTTATATCAGTGGGTCATTTTCTGGTAAGTAATACCATGGAGGTTAAGGGATTAACGCTTCCTAACTACATGTGTCATACAATTCAGCTCCAACCAATCAATCTATAAACGAAGTTTGCATTAATTGCATGGTATAAAACATGAATCTGTAGATAAAATAGGAAGCAAGTATCTCTAACTCCATGGTTTAAATATTCATAATCTGAATTTTGAAATTGGGATGGCGTATCAATATTAACTTTCCTATTCAGCTGAATCATGAAGGTATAACGGGATAGTCTTATGTCTAGCTCCATGAGCTGAAGTCTCCCTTTTAGTTTTTTCAGGCATTAAAATCTCATGATCATGCAATTGCATTATATTGTGACAACGCCTTTGATCTGAGATATAAACACAATAATAGCAAAAAAAAAAGGGGGAGGGGGGCAAACTTCGAGAGGCTATTTCTTCAAATCCAGAGTGTAATTTGAAAAACGGATTTCAGTTTTTGGATTCAACCTCGTCGAAATAGCATACATGCGGGTTTTTTTTAGCCATCAGGGTTGTAATCCGAACTCTTACATACTAACACTGCGCTTTAGAAATATGATAAAGAAAAATGATTGTGTGTGTGTGTGTGTCTGTATCGTCTGCAGTGGGAAATATAAATATCATATGGCCATGAAATTTGGTACACAGGTACTTCAGGACTCTGGAAAAACTCTCTCTCTCGATCTATCTATCTAATCTATCTATCTATATATCTACGGTTTTAATAAACGATTTAGAAATTGAATGGTGTTATCTTTAAAAATATTATTTAAGTAGCGGACGCATATTTAGGACACGGGCAGCGCCAGGCAATTCATTCTAATATTTAATAAAATGCCATTTTATCACACTGTACAAATTCCAGTTTCATACTGCACAAAATTCACGTTAAAGAAAAATCTGATCTTCCCCAGTGAAAAGAAAACTGTCAATGATAACCATATTTTTTGACTGGTTAAAAATATAAATGCTGTTATGAAAGTACATGGAACTTCTTTTTTACATACTTTTACACAAAAAAATGAATCTGACCACTTTCCTCCTGCTACATTCAACCATTTCCCACAATTTATTTGATCGTTTTTATATTATTTTGCGACGGAAACCAGTAAATACGGAAAACTCAGTTTAATATTCTAAAACATCGAAATTATAATCACTATACCTCAAAAACCAAGAGTTCGATCCAAAATTCAATTATACACATGTAAGACTTTCAAAGAGCAACCCATTCTTGCTTATTGTGCATAGCTAGCACTTTAAGTTTTTGAAATAAAAGCATTAATTTATAATAATTTTTGAAAATAAATGGATTTAGAAACTAAATTTCCGAAAGCTTGTTTTTATCTCTTACTATATATAATATGTATCTTTTAAAGTTTTGAGGATATTTCAAATAAAAGTAAGAAAATGGAAAAATACTCGCTCGAACACATACTTTTATAAGTTTTTTCTAAAAAAAAAGAGTTCAAAATATAAAAATATTGAAAATATTTTAATATATTCATGATCTGGACACTATTTATGAGATTAATGCATTATTATCTGCATTTTAATGTATTAGGTTCGGAGGTATATAAGCGTCCAAAGTGTTTACATGTTTCGTAACGCTCTGATTTTCGCCACAGAAACCCCAAGCATACATGTTCATTACATCAAATCTATGTATTAACTTAGATAAGGCAAATGCATCGAAAATATTCGCTTGACAAGCTTGTTGCAAATTCGAACACACAAATGTTTAAAATAATTTTTTTAGGTTATTTTTAAGGAATTCCTTGGGTACGAAAACTAAAAGAGAAATATATATATACATTTTATACTCCTATACTGATCCTGATACAAATATGGACCGTATCATATGAATGTATGAAAGTCGAATGGATTTTCGTACTTCAACCTTTTTAATACAAAAGTTAACTTTAAAAAGAGTTCATTCTAGCAATGTTTACTTTTCTTTAGTAACACATAATACTTGAAATCTTCTGGTAGATGAATATGTTATTTTCATGGACTCATTTATATAGTTAATACTATATTTATTGTTTTGAATTTCTAGTTACATTGGATTAATTAATCATGAGAATATGCATTTGAATTGCATTTTAACATCAAGTAGTATTCCTTTAAACCAAAAATCTGGGAATATGTTTAATTTGCAAGTAGTGGAGGAAGGAGAGTTCATCGACAGAGGCGGAATATGCGGAATGCGGTATGGCCCTCCGGGCGGAATCTCGTGATCCTGTACGGGGGGTATATTCGTAAAATAAACACATTTTTTGAGTTTTCATTTTTCAGAAACTTTTTGAGGGTGGCAACGATTGGAATGCCGTGGTCTTGTACGGTGTATTATGAGAAAATATCTTTTTTCACTTTATTTTTTTAATGAATTTTTTTAATGAGTTTGATGAGTATTTCTAAACTTTTTAGCGATGGCAACGCATAGCGGCCATCTTAGAACGTCGGGGTCTTGTACGAGGCTATTGTGAGGAAACTTTAATTTTTTTCACTTAATTAATTTTTTTAATTAGGTAAAGAGAGTGTGCCCAAACTTTTTAGCGGAGGCAATACCTTGAATTCACCAATAGAATCAGAATGGAACCATCAGCATGACACAGCTGTGGAAAGGATATTAGCGTAGACGGTACATTGGATATTTTCTAAGATTCAGAGAAACTTTTTAGTGGTGGCAACACGGCAGAGGTGGAATGCTCTATCAGTGTCACCTAGCGGCCGAAAGGGGTACTGCAAAAAAAAAAGGGAACTTTAGTTTTTCAAAGATTTTATGATAGACCGTATCACAGGCTGGACGAAGGGATATCTTTAGAACTATTTTTTCTTTTAAAGAAGGTATATGCCTACACTGCAACACCAGCAAAGAACCGTGGTGTAAAGGACTTAATGTCTTAGACGGTTAAAAATATTTTTTAAGTTAACTGTGAATTGAATCGAAGCATTTTTTAAATGTAAGTACCCCACATGAAGCATTTTTTTAAATTCAAACACTGGAATAGACGTGTATGAATGCCTATCATGTGAAACTTAACAAATACAAATTTTCTACTATCAAGAATAGCAAATGTAAGTTTTCAACTTTTCAAAAACTGGAAAATGTGATTTTGCACACAGTGAAATTTAACAAATGCAACTTTTAACTTTTCAAAACCAGCATGTGTACTAATTTCCCTATGGAAATTAACATGTGTTTTCGCAAGTGTGTTATTTCTAGCCGAAATCTAACAAATGCAAGTTTTCTACTTTAAAAAAAATAGCAAATGTAAGCTTTCAATGCTTCAAAAATCGACAAATATGATTTTGCACGCAGTGAAATTTAACAAATGCAATTTAAAGAGTTTTGAAAACAGCATCTGTGCTTATTTTCCTATGAAAAATAGCATGTGTTTTGACAAATGTACTATTTTCGGCCTAAATTTCACAAATACAAGATTTCAACTTTAAAAAAACTGAAAAATGCAACTTTTAAAATTTCAAAAACTGACAAACTTGATTTTGCGTATAGTAAAATTTAACGAATGTAAATTTTGAAGTTTCAAAAGCAACATGTGTGTTAATTTTCCTATGGAAAATAACAGGAGTTTTAACAAGTGTGCAATTTTCAACCAAAATTTTACAAATGCAAGTTTTCTACTTTAAAAAAAACTGGCCCATGTAATTTGAAGTGTTTCAAAAACTGACAAATCTGATTTTGTACGCAGTAAAATTTAATATAAGTCATTTTACATCGAGTAAAATTTAACACATTAAACTTTTAAAGGGGGAACTTTTAACACATTAAACTTTTAAACTTTAAAATTTAACACATTAGACTTTTAAACTTTTTGTTTCACACATACCTAATGAGATGGTATGTGTGAAACACGTGACTAGCATATAGCTGTAGAAATGAATGCTAGGGTAGCAGTTTTAAAAACGAGACTGATATTTTTGGTAAATAGGTAAATAGAGTGTTTAGGGAATAAAAAACACATACTGATGGGGTATGTGTTTTTCACACATATTCCATGAATCCATGATACACATGTACATATGTATCACACATATATGATACATATGTGTGATACACGGTACATAGTGGCAAAATGAGGAACTAGAGCAGTTTTTTAAGAACAAGGACTTTGAATTTTTTAGCTAAATGGAGTATGTACTAACTTTTTGTAAGGTGGCATCACCTACAAAATAGTATGAAGCGAATCCATCACAGACAGCTAGCGGCGATATGCTGAACTAGGTAAATATTTTTATGGTGGGACTTTGCATTCTTTAACTAAATGAGGTGTTTTGAAGGGTTGGAAACGCTTACTGAAGTGGCATGTGTGATACGTAAAACCAATACGTAGCTCTGAAATGGAGAACAAGGCTAGTCTTTTTAAATTGAGACTTAAAATTTTTTAGGTAAATACGATTTCTACTAACTGTTAAAGAGAAGGAAATGCTTAGTAAGGGAGTAAGTGTGATGCATATAGTCGTCACCTACCGATGAAATGTTGAACTGAGTAATATTTTTAGGATAGGACTTTTTTTTTTTTAAAGTAAATAGAGAAGCATTTAAAGAGCTATAAACGTGAGATAAAGTAGTATCCATGATACACATAACTAATATATAGCAGCGGAATGGGAAAACTTGGTTATTTTTTAAGATAGAACTTAAAATTTTTCAAGTCAATAAGGTGTTTAGCAACTTTTAAAGAACGAAAACGCCTACCATCCTGTGTACCTATTACCACCCATTTGCAAACAATATCTTAAACATTGTCATACGTCTTCAGCCCTTACAATGGTTAACAGAAGGGTATGTAGCGATTGATGTTGACAGGTCCAAATCAAGAACCTGATGCTTACAAGACTGACATTATAAGATTAGAGCAAAAGCTAGCTTCCACTCCAAACTTATAATTCAGGTACACATCTTTGATCAGATATTCTTGAGCAGCTGCCACAGAAACAATAAATTTAAAAATGAACGGCAGAATGTGGCAACGTCTTTAATTCGCC
This sequence comes from Amaurobius ferox, assembly GCA_951213105.1. NCBI lineage: Eukaryota > Metazoa > Arthropoda > Arachnida > Araneae > Amaurobiidae > Amaurobius > Amaurobius ferox. Next base: position 73,665,541 of record OX578136.1, read on the forward strand.
TAAAAAATACTGGTTTCAGCTCCTATTCTGGCATATCCTCAACCAAGGGAAAGCACTATCCCAGATACCGATGCTAGTAAGGCAAATATAGGGACAGTTCTCTCCCAGATAACAGGAGGGCAGGAATGTGTCATCGTATACTTTAGCAAGTGCTTGACGAAGCTCAAAATATATTACTGTGTAACAGCTAAGCACCTCTGGCGGGAGCTACCAAATGTAGTTTACAGTCTTTTCCGCCAGAGGACTACCGACTATCTATTCACCCCGTGCCTGGAGGACGGACAGAACGAGCGACTACAGAGGACACAACCAAGCACATCCCCAGCCCGACCATACAAGGGAAAAAGAGAGGCGCAACACTGGCGAGAGACCCCCGGACCGGCAGCTTCAACTTTTTAATTAAAATTCTCAAATTCGTTAGGAGGAATTTACAATTAAGTTTGTACAGGTGACGCAGGCACCTGAGAATACAATTTTCTTGGTTTCGTGAATTACTGCGTAACAAGTAAAAAAATGCTGGTAATTATTAAATTCGTAAATCATTTTCATCATTACCTCTACGGATTGAAATGCCTGTTGCGGACTGATCACGCTGAGTGGACACCTCAGTTTTAAAAACCACGAGATATCAGACCGTCCAACTCACTCGAGGGTATGGAACAGTTGAATGAACGAGTTTTAAGAACCCTGAAAGGCAAGCCGCAAAATGGATTCAATGAATTCAAGGATATGACAAGGAGATTCTACACAGAAAGGGATTGTCTCATAGAAACGCTAATGCACTCTCGAGAAGACCTTGCCCTTTGAACTGCGCCCATTGTTCTCATGCTGAAATAAAGTTTGGAAGCCAGATTTCAGCTACCATCTGGCAAGTTATCGCCGACCAGTTATCCCCGTATGATTTCCTGAAGCCAGAAGAAAAGATAGAGATCCGCTAGGGGGCAGCACATTCTGTAAAATTCTTCTAAAACTATTTCAGGAATGTCAAGTATTTACACAGACATTACGTCACCGTTCAAATATTGACAAAGTTCATATCAAGTTCGTTACTGTAAGATTTCCATTATAACATCATAGTGCAAAGGTCAACTTTTTCCATCACTTACACCATGATGAGCCTCAGGTCATTGACCTATGACGTCATCGGTAAGAGCAATACTGCTCATTGCTCCTGCTGCCCTTGAACTCTCATTTATTACCTACTATTCGCTGGCAAATCAGGTGTTGAGTAATTATCTTCAGCAGGTTGATTTGTAAATAAAAACAAGATTGGTTTTTGAATACGAAATAATTTTTAGGTTTTATGGAGTTAAAAAGATGGAGAGAAGCAGCATCCATATTAAACAAAATAGTCAGAGTTTGATGTAAATATGCAAAACATCGGAGGTGAAGTATATATAACTGATTCTTAGGATATGTTACAAAACAAATTAAGAATATCTAAGTATTTTTAATGGATATGTAAGTATCTCCAACGGTAAGTTATTTCACTGTGCCTCACACAAGTTAAATCTGTTGGTAAATGATTTATATGAACGATGTCGCCGAAGAAAAGAAGACGATGTAGTATATATAAAAATTTAATACCGTTTCGTGTAACTTTAGGGGTTACTGTTTAAAAAAAAAAGGAAATTTCGAAAGAGGAGGCAGTAGTGCTAAATGTATTGATTTTAGAATTTGGAATGAGATAATAGAATTTAGAATGAGAAATAGAATATATATTTATGGTATTGTGTTAAAAAATCATATTGTAAAAAACTGTCGATAATGGTCCATTTCTTTAGTTATATATGACAAATGCGCTGACAAATCAGGTGTTGAGCATTTATATTCAGCAGGTTGACTTGTAGATGAAAACAAGACATATAGCTTTTGAATACGAGAAGAATTTTTTAGTTTTATGGAGTTAAAAGAGATGGAAGCAGTATCCATATCAAATAAAATAGTCAGCTCTTTAATAGAGTTTTGGTGTAAATATGCAAAATAGAGGTCAAGAATATATAGCTAATTCTCTGAATATGTTACAAAACAAATTTGAATATGTAAGTATCCTCAATAGTAAGTTTTTCCTCTGAGTCTCGCACAGGTTCAATTTGGTGGGAAATGGTTTGAACGATGTCGCCGAAATTGGATAATGCAGTAGTCTGCACAGGTTCAATTTGGTGGGAAATGGTTTGAACGATGTCGCCGAAATTGGATAATGCAGTAGTAGAAACATTTTTTTTATTATTATAAAACAAAACCTCCTGCTAAAAAAAAACAAGTTTCTAACCTCCCTCTTTTGTCTGAGACTGAAAAGTAAGCTAATAAGTTTTGTAGACTAAAAAGTAAAAATCATCCGTATTTTTAATAACTGCAGATTTACTAAAATACTGGAGGATTTTCTTTCCTGTGGAAAAACGATCTGCTGCTAGTAACGAAAGGAGCCTAGATATATAAAATCATTGAATAATATAAACTTTAGACTTTTTGATTTAACTATAGAGAATGAAAACCTGTGACACTGTTTTGAATAGTATTATAGATTAATGATAACACGAAAAAGATCTTGTAAACCACAATAATTTAAAAACAAGATGGATGCCATATATCATTTTGAAGTGGGTCATGTGATCGTTTCATATCATGGTCACGTGATCGTTTCATATAAGAGGTGTAATTATTATTTTAAATTTTATTTAAAAAACTACAGAATATATTTCGCTGAATTTTTTTTTATATATTTTATGGAACAATTTGAATATTACCTAAAATTTTCGAAGCAATTTGTGAATTTTAAATCCGCTTAAAAAATGTTTGAAAAATTAGGTCCCATAGGGCTCAATGTATTTCATTTTTTCGACCCGGGTTCAATCCAAAACTAATTGGGTGATATTATTCATTTATATTCCCATAGGTCCTACAGACCGTCTGAGCAACATACTAAAATTTCATTTTGATTAAGTCATTTTTACGGCAGTTATCGTGCTAACAGACAGACAGACAGACAGAATGAACAAAGTCATAAACACTTTTCAACTTTGTTGTAAAGTGTTAAAAAATTAAACTTTGTGAAATTTTTTAACACGTTTTATTCGTGTTATCAATCCGTAGTTATATAGGATTATTGCCTATTATATAGTTTTTATTATAGGATTATTGCCCAAATTATTAGTAATCGCTCCATAAATTTTATTTAATTTAAAAAAAAAAAAAAAAAAAAAAAAAAAAAAAAAAAAAAACTGTCTGCCTTGTTTGCATAAATATTTGCTCCAACAGTCACAGTTTTATAAGCAATATGCACTTTACGAGATTTTGATTTATTATTAGATAATTTAAAACAAGAAAGATCAATCATGCATAAGCATTGATTATGAAACACTTTCCAACTGAAATGTAATTTCATTTAAAAATTTCTAAAATGTGATTCATTCAGTGGTAATATCTTTTACATTATCACAGTACTACAGTAATTTATTATACTTAAATATTTAAAACTGTATCGAAATATAAATCATCTGATTCTTTATGTAAAATCAATGAATATTTCATTCATATAACTTGTATTCCAGACTCCAGAGCTAAATAATTTTGTGTGAAAAAAATTCAGCAATTCTTATGTAATTCATCTTGCAATCGCTTGAGATATTTGCATTCTGCATATGTTAAAATTAGGCTTCGTTGAAGAAATAATAAAAGTTTAGGGATCATTTAAAATCACAACTATTGTAATTGCATAGGCACGGAATTTAGATACACAGATAATACACAGATAATATATATGTGTATGTGTATGTACTCAAAGTATTGGAATCGTGCCGAAGGTCGGAACTCGAATTTTCAAAGGATCTACGCGTTTTGGGACTTCTAGAACACGAAAAAACTACTTTTAGGAAGACGTCTGTGTGTGTAAGGGTGTATCTGTGTATGTTTCTGTGTGGATATTACATCCACTCTAATTGAAAAACTAATGGACCGAATTTCATACAATTTGGTAGGTATGTTTTTTGTGGGAAATCCTGATGTTCATTAGATAATAGTACGATTCGTAATAAAAGAATCTGCCTTCTTTGCGAAATGGCCGCAAAAATTGCCTTTATCCACTTTAGCTAAAAACTAATGAACCAAATTTAACAAAATTTGGTGTATAATATTTCAATAACCGACAAGTGATTTATATACCAAATTTAACAAAATTTTGTATATAAGTCATTTGTAGGTTATTCTAGTACGATTCGGGAAAAAGGAATGGGCTATTTTTGCGAAATGGCCAGCAAAAATCGTTATATATAAAAATAAAAGACTACGTGTGCTCAATTATATCAATTAAATTCCTATTTTATATGTGATTTTTGACAACAAAAAGAATAAGACTAACCCCATTACTCTAGGACTAGCCGTTCTTGAGATATTCTAGTTTTTTCGCGTTTTCGCTACGCCACCTTTGACAATAAGTCCAGCTATCAAATGAGAACCAAATTTAAGTTTAACGTGTAAATTCAATGTCATTTAAAATACTTATGTTGTGCAGATAAACTCAAATTATCATTGAATAAATAAAGAGAACGAATATGAGTCTGCAGAGAAAGACATGTGCTGTCCACATCAGAATTTTTAACAATATTACACCAATGATTTATAGAAGTGAACGGGGATTATTTTCAGGCCATTTCGAAAAAAATGTATGATCTATATTTAAAGATCCATCAAATTTTTGTCGAATAAAATGTTCAACAAATTTAAGCTGTGTACCAAATTTTAACTCTCTAGGACGTAGGGAAGTGCATTTAAAATGCCATCAAATAAACTTATCATGGAGAGTTATATAAAATTTAAAAAAAAAGAAAAATTGTTATCTACCAAATTTACTTTAAAATATGAAGCCACTCCCATATGCAAAACGTTTAAACACATGGAGAGATATTTATTATATAATATCTCTTTCTTTTCTTTCTGGAAGATATCCCAAAGTCAGAATTTAATTGAATTTGTTTTTTTCCCTATATTAAATATTTTTTTTAATTAAAAAACTACTTAACATATTTTACTGAATTTTTTTTTTATATATTCTATGGGATAATGTAAATATTTCCTAAAAATTTCGAAGCAATTCGTGAATTTTAAATTTACTTAAAAAATGTTTGAAAAATTAGGTCCCATAGGGTTCAATGTATTTCATTTTTTCAACCCGGGTTCAATAAAAAACTAATTGGGTGATATTATTTATTTATATTCCCATAGGTCCTACAGACCGACTGAACAACATACTAAAATTTCATTTTGATAAACTCATTTTTACGGCAGTTATCGTGCTAACGGACAGACAGACAGACAGACAGACAGACAGACAGACAGACAGAATGAACAAAGTCATAAAAACACTTTTCAACTTTGTTGTAAAGTGTTAATAAAATAAAGACAACGAATATATATATCTGTGAGTTAATATTTCTGTTTTTATATTTCTGATTTATAATTCAATTGATTTATATTATTTCTCCTTCCACTAGCTAGTAGACAATTCCAATGGTGTCTACAGTTAAATACTATCGCCATTGTCAGAAACTGGCTATTCTATCGGTTTTAATTCGAATTGTATGGCTGTCCTGACGAGAATGCAATTTCGAACTAACCGCCATTTTTTGTGTAGTTTCAATTGATTGTTCTCCATATCTTGATCTTTAATCTTGAGCTAATTTTCATTGCCTTTTCTCATTTTTGCCGTGTTTTCTTTTTCATTTTATATATATATCTATATATATACCTTTTTAATTGTGATTTTTGTATACTAATATTCTCCTCATCCCCTTTCCATTATAGTGATAGTTACCTTCTATTTTTATCCTTAGTCTTGGTCTATAGTTACTTATTTGTAATAGATATGCTAGAGATGGTTTTTTTTTGTACTTACCGTAGTTTATGCATAGTTTTCGATTAAAATCTTTCAATTCATATATATATATATATATATATATATATTAAAATAGTAAATCCAATGGTAGAATGGAAGAAGTAACTCATAATACACTATCTTAAAAATTTTTTAAGCCTACAGAGTACATTGAAATAAAATGAAATTCAACAATAAAGAGGAAATTATATTACATATTACAGTTCAGAAAGCTAAAGATAAACAACAAATGTTAATGGAGAGGAATCGAAAAAAGGAATACCACAATAATCAAGCATTAAAGCTTGCACGTGGAAATATATAAAAGTAATAAAAATGAATTAAAATAGAATTATTGAAGAAAGATAGTAAATAAATCCATAACAGACGAAATTATTCAAATACCAACCGGAAAAAACTCAAGAGAATGTCAGATACCATCCATTATATTTAAAACAAAAATATTAAAGAACAAGAAGGATCAATCATGCATAAAGATTAATTAGGAAACACTTTCCAACCACAATGCAATTTTTTTTAAACATCTCTAAAATACGATACATGCAGCGGTGATATTTTTAATATTGTCACAATACTACAATAATTCATTTTACTCAATTTAAAACCATGGAAGTAAAAGTACTTTCTAACTCCAAACTTCATCGAAAAAGGCAGTGTTATAAACTCGTGTTCTTCTCTATGTGAAATCAATTGGCATTTCATTCATATCAGCTGTATTCCAGACTCCAGAGCTAAATAATTTTACGTTGAAAAAATTCAGCAATTCTTATGCAGCTGATCTTATAGATGTGTTTACATTCTGCATACGTTAAAATTAGGCTTCGTTGTAGAAATAATCAATGTTTGATGATTATTTAAATTAAAAAACATTGTAATTGCGTTGACGCAGAATATAGATGCACAGAAATTGCGCAAAAATAAAACGGTTTTAGGACGAATGCAACACTAAATGTAAATTAAAAAGAACTTTAAAAATCACAATTTTGACACTTGAAAAAAAAATGGATGCCTTATTTTATTTTGAAGTGCCCTTCATATAATATGGGCACAATTATTATTTTAATTTTTATTTAAAAAACTATCGAACATATTTTGATGAAATTTTTTTTATAGATTTTATGGGATAATTTGAATATTTTCTAAAATTTTCGAAGAAATTTATGAATTTTAAATTCCCTTAAAAAATGTTTGAAAAATTAGATATCATATGGTTCAATGTATTTTATTTTTTCAACCCGGGTTCAATCCAAAACTAATTGGGTGATATTATTCATTTATATTCCCATAGGTCCTACAGACCGTCTGAGCAACATACTAAAATTTCATTTTGATAAAGTCATTTCTACGGCAGTTATCGTGCGAAAGGTCAGACAGAGAGAATGAACAAAGTTTTAAAGACTTTTCAACTATGTTACAAAGTGTTAAAAATGGAACACCAATTAATACAATGAAGGTGATGCAATAGTAAAATCTCCAGGAGCGACTACTATACATCAGCTTCTATACACAGTTCTTCACGACTATTATACACAGTTCATTTATTGACCCGTTACTGTGAACAAAATGTCAATAGTAGCCCCTATGTGCTAAAAAATGGAAAATAATTGAGAAATTTGAAAAATAGAATTGACTTACACATGTGTGAAGTTAAAGTAGCTAAACTCTCCCAACACAATGTGCAAAGGAAATAGATGTTGCCTACCCTAAAGATTAATGTCCATATTGCCATTCTTAAAAATTGTAAATAGTAAATCCATTCTAAAGTATTAGAAGATATAAAAAGCAGACACAATTGCATTCAAAATACAACGAATGCTTATTAATACATATAGATATAAATGATAATCATTATTAACCCCATCAAATAATTTAAAAAATTAATAAATTATTTATCGCATAGACAATCGAATATTAATCGATTAAAGAAATTAAACACGACTTTCCACTGATCCCTTGCATCTATCTCCTGGCAAAATGCACTGTCAGAGTATTCCATTTATTACAGTATTCTATTTGTATTTTAATTTTCGGTTTTCTGTTGGCGTGTTTACAAAATTTCGCAACAACATTTTTCTCCGGAAAAAAAAAAATCTCACATTAGACATTACTTACTTCATGAGACAACAATGCATCTGTCATTGTTTCGTGTCTATTCCTTTTTACTCTTGTTCATTCTGTATTTTGCGTGCGACGTTGCCAAGTCTGCATAATGAAAATATTTATGGTTATGACATTAATTTATATAAAAAAGTTAGTCACGCCCGGAAATCATCGATACATTTTTTTATTGGACAGTTCATGAAATGCGGGCGGAGTTTCTTAAATAGATAGCTCACCAATGGCATTAAGAGGCGGAACCAAGGAAAATCTCCATGGTAACGGCTTCTCTGATAGGTGATGGAGATAAATAAAAAAATAACTATTCCCATCTTGCTTCTTTTCAAGTATATTTATAGCGCTGGTCACGTATAACAAGAGAGAAAAGTTAACAAATGGATGGCGGGAGTACTTGCGGTTTTTTTATGATCTTTTACGTTTAAAGTTTTATTCTCTTGGAGATTGGGCCGATCAGTTAAAGAGATTATCTACTGCAACGCATGTAATGGTGATATATACACATAAATAATCCTGCAAATCTGTTAACACAGATTTAATGATTGAAGCAAAATATGGTAAAAGACCTGATAACATTCGCGGAGTTTACTTTAAACCACGAAAAGAAAAATATCACTTTCGAAATGAAATATATTTATTATAAAACAAATATCCGAAACATATAAAATTGCTTTCAAAATTTAATACGATTTTCACTTTTACTTTAGGACGAACTCAAAAACTTTCGAAATTATTGTTTTCCTGGGAAAATTTGAATCCAAAATTTGAAAGAGTGAGGAGGTGGGGGGGGGGGGGGGAGACAGAAGGGATAGTTATTATACTTTTCATTTGTAAAATTTAAAATTTGCTGAACTGAATTTGAATTTTTCCACTTGATACATGTATACTTATGCATATATACTTATGTATACTTGCATTTGTATATCAATGAAGTAAAAATACGTGTAGGTCTTCCCAGGCATAGGTTTTGGAAAGAGGAAGAGATATTTTCGAATAGCTTGGCATTGCTAAATTTTGTTTTTCAATATGAACCACATGTTAAACTAATGTAATGTATCCACCAATGTGAGGGGATTATAATCCCTCGCCTCTACCTTTACCTACGCTACCTTCTCCAGGACGGGAATATCCAAAATCCCTTAATTACCACCAATTTAATCTACAATAAGCAATTCGTTAGTAGAGATGAAAAAATGGATTAAAAGTGTCAACCGATTTCGCACGCTGAAAGCATCCTCCTTTTTCAGGATATAAAACCAAAGCAGCCCAACCTGCAATGTTAACACGTCTTACTTCAGCTAGTTCAGCTGTTCTATCTTCATATCCAAAAGAAAGGCTGTTTCTAGCTCCATGGTGCAGCTAACTAGGAAATTATTTTCTTATAGGAAAATTTGACACCAGTTGGAACTAATTTTTATATTCCATTAATTCATTATAGCATTGAAAAGCATACCTATCACACTCAGAAGGGATTACACAAGATTTACACATACCCTCTCATCTTCCTAAACGAGGGATTTATTATAACGATTTTGCAATACTTTACTATTATTATGCTCTCTCAATACGAAGCAGCATATTTTTCGTCCCCAAAATAGAGTATCATTTTTAGCTCAAAGCGATAATTTTAACCAGGGCTTGACTTACAATATATGTGGGGCACAGGGCCTAATTGTATTTAGGGCCTCCTACTTGACATTTTGGTATTTACTTATACCGTCAATAGGAAGAAAATGTTTCAAGCAAATGACATTATGGAAATCCAGATTACTTAATATTAACTTCGCTGAAATTTTCTTACATGTCACTGATATTCTCATTTATTTTGAAAACTTTTAGAAATTTTTGGACATAATTGAAAAATTTAGGGGCTTGGAGCTACGGTCCCGCTGTCCGGTACGCAAATCAAACCCTGGCTCTAACGCCTGGTTACTAGATCTCATTCATCACAGCTGTGAATTTCGATTTAGTCACATCCGGTTATATAGAAATAGGGGAAATAATCATTGTACATTTATTAATAAAAAATAAATAATCTCAAATACTAGGGCAATAGTAAATATTGCTTCAAATTCCCTAAAGAAGCGTAAACAAAACATCTCCCATTCAATATTAAAATTAATTTTTCTTTAGATCATAGATTATAAACGTTAAATTCAATAATAAAATTAATTTTTCCTTAGAAAGTTTATAAATTCCAAACGTTCCATTCAATATTAAAATTTATGTTTCCCTAGAAAGTTCATAGATTCTAAATATTCCATTCAATATTGAAATTAATTTTTCCTAGAATGTTCATAAATTCCAAACTTTCCATTATATATTAAAATTAATTTTTCCTTAGAAAGTTCATAGATTCTAAGCGTTACAGAAAAACTTTGTTATGAAAAGTAGGCGACGGCTCGAGTCCAAAGAAACCTAAAAAATTTTGCGTGAATAACGTCAGGGAAAATATAACTCCAAAGTTCATCCTATGTTTTCTGTCTCATCTAAAAATCCGATCCTAAATCTAATTATATGTCTTTGTAGGGTATTGACAGAGCTACACAAATTACTCGCTAAACACGTCATAGTTAACTGGTACATCGAAATTAGAACTAACTGTATTTTCAAAATATTCAAAAATATTAAAATACCGAAACTACAACCACTATATTTCAAAAACTCAAAATCCGATCTGGAATCCAATTATATATCCTTGTAACCATGCAAATTACTCAGTGTTCATTTTTAGCATTTTTAGTTTTCGAGATATACACTGTAAAACATTTACAAGCTTGTTACTGAAAGTTTCAGGGGGAGAAGCTGTCCGTAATAGAAAGTAAGATGATTCCTGATATAATTATGATAATATATATATTAATATATATTATCATAATTATATCAGGATATATATATATATGTATATATATATATATAATTTTGTGTCCTAATATTCTTCTCATCCCCCTTTCCATTGTAGTGATATGTTACCTTCTATCTTTATCCTTAGTCTTGGTCTGTAGTTACTCATTTGTAACAGATATGCTAGAGATGGTTTTTTTTGTACATACAGTAGTTTATGCATAATTTTCGATTAAAATTATTTATTTATATATATATATATATATATATATATATATATATATATATATATATTTATTTATTTATTTATTTATATATATATATATATATATATATATATATATATATATATATATATATATATACACCTGTCCCCCGATTTACACGGAAGATAGGTTCTGCGCAAAACCGTGTAAATTGAAATCTTGGATTTTGCTAAGTAAAATCGTGTAAAACGAAAATAACCCCAAAATGTGAATGATTCAGTCATTTATTTAAGTAAAACAAAAGTAAGACATCTTAGAAAACTTAAAATTATACTTAGTTTATAAAACAACAAACATATGAATGTAGTAATATATAACATATTTAATTTATTTTACATTAGGAACAAAGAACAAAAAACAAAAAGACCCTTAAAAATTAATTATAAGTTTAATCACTGTCATCACTTTCATGTACAATCAGTCTTTTCTTTCTGATAGACATGATGTCACTTTCATCACTTGAGCTTTCTGGATGCGATTCTGTCTCAATGGTTGACGAATTAGACAAGATCTCGGGTTGACAAGACTTTGTCATTCCCCTAAATGTATATATTTTACAACACCGGGAATCCCCTGTAGTTTTCATCAGTGTTACCAAAGGAATAAAATTCAAAAATGTCATCAAATCTTTGTATAGGCGTATATGGAGCGGAATATACATTTTTATCAATTTTTTGAAATCTGTTAATTTATAAACCGTGTAAAAGCGAAATCGTGTAAAACAAGTGCCGTGTAAATCGGGGGGATAAGTGTATATATATAAAGATGGCGGTTAGTTCGAAATTGCATTCTCGTCACCTTAGATAATATAACTGTTGTATAACACAAAGTGCAATAGCATAAGAAAGTTTTTGACATTAACTGGAACATTATTGGACGAGAGATAATCATGATAAAGAGAGATAATAACTTTATAAATCTTTAATATCAATATTATTAAATAGGTCTTTAAAATCAAAGGTATGGAAACTAAGAATATGTGGAAGTTTGCTAAGATGATTAACTAAATCAAAACTATTGTTCAAAATGAAATATCCTGAATTCTTAAATTTAAGAGATTCATTAATTCTATTTAAACAGTTTAGCAAGTACTTACTAGCAGTAGTGGTAAAGGTATTATGCCCACAAGTGACCGTTCCAAAACTGAGAGGTGATTTGTGGAATTTTGGAACCAAAGTAACATATGGAAATTTATAATATTTAAAATTAATATTTAATTGTGTATATAATGTTAGCATTTTAGTTTTGATTTTGATGGACTGATTATTAATGGGTTTAAAAGTATGATTATTTTTTAAGTAATTCTATAACAGAGAAACATAATATTTTTTACAAATAATGGCCTAATTATTGGAAGCTACATAAGTTATGACAAAATATTCTTGCAGTTCTTTAATAACAGATAGGAGTTGTTTATAAGGATAACTAGGCTTCGTAAATTTGATGTTTATAATAATAATATTAAGAAGATGATGTAGGGTAGTATACTTCCATAGATGGAATGCTTCAATAGGAGTGGAATGTGAACAAGCTTGGTGGTATATGAATTTATCAAAATCAAAAGATAAAGACTGAAGAAGAAGTTAGGGGTGATGGCAGAATGGAATGCGAAATTTAGTTCCCTTATTCATAATATCCCTAAGTATATCATCCTGAACTATACTGAGATCCCCAGTAATAATGTGTCCATGAGGTGAGTTAACATAAAGCGCAAGATTCTTATAGCTGCATATCACATGATGTGAGATGATCGGAGTTTAATGACCTGGGAACTTCAAATTGCAAATAGTTCTCCCAATTGGTAAATTATATTTGAAATATTTTTGTATTTTGATATTACTTACTGGTAACAAGTGCTGATGTTTTGCAAATAGATTATTAAAGTTAAGAGATTAAGAATAGTATGTTTAAAAGGAATTACACAGTAAGCTATTTTAGCAGGTGGTTTAGGTGAATGAAGTAGGTGGAAATTTAAGAAATTTGTACGAGAAGGAAGCAAATCATAAAACAAATGTTTAAAATGCTCATTAGTTAATTTCAATTTTAAAAAGTTAACATAAACAATATTTAATTTGCATTTTCTGACTTTATATAACCAAGTTCTAATTGGTAGGAAATTGAAAGGTTGTGAATAATTATATTGTAATTTGAATATGTCTGCATTGTATAATCAATAGATTTACTTAAGTTACTTTCTCCGCTGCCACGCCTATATCGCTTTTTACTAGGAGTTGATGGCTTTGAATACTGAAAAAAGATGTTTATAGACTGAAGATTTATTGGAATTGTATTGAAAACTATTTTTAACTGCATTATTATTATTATATATTTGATTTAAGCTATAGGGGAAGAAAGTTTTGTGTTTTTTAATATAATAATTTTTAAATACTAATCTATCAGTTAGTGAAATTTTAATATCAAAAATTTGAAAGGATACTTTTTTAAATCCGTGCGTAGCAAAGTGCTGATATTCAAATTGATTTTTAGTAAGGAGATCATTAAAGACTTTATGGTCAAATTTTTTAATATGAACCCTGTCGACATTCAAATATATTTATATATATATAAATACAAACATAACGCTTCGGCAGACGATAATTAGTAATATATTTCAGAAATGAAGCTGGAATTTTCTTAAACGGCTGTAATTGTGACTTTTCTTATCAGTTTGCCGAAATTATCAACAAAGTATCTGAAAAAAAATGAGCAACGGTTGCAAAATGTTTTAGTGGCGCAATAGAACGTTTTCAAAAGTGGCTGATGCAAAAAAATTAATGTTTTTAACTACAATAAGATTCGGAAGTAATAAGAAGCACGGGATCCATTAATTTTCTCATTAAATAAAAAGCGACAATTATAACAAATTTGAAAAATGGAAATCAGTATCTTCTTCGACTTGACAAGACAATTGTTCAAAAACAATAAAGCTTTAAAAAACAAATTATAGATTTAGAAATTGGATTTTTTGCTGAAGATTTTAGAGATTTACTACTAATATTAATCTTTTACAGTTTTGAAGACATTTCGAGCAAAATTTAGCAAAGGGAAGTAAAAACTCGCTGTGATAAAACCTTTTTCTTTTGGAAAATGATAGTTCAAAATATTAAAACATCGACATTATTTTCATATATTCATAAATGGTGCCCCATTTCCGACAAAACATGTAAAAATATTGCTTATAAATATTTAGCTATTAGGCCCGGAGATACAAGACCAACGTTTTTACATTTTTCGTAACGATTCTACTATTTCAGCAGTATATGCCGACCGCAGACGTTACTCCCGTCAAAAACATTCTCAGTGTCTCACACATAATATGTTCTTCATTTAGGTTAGAGAAGGAGATAAAACTCCTATGGATGAAACACTTGAAAATGTCATAACTCTTTGAAAATTACATTTAGGTATGTCGCTACGCTAGTGTTAGTAAAGCGCCCTTTGTTTCAATTTGACACAATAGAGAGGCATGATATTGAGCATATGCTATTTTTGATTATTTTTAAATTAAAATTCCCTAATTATCAGTATAATTAATCAGTATTTTTTCACAGTTGTAGGATAGAGTTCAGAATATAGGGAGATAAAAATGAACTGAAAAGTAAAATTATTTTGAATACTTTGGAATATTCCTTATTGTTTCAGTTCGAATTTGCATTGCGCTACTAATTTATTTCTACAAAATTGACAACTTAAATAGTTATTTGAAGTTTTTCACCATAGAAATACATCCAATGTAGGGGTGCTTATCTTATCGCAGCGCCACCTGAATTATTATCTCAAATGATATTGGCATTTTCTCAGTATGGAGATTTAACGCCTTGTCTTTACCTCCATGATATTCTTTATCCTACCATAAATAGAATCGAACCTAAGGTATCTACCGAAAATTTCATCAATACCGATGAGCTATAGTTTGGATGAAACCAGTCTTTTTATTTTTATAATTGCATTTAGCTATTTAACTTTTGAAAAGTAGTATTTTCCTAAATTTTTTGTTACTTTGAAACAGAAGTCTATATTGGTGTTAAAATTGATATACCTTGTACTGTAAAATAAATATTTTCAAATCATTATTTTCTTGCAAAACAAGGGTAAGTCCAGGAGCAATTACAATGTAGTATAAGTAATACAGAGAACTCATAATCTGAAATCCGTTTGAATGCAAAAGGTATTAAAATAAAGTTTTTTAGCAACTAGTATTAGTTTGTCAACTATATTAGCAACTAGTATTTAATCCTGTCAAACAAACTAACACTCTTAAAAATTAAGCTGAAACTTTTTTTTTCATAAAATTTCAAGTTATATTTTGTTTAGAAATGTATGGTGTTTAACGTCGAAACTAGTTGTCTCAATTAAAATTCTACCCAGTTTAGTTTTGTCCCGAGGTCGAGTTAGGTGGTCCAGTGGTCGATACTATAAGTGTGTAAAGATTCAGCCTTCTAAGCCACTAGAGGAATGATTGAGGGCCTGGAGAGACTTCAAAAATATTTTTGAACTCCGTGCCGGGAAGAAGTAATCGAAATTTCGACTACTTTAGGTTTTGTCTGAGAGGTGATATTATAAATTTACAAGGGCGCGGTAGCCCAGTGGTTAGCGCGCGGGAATTGCACTCGGTAGGCACGGGTTCGTTTCCCGCCACTGACAAAACTGCCGCCGTGTTCACGCGGAGTACGATCACGTTAAACATGTGGATCTGTAAGTCCTTCCGAGAGGTAGGTGGTAGGGGAAGTAGGGTACGGCCCCTGTGGATGCCTCCCCCACTGGGTTCCGATCTAAATTGGGTGGCACTACCCGGCCGTCCGAAACAGTTACCTTACACCTTTCTGGTAGGTCGGACGGTCTGGATCTCAACAACAATTCTAAATTTACAAAAATTCAGTCTTTTAAGTCACCAGGGTGGTTTTCTGGATGATCGGAAAATACCTTCCAAAAGAACTCTATTTCAACATCTCCCAGGGAGGTTGAAATACGATTAAGTTAGAATAAGTTCTGTCCAATGGTCGGTATTATAAGTGTGCAAAGATTCTGCTTTGTAGGCCCCCAAGGGAGGTTTAAAAATGGTGGGCTTAAAAAAACTTTTCGTAATCCTCCCCCCACTTCAACACGATTATGGAAAGTCAAATGGAAGTCACAAGTCAAATGGAAACACAATCTGATGCCAGAATGTACTAATTTAGCTTATCTTTGCTTGATTTGTATGGTTCATTGTAATTGAATTATCCATTGTAATTGGTTTATCCATTGTGTACCACATACATGTTATACATGTTTGTATATATATATATATATATATATATATATATATATATATATATATATATATATATTGAAATAAATAAATATAAAAATAAATAATAGTACTTTAGTATTCGAAAATACTTTTTTTGCCATTTCATTTTTCCTATTTCTATTTTATTTTTCCTATTTCTATTTCATTTTTCCTATTTCTATTTTATATAATATCTTGTCTTCATTGTCTATATCTTATTATAAAATAAATATTCATGATCATTCAATTCATCTATTTATCTAATGGATTATTAAAATTCTGGTCAGATAATTAGAGAAGCCCAAAATTAGCTACACGTTTATAATGTGAAATTCATAGATTTTTACAATCGTTATTTCAAATGGTATATTTAAATTAATAGAAATTTAATCGAAATTAATTATAATAGAAAATTTTATAGGGAAGGCGGGGAAGAACAGAAACTATATCAACTGAAAACTCAGCTCCTTTCCTAGTTATTGCCCTGTAACAGACTTCTTTGTAAAATGCATTGCAACTTGAACACATTTTATACAAATGATAATTAACTTTCAACATTAGTCATTCTATTTATCTGCAAATATAAATACATCGTTAGCAACAGCATATACGGATGATTAAAATTAGCAACAGATTCTGAAGACCAAAATCAGCCTCCTTCGTCAGGATAAAAAAGGCCGAAAAAGAGAGTGAGAGAGAACACCCACCAGTACTAACAAAAAAGGACCGACTTGTCTCTTGCCTTTGTTGGTACTAGTATTCTATCGTAGGAAACAAATGAGGCTATCATTTCCTTTCGAAATTGGTAAATAATATTAATAAACTTTTTATGCTATTACAAATGTATTATTATTATTATTATTATTATTCTGTTCCATTTGCAGATTAATCCATATATCAGTTTGACCGAATTTCAAATTTTGTTCATAGTTTGGTCGCTAGATGGCAGCACCACAATATCGAGAAAGTGAATGGAATTGATCTGTTTGAAATTGCTTATAAAATGAACTTTTCCTTTACAATACAATGTACTGTCCATCCATAAAAGAAAAACTTTTTACTGTTCATTTTTCTTTTCTCTTTCATATTTTATCTAAAGAAAGTATTGTTGTTTGAAGATTTTCAGCAGACAAAAATGCTTATAAAATATATTTATTTTGTTCAATCTTCTAAGGAGTAGCAACACGAGTGCTTGAAATTTGAAACTTCTAATGCTAAACTGATGTTCCAGTATTTCCACCATATTTTCCTCAATAATCAAGTCATTCAACTAATTTTTATTTCATACGTATTTTGCTTTTCCAAAACCCAAACAAAATAATCTTTGCCGTTTGTCATTACCGAACCATTATTTTACAAGAACTTTATAAAGAAGCCTTCATATTGTGGCAAATCACGCGTACACTTCATTTTTGACGCAATTATTAAGCATTTTTATTCTCTTTTGCATATTTATTTCATACAGTCATACGAATGTTTGGCAAAACCGTAAGAGTCATCTCCAGAATCAGAACCGGAAATCCTTAGTGAATTCTCAATCTCATATAAGACGTAATCAGTGCTGTAGTCGTAAATAAAACAGAGGGTATACCATGGGCGCCCGCAGAATTTTTTCCAGGGGGAGGCGAAACATGTACTTACTACTTACACTTTCCAGGGGGGGGGGGGGGGAGCAAAAAACATGTACACACACACACGCACATACATGTATATATGTAGGAAATCCATAAGCCAGGGGGGCGACTGCTCCCTTGCCCCCCCCCCCCCCTCCGGGCGCCTATGGGGTATACTCGAAAGGCCAGGGGAAATGTTCGAATTAATCGAAGTTCAAATTATCGTGAATAAAAAAGCCTATTAATTTTATATTACAGTAAAGGAATTGTGGAACTTTGAAGAGACTTCGACTTAAGCAGAAATTCGTGTTCACAAGGTTCGAGTTATTGGGAGTTTACTGTATTTATGTAAAGCAAAATATGCAGACTAGCATCGAGTGATATTCAAATTTGAAAATCTCACTATATTAATATTTAACTATGATATAAAATAATTACAGTAAATGCTAAGAGAAAATATTTAAATACATATAAAGTAGAATGTAATTTTGTTTTATTTTAACAAATTTTAAGGCCTACCTCTATCATTTTCATTGAAATATTTTCCAAACTGCTTGACGAGAGAAATCTGTCTCTGTGTCTTTTTTTGTAGCGCATACTCGTGATCTATTGTCAACTGAAGAGCGATGGTTGGCCAACCAAAAGAATTTACAAATTTTTCCGGTTGAAAGTGTTCTATAGGTGGTCCATTTACATTAATAAACATTAGATGGGAGGCGTTTGAAATCAATAAAGATGATCTCAAATCTGTTACTATGTTGTTCATTAAGCAAAGCGTTTTGCATAGCGTGTACGTAGGTTTTAAGAAAAAGCAGAGGGTATACGGAATTTACTGGAAAAACCAGGGGCTGTAGTGGAGGGTATACGGCGGTATACGCCGTATACCCTCCACTACAGCCCTGGACGTAATTTAATATATATCTATAGCTAATCCTGAGAAATAAATGTTAAAGAAATATTCTAAAACGGAAAAGCAAAAATTTCCCGACCTCCTCCGAAACTTAGTGCTGAATTCATATCAGTCATATTTTAAGTTTTATCTCTATCTATAACTAATCTTGAGAAATAGACATTTGAATTATATTTTTGGATGGGGAGACAGATTAATTTCCACTGGCAGGGACGACCTGGGAGTTTACGCTCATAATCTGCCAGAGAGGGGATGTGGGGGACGGAAGAGAAAATCTTTTGTAAACCCTCCTTACTCCCTCTAGAATTTGATGCCAAATCCATATCAATTATAATCTGAGCTATATCTATAGTATATTCCATGAGATATGTGTTTTAAGGAAAATGTAAAATTTTGAATCTGAAGTCACATCGTTAGAAAGTGGAAATCCGGAAGTAGAAATCCTTAATTACGTCTAGAATATGCTGAATTTATATCAGTCATCATCTAAGCTCTATCTATAATCAATCCTGAGAAATAGATGCGTCATAGAATTTTTTTTTCAACATGAAGTGGAAAAGAAACCAGAAATGAAAAATTCTTAGTGAACTACGCTACCTCCTTCAGAGTTTCATACTGAATACAGATAATATTTAAGCTCTACCTATAGCCAATTTTGAGAAATAGATGTTTTTAGTAAAATAAATTTTTTTGAACCGAAAATGGAAAAAGAACCTGCAATGAAAATTTTTAGTAAACCTGCCAACCCCTACAAAATTTGATGCTGAATCTATATCAGTCATTATCTAAGCTCTATCTATAACAGATCGTAAGAAGAAAATGTTTCAAAACAATTTTTTTTTCACAAAATAGTAATATAAATATGATAATTTTTTTTTTACCAATTATTATTATTATTAATTATGAAATTCATATTAATAATATCTGAATAGACATGTGGACAAATGCGAATGACAACCGTTTCAGCTATGTTTGTTACTCAGATGCACAAAATTTCAGTTTATTTCTTCCAGCATGTTTTAATATATAGAGGAATGTTCAAAACTCCATTATTTTAAAACTTATTGGAAGCCCGTTCTTTTATATAAATTTCATGCACATTTAATTATGGTAGACATTATTATGAGTCTAATGATGATTTTGATATAACTATACGACTCAATGGTCAAGAGTAACGAGCAGTGTTAAGATACTTTAGAGGTGAATAATGTTTGTAGTCGGAGTATGTCTGAAAAAAATGTAAACACTTTGAACTCTTATATAGAAAAAATATGTAAGCAATTTAAACGTATTTTATCGAAATGTTATACATGACTTATGAATATACTAAACTAATTTAGAGTTTTTTCATGTTTTAGAATTATTATTTATTTATTTACTTATTTATTTTATATATTTATTTATTTATTTATTTTATTTTATTTTTATTTTTTTTCTTTTCCGAGCAAGTTTTTCCATCCCTTTGCTTACCGAATATTTTAAAACTAAATACTCGAAATATTTTTAAACTATTAAAGACAGATATAAATAGTAGGCAACAAGAATATTCATTAGGAAATACAATTTCTAGATCAATAACTCGTTCTTATATATTTCTTATTGTTTTTGAGCATTAGTCTGGTAAAGTTGAGGAAGAATGTGCTATAGTAAAGTGCTATAGTATATAACACTTTGTGCTATAAACAAGAAACAAGCAATTTGTGGCCCTTTGCTTTACAAGAATATATATTTGAACTTTATATCGGATTCGTAATTTTTAAAATACAGTGGTTATAATTTTTATATTTTTATATTTTGAAAAGTTGTTTCTAATTTCGATATTTTCTAGCTGCGAACAAACGGCCAGTGAGTTATTTGTAACATATGTACTCTGCATAATCTAATATCAGTTGACCAAGATGATCGCACGAGACAAATAGTAGTAAGACATCACTGTGGAAATAATTGTTCTGCTGTGAAGCTGAAATAGGAGAAATGCAGGCGTAGTTAGTTACTGTCCACATTACTACAAACTTAACTACAGATCGATTTGAATTCTTCTTCGATTGTAATAAATATGTCTATGTTGTATTCTCCAAGCTTAACAGAGATGTTTTGGATACCCAAGAAATTAGGTGATTCGAATAGGCTAATTAGACATGTGAGCTTGAAAGCTAAAATTTTGCACGCTTATACTGTCGGCCGAGGAACAGAATTTCAGAGCCAATTTTTAATTGAGACGACAATTTTCGTCGCTAAGTGCCACATATTGTTAAACAAAATTAAATGTATCAGGAAAGTTGCGACTTAAATTTATAAAAGTGTGACAGGCTTAAATGCTAGTAAGCTAAAAGTTCGGGGGCACAATACGATCTGCAAATGAATGATATGGCATTAAAAACTTACCAATTATTAAAGTTATGTAACGTATCGGTATTAAGGTTACTTAACTCATCGGTTATTAAAGTTATGTAGCATGCGGTTGTAAAATATTTGACAATTCACCACAGGCTTTATAGGGAGGTAGTCAACCCCCCCCCCCCCCGACACACACATCTCTACATCTCTGATTTCAACTGGCGTATTTCAATTTACAAATTTCTGTTTTCAACATATCAGATTGATAACTGTATCTTGTAGTTGCTTTGATAAAAAGCTCAAATCTGATTAAACCAGCATATCAATAGGTATAAAGTACATGATGGTAACTACACAATGTAGTCAGATAAAAGCTATCTTGTAATTTTCTGCTTCCTTGTTCTACAAATGCTCAGCCCATGGAGGAAAAACATCCTCTGCTCGTATTTCAAACTTTCACATGCATGAAGCGTGAAGCACAGTTTATAAAATCCACTGATGCAACAACATTTAAGATATCCTGTATTTGAGGCAGAACTATCTGGATAGTAGAAAGACATAGGAAATATTGCAAACTACCGCTAAGTATTTAAATAGTATATCTACTATTAAAATGTATTAGTTATTACTAAACTTTTGCCGATTTACTGAGTTTAATCAAACAATCAATTCTTGTATTTCTCGACTTTATTAAAACACATTTTTAAGCGGCTTGTAATTTATTTTTCTTTTGCAAACTTTACAAGAAAAAAAAATTGAAAAATCTTTATTGCTAGTTCAAATGATCACAATTATATCATATTACCCTTTATTTTAAGGGAATTGAAAAAATATCGCGATTGATACCGAGGTTGACAATGTTCTCCCCCCTCCCCCCATCTAATAACGTCACGAACAAAAAAAAAATGTATCACGGCTATTTTTTAATACAGTAATAGTAATTGGAATTATTAAGTTTCATGATAATTAAGGCATAAGTAACCCCTTCTATGCATGATTATGCAAAAATTTTGCCCTATGCTACCATGTTAAGATAATATAAAATGTCGAATAAATTTCAAAGTTTTCACACGAATTTCAAAAAATTCTATCTAATTTTAGATTTTCAGGCAACAAAGCCGAATATGAAGTTTCGTGAAAATCCATTAACGTTTGTGGCAGATATCTTGTGCACAAGAATTTGACCACAGATACAGTCAGACAGACGGATATCACTCTACAAATATTCAAAACGCGTTCAAAAGGTACTAAAACATACATTGGCATCAAAATCTCGAAATTATAAACTTTTTGGAAAACAATACTTTCTCTATACTTCGTATGGTAAAGTAAAAATTCAAAATCATATTAATATCCCTTCATATTACAATGCAAATTATTACTAATTGATAATCAAAAACAAATCCGTTATTTTGTAAACCATATACTTCGGGCAAGGTAAACATAAATATTCTGTGAAAACTATATATTACTATAACCCACTATAACGCAGTTATACCGGCTATTTACTGAGTTTTGTATTCATACGCCCATTATGCGTAATGATTTAAGTAACAGAACTCATAGTAACAGGACTCAATTTGAATATCAATTAAGAATACTTTTTTCTATGGAAATATAAAAATCCATGAATAGAATTTTGAATTTAAATCATAGACATATGTTGATTTGAACTATAACTATTGGTTTTATACAGCGCAATTTTTGTTTTAGATTATTATGGCGTTTATTATGTGGGCTATTTAACTGAGCGGAGGTTTACACTTTTACCTAAATCTCTTTATAGTCAAGTTAACTGTGCATCACATATTGTAAATGCACGTATAATAGGAGAATGAAGTCAAAACTGTGCAAATGAGCAGTCACAGCTTTTACAATGCATTTAAGCCAGATTTGACCCAAGTATAATACATCAGACTAGCTGGGGCGTAACTAAAAGTTTTGGGCTTACAAATTTATTTTAGCCCCCCCTCCTCCTTTCAAGCTGAAATCTTTCGTATGTCTTCTAAAATAATTTACAACTGATGTATTTATGTAGTATATGGAAATTTGTGTATTATGTACAATTATACGAAAATATCTATTTACAACAACAACAACAACAAAAAAAATTAAATGAAAATTTTCCTCGAGTTTTTCCGCAGCAAACTTAGCAATAAGCTCAATTATATTTATTCTTCCGGCCTCACTGTTTTCAGTTGCAAGAATAGCTAAATCATTTAATCCTGAGTATTCGATAAAAAAATTTTGTAATTTTTTATACGTTTTGATTTATTGAATAACTTTTCAACAGAAGTTAGTGAAAAATAGCAATAATACAAAATATACATAGTATGAAAAATCGCTTTCAATAGATTTATATTTATCAATTAACGTTTCTGCGAAATTTTAATAGTCATCTGTGGTTCATTAATTTTTAATCGCCGCAGGCGAGCAGCCGACGCATTGGGTTTACAGCTTTATAAAACCCTCCATTTTTCATTTGCGCTTTAACGTGTGTAAATTAAATGACCATCAGGAAGATGAGAAGATGCAGTGCAAAGCTTATTATTTCATGATGGCGATTGACGGATATCTAGTTCAGCCGTTCTACCTGAGGCCCCTTAAAGTCCTAAGACACACAATCACAACAACAACAATCACAAAACTGCCTGCTTTTACTCCCCTGTACAGACATTTTCATTTTTTAAAGATATGGTATGAAGCATGAGGATTTATCACATGCGCTATTAGAGTCCAGCTTGCTTATATCGAATCTAAGCTGAACTGACCGAAAGATATTGGTTATGAAGAGCACGAAAGTAGTCCATGGATGATGATATCTGCAATAAGTAGTTCGATTGTAATCGATACTTTGTTATAATAAGTCAACTTGTTATAGTAAACGGACTCGACTGAACAAGCTCTATAAATTTTATTTGAATATAAATAATCTAGGCAATGTACCATATCTTCATAGCCAAACCATTAAAAACGGAAAATATTCAAATACTGAAGAAATAGCAGTCAGCAAAACAAGAATAGTTTCAGGAACATCTTCTTGATTCTAGCGTTATATTTGAAAATTATTTGAGATTGAAAATATCTACACACGAAAAACAGCAGTCAGTAAAAATAATTTTGAGGAGCATTTTATTCTAGTATTACATGGTAAAATGATTAAAGATTGAAAATATTCACGTATGCTAAAAACAAAAAAAATTGCAGTCAGCAAAAGCACAAGAACATTTTTGGAACATCTTATACAAAACAGCAGTCTGTAGAAAGAAGAAGATTTTTGGAGTATCTTGGTATTGCATGGGGAAACCATTAAAAATTGAAATTATTCACAAATATATATTTTTGTGTGATACACCCAAAAATATAGCAGTTAGCAAAAACGAAAATATTCCTTGGAACAATTGTTTGATTCCAGTGCTCTATTTTTGCATGGGAAAATTAATAAAAATTGAATATATTCACACACACACACACGGGGTTCGATTCGATATATTATATATATTCACTATATAATATATATTCACACACACACACACGGGGTTCGGCCCGGGTTCGATTCCAGGCACTGCCAAAACTGCCGCCGTGTTCATGCGGAGTACGATCACGTTAAACATGTGGGTCCGAAAGTCCTTCCGAGAGGTTGGTGGTAGGGGAAGGAGGGTACGGTCCCTGTGGATGCCTCCCCCACTGGGTTCCGGTCTAAATTGGGTGGCACTTCCCGACCGTCCAAACAGTTACCTTACACCTTTCTGGTAGGTCGGACGGTCTGGGTCTCAACAACAACAACAACACACACACACACACACACACACACACATGAAGAAAAGGACTATTTTGGAACATCTCCTTGATTCCAGTGTTGCATAGAAAACTGTGAAAGATTGAAAATATTCGTGCGCACACATACACACAAAAAATAACAATCTGTAAAGACAAGAAGATTGTTTGGAATATTTTGATTCTAGTTCTGTATGGAAAAACTATTAAAGATTGAAAATAGTCACAAACACAAAACATTGTGATCAACAAAAACAAGAACATTTTTCGAAACATTTTCTTGATTCCAGCGTTATATGAGAAAACTCTTATAGATTGAAAGTATTCACAGACACAAAAGCGGAAATAACAGCCTGTTTAAACAAGACCATTTTCAGAACATCTAGATTTTAGTGTCGAATGGGAACATTAAGGATTGGAAGGTTTTCACACACACACACACACACACAGTCAGAAAAAGGCTTGAACATTTTTGCAACATTCTTTAAAAGATTAAAAATATTTACAAACACATAAAAGTTGGAATCAGCAAAAATAGGAACATTTTGGAATATGTTAATTCTAGTATTGCAGGGGCAAACTATTAAAGATTGAAAGTATACACACACAGACACATACATGAAAAATATCACAACCTGTAAAAACAAAGAAAATTTTTGGAATATCTTGATTTTAGTGTTGTGTGGGAAAACTGTTATAGACTGCAATTATTCACACACACAAATAGCAGTAATAATTTTGCTACTTTGTCATAACACAGATAATGCGTTGTTTTTTTCAAAAATTTTCAAATTTTTAGGATTGAAGAAATTTTGAATAGCGAAGCCGGTTTGTGTATTACATTAGATGGACTTATTTATTTGAATAATTAGAACACACGTTATATTGAAAAACAAAAATAAAGATTTTCACAAATAATGAAGATTTTAATAAGATTATTCTCGAAGGAATATAAATAATAATTCTAGAAATAACGATTGTAGTATAATCTTTACGAAAAAATGAATATCTGGATTGTGCTATGCATATGCAAAATTCTTTTAAATTATCTTAGATCGCAGAATGATTCTCTACATTTTAGATTAAAATACTTCTTTTAATTTATTAACATAAATCTGTTCAATGCATCAAAGTTGTCGATTTTTTAAATTTTTCCTTAAAATAATAAATGTTACTGAATTTCCAAGAAACATTTTAATACGGAATAACTTGCAAACGAAGGCTCATTAAAAAATATAATTTTCGCTGTTTTGATGTTAAGATGTAATGCATATTCTCATTACTCATGATTTGAATAATTTCAACCGAAGATGCTTAAGTATAGAGACGAGGAGAGAATTTGATACAAGAGAAGTAGCTTAATTTAAACATTATTCCAAGAAGGCTAATTCCAAGATTTGGGAACACTCCCTATTGGCGGCTTCTGTAACTACTTTTTACTATTCATAGCACTGGAGGACCACCAAGAAGACATGCCTCTTTACGGCACCAAAAACACCATTTTTATTTCCTCTTCGTTTCATTCCACTTTTTGTCTGTGCTCTCGCTTGTAAGAATGCAGATTGAGAACACTCATCTTCCTGCAAATGGCATCAGTTGGGGTAGAGTTAAGATAAGATTCCGGCGCCATTTAAAAATAATGTAAGAGCCCAGTGCCTAATTTATGGCCGCTAGAAATCCTTTTAACACAAATGCTGCCGCCGATAAGACAAAAGGCATGGGGGGGGGGGGACTCATTGTTTCTCCGAGGGGGGCTCAATGGTGAACCGAGCTGTACGTAGTTGAGATATATAAAGGGGAAGGGACGCAGGCTTAAATCGATTTTTGCAGCGTTATATTGTTTACTTTTTTTTTTAATTTGTGGCCCATACGTATAGTGCGTCACGGTGACGTAGCGAATGGAGGAAATGAGGTCAGATCCCGTCCCATACAGTGTTTCTTTCAGGCATACATCGATTACATACATACATACGGGACGGTTATTCGCCTCCCCCCACCCCAGAGACATTTTATATTAACTTGGTTTCTACTTATGTGACAGCATTTAGCTATATTTATATAGGGCAAATAGAAAACTTGCCCCCCTCTAAAATTTCATTGCCCCCCCCCCCGGAGGCATTTTATATTAATTTTATTTCTATTTATGTGACAGCATTTAGATATATTTATATAGGGCAAATAAGAAACTTGCCCCCCCCCCCCTGAGACATTTTATATTAACTTAGTTTCTATTTATGTGACATCATCTATATATATTAATATAGGGTAAATAGAAAACTACCCCCCCTAAAGTTTCATTCCCCCCTCCGGCCAAAAAAGTCCTGAAAGACTGCCTGGCCTCCCATTTTCTGAATCATGGAGCTAAAAAAGTTAAAACTTCATATTGAGAAAATGGCAATATTTTCTGAGACAATAATTCAGGTGACACTGGGGTAATAAAAGTGTCCCTGGATTGAATGTATTTCTAGGGCGAAAAGCCTAAAATGTTTATTTTAACTAACTGTCAATTTTTTTTAAAATAATTATTAGCGCAATGTAAATTAGAACTGAAACAATAAAGAATATTCATAGGCATTTAAAAATTATTTTACATTTCAATTTATATTTATATCTCCATATGTTCTGTACCCTGTCTTACAACTATGAAAAAATGCTGATTAATTATGCTTATAATTAGGGAACATTAATTTAAAAATAATCAAACGCAATCGAATGTTCAGAACCCTCCTAAATTTTCAAGTGAAATTTTGAAAAAAATCATCAAAAAATTAAAACCTTTAATAAAGTTACGCAAATGGACATTTCTTATGTAATTTTTCCTTAGAAAGCGATTAACATATATTTAGAACGCTAGCACGAACCGTTCTCGAGATATTGCACATTTTTCAAATAAATTTCTAAAAATATCCCATAAATTAAAAAACAATATTAACATGTTCACTTTTCATATGTAATATCATGCGATAAATTTGGTGACATCATTCTCGTGGATCTAGCTCGTTCCATTCATGAGAAAAGATACTTTTTGAGTAATACTTTTGTATTTGAACGCCAATAATCATTTATCTACTATAAGAATAACTTATATCTCCGTCCATAACGCTTAGTGATTTTAGCGACGAATTTGGCAGAATGTCGCCAACTTGACGACTTTTCTGTTGCCAAATTAATGAAAATCTCGCCGAATGGATAAAAATGACTCTAAATCAATGAAAATGACGGCTCATTGACGAAAATTCAATATCTTGGAAGGAATATAAGTATCTACTGTAAGAATAACCTATTTTTTTTACTCTAAATGTAGTAAATTCATTGCATTATATAAGAAAGTCATATGCTGCCCATATCAGATTTTTCTCCATTGGATCCATAATATATTTATAACTTGCACTGCCGCCTCCGTTCAAGCCATAGACCTTCTAATATCCAAATAAACGGCTCGGGAAGGAATTTATTTCGTTACATTGTTGTCACGTGTTTTGATGTGAATAACATTCATGCTTGGAGCATTTGTGGTGGAAATCGGAGGTTTACGAAAAATGTAAACACTTTAGACGCTTATATTTTCCCGTACAATAGATAAAAATGTAAATAATTTTCTTATTTTCTCGGAAATATGTATAGATTTACGAATATATAAAACTGATTTCAATATTTTAAACTTTTTTCCAAAAAATTTAAAAAAAATGTCTGTCCAAGTAAGTTTTCATCTTTCAAAGTTTCACTTGAAACATATAGTAAACTATAAAAGATATAAATTGTAAACTACAAAAATGTGTAGTTGAAAATTTAATATTAAAAGAAGCTCTTATAGTTTTCGAATAATCATCTTGTCCAGTTAAAGAAGATTCTTCTTCTTCGACCCAGACCGTCCGACCCACCAGAAAGGTATAAGGTATCTGTTTGTGCTACCCAATTTAGACCAAAACCCAGTCGGGGAGGCCACTTTCCTTCCCCTGCCACCAACCTCTCGGAAAGACTTACGAATCCACATGTTTAATGTGATCGTACTCCGCGTGAACACAGCGGCAGTTAAAGAAGATTGAACATTTTCGGTTTTGCAAGTTTGTAATGCTTATATCTCAAAAACTAAAAGGGTTAGTTTTGAACAATAAATAATTATTCACAGCTCTGCGACAGTCTTACAAATGTGTATCATTGGAATTTGGATCAACCTTTATTTTTTTGGGGGAAAAAAAAAAAAAAACCAAGAAAAATGAAAAATATCTGTCCGAACGAGTGTTTTTCTCCCCCCCCCCCCCACTTTCATAATTTCACTTAAAACATCTTCGAAACTATAATATATTATAAATAGTAAAAAACAAAAATATGCATGAAGAAATTTAGTTCCTAAACCTATATTTATTTTAAAAGGAAGCTCTTACAGTTTTCTTTACAGTAATCATCTTGTCAAATCGACGAAGTATGGACATTTTACTTTTCTCAAGTTTGTAATGTTTATATCTTAAAAACTGAATTTGAGATCTATGAACCATAAGCAAGAATTTGTAGCTCTTTAAAAGTCCTATAAGTATGAATAATTAGATTTTGGATTGATTTTTTTTTTTTTTTTTTTTACAAAAGTTGAGTTTTATTTTACTAAATGTAATTCGCGCAGGACCATTTACGTTCCATCGGACTGGAGCCATCGCCGATTTTTTTTTATATATTGGGTCGATTTTCATGAATTTATTTTAAATAAAAGAAAATATTCACAAAGTGGGTTTACATTTAATGTAAATCCACTTTGTGAATATCCTATGTTTATCCTATGTCGAAAGCCCAGACCATCCGACTCGTCCAAAGACATAGAGCAATTAAATGGATGGCCGGCTGTTTATCCTATGTGAATAACCTATGTGAATAATCCATGTGAATAACCTATGGGAATAACCTATGTATGACTAACATAACCTATGTTTAGCCATACTATATCACGTGCTACATTCAAGAATGTATGTGATACTTAAGGGGAAAGGAAACACTGAATGATGTACATAAATAGACATTTAATCAATTACTCACTCCCAGTTGCAAAATTTTCGCAACTGGAAGTGATTGAGAAATTCATTAAAATCTCATGGTTCATCTGGGGTTTATCTAATCGCACTCTAAGTTACAAACCACAAAAAAGTTGAAACTCGGTATAGTTTGAATAAAATTAATAATTCCAACAAAGCTGCAGGGATGAAAAAAAGAAATTAAATTTTATATTCAAATATACCAAATTATTGCAAACTTGGTGACATTTCCTAAAAATGCACCTAGTTGGCGATATTACTCCAAATTTGATTTTGCTAAAGTCGCTGAATTGTCGTTAAACTGTTCGCCAAGCGTGACAGACAGAGATTTTAGACTTTTTATGTATACTGTTTTTGGACCGGGAAATCCGTGAGCTCTATACTCTAAGGTGAGCTCCTTGGTCTGGAGTTACATGTATACTGTTCAATGTATGGAAATAAAACGTCCCATAACGTCACAGTTTTGGCTATTTAATACTGTAAGCAAGAATTTTAGCTTGATCGAATTAAAGTAGCTCAGCCCATACAGAAAAGATCTCGAGATAGATGTCGGGGATTCAAGTCCTTCCTAGGAACAACTTCTGGTTTTAAAGACTTTAAACCTTCTCTACCAAATTCGTAGTGCAAGTAATAAACAAAATATCCGAGCCAAGAAAGCTCTTCACAAAGCACTAAAAGTAACTCGGAAAGCGTTTGCAAGGGCTGCCAAAACAAAGCGCCATTTTTCATGAACCTAGCAGATTTATGGTGGCTTTCAGAATTCTCTTTATCTTTATCCTGGCTCTGCTCAATGGATTGTAGACGATTTAATAGGCGATTCGCTAGTTATGAAAGTAGACGGCTGTTTCACAGGTTATGTCACTGTGATGCTGGTAATAGTTCTTGATCACAAGAGTCAGTTAAATATTATTGCGATAACGATAAGCGATGCTTATTTAAATTAAAGACAATTAACGTTGGAGATGGCAATAGTTTAGAATTATTATGATGATACTAAACACTATTTCACGAGTTCGTCATACGTTCTCTTTTAAATTGAATAAAAAAAGAAATTTGATCGGGTTATTAGAATAAAGATTTACTTTTGTGTGCATTATAGAAATATGATCAAGTTTTGCATTATTATTTATAAAAATGAACGAAATGAATATTCATATATAATAAAGAATCTATGTATAAAGAATAGAGTATTCACAGTAAAATCTGCAGCTTAAATTCGAGCACATCTCCGTAAATAGAATCAAAATCTGTACGGACGAATGACATTCGATTAAAAAAAAATTTGAGGGCATATTGAAATTTTTCATCCCATTGACACTAATTAAAATATTTTTTGGCGTCTTATAACTCGCATAAAAATCCAGCTCTGTTGTTAAAAAACTTTTATAAATTTTGAACTCCTCTTTCCATAAGTATGTGGTGACTATATTCGCTCCTTCCACACATCAATTAACGTTTCAATCAAAAATTTTTCTTCAACTTTTAGCTTCAAAACCAAGGGAAAATCTTATACAATCAGTTCTAAAACATCAAACAGTGTAGTCTCTGCTTTTTGTATTTTCGAAAATAACAAATTACAATTCTCATGGTCAAGAAAACTAATGAAAAACCTTAACATAATTATATGCAATCTATAAAGCTTTATTATATATTAAAAACAATAATTTCAAGACTATTATTCAGACAGCCAATATAGTATTTTAAAATTCATTAATAAACAAACATTTCAAACTAAACGCATTTACTGTATTAAAAATAAGAAAAACTCTTTATTAATAAATAATGAAAATATAAGAATCAATTGGATCAAAATCAATTGGATCATGAAAATATATGAATCAATTGGAAAACCCTATGCAGGCAACATAGGTAACATATTAGCAGATACTCTGGCTTTCTCTGTGACAAACAATATTAATATGCAAGGGAATAAAATTATTCATTATCCTAGATACCACTTAATAATCTCAAATAAGTTAAACACTTAAAATAATCCCAAACCACTTAAAAATAATCTCAAATAAATAGACAACATTAAAAAATCGAAGATTTAATTACCCCTTATTACATTTACTTAATATTTACTTTTGTACTCCATCTAAATAACTTTCCTAATTCCTAACTAATCATGGTCCTTTTCCCCATTTGTACTCCATCTAAATATTTTAGCTAGTTCCAAACTAATCATTTGTACTCCATCTATATTTTTACCTGATTCCTAACCAATCATGGTCCTGTTTCCTCATTTGTCCACTTACTAAACAAGATTAGCTCTCCACGAATTTGGTAAAATGTCGCCAACTTGGCGACTTTTTTAAATGCTGCTAAATTAACGATAAACTCGTCAAATGGATAAAAATGACGCTAAATCAATGAAAATGACGACTCATTGACGAAAATTCAATATCTTGGAAAGAATATAAATATCTACTATAAAAATAATCTATTTTTTTTTACTGTAAAAGTAGTAAATTCATTGCATTATGTAAGGAATGTCATGTGCTGCTGTAGCGTTTCTTGAGTGATTTGAAGAGCCATCTTCGATAACATAAATATTTATTAACAAACTATAATGCTTACCTTAGGTTACATAATAAAATCAGAATTCACGTCGTGCGACAATACATAGCACATATCCACTATCATAATGCTTTCCTCCTTTTCCCGTCTCAGTCTGTGTCTCTCTCTCTCAGTCGTCTGTAGCCATCTATTTCACCCTCTTTTATATTCACACCTTTACCTGTTACGGTCCACACAGTTACAGCTTCACCTTAAGGTTAAGTTACAGTTAGTTGAAGGAAAATTATTTCCCAACAAGGCCCTCCCGTAATTTTACTTCAGTTAACAACTTTACAAATATAAATATACAAGTAGAACCATTATAGTTTATCTTTACTTACAGCTTTAGTTAATATATCTTCTCTAGATTGTCATTACTCAATACATAAATAAGGTCACAATTTTGAGATTTTAAGTTCTCATTTACAAAACCTACTTTACGAATAATGTGGTCTGATCAGCTTGAAATTACTCCGCTTTCACAAATGAAAATCGACGATTTGTTATTACAATAAAGTTTTACATTCACTAGAGTCTTAAGTAAAAGTTCGTCAAAAAATAATTGTAAAGAAAGCTTTTTTTCATACAGCTTATCAATGCAGATACTTCTGCATTACAAGTAGATAGAGATACAGTGTACTTCGATTTAGAAGTCCAACTAATTAGATTTGGGCCAATTTTATAAAGAAAAATTTGTTGACTTCTGATTTGGTTTCTTACATCTCCAATTAGCGTCTGCATATTCTGAAATATTAAAATCCCCTTTAACGTATACCAACCCCTGGTTTTCAGTTCCTTTTATATATCTAAGTATTCTTTTAACAGCAGTCATATGTATTACTCTTGGATCCTTATTGTACTTTGACAAGGTTGCTAAAGCATACGCGATGTCAGGTCTCGATTTCATTCCGAGGTACAATAATGAACCAATAATTTCCTGATATTTGTGTGGGTCACATTTTTCTGAAGTTTCATAATTGTCAAAGTCCACATTTATGTCCATTGGTGTTGCAATACCGTTACAATCTTGCATTTTAAATCTCTTTAATATTTCGTCTACATAAGCTTCTTGTTTGATGATCAACTGATTTTCTTCTACTGAAATTTCTAATCCTAGGTAATTTTTCATATTAATGTTTTTCTTTAGTTCAAAATTTTCTTTCAATTTTCTAATTACATAATCTAAAATTTCACCATCAGAATTTATAATTATCAGATCATCTACATAAATTCCAATGATTAATCGAGAATTTCCCTTCTCGTAGTTAAAAACACACTTATCAGATTTAAATACTTTGAATCCACACTTTAGTAAGTAATTATATAAAGTTTCATACCACACTTTACCAGACTGTTTTAACCCGTAAATAGCTTGGTTTAATTTACACGCCATATTTTTATTCTTTCTACGTTCATATTCTTTGGGTACTTTCATGCAAATAGCCTCAGTTAACTTTCCATACAAATAAGCAATTTCAACATCATAAAAATTAATTTTCCAGTTCTTCATAAATGCAAATGCTAAAAGTGTTCTTAAGCGTTCAGTTTTAATAACTGGTGAGAAAGTTTCAGTATAATCTACTCCAAACCTCTGAGAACAACTGATTGCTATTGATCACGCTTTGTATATCATGTTAGATGCTTCTGGGGTGTTTTTAATGCTGTATACCCATTTACAGTTTATTGGTTTGATTCCTTCTGGAACCTTTTCATAAGTCCAAACATTATGAAATTTTAGCGATTCCATTTCTTTATCCATTGCTTCTATCCAATTTTCTCTTTGATCAGAACATACAGCTTCCTCATAACTTGACGGTATATTTCGTTGATCTCTCGTCTTTATGGTTTGATCTGAATAATAATCTGGATCTACAGCTTCATCATCCCTTTCAAATGATTCATTGTAATTTATAATTTTAGTATGAGGTCTTAAACTGCAAGTTGTACAACCATCACCGGGAACTTGATCATTTCCCGGTTGATCGGTTTCAACACTAGTCGATTCTTCTTCATCAAAATTGTCGTTTTCAAGCAGATTTTTACCAAAATCTAATATTTTTGTCGGGGAATCTAAATATGCTCGATTTTGTTCCAAAAGTTCATTTCTCTTAGTTTCTTCAAGGAATCTAGCATCTCGAGATTCCACTATGTCTTGAATTTTAGGATTCCAGATTCCATATGCTTCTTGATTCAGAATATCCCACGAATATTCCAACATCTGCAATTTAATATGCTTTTTTTGTGCTTTGGTTTCCAATAATGAGCCTGACATCCAAATACTCGAAAGTATGAAACACTTTGTTTCCTTCCAGTAAAAAGTTCCTCTGGTGTGTTCTTATTTCGTGATTTTGAAGGAGTTCTGTTTTTCATATAAGTAAATGTATTCCTGACCTTTGCCCAAAATTGATAGGTAAATTCGCTTCTATTAATAAAGCTCGAGTTCCTTCAATTAAAGTTCTATTTGCTCTTTCACTTCGACTATTTTGGCTTGGTGAGAAGTATGTTGGTTTCTGATGATCAATACCTTTACTTTTGCAAAGATGGTCCATTTCTGTATTTAAAAATTCCGTTAAAAATTCCGTTGGTTAAATTACAGTTAGTTTAAGGAAAATTATTTCCCAACAGCTGCCCACATCAGATTTTTTTTACGTATTATCTGTTTATCTAAATTCTAAGCCAACGCAATTACAATATTTTTTATTTTAAATGATGAAATATTCATTGATTTTACATATAGAATCAGACGATTTATATTACAATGCGGTTGTTTGAATAAAGTTCATTTAGTGTAACTAGCATGGAGTTAGAAAGAAGAAGATAGAACTCCTATCGAGGAAATGCTTAAAAATGCCATAATGTTTTGAGAATTATATGTAGGTTTCGCTAGTGCTAGTAAAGTGGCTGCTATTGCTAATTGACCCAACAGAAAGGCGTAGTATTTAGTATATGCATTTTTGATTAGTTTTAAATTAAAAGTTAACTAATTATGAGTATAATTAAGCAGTACTTTTTCATAGTAGTAGGATAGAGTACAGAATCTATAGAGGTGAAAATAAATTGAAAGGCAAAATAATTTTGAATGAGTAGGAATATTCGTTATGGTTTCATTTCTAACTTGCATTGCGTTAATTATTTATTTTTACAAAACTGACAGTTTAAAATATATTTTGGGTCTTTCGCCATAGAAATTCATGCAATGCACTTATCCCAGCGCCACCTAAATTATTGTCTTACACGATATTGGCGTTTTCTTAATGTGAAGTTTTAACTCCTTACTTTTACCTCCATGGTTACTGGCATTGTATTTTTTGATTGTCTTTTCCGAAGTTTTAAGTTTTCAAATATAATAAATTACTGTGATATTTTAAAAAAATCTGATGTGGGCAGCACATGATTTTCCTTATATAATGCAATGAATTTACTACTTTTACACTTTAAAAAATGTTATTCTTATAGTAGATACTTATATTCTTTCCAAGATATTGAATTTTCTTCAATTAGTCGTCATTTTCATTGATTTATCGTCATTTTTATCCATTTGGCGAGATTTTCGTTAATTTGGCAGCATTTAAAATGTTGCCAAGTTGGCGACATTCCACTAAATTTGTCGCCAAAATCTTGCCAAGCGTTATGGACGGAGAAATACGTTATTCTTACAGCGGATAAATGACTATTGGCGTTCAAATACAAAAGTATTACTCAAAGTATCTTTTCTCGTGAATGGAACGAGTTAGATCCACAAAAATGATGTCACCAAATTTATCGCATGATATTGCATATGAAAAGTAAACATGTTTCTCAACAGTTAATATTTTTTTTTAATTTATGGGATATTTTGATAAATTTATTTGAAAAATGTGCAATATCTCGAGAACGGTTCATGCTAGCGTTCTAAAGCTTATGTCAATCGTTTTCTAATGAAAAATTACATAAGAAATGTCTACTTGCGTAACTTTATTAAAGGTTTTGATTTTTTGGTGATTTTTTCAAAATTTCACTTGCAAATTTAGTAGGGTTCTAAACATTTGATTGTGTTTTAAAACAATAGGCTTCAAGTATTTATGGACTGTGATTTTTGTACCAAATTTCATTTGAATCGGTCCAATCGTTCGTCAGTTATCGTCTCCACAGACTCACAGACACACACACACATATTTTTACACACACACACACAGATCCGGCCGTCCGAATAGTTGCTCAAGTCCTCAGGATGAGTCGGACGGTCTGGGTCTTCAGCATACGCACACACACACACATACTTACACACACACACACAGACATCACCTCAAAAATGTTCGATTCGTGATCAGGGTTAATTGAAACGTGCTCTCCCGTCGGAAAATCAAATTCGAATGATCGACCCCGCCACAATACTTTCCTTATACATTATGTATATAAGGAAAGTAACAATATCAGCGGTAAATGGATCACAATTTAGAGACGCTTAAGGGTGAACGTCAGTAAATTTTCTGCCCTATCCGCGCTTTGTTAACTTTCGCGGCACACATATTTTGCCGAAATTCTGCTCAAACAGTTGCGAAATATTTTCTGAAAGATAAAATGCAATGCTTAGATTATATTAAAACTAAATTTAATGCCCCGAAAAACATAGAATATATTTTTTATTTTAATCCAAAATATTTTTGGTGCTGCCATCTGTTGTCGTAATTTAATTCATACCGATTATTTTTATTTTTTGATGAACATTTTAAAATATCTATTCCTTCTAATACAGTGTTAAATACAACAACAGATCATATATAATAATGCCACAATTAGGGAAAGTTAATTTATCATTCTATAAATTTGATAAGGGATCTGAATGTACATCACTGAGGACAGCAGTTTTGTCTTCAAGTCCAAGTTCAATTACGTTTCCGTGATTATGGCATTATATACGATCTGTTGTTGTATTTAATAGCGTATTAGAAGGAATAGACATTTAAAAACGTTCATTAAAAAATAAAAATAGTCGGTATGAATAAAATTACGACAACAGATGGCAGCACCAAAAATATTTTAAATTAAAATAAAACATATATTCCATGTTTTATTGGGTATTAAATTTAGTTTTAATATAATCTAAGCATAGAATTTTTTCTATAAGAAAATATTTCGCAACTGTTCGAGCAGAATTTCGGCGAAATATGTATGCCGCGAAAGTTAACAAAGCGCGGATAGGGCAGAAAATTTACTGACGCTCACCCTTGTTTTATAATCAATGCTTTATGCATGATTGAACTTTCTTGTTGTAATATTTGCACATTTTTACTTTCCCTGCAATACATGGTAATGTATAGGGAAAGTATTGGAATCATGCCGAAAATCGCAACTCGAGTTTTCGACGGATCTACACGCTTCGAGACCTCTAGAACACGAAAAAACCATTTTTAGCGTGACGTCTGTGTGTGTGTCTGTGTGTCTGTCTGTCTGTCTGTATGTGTGTCTGTCTGTGTGTCTGTCTGGCTGTCTGTCTGTGCAGATTTTGTATCCACTCTAACTAAAAAACTAATGGACCGAATTTCACAAAATTTGGTAGGTAAGTCACTTGTGGGCGGGGCTGGTACTGATTAGTTTTGGGTACGATTCGGGATAAAAGAACCCGCCTTTTTTTGCGAAATGGCCCGCAAAAGCTTGTATCCACTCTAACTGAAAAACTAATGGACCGAATTTCACAAAATTCGGTAGATGAGTCACGTATAGGTCACCCTGGTGCTGATTAGATCTTGGTACGATTCGGAAAAAAATAACCTGCCTTTTTTTGCAGAATGGCCAGAAAAATCGTCCAAATCTAAACTAAAGAACTACGTATGCTCAAATATATCCATTAAATGCTTGTTTAATACGTAATTTTTAGCGAAGAAAAGAATAAGACCAATCCCATTACATTAGGACCAGCCGTTCTCGAGATATTTTAATTTTTCGTATTTTTTCTACGCCTCCTTTGAAAATAAGTCCGGTTACCGAATGAGAACGAAAATTGAATTAAAAGTGAAATAAATTTAATTAAAATAAAGAGAACGTGGATATAAGTCTGCAGGGAAAGTCATGTGCTGCCCACATCAGATTTTTACTTTCCCTGCAATACATGGTAATGTATAGGGAAAGTATTGGAATCATGCCGAAAATCGCAACTCGAGTTTTCGACGGATCTACACGTTTCGAGACCTCTAGAATACGAAAAAACCATTTTTAGCGTGACGTCTGTGTGTGTGTCTGTGTGTCTGTCTGTCTTTCTGTGCAGATTTTGTATCCGCTCTAACTAAAAACCTAATCGACCGAATTTTACAAAATTTGGTAGGTAAGTCACTTGTGGGCGAGTCTGGTGCTGATTAGTTTTGGGTACGATTTGGAATAAAATAACCCGCCTTTTTTTTGCGAAACGGCCCGCAAAAGTTTTTATCCACTCTAACTGAAAAAACTACCTGACCGAATTTCACAAAATTCGGTAAATGAGTCACTTGTGCTTTACCCTGGTGCTGATTAGATTTTGGTACGATTCGAAAAAAAAAACACCCTGCCTTTTTTTGCAAAATGTCCCGCAAAAATCGTCCAAATCTAAACTAAAGAACTAGGTATACTCAAATATATCCATTAAATGCTCGTTTAATACGTAATTTTTAACAACGAAAATAATAAGACTAACCCCATTACACTAGGACTAGCCGTTCTGGAGATATTTTAGTTTTTCGTACTTTCTCTACGCCACCTTTGAAAATAAGCCCGGTTACCGAATGAGAACGAAAATTGAATTAAAAGTGAAATAAATTTAATTAAAATAAAGAGAACGTTAATATAAGTCTGCAGGGAAAGTCATGTGCTGCCCACATCAGATTTTTATTTTTGCCCGCCGGGGCGGTGTTTATTTTATGGTGTTTCCACTGCTATTGAGTATCGTACTTATACTGCGATCTACAAATAAGGTGGGGGAAATTGTACATATAGCATAGTCTTTTGAGACTATTAATATGTGATAGTGTACATTTATTACTATCCAGACGTTTGATGTCGATGTCTCTTATCATAAATGGTAGTATTGAATGAGTTACTTTGTATATAAATGGTGATATCAAGATAATTTACAAATTTGGAAGGGTGGGATTCATTAGGTATTAACTCAAGGTTGGATGGATAAATATTATGTGTGGGTAAAGAATCATGTGCAGTATGAAAACAAAGAAAAACATCATCAATGTAGCGAAAAAGAACAAAATGCAATAAATTATTAAAGGTAGACGAGTCATATTTAGTAAGAGTATTTAATTTGAATTGATCGAAGAGTTGTTTAATGACAGAAATTAAATCTTTGATGATGATGTTATTGAAAAGATCTTTAAAATCTAAAGTTTGGATTGAGTCAATGGTAGTAAAAGATTTCGGTTTTTGAATAAGTTCATAGCTGTTTCTGATGATGCAATGTGGTTCTTTGGAAATTTCATGAAATTGTTTAAGACTTTGAGAAGTTTTTTATTAGCTTTTGTTGCGTAAGAGTTGTGTCCACTGGTAACTGTTCTAAATTTTGCTGGGTCCTTGTGAAATTTGGGTATGATTATTAAATATGGAATGTTTAAATTTTGATGAGTATCAAAAAATTGTTTGTACTTGGAAATAAGTTTTCGTTTTAAAGCATGTTTGGTTGTTTTTTGCAATTTGAAGGTATTTATTTGATTTAAATTGGATAATTATGTTTTAATGTAGAAATATTTGCAGAAAATAGTATATATAAATATATATATATATATATACAAACAGACATCCATTAGTAATGACGAATTGAATAAAATATTTCAATTAAAAACACTAGGATCGTACACTTAGACTCATTTCGTTGCCATCACAGTTAAATTAACATGAGCAAATATTTCTCGATACGGTAATTGATCTTTATCTAACAATGAGCTTTTGAAATAATAGGCTTTCTTTTGATATTTAAAGTAGGCCTTTACAGGATATTATATGCAAAATCTTCTTTCTCCTATAAAAAATAAATTTCCCAATAATTCTAAAGCTTTAAAATTTGAATCTTTAAAATTATTTTGCTAATCAAATTGACATATTTTGTAATAATCTTTTAAAAATCATCCAGCCAATGTTTCGTGGCCGCCTTATTTATGTGTCCCAGAGTTAACACAGGAAGATATATATATATATATATATATATATATAATAGAAGTTTGAAAATCCAATGAACGAAAAGTAAGAAGATGTAAGACGATAAACCTAACTTTTTAAAACACCCACAGAATAAAATATAATACAGCAAATCATCAATCAAATGGATAAAAAATACAAAACACAAGCTATCAAGTTACAGAAAATCAACAAAATTAAAAGGTATGGAAACAAAAAAAGAAAAACTTAAACTGA
The DNA here is from genome assembly GCA_951213105.1 of Amaurobius ferox. Taxonomy (NCBI): domain Eukaryota; kingdom Metazoa; phylum Arthropoda; class Arachnida; order Araneae; family Amaurobiidae; genus Amaurobius; species Amaurobius ferox. The sequence continues at coordinate 73,706,509 of OX578136.1, forward strand.
ATTCAACTATCTAACTGGCTTACAAAACAAAAGTAAAAATCAACTAATCCTCAAGCAAATGGAAAAAAATAAATAAAATAAATATCGAATCAAGAAGTCAATGAAAAATATATAATACAAAGGTATGGAATCGAAATAAGTATAACAAACGAAATCAAGCACAAACCCCATACACGTGGACGAGACTCTAAGCCTAAATCATGAATTGTTAACCACTACAAAAATTTAATCACGTCCAAGTTTTTTGTAGAAGCAAACACAAAAGTGTATGTTTCTGAAGAAATAGATAGATTATATCTATAAACTATTTCTACTTGGACGACATACATAAAGAAGGAATAAAAAAGAAAAAATGAATACCTGGAAAAAGCACAGCGTATGCACAATCGAGTCAATACAGGGAACACTGATAGAAGAGACCAGTGTTGCCATTCGTAAAGAAAAAATAAAAACCATTTACTGTTGCCATTCATAAGAATTGAAAAACAGTGAAGCGAAATGTTAAGAAAAGTATTAATATACAAAAAGAGCTACTAAAAGGAGGGGCAAATAATAGTAATGCTGAAGTGGAAGAGAATGCAAAAAAAAAAAAAAAAAAAAAAAAAAAATGGAGATGTCTGGCTAATATAAGATACCATGAATAGAATTATATGATACTATGAAAAGAATTATAAAAATCCAGCTATTTTAAATTTTTTAACAATACTATTTACTAAATAAGAGGGATATTTATATAAATTACTAGTAATTATGAGATTATTGATATGCATAGCATGAAATTTTTTATCAGATAATCTATAAATTCTAAAAAGCTGATTGAGTATAATATTTATAAACAATTGAATCGAGTTACAGGAATTAAATGGTAAGATTTTATTAATATTAAAATTATAAAAGTCTTTTTTATCATATAAATTTGTAACAATTCTATTAGAAGGATCGATAAAAAGATTTAAATCCAAAAAATTAACATTTTTACTAATAGTAGCTTCATTAGGAATTAATTCCAAATTGTCTGGATAGTAATCTATATCTATGAGATAATTTTCTGTATGTACTAAGCAAATCAGATCATCAACATATCTGTAAAAAGTATAATCTATTGAAGTAAATGACTTTTCATAATGATAAAGGTATAAATTAGCTAGCATACTGCTACTGCAGCCACCCTGTGGAACTCCTGAGACTTGTAAGTATAATTTATTTCCTTGAAAAATATAATTATTGAAAATAACAAAGTGAAGAAGTTTAGGAAAATTTATAAATTTAATTTGATTTGAAAGATGTGTAATATAAGCATTATATAGAGCTAAAATTACATCATATAGATCAGATATCTTAATATTATAAAAAAGATCTTTAAAATCAAAAGTTTGAAATCCTATTATTTTTCTAAGAGATGTTAATTTATTCTTTAATTCTTTACTATTATTTAGAATATGGTAATTATATATTGCTAATCTGGCTTAAACTATTATTTATTAGATTTAAAGAATTTAGTAATAATTTACTCGCAGTAGTAGAGTAAGTATTATGGCCACTAGTAACTGTTCTAAATTTAAAGGATTTTTATGAAATTCAGGAATAAGCACTATATAAGGAAATTTAAGATATTTATATTTAATATTTAAATCACTATACATATTGATAATTTTCAATTTAATACTATTGATGGAATGTAAATCAGGTTTAAAAAGACTATTATTTTTTAAATAATCTAACAGAAATTGAATATAAAATTTTTTACAGATAATAGCATAATTATTAGAGGCTTTATCAACATAGGTGATAACAAAGGATCTTTGTAAATCATTAATGGAATGTTTAATATTATCAATATTATATAAAGATCAAGACAATTTAATATCTCTAATAGCATTTTCAATTGATTCTAATACAGTAAATTTCCACATATTAAATGCCTCTAATGGCAGAGCGTATTTACAAGCTAATTTATATATATATTTATCAAGATCTAGATTAATAGATTTTAAAACTTTAAAAGAATTATTACAAGAAGGTATCCTAAATTTAGTGCCAAATGACATATATATAAAAGGAATCTCTTCAGGAAGGAACACAATTTCGACATAAAACATATCCGTTCCATGTCTCTAAAATAACAGAACAAGTCCAAAGAAAAAAAAAATTGTGAAAATAGCCATTACAGTCAGTTTGATATCGACGACAACGTTGACAACTGTCAAACATATTTGATGTACACCTTCCCCGTAACAAGAGTACCGGAAAATTGAGGAAAAGGAAGACAGCCTTCTCCTTCCACTTTCTGGACCACGTGTTCCAAGAAATGAGAATATCCGATTCCGGGTTTATGGCAGGTATATATGCCGATTTTTTTGAAAATGTTGGCTTTCAGTGTAGATGAGCAAGGACTGAAGGCCGTTTAATGTCCGTGCTCATGTTCAATGTTTCTTGTGGGCGCGTTCACTTTAAAAACAGCAGAGGTTGAAGGTAAGCCATCTATTTAGTATTTCAAACATTTGACTAAATATTGGAAGTTTTAGTCGTTGTTCAACTTTATCATTCTTTCGTGTTCCATATTTTCGCACTTGTATCAAATAAGTATAAGAGGGAGGAAAAATCTAATGTGGGTAGAAGTTACCTTTATTTACAGACCTAAATTTTATTCTATCACTTTCTTTACACATAAATTTGTGGTTTATAGCGCGAAATGAGATATAAAATGTATTTCTATTTTAAATGACATTAAATTGAAGTTATTTTTAACATTATTATTAATATTATTATTATTATTATTACTTTTACTATTTTATTTTCGACTTAGCCCATATTAAAACGTTTTCAGATTGCCAAATTTAAAAGAAAAGAGATTGGTTTTAGTGATTGATTTAAAGTAGTACGGTTAATTTTATTCCTCCTATTATCAAAAATTACGTATATAAAAGCATTTAATTAATTCATTTTAGCATCTTTAATCTTTTCTTTTAGATTTCGTCAGTTTTTACCGGCCATTACAAGAAAAAAGATGCTGATTCTATCTTTCTTATCAAATTGTAAGTCATGTAAACAAGCAAACTGTAACACGAGTAACGCTAAAATAGCTTAAATACCAAATTTCATGAAATTTCGTTAGACAATCTCCGAATCTATGTAGATGCATACATTAAACAAACAAACACACACACACACTAACAGACACAATGACAGTGGCTCACACATACATGCGTCATGCTAAATACAGTGGATGCTAGAGTGCCCAAAATGTCGAAAGCCCAGGCCGACCGACTCATCCGAAGACTGAGAGCAGAAATTTGGTCGGCCGGAGTGTGCCCAAAATGTGTAAATTTTCTTAAACCTGTAAAATTTTCTTTATCAAGCAACAAATTCATAGTCGATAATTCGGGTAAACTGATCTGTGTTAGAAACCTCTCCAAAACGACCATCAACTGTACCTACTACAATTATTCAAATAGCTAACATTCATATCCAAAGGAGTTAATTTTAATAAAATCTTAAATTTCGAGAAATTCATATTGTAGTCACTGGAACTACAAAAATAAAAACCATATCTAATTCTGATACTTTATACACAATATATTACAAAGGAACAGAAGCTTGTATTATGCAAAAAACTAGAATCTTCATCCACTACAGTAGATCCCAACCTTTAGGTTTCGAGATCCACGTTTGGCATGCACTTAAGATTGACTTCTATCTGTAGCTGACATCATATATCACTACGGAAGTATTAAGGAAGTGATGGATCCCAAATTCTTCCTCCAAACAGAAAAAAATAAAAAAATCTCAAATTAAAAAAAAATTCTTTGTATTTTTAAAAGTAATATCCACGAAACTCCAACAAAATGTTTATTCAAAATAAAAAAACTAATATCTCATAATTTAGAGAGAGAGAGCACTATTTCATCAACTTGCAAATGTTGCAAAATGTTGTATACATGTTGCATTGATAGATAGTGCGGAATTTTAAAGAAAATTTAAAATTCTGCTTCAATTGTACACTTTCTCAATAATGCTATGTTTCCAAATACCGACACACGCTGGAGGTTCAAGATTTTATAGCTAAGTATTGCTCATAAAGTCAAACTGCCTTGAATTATCTTTTAATTTTTTTCCCTATGAATTACAACGCTCAGTATTAAAAGTTAATCAAATTAAAATATCTTTTAATTTTTTTCCATATGAATTACAACGCTCAGTATTAAAAGTTAATCAAATTAAAATATCTTTCAATTTTTTTCCCTATGAATTACAACGCTCAGTATTAAAACTTAATCAAATTAAAATATCTTTTAATTTTTTTCTCTATGAATTACAACGCTCAGTATTAAAAGTTAATCAAATTAAAATATCTTTCAATTTTTTTCCCTATGAATTACAACGCTCAGTATTAAAACTTAATCAAATTAAAATATCTTTTAATTTTTTTTCTCTATGAATTACAACGCTCAGTATTAAAAGTTAATCAAATTAAAATATATTTAACCTCACTTATTTACTTAATGTACTTAATGACCATGTTAAGGTAAAATTTAATTTCCGTTCCCATAAAATACCGTGCAGTACTCATCATTTCCTCTGATATCAAAGATTAACTAAACAAACCACACCGAGCAATCGGTACATTGCGATCGACTGATTGAGTACCACTTATCTACTGCATCATTGACTGGCCAAACAACACCCAAAATCTCGGATGGGGAGTAGGTAGTTACGATTGAAGGGTGTGTATTGGTGGAGGGGTATTATATTTTATTTTCCAATATAGACCCTATGGGGGAGAAGTTATATACTTTTATCGCTAATGTGGAGGAGGGGGGTAATAAGGAATCAAACTTTTTATTAGAAGTTATGAATGTATTGTTCTGAAGGGTGTATTTACCCCGCCCCACACTTGTCCTGCTTTTTAGCGAAATGGACTTGCGAAATGGACCGCAAAATCTATAATAAAAGACTACGTATACTCAAATGTATCAATTAAATGCTTTTTTTATACATAATTTTTGACAGTGAGAAGAATAAGATCAACTCCATTACTCTAAGGCTAGTCGTTCTCGAGATATTGTAATTTTTTCTTCACTTTTTAAACTACTCCGTCATTGAAAATACGTCCAGTTACCAAATGAAAACAAAAACTGAATTAAAAGTGCAAACTCAGCGTAATTTCAAGTAATTATGCTTGTTGTTTTGTGCCATTAAACTCAAATGAAATGAATTATTAAAGAAATAAAGAGAAAAGGAATAATTTGAGTTTGAAGGGTAAGTCATGTACTGCCAACATCAATGTTTTAAAGTAACAAAAATTGAAAAGTAATCATTACTGGTAAAAAGTAATCAGCGAACATCTTTTGTAAACTTAAATTAAATTAATTCTATTCTCGAAATTCAAATTACTGCACTACAATAAAAAAGTTTTCATATATTGAAAAAACATTTTTTCCAGGAATCGAGCTGCTATTTTACATAGCATTCAGTTGCTTTCACACTTTTTAGCGCTCTTCAGGGTTAGATAGCACGAATATCTAAACTCCCTATGTTTAAAATCACACATACACACACACACAAAATAATAATAATAATTTCCACAAATCGACAGCAACTACCAGAAATTAAATTTACTTTTTAAATATATTAAAATATCGCCAAGCAATAAAAATTTCGCAAGAATCACCAAGTTGGTAATATTTTACCAAATATATCGTCAAACATGATAGGCAAAGAACGAAATTGGCTTTCCTTAAGTATCTTACCCTTTCTGTTTAAAACAACATATTTATTTGCTTCCTCTTGTTTATTCCTCAAATTTTTCTTGCATACATACAGGTTTAGATGAAGTGGAAAGCTCTTCACCTGTCATGTCGCCTTTATCTTATGATCGTTGTAGCAGGTACCTTCGGCAGCCTCCTTGAGATGAAAATGATGAAGGAGATCCTGAAAGCTGAGAAACCCGACAAGACGGTTCATCTGAAGGGCAGTCTATTCCCTCCTCTTTCTATGGGCTTCAACTTCCCGTCGATTCCCATGTCTCCCATCAAGAACCACCATGTGAAGAGCAGTTTTGAAAAGAAGAGTGGATCTAAGATCATCAAAGTGCCCTACCCGTAAGTGCTGATATTCATTATATGGTAATTAGCGTAGTGTGGCAATGGGGCGGACCTCTAGCCTAAATAAGGGTTCTCAGCAGCAAATAGAAAATTCGTTTTTCGAAATTCTGGTCCCTAAACTATAATATCTGGGATCTGAGTTTTTAGTCGACTTTCTTATAAGTGTATATCCCATAGTGTTTAGTTTTGCTTGTATCACAATCGTTATCAGAATGAAAAAATTTGTATCTTTTCAGATTTCAAATCCAGGTAATTTTTTTATATATGGTGAGTAGAATTTCTTTAAAAGTTTCTTTGCATTGAATTGCCATGACCTAAATTGAAATTGAACACTTTTGGCGACGTTAGTGCCAAAATAAGAATACTTATTCTTACTCAAATGCCAAATACACATTAAAATGCAATTGGAATTCAATTAGTATTCGTAAAATTAATGACAATTAGCGAATTGCTAGGTGTCAAAATCCAAAACTATTACGAAATGTCTTAATGGAATGATTTAGATCAACTAGAAAGATGTCGATACATTTATCGCATCAGTCTTCGATAGCTCAAGCTAAAATGCATAGCCTTTAGAATTAAGCTCTTGCCTAATTAGAAGATGAGATATGAAAAAATTATTGACATGGCCTAAAATTTGGAGAGGAAGTGCCAATTCGAAAATCGTTGCTTTAAGAACACTCCACACCAAGAAAACAGAACGACGCTATAATTAATTCAGCATTCAATTTTACAAATAAGCTCACAATATAAACGTAATAAAATTACGGTTATATTATCAAAATTTATTTACCAGGACTTAAACAATCGCATACAAATTACGCTCGAAACGTCTGTTTAGAAAAATGCCTACTATACATCCAGTCCTGGTATAGTACATCCTTTACATCCAGTCGCGACTATACATCCAGTCCTGGTCTCAATAGGACATTAGGGTGATTTGCGAATTACGGTAACAACAATTTTACCTTTAATCAAATCATGTTATGGAATATAACATTTCACTGAACCTTGGTTTCTGCGCAACTCCATGACGAAAATAAGATGAAATATTTCCAAATTTATTTATTATTGACATATATTATTTTTTTAAGACTCACAACTCCACAATAATTTGTTTCGTATGTTCGATTTATTTTTTCTTTGCAATTTATCTATATATAAACTTTTGACAAATATGTATGTTTTAGTATATTTTTTATATGTACAAATACGTATGTATAAAGTTTTGACAAATAGTATGTATATGACATATATGCAGTGGTGTCATCCCAACTTCAGTCAAAACCAGCTTCAGTCAAAATTAAACAACCAGCTTCAGTCAAAATTAATAGCTCATTGATTATATATATATATATATATATATATATATATATATATATATAAATAGTAATTTACGAGATTCTAGTGATAACTACATTATTCTAAATAACAGTAAAGAATTAAAAAATAAATTAAAAACACTTGGTAAAATAATAGGATTTCAAACTTTTGATTTTAAAGATCTATTTAATAATATTAAGATCACTGATCTATGTGATGTCATTTTAGCTTTATATAATGCTTATATTACTTCTCATTCTCATCTTACTAAATTTACCAATTTTCCTAAGCTTCTCCATTTTGTTCTTTTCAATAATTATATCTTTCAAGGTAATAAATTGTACTTACAAGTATCAGGTGTTCCTCAAGGTGGCTGTAGTAGCAGTATGTTAGCTAATTTATACCTATATCATTATGAAAAATTCTTTACTTCAACTGATTATAAAATTTACAGATATGTAGATGATCTGATTTGCCTTGTATTTACTGATAACTATGTCATAGATATAGATTTCAATCCGGATAATTTGGAATTAATACCTAATGAAACTTTTATTAGTAATAATATTTATTATTTGGATTTAAATCTAATTATAGAACCTGCTCATGGGATAGTTACTAATTTATATGATAAAAAAGATTTTTTTTAATTTAATATTAATAAATTATTACCTTTTAATTCCTGAACTCGATTCAATAGTTAATAAATATTATACTTAATCAACTTTTTAGAATTTATAGATTATCAGATGAAAAATTTCATGCTTTGCACATTCATAACCTCAAAATTACCAGTAAATTGTATAAATATCCTGCATATTTAGTAAATGGTATAGTTAATAAGTTTCGATTAGCCTAAAATTCTCTTATTATCTTATTTTAGCCGTACTTATTCATTCTCTTGAAATTATATTTTCATCTTTTTATCTTGAAGCGTTAACTGTTGAATATCTCTTTTTATTGCTTTTACGCAGTACAGTTTTTATTACTCTCTTTGGCAACAGCAAATCACATCTTTTCATTTCTCCATATGGCAACATTGGTCTAGCCATATTTTGCTTGTCATGGTTGCTCTATTGAAATGTATTTCAAGGTATTATGTTTCCTTTATTGTTCCAATCTATATGCTTGTCGTCCATATAACACAAGTTTATAGATAAAATCTATCTTGTGTTTCAGAAACAAGCATTTTTGTGTTCATTTCGAAGGGATATATGGACCCGAAGAGAATTTTTTCAAAATGAACTTATCGTAAGCCTAAATCTCTTCCATGTGCAAGCTTTTTTGCTTGATTTTTTTGTTTTCTTATTTGCATTCCTCATTTTTGAAATTTGTTGATTGTCTTTGTCTTTATGACCTGCAGTACGCTTGATTATTTCCTCTTTATGTCTTAATTTCTTTTATTTCTTTGTATTTTACAGAAAATTTTGGAATAGTGTATTATGAGTTACTACATACATTCTAACTTTGGATTTACTAATTTATATTTATATATATATATATATATATATATGTATATAATAGTTCGAACGTCCAATGATAGAATAGAGAGAAGTTGCAACTCAAAAATCCTAACTTTATATAAAACCTACAAAATAAAAAGAAGTATTAAATAGCAAATCTTCAATCAAATGGGAAAAAATGTAAATTTCGAGTCATCAAGCTAAAGTTAATCAACACATATCAATGGTATGGAGTCGATAATAGAAAAACAAATAAAATACAAGCATTAATGCTATACGCGTGGACAAGGACTGGGCCTAAATAATTGATTTGTTCAATTCGACAAAACTATTCATCGGGTCTAAGTATTTTGTCAAAATGAACACAAAATACATATTTTCTGAAGAAATAGATAGCTTATACCTATAAACTATTTCTACTTGGACACCATACATAAAGCTGTAAAAAATAAAAGAAACAAGAATACCTGGGAAAAACGCTGCATATGCCCGAACGATTGGAAATCAGAATGAAGAGACCAGTGTTGCCATTCGCAAAGGATAAAAGAAAAGATCTACTGTTGCCAATCGTAAGAAATAAATAACAGTAATGCGAAATGGCATTAAAAGGTAATATTATACAGTAAGAGCCAGAATATATATATATATATATATATATATATATATATATATTTGAAATGTAATAATAAGAATTATGTAAAAATAAAAAAAATAAAAATACAATTCAAGTAATATTAACATCACCATAGAAGCAAATTCACGGCCATAATGCCGATAAGAGAAAAAAAACAGAACCTTCCCAAATTCGATGATTAATCAGAATTAAATTCCTCTTCAGGTCTGAGTATTTAACCCTAATTAACCCAAACAAATGCCTGTTTCAGATTAAGCAATAGTACATTACTATAAATGCATATATATATATATATATATATATATATCCTCAACACTTGGATGAACATAGAAAAATACTTACATATCCTCGGCAACTATCAAGTTGAATAATTTTAGGCAACTTTTCTATATGAAGGGGCCAAACTGAAAAACGATTATTTGTAATATCTAATGTATATGGATATTTTAGCCTAAATGAAAAATTATTCAAACAGCATATCAAAATCTTTATAAACACTATAATTCCTATACATATATCAAATTCATTTCACGAAAAGGAGAAATGATTGAGGAGAAAAAGGTAAAAAGGGTTGAATAGTAATTAAAAATATATAGGTATTTTAACTTACGACACGATATTTGTGGTAAGCTTAGAAATTCGAAAGTAAAACTTGGATAAGAGGAATATTTAATAATAATAAAAATCTAAAAAGACAACGTTACATTTGAAAAGTGTACGACATTAAAGCTATAATAAATGAAAGCACATGGCTACAATTGGAGACTTATTTAGATAACTTTTCATCAGGTCAGGCATTCACACTAATTTAACCAGAAATATTTGCCTGTTTAGGAAAATGGCAACAGTGATATGTATTCCAGTAAATTAAACAGATGCATCAAATTTTTATATTTTTCGCCTTCGTGATTCAGTGCTACTATTCATATTTAAATTAATTGTGCTCCCAATAATGTGTAACCCATTAACTTATGAAACCCAATGTATTTTAATTTACGACACGATACATGTGGTAAGCTTAGAAATTCGAAAGTAAAACTTGGATAAGAGGAATATTTAATAATAAAAATGTAAAAAGACAACGTTAGATTTGAAAAGTGTACGACATTAAAACTATAATAAATGAAATCACATGGCTACAATTGGAGACTTATTTAGATAACTTTTCATCAGGTCAGGCATTCACACTAATTTAACCAGAAATATTTGCCTGTTTAGGAAAATGGCAACAGTGATATGTATTCCAGTAAATTAAACAGATGCATCAAATTTTTATATTTTTCGCCTTCGTGATTCAGTGCTACTATTCATATTTAAATTAGTTGTGCTCCCAATAATGTGTAACCCATTAACTTATGTAACCCAATGTATTTTAACTTACGACACGATACATGTGGTAAGCTTAGAAATTCGAAAGTAAAACTTGGATAAGAGGATTATTTAATAATAAAAATGTAAAAAGACAACGTTAGATTTGAAAAGTGTACGACATTAAAACTATAATAAATGAAATCACATGGCTACAATTGGAGACTTATTTAGATAACTTTTCATCAGGTCAGGCATTCACACTAATTTAACCAGAAATATTTGCCTGTTTAGGAAAATGGCAACAGTGATATGTATTCCAGTAAATTAAACAGATGCATCAAATTTTTATATTTTTCGCCTTCGTGATTCAGTGCTACTATTCATATTTAAATTAGTTGTGCTCCCAATAATGTGTAACCCATTAACTTATGTAACCCAATGTATTTTAACTTACGACACGATACATGTGGTAAGCTTAGAAATTCGAAAGTAAAACTTGGATAAGAGGATTATTTAATAATAAAAATGTAAAAAGACAACGTTAGATTTGAAAAGTGTACGACATTAAAACTATAATAAATGAAATCACATGGCTACAATTGGAGACTTATTTAGATAACTTTTCATCAGGTCAGGCATTCACACTAATTTAACCAGAAATATTTGCCTGTTTAGGAAAATGGCAACAGTGATATGTATTCCAGTAAATTAAACAGATGCATCAAATTTTTATATTTTTCGCCTTCGTGATTCAGTGCTACTATTCATATTTAAATTAGTTGTGCTCCCAATAATGTGTAACCCATTAACTTATGTAACCCAATGTATTTTAACTTACGACACGATACATGTGGTAAGCTTAGAAATTCGAAAGTAAAACTTGGATAAGAGGATTATTTAATAATAAAAATGTAAAAAGACAACGTTAGATTTGAAAAGTGTACGACATTGAAACTATAATAAATGAAATCACATGGCTACAATTGGAGACTTATTTAGATAACTTTTCATCAGGTCAGGCATTCACACTAATTTAACCAGAAATATTTGCCTGTTTAGGAAAATGGCAACAGTGATATGTATTCCAGTAAATTAAACAGATGCATCAAATTTTTATATTTTTCGCCTTCGTGATTCAGTGCTACTATTCATATTTAAATTAGTTGTGCTCCCAATAATGTGTAACCCATTAACTTATGTAACCCAATGTATTTTAACTTACGACACGATACATGTGGTAAGCTTAGAAATTCGAAAGTAAAACTTGGATAAGAGGAATATTTAATAATAAAAATGTAAAAAGACAACGTTAGATTTGAAAAGTGTACGACATTAAAACTATAATAAATGAAATCACATGGCTACAATTGGAGACTTATTTAGATAACTTTTCATCAGGTCAGGCATTCACACTAATTTAACCAGAAATATTTGCCTGTTTAGGAAAATGGCAACAGTGATATGTATTCCAGTAAATTAAACAGATGCATCAAATTTTTATATTTTTCGCCTTCGTGATTCAGTGCTACTATTCATATTTAAATTAGTTGTGCTCCCAATAATGTGTAACCCATTAACTTATGTAACCCAATGTATTTTAACTTACGACACGATACATGTGGTAAGCTTAGAAATTCGAAAGTAAAACTTGGATAAGAGGATTATTTAATAATAAAAATGTAAAAAGACAACGTTAGATTTGAAAAGTGTACGACATTAAAACTATAATAAATGAAATCACATGGCTACAATTGGAGACTTATTTAGATAACTTTTCATCAGGTCAGGCATTCACACTAATTTAACCAGAAATATTTGCCTGTTTAGGAAAATGGCAACAGTGATATGTATTCCAGTAAATTAAACAGATGCATCAAATTTTTATATTTTTCGCCTTCGTGATTCAGTACTACTATTCATATTTAAATTAGTTGTGCTCCCAATAATGTGTAACCCATTAACTTATGTAACCCAATGTATTTTAACTTACGACACGATACATGTGGTAAGCTTAGAAATTCGAAAGTAAAACTTGGATAAGAGGATTATTTAATAATAAAAATGTAAAAAGACAACGTTAGATTTGAAAAGTGTACGACATTAAAACTATAATAAATGAAATCACATGGCTACAATTGGAGACTTATTTAGATAACTTTTCCTCAGGTCAGGCATTCACACTAATTTAACCAGAAATATTTGCCTGTTTAGGAAAATGGCAACAGTGATATGTATTCCAGTAAATTAAACAGATGCATCAAATTTTTATATTTTTCGCCTTCGTGATTCAGTGCTACTATTCATATTTAAATTAGTTGTGCTCCCAATAATGTGTAACCCATTAACTTATGTAACCCAATGTATTTTAACTTACGACACGATACATGTGGTAAGCTTAGAAATTCGAAAGTAAAACTTGGATAAGAGGATTATTTAATAATAAAAATGTTAAAAGACAACGTTAGATTTGAAAAGTGTACGACATTAAAACTATAATAAATGAAATCACATGGCTACATTTGGAGACTTATTTAGATAACTTTTCCTCAGGTCAGGCATTCACACTAATTTAACCAGAAATATTTGCGTGTTTAGGAAAATGGCAACAGTCATATGTATTCCAGTAAATTAAACAGATGCATCAAATTTTTATATTTTTCGCCTTCGTGATTCAGTGCTACTATTCATATTTAAATTAGTTGTGCTCCCAATAATGTGTAACCCAGTAACTTATGTAACCCAGTGTATTTTAACTTACGACACGATACATGTGGTAAGCTTAGAAATTCGAAAGTAAAACTTGGATAAGAGGAATATTTAATAATAAAAATGTAAAAAGACAACGTTAGATTTGAAAAGTGTACGACATTAAAGCTATAATAAAGGAAAGCACATGGCTACAATTGGAGACTTATTTAGATAACTTTTCATCAGGTCAGGCATTCACACTAATTTAACCAGAAATATTTGCCTGTTTAGGAAAATGGCAACAGTGAGATGTATTCCAGTAAATTAAACAGATGCAAATTTTTATATTTTTTGCCTTCGTGATTCAGTACTACTATTCATATTTAAATTAGTTGTGCTCCCAATAATGTGTAACCCAATATTTTTTTGCATAAGGATCTGATTTTTGTATTGTTGGAACAACATTTGCAAACATTCTCTAAAAATATTTCAGTATATAAAGAACTCTAATACAACTTCGAATCTATCAATTCATTTTTACTACTAAAATATTTTCATTGTGCATAGCAAGAGACAGAAGAGACAATTTTTCTAATAATTCATCATCAAAGTTTAAATAAAAAAATTACATTTAGTATCCTCTCCTTTAAACAGTTCCTTTTCGTTTAAGTGTTTGCAAAATGTTCATACAATGGCGGATACTTTTGCCATACATATGGTTGCTCTAGCACTGGAAATGCGCATACACTTTATTATCTGAAATCTTTAAAAAATTTTCCGGATTTTATCAGTTGAGCAGTGAAAATCAATAAAGGGTTTTAAAAATAACTCAAAATGGCTTGTGACATAGTTTTAGTTGTATCATTTAATGCTAGTTGTATTCTATGACGCAATACCAATTCATTTATTTTGGACACAGCTATTAACAACAGTCGAGGAAAGAGGTTTATAAACAGTCGAGGAAAAAGATGTATAAAAATCATCGATCAGAGTTGGTTTTAAAATAAATATTGCTTAACTTATACTCTGTTGTCGCTATGCAAGAGTGATAACTTAACATTAGAGCTTGTTTCGGAATGTTGAACATTTTTTGTGCAACATTTTGTAGAATATTTACAATTGGGTGGTTACAGATAATTTATAAATTAAATTTATTTGATTATTGCATAAATATATTCCAGCCAATTAACAACCGGTTTCCGAATTTATTCATATTTTAGCAACCAGTTCTGGATGACAGACACCACTGTGTATTTGTATGTAAATATGTATTGTAAACATGTTCTGAATCTGTTTAGAAGACTCCAAATCTTTTAAAGTAGTGGCGCCATCTATATTACACTTTTTAACTTTCTAATCTAAAAATATTCAACTCAAGTTATTTTTTTTTGTTCGGAATTTTTTCTCCTTTAATTCATCTCTCTCTTGAAATATAGGATACTGGATACTACCCAAGATTTTGAATTCTTACAACGAGCAATCAACAAACTAATAACTTTTAAAACATTCGCTCACGATCTGAAAGTAAAATCAAAGAGATACAAATTAAAAATGATGTATAAGACTCATAAAGCTAAGAACTTCAGAGATATAATGCGAGCCAAGCATAAATTTGTTCTGCCATACGTAATGACACCAGACCTCAAATATCGTCGAAAAAAGAAGAGGAAAAAGAAGAAGAAAAAGAAGGATGACATAGAAAACATTAAAATTGATGATTATTCGGAAGAATATGATTTAGGAATTTTTGGAATATAGATAATGCCTGTATGGTTAATCAGATAAAAACTGATTTTTGAAATGATATTTGTTATTTTAAGGATATTTTTGGGGTTAAGGAATAATAGGAACGATTACATATTTTAAGATTATGTTTTAAGAAGCTTTAGAACAGGCAATATTTGGTATATAGACAGTATTTGGAACATTCAAAATACAAACAGTATTTGCAACATTTAAAATATAGACAATATTTGGAATATTTAAAATATAGACAATGTTTTGAATTTAGACATCGTCAAAGTGGTTAATCAGATACAAAACTGATTTTTAAGCTATTTTAGTTATCTTAAGGATATCTTATGTGATTAATGGAATTTTAATTGGAATAATGAGCGAGGAATTATAGTAAATAATGGATTTGCGAATTTACGGCGGTGAAGTAAGCGATGTATATCTAATTTATGATTTGAGACCAGAATATTTTAAACAGTTATTTTTTAGGTTCTATTGACATGGTAAAGAAAAAATTAGACTTGCTAAACTTCAAGATATTATGTACTTTAATAGCAAATGCTGCTTTTGACATAAAACTTTAAGTAAAACTCGAAAACTTTCCTAAGAAAAATGTTAAAACACAAATAATAATTTTTTGCATCATCTAAATTATGAGACGTTTATATTAAAATATGAGAAAAAAAATTCAAAAATAAGAATATAGAAAATTAAAAGAGAAACTTACCTAGATTAATTTTTGACCTAAGCTTAATCACCAGAAATTTTTATATAGTTATTACTTTTTAAATTTGGAGCCATGTCTAACATAAAATTATATAACACAAAAAAAAAAAAAAAAAAAATTAAATTACAAGCTGTTCTGAAAAAGAAATTATATTTTCAATCTATTAAATTATTTTTTATTTGAAATGAGTAAATATAGGGATAATACTTTCATATGTGAATATGAGAAATAGGATGAAGTTTTCATTTACATTAATAGACATAATTTTTCTTTGTTTATTGAAAAAAAGTAATAAATTCTGTTTAACACCGAAAATATTGAAATATCAATACAGTACTATTTAATTACCATGCTAGTACCCGTGAACTAGTAATAATTTGTAGTATGAACTAGTAGAAGTTTGACTTAAATTATATTAATATGGAGATGTTGAAAAGTTGGGATTTAATGATATATATCCAATTAACGATAAAAATATGCATACATTTCAGATTACTTCCAAAGTAATGACATCAAATATATCTAAGATAAATATATTTTTGGCAAACATATTTCTAGACATTGTTTCAGTACCCTCAATGCACCCACTGTCGCTGAGAGAAAATTAACCCAATTTTGATAATTACAATTAATATATTTATTTATTTATTATTATTATTTTTTTTTTTTTTGAGTAAAAATCTAGCTTATATCGTAAAAAAATTATCTCAATATATTTTGAAGATCCAAAGAAAACTATTAGTAGATGTGAAAGCATTAATAATGATTAACTAGTTTTAACCTTATTACTAAGCTTTGTTTTGCATTATTGTAACGTGGTACGAAAAATAAATCCAATTTTTTAATGCTTAACTTTCTTAGCAATTTTAAAGAGTTATTAATTTTAAACTCAAATATGCTCTTATGCGATGATATCAATTTGAGCAATTGAATAAAAATTTTTGGGATCCAAAACTAATTGGATCCAAAATTAATTGAACTCAACAAAAAAAAGATCATAATTAATAAATTCTACTATTTTCTATAAAGCATGTGAAGAGTTTGAGCATTTCAATGAAGTTATAAGCTTCTTGAATCTAATGTTTGCGGTGCATTTCTACGCCTTTATGTTTACATGTAGTAGTCCATTAATATAAATGTTTTTGCGAAAAGGCAGTACCGTAACAAGTGATAAAATTAATGTTATAATTAAATGTTTATTAAAAATGATAATCAAAATCAGTTTTAATTATCAATATAATATGTAAATACCGAATGTAATACAATTATCCCATATTTGCTGTAGGTTAATTATTTTCTCTCTGCGATAGGGTGCATACAGGGGATGTATTGAAACCTTGGGAGAAAACCATTGACAATTTCATGAAGATGAAGACCCACATCATGGAACAACGCATGAAGACAAAGCGCTACCAAATGAAGACACTCTACAAAAAACACAAATCCCACATGTTCAAAGAGATGATGAAAGATAAATTTAAGCCTATTTTTTTGCCCATACCACCTATGGGTCCTATGATGCCGCCTCCAGCCCCCATGGAGCCCATGATGCCACCCCCTCCAATGGGCATGATGATGATGCCACGACCACCAATGGGACGATCCAACACCCAGCAATCAACACAATGGACCGCTCCTGCGCAACATTCTAGATTGGGTGTTTATGATGATGAGTCATATGATGAATATGAAGATGACTATAAAATAGGAAAAAGGAAAACATCAGTACAGTTTGATGATGAGAGTGAAGAAGATTATTATTAAATTTGAGCACAAGCATGTCATTAAATAATTTATCATCTGAACAAAAGACTTATTCTTAAAAAGAGCATTTGCAAGGATTATATAAATTTATGTGATAAACGATTTTTTTTACTACCTGTATGCACCCCTTCATTATTGAGTATAAATGTTGAAAAGCTCTCGATTGCTAAATAGTTCTTCACATCATGAAAGCGATTGAAACGTATTGTTAATATTCTAATTTCGATGCTTCTAAATTAATTTATCTCAACTAAATTAACTTACAAACTTCTAGTTTTGTTTATTAGCCTAATTAATAATCAAAATATCAAAACTAAAATATTCAGCTAAAGTAAATAAAAAATATTTGGAAAATTTAAAATGCTTATAGATTTAAACACTACAATGTTTTTTCCTTCGATTTTAGGGTGCATACAGGGGAAGTTAATGCTATGGAAAAAACTGTAGAGAAGTATTTGAAGATGAAAACAAGACTGGCGGACATCAAGCAGAAGACGCAACGATACCAAATGAAAATGTTGTACAAAAAGCACAAGTCAAAGATGTTTAAAGAGATGATGAAGGCTAAGAACAAGTCATATAAAAAGATTATTAAAATACCACCGCCCATGATGCCTCCAGAGATGATGATGATGATGATGATGATGACTCCTGCCATGACAACACCTATGCCAATGCCTCCTATGCCACCCCCAACCATGCCTCCTATGCCACCCCCAACAATGCCACCAAGACCGCCACCGCCTCCCATGCCACCAAGACCGCCACCGCCTCCAAGACCACCACCTCCTCCACCGCCACCAAGACCACCTGGAAGAAGAAATTCCATGAGAGGCGTCAACAGCAATACCAATCCTCTTGGTTGGCCCCAAGAAATGGAAGATTCATGGGAAATGTATGATGCTTTTGAGCCAGAGTCAGACAGGATTGTTAAGAGACATTACCCTCATTATGAATATGAGGACGCTGATTACGACAGGAATCACGATGTTTATGACCGAAATGATTACGACAGGAGCAATGATTACAATGCTAATGATTATGACAAAAGTCAGATCAATGATCGCGAGAAAACTAGAGATGGCTACAATGAAAAAAACCCCGATTATTACGATCATGATTACAACCTGAATGCTGAACATCAAGATATCCCGTACAAAAATAGTAAAAAAGATTCTCCAAGACATGATCACGAACATGCTCCTTATTTTAACCGTCCATATGATAATTTCAGTAAAAATTTTGGAGCAAGGCGACTGAAGTAAACTACACTGAATTACAAAAAAAATTAATGATAAGTTAATAATATGATAGTATTCATCTTATATTATCAGCAGTAATATACATGACCCAATGTGAGTTAATATTAAATTACAAACAATTCTAAACTAGTTTTAAAGTTTGTATAATTCATTAAACAATTGTGATACAAGTATTAAATAAAATAGTTATAAAAGCATTTGTTTTTAATCAGGTTTCAATAGAAACAAACTTGAAAAACAGTTTTTAATCAGAATAGAAAGAAAGCCGTACCAAAAATTATTTGTTACAATTCATGCAATACAAAATATTTCATGTATGTGAGTAAAACTTCGTTAACTCCCAAAAACATTTATCGGCAACCTTATGGAGAATTATCATATTTTATCAAAATGCCTAAACCATTGCGAAAGAACTACATGCATTATTAAAATGATAAAGAACAGCCAAAGTGATAAATTGAATGAATCATATTTTATGAAATCTTAAACTAAATCGGTGTTATAGATTTCTAGTATATTATTCAATCTATATTTAAAATTGCAAAAATATTACCATTGTTATAAATCATAAAACTTCTTCAAAGGTTGCTGAAAATACGAGCTTGTTTATTTATACGGGTAATATCGCGATTAGCAACATTATGATGTTGTTTAGAATAATACGATGCATTGCATTTCATAAATATACCACTCATTTTATAATTTTATATATTTCCTTTATGTAATATAAATCAACAAATATTGAAGTTGGCAGATCATCAATTACTAAATGAAGAATAAAATGCAAGTATACGATCTACGGAAATAACAAATTTATAAATTATTTCAAAGGCAGTTTGATACAAAATACATATATCCTATTTCATATTATTAGAGCGCGCACAGGGATTAAACATAAGATCGTTTTTATATTCAACAGATAATCAAAGTATCTTATAAGTAAGCAAAATGGCGAATTATTAGAATTTTCTTCAAGTTACTTCCTACTTTCAAGAGTGACTTACTTGCGGAAATTAGTGATGGGACTCAACTTATCAAGATATGATTGCTGCTACAAATATGTGAAATTTTTGACAATACCAGCATCAGTAATATGACAACAATACTAAGTAAACTCACAACAACGATTGCCATTGAGATTCGTTTAAGCCTGGAATTTCGCAACAAGTCTGAATTGTGGAATTTCGCAACAAGTCTGAATTGTGAAATTTCGCTGCAAGCTTGAACTGTGGAATTTCACTGCAAGTATAAATTATGGAATTTTGCTACAAGTATAAATTATGGAATTTCGCTACAAGTATAAATTATGGAATTTCGCTGCAAGTCTGAAGTCTGAGTTGCACGGGGTTTCACATCAAATCCGGATTGCATAATGAGGTAAAGCATTTTTATAAAATTATTATATGTAATTTAAAAATTTTTTTTAAGCTATTATTGGTTGAAATCAAAACCGTTGGTTCTGTGAAATATAAATTTTATGAATTAAGTGTATGGAATAATTGAATGCTTAAAGTATTTCTTGTAATTTAAAATATGTAAAATCATTTTGTAATATTGCATATAATTTTGAATAACTAGTATTCTTGTCTTTGATAGTCTTTTAATTTCATTTTCATTTCATACTCAGTAATGTATGCCATACCTCAACTCATGCTGATATTTGCTTACCACCAAAAATGCGAGCAAGCACCTCAAGTTTGCTTGATTGAATGTGCAGCACAAAGTAAAAAAGTTCCTGTTTCACTCAAAAGATCTGTCCGCTATCTAAAAACTGTTCATTGATAAATTAAATTAACACTAATTACACTCAATATATACCTATTGGTACCGTAACCGATTAAATGATATGTTTTTAGATAAAAACTTTGTTTATTTTTATTTAATGCAGGTAATATTGATTTTAGCAAGGAAATATTAAACAAACTTTAAGGTAATAAGACTTCATTCGGTTCCTAATACTCAATTTGCTTCTTCTATTGTACATGTTCTTATATGTTTCAAAATACGGTGGTTAATTATCAACGAAAATGCAGTCTTCATTTTACCCTTTATAATATTACGTTTTGCATATCCCGTTGGGCCTGATTCTTCCCTGAAAATGTTATGAAATGTTGTTCTCCCAGATGTAGCACCTAATTGCATTTCTGGCCAAACAGTACCACCAATCGAAATATACTGCTCATTTTTTCATTCTCATCTTCAGAACTTAAGAGTAATCTCATTCTTTTTAGTCCTCTAATCATTATATTCACAATATTCTCCTCTTCATCGTCGGTATCTGTAGGCTCACACACAGTGTCTAACAGATCATTATCATTTTCAAATAATATATCTTCACTTTCAGGAAGTTCACTCTCATCAATTTCCGAAAACTCTTCCCCTATGTTATTTATTTCTTCTAAGAACTTGGTGTGTCTTGAATGTTTCGACATTTTTTCAGGGTGAAGATTAGGAATGGAGTAAAAACAAAATATAAACTAACTTGTAATACTTTTTTGTTTTTTGTCACCTTTTCTTGCAACTTGAAATTTTACGCACTTTATTAAAATTTTAATACAAAATTATTTCATTAGATTATTTTATTATTTCAAATTGAACTTACTAAGCAAAAGAACTGTGCAGGAAACTGATGAAAATATGTGGAATGTGCATGTACATAATATTTTCTGACCAGATAACCTTATAAGGCAATAAATTTTTCTCCCGGTCAAATAACTGGTTGTGGGAGATAAAGGTGGACTATGTATCTTTATCATATAAACACAAGAAGAAAAAAAATAAATATTGAAATATTGATTGCATACATTTAATAGAAAAAGTCATGAAATCAAGTGAGAAAAAGCGATAACATTATATACGAATTTTCTAATCAAAAGTTTACAGCCAGTCATTTAATCAGTCATGATATGTTTAGTGTTAAGAATCATTAAATGATTTCGAAATAACAAAGGTTTTTAAACCCCACAACATCTGACTGTAAATAAATACATTTTTTAAATATAAATTATTTAAATTAAATTTTATATTTAATTATTAAATTATTTAATTCATTTAATTCTAAGTGTAAGCAAATAACTTTAAACGAAGATATTTAATTTCTTGAATTTAAAAGCATTTAAAAAATCTCATAAGCAAATTCATAAGTACTATAACTCACAGTAAATTCAAATTATACATTTAAAGCTCATAATATTCTGGCTCATAAATAAGTAGTAAGTTTCATTTATATAATGTAAATAGAACATTTAAATATATAAATATTTATATTATTTTAAAATATACAAATGTACTTTTGCATGTGTATAATTAAAAGTGAATACACACACAATGTTCTAAAATTAAAATATTTTAATCATCTAAACGTAAACAAAATATTTAAAAATTTAAATTGTATTGCAAACAAAAGTGCTTTAAAATTTGCATAATTTAAAATTAAATGAAATTATTATATGTTCAGCGTAATACGTTTTGGTTATAGAAACTGAACTATATAACCCCTTATAGAAATAAAACGAAAATTTGATATGTCTACGAAAATGTATTAGTAATCAAATTTACATTTAAAACATAGTAATGATTCACATTAAATTATTAGATACATATGTTTCGCTCATGTACTCATCTTTAAATTCACAATTGCAAATACATATTACAACGATCGATGCTAAGCAGCATGAAAACAAGAAATTGCTACTGTTTGATAAATAAAAACAATTTGCTACGGCAATAATTTTATCGCAGGGATTATTAAGTTTCTATTTCGAGCTTTTCTTTTCAAAGTTTTAATATATTTTTTCGCAATTACGAGAATTTTGAAGATAGACAATGAACTGAGGGGAAAAGCAGGGGGAGGGAGGCGGGGGTATCAGGATCTTAAAACCTTCAAAATTATCGAATTTTAAGTTTTTACATGTGTTGTTACAATATTTCTGCACATTGTGATACCACTTGCGTTACAAAATACCGATTAAAACAGAAATTATTGACATATTAAGTGTTTATCTTTCAAACATTTTAAACATCCGTTTCATACTATTTAAAGTGGATTTTCATGGATTAAGGATTTTATAGCTTGCGTATACAATGTCCTAAAATCTACCAATAATTCTGTATGTTTAATCTACCAATAATTAATTAGTAATATATCAATTATTCTGTATGTCAAATTAAGCATGCATAGCAATTTTTTGTGGTTCAAAATACTAAAATATAAGCCATCACATCTAAAAATTAAATTTTGAAAGACAAAGTTCTTTAGAAAGAAAGAAGTATTTGATCACGCTAAAATACGTTAAAATCACATTAAAAGCGAGCGTTTTCGGATCAATAGAGGCAATTGCGAATGAAGAAGATGCATTGACTTTTATACCCATTCAAAAACCGCGAACAAAATCTGCATATCATGAAATACCAAATTACACAAGGAAAAATAATGTAATGAAAAACATTGAACTATAAACTTGACACAGCAGAAGTAAAATATAAAAATAACATATTTAGATTTATCAAAATTCCGACAACGATTTAACTTACGATCAGTCGATGCCCCCTCGACGATGAGGTTTTGAGCAGGATCGAAATTACAAATGGAGTCACAATAAATATAAATAAAGAGGGATTCAAGAAGCAAAATATTAGGAAGATTATTATAATTCGTTGTAAAAAAGGTTTTATCGAAAACCGGGATAAAATTGTCATTAATAACAAATTAGGATAAATCAGTGGAAAATTTGTTGCTTTTAATATCACACACATGTTTGGATAATCTAATGCCAACAGAACGGTTAGCACTGCCAATATAAAATTTATAACGATTTTCAGGGAAAGGAGGGGACAACATATACCAGGGCCTGAGTTAAACTATTACTCTCCCTCTCTCCTCTCTCTCGCCCTCTCGCCCTCTCCCTCCCTCTCCCTCCTCTCTCTCCCTCTCACTCACTCACTCACTCTCACTCATGCACTCTCTCTCTCGCAGTTACTCTCATAAAAAGTGTGATAAGGCACTTAAAAGCAACTTTTACGAGTAGACCCACAACCCCACCCACAAATAGAGAAGTAAAGAAAACCGACCCGCAGCTTGAGAGTCTGACTTAAAACCAACCTGTGAGTAACCATAGGTTCCGACTCGATGCGAAACTCTAGTCAGAAGTTCCAGGTACAGCAGTCTTTCTGGTCCATGCCTACTTTTCCAGTTCTCACAAAGTAAAAACGAAAATGTTGCATTTTTCTCCATATTAGTATTTTGTACAAACACAAAATAAACGTTATTTAAATGTTAGGTAGAAAAGTACAATACAGTCTTAAGGGGAAAAAATCATAATTCGAATTTTTAAAAACATCTATATCTTAAACGACATTAATTTTTAGTGATTTTTTAGAAACAAGAAATTAGAATAGAATATTTTTCCTTTCTTTCCTGAAAGAACAGCACGTATAAAAGCTGCATTTGTTTTTCTAAATATTAAGCGCGAAATGCAATTAAGAATGATTAATTTAGCAAATTAATTCAGAAAGGCTTTTTCTAATCTTTGCTTTCTGCAAAGTGCTTGTTGTTGTTGTTGAAACCCAGACCGTCCGACCTACCAGAAAGGTGTAAGGTAACTGTTTGGACGGTCGGGAAGTGCCACCCAATTTAGACCGGAACCCAGTGGGGGAGGCATCCACAGGGACCGTACCCTCATTCCCCTACCACCAACCTCTCGGAAGGACTTTCGGACCCACATGTTTAACGTGATCGTACTCCGCATGAATACGGCGGCAGTTTTGGCAGTGGCTGGAATCGAACCCGGGTGCAAAGTGCTTGTAAAACATCTTCGAAATCAAGTTTTGAAGTTATGCCATACTCAAAAGCTAATAAAATTAAATTGTTGAGATTAGGCTGCTTTAAATTATATCTAATTTTTTTTTTCTTTTAAGTGTAGAGAAAGAAGTTTACTATATAGAAGAAATGCAAGAAAAAAAATATGTTTCAAGATTTCAGGAAACAATTGTGGAGTGATTTGGGGCCCCCTAAAATCTGAGGACCCTGACTTGGGCCTCGTGGAATAAGCTATTATCAGGACCTCCTACCAGCTCTTGAATTTTGGTAATTTTGGTGCTCTATTGTTCGCTATATGCATACAGGAATGCTTTGATCAAAGTATGAATCATTACAAGCATGTATGCAAGCACAGAACTCGTGCTAGAAACCAAGCCACTAGAATCCACTTTTTATAGAATCCACTTTTTATAGAATCCATTTTTTTATAGAATCCACTTTTTATAGAATCCATTTTTTATAGAATCCACTTTGACGAGAAGAAGTTGCAATTTTTGCAAGAAGAAGTTGCGGTTTGATCACCGGCTGGTTCAGTGAAACTGCAAGTAGTGACATAAGGTCAAGAATTGGAATGTTGGTAGTTTTTGTAGTTAAGTCACTTATGCATTACCTTAGTGCTGGATTAGATTTTAGTATAGTTTTCAAACTTGCAATAATAGAACCATCCTCTTTTTTCAAAAAATTCCGCAAAGATAGACAAAATCTGAGGTAAAAGAATAAAATATATGCTCAGATGTATTAATTAAGTTCTCGTTTCATAAAGTTAGACGACAAAATCAATAAGATCACATCCCATTACTTCAGCGTGAATTGTCCTCCAGATATTTCAACTTTTTGGAATTTTTACGAGCTAGCGACGTTTTAAAATTCGCTGAGTCACCTAATGAAACATAATATGATTCAAACTGCAAAATAAATATAACTTTAAATAAATATTCATTGAATGTGTTATTTCGTTTGATAAAACTTTAATGTATGCATTACCGAACATGTGAAGAAAAATTAATATGAGAGTTTAGGGAAAATCACATGTTGCCCACATTAGGTATTTCCAATTGCTTTATGGAATTAACTCATCAGTCTACAACGATTTTCAAACTTTGATATAAAAGTAAAAAAAAAAACAGTACATAATAAAATCGCTTTAATTTTTGTTGTAAATAACATCAACGGTTAGGGTAATTCTGGGTGAAATCAGAGAGTTAGAACGTTGAAACGAAAGTTGAACTTTCGATGCTTATATCTCCCAAACTAATAGATAAAAATGTAAAAATTTCCTTGTCTTTTCAGTCTGAAATATGGTTCTATTTATCAATATATAAAACAAATAATTTCAATATCTCAATATTTTGAACTTTTTATTTATATATATATATATATATATATATATATATATATATATATATATATATATATATATATATATATATATATATATATATATATATATATATATATATATATATATAAAGGTTTTTGTCGGAGCGAATTTTCGCCTCACGTTGCTTACTTTCGCTCGAAATATCTTCTATGAAAGATAGATATGAACTTCTAAGATAGATATTAAGCGGCAAAAATCTTCAGTAGGAAATTAAGTCTCTAGATTAATGATTTGTTTTTACAAAGTTTTTATAGTTTTTTAAAGAACCATCTTCAAGTTCAAGAAGATTGGAAGTTATCCGTTTTTCAAGCCTGCAATTCTTATACCTCGAAAACTAAAAGTGATAACTATGAACTAGAAGAAACAAATTGTAGCCGTTTGAAATCCCTACAAGAATAAATAATTGGATTTTTGATCAGGTTCTTAGTTTCTGAAATATAGTGGCTATAGTTTCGATATATTGAACTATTTTGAAAAGGTAGTTATACTTTCGATATTTTAATTTTGAAAATGTCTGAAGAACATAAACCACCCACAAAGAAAAAGTTATTCACGAAACACTACTTCGACTTCAACGGACTGGAGCCTCTGCCGATATTTAAAAGCTATTTGTCTAAAATTAGATTGATTTTAAATGATTAAGAAATATTAAAAAAAAAAACTATTAATTTCTGAAGATAAGAAGAAAAAAAAAAATCCATATCTGCACTTAACAACGTCATACACTTTTCCTCCGTTTATTTATATAGAACGGCCACACAAGTGCCGTCGCGTGATAGATTTATTACGTGGTTCACGGTTTGGCAACCGCAGCGTTTCCTACTTTCACATCAACGTAAAAGTTACGCCAAAATAGAAAAGAATTTCACTTTCTGACTGACCAGGATGTTTCGTGTACCATTCGAAGCACAACGGACGCGTTATGTTGCAGTAGAGTAGAATTCTCGGAAACAGCGTTTATTTCAGAACTTTTTGACCGGAGTAGTGCGAAGAGAACCTCAGAAGGGGCTTTTAGATATATATAAATGCACACACACATACACACACACACACATATATATATGTGTATATATATATATTTTTAAGAATTTTAATTTATTTGTAAATACCAGAGATTCAACATTTTATATATATATATATATATATATATATATATATATATATATATATATATATATATATATATATATTACTTAATTTTCCTCCGTATTGTTTTTGAACCAGGGTATGACACTGATCATGTTTTAAATTAGTCTTACTATTTTATTTATTTTTATCTTTATTATTATTATTATTATTATATATAATAATAATAATAAAGATAAAAATATTGTCCTATTGTTGTAAAGATGTCCTATTTGGGAATTTATATATATATATAAATTCCCAAATAGGACAAGTAAGAATGTACTCGTAATTTCTAGTAAAGTGACGGAAGATACGGCCAGGGGGGAGTTGCGACCCCCATCACTCCGGTTAAAGCTTTTTTCCGCCATGGCAAACGCTCCCGGTATCCGATATTCCCTACACCATTTTTTTCATGATACTTACAAAACCATAAAAAGTACATGCATACATATAGTTTTTTAATAACATGTAAATCTTTAAAAATGTTCTTTTATACGTTTAAGACTATCCAAGAAACACAATATAAAACCAAAACAATTAATTTAAAATACTAATGTTTGAAATAACATCACTCGTGGTTATTTAATACTCTAAAATCAATAACAAATAATTTAAAATGCTAATGTATGAAATTGCATTACTCGTGGTTATTTAATACTTTAAAATCAATATATTTAAAACTAATGTTTGAATTCCAAGTCAAAGTGGTTATTTTTAAAAAATTGGACACAAGACCATTTGGCATTATTATCGCCATATAAATACAAAAACACATAAATACGCTATAGTCCAGTCTTTTCGCACTACTTCTTCCTATGGACCAACTCGTTACTTATTGATTTTTATGTATAAAGTTTCCTTTACTTTCACTCTAAAGTAAATATTAAATGATCGTCCGATTTTTCAGAAAACTTCTATAATCACTTAAATACAATTTTGTAGTCGTTTGAGACGTGTATATATATAATATATATATATATATTAGCCTTCTCATAGATATAGAAGGCTGAAACTCGACCACGAGGCAGAACCTAAGGAGGTCAATTTTAATTGAGATAACTATTATCGGCACTAAGCCCCATATTTTGCTAAACAAAATAAAATTGCTGCACCTTAATTTTTTAGGACTGCTTCTCCTGTTTTTAACGGGCTTAAATACTAGTCTAGAAGATCGAAACCCAGCACACTTATAGTATCGACCATGGAAGAAAGGTAGAAAACCATTGGTAGAAAACCCAACTGAGCTAACTTTTTATTAAGACGACTATTTTCGACACAGAGCACTATATATTTTTAAATAAAACAGAAATTATAAAAAAAAGTGCAACATATTTTTTAAAAGAGTCCTTGTCTTTGATAGGTTTAAATCCTAATTCAACTACGTTTACACAGACAGAGATGTTTTTATATAAATGTACATTATTTTTCACGTACCAAAAAATCGAAGAGTAACAATATTTTATTTAAATTTATTTGACTATGTTTACAATGTCCTTTTCTCCCATAAGAATACTCCCCAATTAAATGAAAAACTGGAAAAATGCAATGAAGTAAAAATGTAAAATTGCTTCTAACTTTTTGAATTTAAAATTTTTGTACCTAATTTCATTTTGACTGAACAAAATTGTCTCTAGACGATAAATATTAAATTTTGTAATAATCAACCTGATGGTTTTTTCTGTACTTTTTTGCCGACAGACGATCAGACAAACAGGCGGACATACCGATTACAATAGGTGTGCATTTCGTATTTAAAGAGTACACACCTTACAGTATACCTTAGAGTACACACCTTACAGTACACCTTAGAGTACAAACCTAAACCTTACGGTACACCTTAGAGTATAAACCTAAACCTTACAGTACATCTTAGAGTACCTTTTTTTTTTTTTTTCCCCTGATCTTCAGCTATATAGATTCTATTTCAAAAGTCAAAAATAACAAATGCTAAAGTTCACTCAATACATTATTGAATTTATTGTCATTGTTAAACGAATTTGCATTTAATAAAATTGGATGCGATAAAAACAGTAAAATGAATAAATAAAATTTAATAATGAGTAAAATATATAACATCCCACTGTCCAAACGACTAGAAGCTCAAACTTTGCGATAAAATTTTTTGAAGCATAACACGGATAAAACATATAATTATCGTTTTTAAATACAATCACAAAACTTACTGATCCGTCAGACATACATGTGTTTCATAATAGACACCATAAAGATCATAAATCCGAAGAGTGTAAAACGCAATTGCTTAATGACTCTAAACATTTCTATCTCTTCCTTAAATCTGCTTTCCTTTAAATATTGGATCAAAGAGGAAAGATGATTAGAGGAAGCTCCAATGGGACAGCACTCCATTGCTTCCTCGGTATTTCTGAAGTTAAAGTCTTGGAGTCAGTATGGAGAGAGATGTAATAAGAATATGTGACGCTGAAAAAACTGACCAACTGCACGTCAAGTATAGTTTGCATCGATCTGTTTCTTATTTTGATTTATGCTTTGTATTACAATTTATTGTTGGTAGTACTGTTATAATGAAATTTGAATGTAAATTTTAGAAGTTATTAGATTTTTGACTAATTTTACTACTTTATTCCATTAATTCGATCTTTAAGTATATGTAACAATGAAATTGCAGTGTAAATTTGGGAAGTAAGAGCACGGATTTTTGACTCATTTTACCACGCTGTTCTTGCAATTCTAACTGTAGGTACTGTACCAATGAAATGGCAGTTTAAATTTTGGAAGTAAGAGCATAGATATTTAATTAAATTTACAGCTCTATTCTTGTAATATATATATATATATTTTCAAGTTATATTCTTGTAATATATATATAGTTTATATAGTTATTTTCAAATATCTAATAAACCTTTTGTTTGATTCAATGCATTTTGTTTTATAATATATATATATATATATATATATATATATATATATATTATGAAACAAAATGCATTGAATCAAACAAAAGGTTTATTAGATATTTGAAAATAACTATTTATGTAGTTTCTAATAAGTAAGTAAGTCTAATTTGGGAAATAGCAAGAAATGCAATTTTTTATCATTAAATGTACGCAAATTGTGGGACCCGCAAAATCTTGGAGCCCTTCTTAAGAGCTCAATGCACCCTTTTTTAAGCATAAAAGTTTTATGGGGACCCTAACATTTTCATTTGTCAAATGTCCATGGAAAGTGTAAGACAATCCTGAGATCAAATCATATTTTTCACTTTTATTATATTTGTGTTAGGAAAAATCATGATATTCACACTTTTTTAAACAAGAGGATTCATTTAGAAAACATTCACATGCATTCCAATTTTAATATATTACTTTTCATTTCAGGATATATAATTATTATTACCTAATATTGTTTCCATGTAAAATCAACACAGTGTTGTATATTCTTTCAATACGATTTAGACTTTTTCTTAAGTGTGAAATATTGCATTTCTCTTTGTAATAATTAGCTTTCAGTCGATTGTATGTTTTTTTTTTCTAATTTTAGAAATGAGTTTGTATTGTAAATGTTTTGAGCACATACCTTATTGAAACATATTGCAAAATGCTTTAATATACATTGCTGATAAGTTAGTTGACATAAGTACGAATGAAGTATAATTTAAGGTATAATTAATCAATATATATTTTATTTGCTACTAAGATGCATTAGCACTTCTAATGAAATACACGCTGCTACATGTATAAAATATTTAAATGCCATACATGTATTTAACATTTGTGTGTGGAAATTAAGATCATTTTGTGTGCATGACTTGGGGTTAGTGTTTAAATACACTTAAGCATATTCATATCCGTGTTACAGGTGATACTAGGGTAATTCCGGAATGGCATAAGCATAACTGATTCAGGAAAATAATGGCTTGCATGAAATCAATATTTATAAGCAAACATTCTAGTATTTTTACTACACAATTATATGTCTAAAAGCAGATTTCATGTAAGTAATTGTCTTCATGTGTCAACTATATTTAAACTATCATGGAAGGACCCAGGCTTTAACCCTAATGAGGAAATATCCAAGGTTTCACACTTATCACTAAATTACCTGAGTTCGTCCTACTTGTCGGATATATTCATATGACTTATTTGGGAAAAATCGTCATATGCGTTATAGGATCCAAGGTAAAGTTAATCGTTTCTAACTCAATGGATAGTGTGGACTGGCCAGGCAGAGATCAGTGTTTTGATCACCCCCTACTGGGATATGATTTCTTCAGAATATGCATCTAATGACCACTACATAGAATATATACACAGAACCTGACTAGCCTTAACTTAGTATTTACGAAATGGGATGCTAACTGAGTGGTAGGACTGCATTTGTCTCCACAGAGGTTAGAAAAATTGTGGCACAGCAAATTTTTGATACAATTGCAACAACTGGTTATTTCATGCTGATGTGAGCATAAAAAAACTTGAAACCAATGTGTGAAAACTGTTATGTACAGTGCGATCGCTATCATAACTGCATAAAGCATCAACCAAGTCTACAACATTGGTTATATAAAAAATCATTGTTGTATAAAGCATACTGAATTAAAAATACTTAATTATTAACAGCGTAAACAGTTGATTTAAATTTTAAAGTGGCTTCAGAGGCGAAGAACAGATTCTTTCGAATCTGTTCTTCGCCTCTGAAGCCTCTGATTCCTAGTAATGTTCGAGATAAAAATGCAGAGCAACGACACTAGCTGAACACATTTGCTGGTGAGGTTGATTTGCATTTTTATCCTGAAAAAAGAGGCTGTTTTTTATCTGTGAAAAACAGGAGAGACTCCTTACTGTATTTGAGAGTATGGTTGCTCTGTTTTCGCTAGCGTGGTTGCTCTGGATGTACTGCGCCTCTGAAATCGGTTAATAGTTTTAATCAACTATATGTGCTGTTGCTGATGAACTATTTTGATTTCCGATGCGGCATTATTGTTCGGCTAAGTTTTTTTACCAAGTCTTCAAGAAGAAATTCATTAATAGACATTACAGCTTTCACGCAACCATAACAACAAATAGCAATAAAACCACTTATTAAAATTTCACATTTTAACCATGTTTATGTGAAGGAAAAGATTCGTGTTTCCTCAAGAAACTTCCAATCTTGTCAAATCGAGCAGTTACTCTCGATTGATATTTCAATCGAACTTCTTGCTTCTGTCCGATTCAACCGACTAAAATAGATTCCTGGAAGCGAGAGGTTGTAGACATGGGATTTTATATTGCGCTGTGATATATTTATTGTTTTCCGTCTGTCCTACGTATCGGTAAGCAGTATAAAAGAGTACGGAACACGTGAATTGCATTTCATCCCTTTGGTGTTGTAGAGACGGGGTATCTCTGCTCGTTGTTTGTTTTGTAATACTGCTGCTTAAATGAAGTGGAATGCAGATGGATATTTGAAACTCAAATTCAATACAGGTAAGATATTTATAAATATATCTAGTTTCCTTAAGATGTGTTTTACTTTCTTTTAAATTGTTTTTAGTCTTAGTAAAGATATTAATTATTAAGAAGGTAAAGGTCAGGGCAATTAGACACATGCAGGATTCCTAACAATGAAAGATCCTTCTGTATACACGTGAGGTCTTGTCTATGTATAGTAAAACGGTGCCTGATCGGATAAAAGTTATTGCAGTGCCCTTGCAGAGAAATGCAG
This sequence comes from Amaurobius ferox, assembly GCA_951213105.1. Taxonomy (NCBI): domain Eukaryota; kingdom Metazoa; phylum Arthropoda; class Arachnida; order Araneae; family Amaurobiidae; genus Amaurobius; species Amaurobius ferox. The sequence continues at coordinate 73,739,528 of OX578136.1, forward strand.
AAGTTAGGAGCGTGAATTTGGCAACGAAGCGAGATAGAAAAAGATTGTCAATTGCAAAGTTGTAGAATATTGTCTAATGACATTAAGAACGCACGAAGCGCGTATACAATAAATATCTACGGAAGGCAATAGGTATATGTGTACTTCACAGGTATCTAACTGTAAATAATTATAGTGTAATATTCTCTCTCGAATTCAAATATACATTGTCGCTTGTGGAGGGCATATTTTAATAGACTCTACACTAAATCCTTGTGCATGTAAGATATAAGTGGTGTTTATTGTATCATTTCTGAATATGCCAGCAAATTGCCTATAACCATATTGCGTCACATAAATACATTTTTTAATGAATTTAGTACAGATTCTTACTAATTGGATAGTGCTCTTCAACATTATAAATGGTATTTTTCTTCTATCTCGCTTTGTTCACTAATAATAATAGATTCACTAATATTTTCCTTGAACATATCGATTTCGTGTTTGTCTCAAGTTAAGCTTTAACTACTCCATTTCAAACTAAACCTGACAAATAACTCGGATTATGAATTTCATTTCTTCCAATATGAACGTTAACACAGTAATCATCGTCAATGCTCTGCGGAATTCTGTTGACTATCCGATTTAGGCATTCTTCTCGTCTATTCTTCTAGTTGGATATTTTTAACCAACTATTCTTTAAATTTTTGAATTTTTAGAAAAGGCAGTGCCTGCGGCCAATGAAATTATAAAATAAATTCCAGAATATCTGAATGCACAAGTTATCGCTTTACTACACACAGTATGGACACATGTCGATAGACGGAGCTTACGTTGTTACCATGGTAATAAGAAAGAAACATTGCATTAACGTCATGATTATGAAGAAGAATGACTACCTTATGTTTCAGGAAAAGTTATTTGAAAAGAAATGTTGTCTAACCGAATAATGAATATAGGCCCTAAAGAGTGTTAAAAATAGGCCATAAAGAGTGATTTATAGTTTTGCTTCTCACAAATGGTAACGTCATACACACATGGTCACGATTGAAATGATGAAAAACGATACATATGAAAACGATTTGAGTCCATTCTTGCCCTTATGATTTATAAAAACAAATCAATTATTTTTCAAACTTGGTCAATGGATTCTACTCTGCGTCTTTTTCTTTATGCACATAGCAGCTGATGAGGTTATGGATCTACAACAACTACCTACTGTTAATCTTCATCAATTTGAGCATGTTTATGGAGGTGAAACCGTTCTTATCCTTGAATTTACTGCCCCCTGAAGATAAGACAATCCTCATCAAGGGACAATTTTTACCCCCTGTTGCCATTAAGCTTAAAGGCTGGAAAGGACTGGCTGAGAAAGATAAGGATCATGAAGAGGAGAAAGAGGAGCCGGTGGAGATTATAGAACACCATGTGGAGAAGCCTGTCCCAGTACCAGTACCTGTACCGTAAGTGAAAATTAAATGTATCTTCCAATAACATAATTATGGTGATATAAATTAACTCAATTATCAGTCTTTGGGATATAGTAATCTTTTATCAATATAGGAGTAATTTTAAAAAGTTGGCATTTCAACACAGACGGTACACAAATATATGAAAGGTTTATTTAATACTAGAAAATGTACTGTGCATTGCCCAGGATTTAAGACGAGCTGTTGTGACATATGTTTATGTTATTTTATTTTATTTTATTTTTATTATAAATGAGAATATTGTCAGAACGTTCTTTGGTTTTCCGGAATTCGCCATGAGTTCCGGTGTAATTTATCAGACATTTGTATTTGGGAAACGCCGGGACGTTATAAAAAATGTATTCGGCGTTGCCAGAGATTTAAAATGCAAATATTTAATTACAATGACGCCAGAACGCCCAGCCAGTTCTCGAAAACCAAATAACACTTTAACAATACGCTCGCTTATAAAACAACAACAACACAAATAAAGCTGCTTCACCGATGGTGTTAAGATAGAAACTCTGCGAGCATATCTCGGGGGTAGCCAATATATCAGAATCGTGATATATTAAGTTAAAAGCACTATATGCCAAATTTTGAAATTTAACAAAAACTCAAAATGATGTGCGGAAATGGAAGTATTTTTTAATTCAGCGCATCAAGTTGCCATTAAATTAACTGTTTCCTGATTTGCTACAAAATCATCTAAGGCTAATGTAATCTGCAAATCTACTTTATTATTTGCATTGAAATGTTACTATTTAACGTGATAAATTTTGCATACTCATTATATCTTTTCTTTTTATGCAGTGCCAAAAGTCATCCAATGGAGCATTCTCTAGGAAAATACATGAAGATGAAAACAAAGATTGCAGATATGAGGGGAAAAACCAAGAGATACCGTTCGAAAATGATGTACAAGAAATATAAAGCAAAAGCTATTGCAAATATAAAAAAGAAAAAGAATACAGAGAAAATCAAATTTTTTCCTCCAAAGTTTATCCCAGAAATTCCATTTTTTCCGCCTCCAATTTACATACCTCCCATTTATCCAACAGGAGCTCCAGTAACGTTACAGCCTCCACCTTTTCCTCCTTATCCAGTGTTTCCGCCACCTCCAGAACCTCAGCCTCTGCCACCATTTCCACCATTTCCACCATTTCCAACTTTTCCTCCATTTCCTACTCTACCTCCACCACCACCTCCGCCACCACCTCCTCCTCCAAGACCTCCACCACCGCCTCCAAGGCCTCCTCCTCCACCTCCACCACGACCTCCTGGACGGTATCAAGAAACTGAATTTGATGATTACTATGAAAACTCCCCAGCTAGATTTGCGAATTACAAACCATATTTCCAAGGCCTTAAAAATTACAAATATCAGAAAAAGTCATGGTTGAAGCAGAAAATAGATCAAATAAAAATTCAACTCCAGCAAAAGAAAGCTTATAAGCTTGAGAAAATGCGGTTAAAACTTGAATTGAAAAATAAGAAACGTTATTTCCCAATACCGTATAAATATCCAGTACCCTATAAATACCCAATACCATATAAGTACCCAATACCATATGCTTCTCTGAAGCCAGGACATTACTGGAAAGAGTATGACAAATCATATGAAGATGACGATTCGAAGATAGACAAATTTTACAAAAAAGAGAAAGAGCGACACAAAGATTTAGAACATGAAGATGGTGATTATGAATATGAGGATTATGATAATGAATATGATGATGATAATGATGAATATGACTAAAAATAACCATATCAACTTTAAAGACATCAAATAAGAAGCAAAGATTTGTAGCAGTATGCTTTTAATATGAATATATATATAGGATAAACCATGGTATTATTGAAAATTCATCAAATCACCAGTTATCTTTCAAACTTCTTAATTTTAACCAGTTTTTAATATGAGTATATATATAGGATAAACCATGCTATTATTGAAAATTCATCAAATCACCAGTTATCTTTCAAACTTCCTAATTTTAGCTCTTGAAAACTTACTAATACGATTCTTAATCACCTTTTCATAACATGTATCTGAAATAATTTACATTTCTCGTTATATTAAACGATGTGTGGTACATAGCATTTGAGTTACATACCAGTTTCGTTTATATAAGTGAATAACAATGAGAGTGCAGATTATAACTTTGAATTTATTGAAATGTACGAAGTAAGTATGATTACAATTAATATAAGGCCTCTCCAGATATTCTCCATTGATCTGTGTATTTATTACTCATTCCATAATGACTCTATGCATTATTTTAAAACATTTCTCGCGACAGACATTGAAATTTCAAAATTACAACTCCTCTGTCGTTTTCCGGATATTTCGTTATCTTTGCTATGGATGGTATGTGTAAAATAAAAGTTAGTTATTTTAAATTCATTAAATTCTTCATACGGTTCAATCAAATAAATGTATGTTATTTTTTTTAATTAAAGAAATACAAAATATTTAAACCTTGAAATAGTAGCAGAATTTACATATTCCGTAAGCTAGTTATTATTAAATACGAAAATATTAATTATTAAATTAAACATTAAATAATAAAAAATATTATGTAATAATAAATATTAAATAATAATAAATATTGAATAACAATAAATATTAAATAATAAAAAATATAAAATATAAAACGCGAAGTGCAATTTAGTGTTTATCTAATATTAGCAAATAAATTATTCATAGAACTCGATTTTTACTGTCAGTGTAATAGCTATAATTATTTACATTTTATATATTTATATTTTATTTTCTTGCTGTATTTCAATCATTATTCCTAAGAAAAGAACTATTTGTTCATTTATGGATAGAATTTCTAGTAAGATAGAATTTCTATCAAGCTTTGTTTATGCCCAATACGTGAAATAAATTCAATAAACGCCGTATTACTTACAGTCAAATTCACTTAAAATTTTCCCAAAAAATTCCAACGTTTGATATTTTTAGCTTTTAGACAGATACAATACTGTCAAAAATGAGCTGCATTACCTGACCTTCATCCTGAATATAATAACAAAATATAGTTACATAAGAACATTTTTTATTTTCTATTACTTCAAAGTTTTGTATTGCAAGTCAGTTAAGAAACTTTCATCTGATAATAGAAAACGGTTAAAATATTTGTCTTTTGAGTATTATATAAACATATATGATTTTTTATCCAAAAGTAAGTTATAGTAAAAATATATATAAAAATAAGAATATAAAAGTTAGTTGAAAGTTTGAAAATCGTGTCTATATTATTTACAAACTATAAAATATAAGGTATTTTAGCAGATGGATTGAAGCAGAAATCCTGAGATTTATATTCGCTGTAAAGTTGGTATTTCAATACATGATCGCCCAGTTTGAAATTTAGCACATATAAAATTACTGCTTCGAACACACTTCGTTTCACTTTCAAAATTATTCAAGCATATATACTGATCAGATGACTTAAAATATGTGTTTTATATAATTTACCTGTAAAATAGCGTTCTCTACCGAGACGAAACAGCCCAGTCAGTTGAGAAGATTCTTAAAATTTTAATTTTTGAATTCGAGTCCTTTCCACGACAAGTCATCTCCGGTCGCAAGTCACTGGTGTCGTTACAACAACGACACCAGTTGATGGATAGAGCCAACGGCCGTACCGTGCTGAAAACACCGGTTCTCGTTAGATCACCGAAGTCAGGCAGCAACGGGCGCGGTTAGTACTTGGGTGGGTGATCACCTGGGAACAACGCGTGCTGTTGGCACATTTCGGACGCGGTAGCCCGGTGGTTGGCGCTGGATTTCCACGTTGCCACAACTGCCGCCGTGTTCATGCGGAGTGCGATCACGTTAAACATGTGGGCCCGTAAGTCCTTCCGAGAGGTTGGTGATAGGGGAAGGAGGGTACGGTCCCTGTGGATGCCTCCCCCACTGGGTTCCGGTCAAAATTAGGTGGCACTTCCCGGCCGTCCAAACAGTTACCTTACACCTTTCTGGTAGGTCGGACGGACTGGGTCTCAACAACAACAACCAGTTGATGGATTTTATGAAGCAGATTAGGATTTTTGGATCTTATGCAACAGAATTTAACGGAAAGAGAAAAAATATATAAGTAAATGGTAAAAAAAATCCATTTGTTGAGGTTAAGTAATCTTCGCTTGGCTTCAAATCAGGGTGAGGAGGATATGTGGCTGGCTCCCTCCTGAGCCTAGATAGCTCAGTCCTTAGAACACTAGTTTCGAAATATAACGATGAAGGGCTAGAGCCCTTCCTGGCAAGACTTCAACCATTTATTCTGTTTAATGCACTGAGAGTCAATATCATTTCAAATAAAGAAATTCCCCCCTTCTCCTTTTAAAATGGATCTAAATATATAGTGTAAATAATCCATATTCTAAATAAAAGTAACTCAAATATTTAGTCAAGACTAATAAAATAATCAATACCGATGTAATTTACCAAATACATTAAATCAATAACGGATCAATTCTTTAAATGCAGTCAATGTACAATCGGAAGATTCTACTTTGGTGTTCTTTCCTTTGAATTTTAGAAACTGATGTTGATATATAAAGATGCCAGACAAAACTTCAGCTACATACTTGTCTGTGTTTTGCTTGTCACCTACTCCACTACAAGTCCATTTAAAAATCAAGCTTCTGCTATGAAAATCAAGAGTAAGCATGAGAGGAGGCGATTCCCATTTCATCTGAAGAAGGAAAAGTGGTCAAAAAAATACGAGAAATCTGAAGAGAAAGATCTGGAAATAGGATATGAGGATATACCTCACATCTTACCGCAACAATCAATGTGAGTAATTATAATAATTTTTGACGAAATTAATGCTTCTCAGTGTCTATATTCAGTTTTTTTATTATTTTTACTTTCCTTATATACATAATGTATAAAGAAAGTATTGTGACGGAGTCGAAAATTCGAATTCGAGTTTTCGACGGGAGAGCACGTTTCAAGCAGCCCTGATCACGACATTTTTGAAATGATATCTGTGTGTGTGTGTGTGTGTGTGTGTGTGCGCGTGTGAGTGAAAGTATGTGTGTGTGTGTGTCTGTGTGTCTGTGTGTGTGTGTGTGTGTGTGTCTGTGTGTGTGTGTGTGTGTCAGTGTGTCTGTGGAGACGATATCTCACGAACGAATGGAGCGATTCGAATGAAATTTTGGTACAAAAATCACAATCCGTAAATAAAGGAAGCCTATTGTTTTTAAACGTAATCGAATGTTCAGAATCCACCTAAATTTTCGAGTGAAATTTTGAAAAAAATCATCAAAAAATCAAAACCTTTAATAAAGTTACGAGAATAGACATTTCGTATGTAATCATTCCTTAGAAAACGATTGACATAAACTTTAGAACGCTAGCATGAACCATTCTCGAGATATTGTGCATTTTTCAAACAAATTTATCAAAAAATCCCATAAATTAAAAAAAAATAACTTTTGAGAAACATGTTCACTTTTCATATGTAATATTATGCGATGAATTGGGTGACATCATTCTCGTGGATCTAGCTCGTTCCATTCATGAGAAAAGATACTTTGAGTAATACTTATGTATTTGAACGCCAATAATCATTTATCTGCTATAAGAATAACTTATTTCTCTATACATAACGCTTGGCGAGATTTTGGCGACGATTTTGGCGGAATGTCGCCAACTTGGCGACTTTTTTAAATGTTGCCAAATTAACGAAAATCTCGCCAAATGGATAAAAATGACGTTAAATCAATGAAAATGACGACTAATCGTTGAAAATTCAATATCTTGGAAAGAATATAAGTATCTACTATAAGTAAAACCTATTTTTTTACTGTAAAAGTAGTAAATTCATTGCATTATATAAGGAAAGTCATGTGTTGCCCACATCAAATTTTTTAGAGCTAAGAATGCAAATTGATTGGCCTAGAAACGATAGAAGATTATCACTTACAGTTTAAGAGTTACTCACATTTAAAGTGAAAAAACTGTTACTTTTGTGCCAGAAAACTAGAAAGTGTTTAATGGAGAATTTTATGGGACATTTTTTTGTGCATACACCCTATAGCAAACGGGCCTAGTCTTTCACCATCAAAATCATCAGCATCATGCTAATCTACTTCAGGAGAACTAGCACGATGTGTATAACGCTTAAATTCATTCCGATAACAACTGTTCAGATATTTATTCAAATAATAACTGTGATACCAAATCATGCATTTGGGCATAAGTGAGTAGTATTTAAAAGTTCTTGTATTTTAGAAATGCCTATTTACGCATTTTACATATTTTTTATTTTTTAGCTTTTTTAAATTCACATTTTCCAGTTTTTATTGTGTAAATTTTTCCACATATTTAGATCTGTGGGAAAATAATAGTTTTACAATTGTTATTAAAATCATACCTTGAACCAATACTACATGTATTTTATTACATTTTGCGTATACCGCCTGAGTATAATTCCTGGGCCTAGGCTTTCCTTCAAAGCTTTTCCCATTCTGCTCTTTTTTGTGGCATTATTTCTCCAGTTTCTTCATCCGAAGATCTCCAAGTACTTGTATAGTCACTACATCTGATATGTTCCTCTTGATTCTTCTTCACTAGAATGGACAAGCAAATATTTTTAGCAACTCGGTCGCCATCAATTCTCCGCTCCTATCCTGACTATTTCGTTCTGTTAATTCTAATGTGTTTAATTATATCTACATCGTTATAAAGTATGTATTATTATATAGCCAGCAAAGTTATATATTCTTCTCCATATTTCAATTTCCTGAATACCCCAAAACGTAAAATATCCCTTTTGAATATGCCTGAGGTACTGTCAACATTTATTGTGACTGCACATTTTTCTGAAGCATAACTAGGCCCTACAATCACTTTATATAGTAGCATTTTTGTCCTTTTTTTAATCAAGTGTGATCTAAAAAACTTAATTCACATAAACAGCGATGTGCAGCAATCCGTGCCTTTCTGCTGCAATTCTTTTGCTTGGAGCTTGTGTGGGCTATTATAGGGCGATGTCGCCTTATTTAACGGTGTTGATATTTTATGACTGTTACCCCTCTCTACGAATCTGCGCTTTGGCTGTGTATATGTATTTCACTGATTTTTAGCCTGTGACCTTACACTTCTTGTTTAGCGTTTGTTAAATAAAGACAATGTTTTGACCTGATGGAGAGGGATTAAAAGCTTCTCGAATCAATTATTGTCACGTACTTTGCATATATCTGCTTTCTTTAAGGAACTATCATTCGTATAAAAATAAGTTGCAATTTTATTTAGTAATTTTTATTTTATTTAGATGTGCATAGTGCTTAGTGTTGAAAATATTCGTTTAATCAGAAATCGACTGAATTATACGTTCTATTTTGTGATTGATACTATAAGTATGCAAAGTTTCAGCCATTTAGGTAACAGGGAGATTTCTATAAGGTTTTAAAAACTTCTCGATCCCTATTTCGTCCGTTTTTTAAGTAGAAATTGAAAACCCGGCTTCATTAGATTCTGTCCCATGGTCGACACTATAACTGCACAAGAATTAGATCTTCTGTGTCACATGGGGGCTTCTAGAGGGTGCGGAAAGAAAGAAAAGCATTATAAAATTATTATACAGGGCGTTTCAAAATGAATGGAAGACTAAATATCTCTTAAACGACTGGTCGTAGACCCATGGTTCCAATTTAAAAAAATCTGATGTGGGCAATACATGACTTTCCTTATATATATAATGCAATGAATTTACTACTTTTACAGTAAAAAAATAGGTTTTTCTTACTTATATTCTTAGGATACTTATATTCTTTCCAAGATATTGAATTTTCGACAATTAGTCGTCATTTTCATTGATTTAGCGTTATTTTTATCCATTTGGCGAGATTTTCGTTAATTTGGCAGCATTTCAAAAAGTCGCCAAGTTGGAGACATTCCGCCAAATTCGTCGCCAAAATCTCGCCAAGCGTTTTGGACGGAGAAATAAGTTATTCTTATAGCAGGTAAATGACTATTGGAGTTCAAATACAAAAGTATTACTCAAAGTATCTTTTCTCATGAATGGAACGAGCTAGATCCACGAGAATGATGTCACTCAATTTATCGCATGATATTACATATGAAAAGTGAACATGTTTCTCAATAGTTAATATATTTTTTTTAATTTATGGGATTTTTTGATAAATTTATTTGAAAAATGTGCAATATCTCGAGAACAATTCGAGCTAGCGTTCTAAAGTTTATGTCAATCGTTTTCTAAGGAAGAATTACATAAGAAATGTCTATTTGCGTAACTTTATTAAAGGTTTTGACTTTTTGATGATTTTTTCAAAATTTCACTCCAAAATTTAGAGGGGGGGGGGGGAGTTCTGAACATTCGATTACGTTTAAAAACAATAGGCTTCCAGTATTCATGGATTGTGATTTTTGTACCAAATTTCATTCGAATCGCTCTATTTGTTCGTGAGATATCGTCTCCAAAGACTCACTGACACACACACACACACACACACACACACACACACACACACACACACACACACACACACACACACACACACACATACACATACACATCACTTCAAAAATGTTTGATTCGTGATCAGGGATGCCTGAAACGTGCTCTCCCGTCGAAAACTCGAATTCGAATTTTCGATCTCGTCACAATACTTTCCTTATACATTATGTATATAAGGAAAATAAAAATATTTTAAATAAGGTTATCATTACATGCAAATTTTGATCATGTGATACTTTTTGAAAAAAAAAATACAAAATATAACGTTTTATACGGGAAACTTTGAAAAAATTTTCTATTTAAAAAATATCTTTCATAGTCCAATAAATCAAACAGAAAAGTTCCATTGCTTTAAGATCAAAATTAGCCGAGTTATCGTTCATTAGATTTTTCGACGAATAATTGGGGACTGTATAAAAACTTTGTTAAAAATAGGTACGCATGTAAGTTTTGGGATGGAAATTTATCTAACGAAACTCAAGTTTTGTACGACCCCTGAAATCCACGTTTTTGCCGTTTCTTTCCGCATCGGATGAAAGTGGTGGAAATCTTATATCTTTTGCAATATTTTTGAGGTCAATTCTGCATAATAGAGAACCAGGATTTCTTTTTTTTCAAAAGATCTTCTAATGAATGAGTGATCTTTTAATGAATGATCCTATTTTGCAAATGGGAAAATCTATTGTAGAGAGCCCGTATAAAATGCTAAATATTGTACATTTACTAAAACATGTCATGTGGTCAAAACAGTCACAGTTTGAAAGTCAATCTTATTTGAAACATTTCTTAAACTGGAACTATGGATCCGTAAACCCTCTCTCATGAGATGTATTTAGTTAGGCAATCTTTTTTGATCATCGTATATAGCAACTAACACAGAATACGTAGCTAACATAGTAGTATAAATTTACATATCTGGACTTTCAAGCTAATATTATCTTTACAGTTGATTGAAGATCCTAGCTCAATATTCTGGTGATTCAAATCTTTTTTACATTTAATCTTAACTGGCCAACCGCAAAATGAGAAGGATACCTTCCACTCGACCATGCATTTTGTTTAATTTTGATTAACTTTCAAACGCATTTCGTTTTACTTTAATTAACTTTCAAATTCATTTTGCTTTTATCTTCATTATCTTTCAAATGTATTTTGTTTTATCTTCATTAACTTTCAAACACATTTTGTTTATCCTGATTAACTATTAAATGCATTTTGTTTTATCATATGATTAACTTTCAAGCGTATTTCGTTTTATCTTGATTGACTTTCAAATATATTTTGTTTTATGTCCATTAACTTTCAAAAACATTTTATCAGATGCACTTTTCAGGGCGATAAATGCTTCCTTAAATACCTTTGTGCAAGATGATTGAAAAGTCGCACATATCACATTTTAAAATAACGTAAGGTACAGATAAATTTGAAATCGTCGAAATTTTTACAGTTAGGTGGTACTGATATACGCTAAAATAGATATCAGATATATTGTTTACTGTTTTTAATACCTCAGAGGATCATTACAGATTTTTTTATCAATCTAGGAACTCGGCGCGCTGTCAGTGAAAGAATTTTTATAAAGCAATATTTTTCTAGCCATTCTTATATCAGAGTATCATAATGAAGTGTTTCAGAAAAATATCCATGCTCTATAAGATTATCATCATAAAATTTTTCTTGTCGACATTATGTAAAATATATATTTGTGTACAATTCCGATCATAATTGTGGGAGATAAGCGGAAAAAATCATTCGCAGTCTGTCTCTATATTTGAAGTAATAAAATAAAGGTCCATACTTTGCTGTTATGCTTTTGTATTTCGTTGATATGGCAGATTTGTTTTGCGGAAACTTCTTATCAAAAGGATTGTTGACTTCAGAAACCGTGAATTTATGAAGCAGAGTCAATGACATTTTTAACCATCAGTATGTTAATATTAAATAAGGATTAATGAAGCCGATGAATTTAGCCCCCCCCCCCACACACACACACATACACCGGGGTCACCATTATTTTTCCTAACAAGGTTAGGTGAAAATAATTGGCATTTCATTCGAATCGTCCAAAAATTTACTTTCAATTTCTATTTAAGCTGATTTAATTAGACATTTTATAATGTTTCTTCTTTCTTTTTTCTTTAACTATTGGCGTTTAGTTTCCTAGCACGCAAATGTACATCACATTAAATCTTTAAACGACATTAAACGACATAATCATTAATGAAATATATTTTCAACTCAAATAACTTTTAAATATGTTCACCTGTTTTGTTCACCTGTTCACCCACAAAACAAACGTGAAGTGGCTAAAGCACACGGCTAATTTTTCTTAAGCTCAGACCAAATTCATAAAAGCCAATAATTTAGGCATTCAATGCTTTGCCTAATAATCGCGGCACTTTTTCTTTCGCCGAGAATCACTAACATTTCAAACATAGCTAAAGCACATAAAACTTGCATGAAAATGTTCTTCGCAGTCAACAGCATGTCTCCTAAATACAATTAGCATAGTAAAAGTAGTTAAAAATTATACTGTTAGTTTTATTTTTAATGAACTAGCCAAATCTGTTGTACAGTTAACCAAACAAAGTGGTAAGTATGTAAATCTAGTCTTTGCCTATATATTTTTCAAGGGCATTCCTCACACTGAAGGAATCTAAGCATTTAGCTAATTTGCAATTCCACGATTTATTACTGTTGATTTTGATTTCTAAATGAAACTCGAAATTAAAAATAGCTTATATAGAAATATTGTATAATATTAAATGTAAAGTTATATACGTGAATCCGACGTGGCACGCATGAATCTAAGCTTAATTGACTCACAAATTTGTCACTCGTTACACATTAAATTATTGATTTTTCTTAACACAATATGCAATAATAACGTAGGATCACTAGTTGCACAAACGCCAAGAGTTCAAACTCTGCTTTGCACTTCATTTTCAAAATTATCCTTCCACACATTTTCCATAAGCAATGGACGGATGGTCCCCAAAAAACTTCAAAACGGTGCTGTTTTGAGTATAGGTCTGTTTCAAAAAGTACAGAAACAAATATAAACTAAAATTTTGCATACTAAAGTTTCAGACAGTGTTGAAACGATTGTCTCATATTTCTACACTGTAAAACATATGCAAGCATGTTACTGAAAATTTTAGGGGAATCAGTTGTCCGTAATAGGGTGTAAGGTTCCTGATAGTTATGATAATATATATATATATATATATATATATATATGTTAATATATATGTATATTTATATATATATATATATATATATATATGTATATGTATACATATGTATATATATATATGCATATATATAAGTATATATATATATATATATATATATATATATATATATATATATATATGAATAAAAATTGAAAGATTTTAATCGAAAATTATGCATAAACTACTGTATGTACAAAAAAACCCATCTCTAGCATATCTGTTACAAATGAGTAACTATAGACCAAGACTAAGGATAAAGATAGAAGGTAACATATCACTACAATAGAAAGGGGGATGAGAAGAATATTAGGATACAAAAATCACAATTAAAAGTATATAAATATAAATAAAAATGAAAAAGAAAACACGGCAAAAATGAGAAAAGGCAATAATAATTAGCTCAAGATAAAAGATTAAGACATAGAGAACAATCAATTGAAACTACACAAAAAATGGCGGTTAGTTCGAAATTGCATTCTCATCTGGACAGCCATACAATTCGAATTAAATTCGATAGAATAGCCAGTTTCTGACAATGGCGATAGTATTTAACTATAGACACCATTGGAACTGTCTACTGGCTAGTGGAAGGAGAAAAATAAAACAATTGAATTATAAATCAGAATAATAATACCTCCTCGAACAGAAATATGAACTCACAAGCATTGCTACCACGTGTAAGTTGAACAAGCGACTGAGCATTTCACCTCACTTCGTCAATGCGAGTGGGCACCGGAATGAATACATTTGAACGATACATAATATGTATGGAGACTTACAAAAATAGTAAACAGTATCTGACTCAGGACAAGTGGAAAATAGTCATTCGAAAATAGTAAACAGTATTAGACTCAGGCCAAGTGGTAAGTTAGGTGATAGGAATGAGTGAATTCTCAAAAATGAGTTATCCAATCAAAGATAAATAATGCAAGTGTAAAATTATTACGTGGTATATTTGAAATTATTAATAATATTATTTACAAATACTTCTGGATATTGGTAATTTTGACAAATGCGTTTAAGATTATTGATGTGGAGAAAGTGAAACCGAGGATCAGAAAGTCGATGTATTCGAAATAGCTGGTTTAAGATGATGTTTCTAAACAATTGAATAGAATTACAAGAATGATATGATAGCAGCTTTATGATAGTGAAGTTGTAAGAATATTTTTTATATATATATATATATATACACACATATGATACATAAATATTTATGTATCATATATATATATATATATATATATATATATATATATATATATATATATATATATCCAAAAATAACGCTTCGTAGACGATAATTAGCTGAATATTTCAGAAATGAAGCTGGAACTTTTATGAGCGCATGTAATTGTGTCTTTTCTCATCAGTTTGCGCAATTAACAATAAAGTAGCTGAAAAAAATGAGCAAAGGTTGCAAAACGTTTTACAATGTATTCATATTTTATTTTTCAAATATGAATGTCGGACTTAATAATTAATATTAAAAATTTTTATCAACTGAAAAATGGTATACATTTTGTTTTGGTTATTTAGTATCAAAATATACGATAGAAGAAGTAATGTGATAGACTAATCATTTCGAAAAATATGAAAGAAAAACTGCAGCACCTGTTTAACTTTAGAAACTCGAAATTTCAATCAGTCGTAACTTCCCAAGAATTTTTTTTATGTGAATACGGGGAGCTTTTCACTTCGAGAAAAATAATCTGTTATCAAAAGTGAGTGTTGCCCTTTGAAAAAAATTGAATCGATGCAAGATTTAATGTGAAGAAAACTGCCCTACTCAAATTGAATACACATTTATTTATACTAGACATTATTCGAGTCGTGCAGTAAAACCAAAAGTGAGGACACGTTTGGTTTTACTGTATGATCCGAGGAGCCGAAATTGAGAACGCTGCTCGGATTTTTATTTAGTCGACTGTAGGCCTATTATAATCATCATCGCAAATTCTCTAATTACTCTCTAATCTATGATGAATAGCATACATTTCTTAGCATTTACAAAATGTTCATAATAAATTGAATGCAAATAATTCCATGTTTTATGTATCATTTAAAAAGTATTGATTTGAATATTATTACTTGCTTACTTATACTTATATTTTTACAGGATTAACAGTAAAATTCCAGATTACTATATGAAGATGAAAACTGACATAGAAAAGATGAAACAAAAAACAGCAAGGTTAAGAATGAAAATAATGTACAAGAAAGAAAAAACAAGATTAAAAAGTGTATCGGCAAGGAAGGAAAAGAAAAAAACTATTATAACTGGCTTGCTTCCAAGTGCCTACCCTGGACTAGTAACATCGCAATATATTCCACCTTATTTATACCCTCAATATTCACCTCAAATTCCAGGAGGAGTACTATACCCTCCATATTTCCCAGGGTATCCAAATTTTCCAGGACTTCCAAATATTCCAAGTTTCCCTCCTCCAATATTTCCACCCTTTCCAGTTTTCCCCCCTCCTCCTAGACCGCCAATGCCACCCATGCCTCCTCCAGTACCACCATTGCCTCCGCCTCCAAGGCCTCCTCCACCACCACGACCACCACCACCTCCAAGACCACCTCGACCTCCAAGACCACCACTTGGAAGAAGTGCACTTCCCGTGTCGTATGAATATTATGATGAAACAGAAGACTATCGTTATACTAATAGCGCTGATGGTAGTTGGACCAAAGGCAAAAGCGATCCTCTAAAATGGCACGTAAATGATATCAGAGTGAGATTACCGCAACATTCAGCCAATCAAAATTACTACAGTTTACCAAAGCAACCATACAATCCATCCAATCAAAATTATTACAACACGCCAATACCTTCAAACAATCCAGCCAATCAAAACTATTACAGCTCACCAACATCATCATACAATCCAGCCAATCAAAATTATTACAGCTCACCAACACAGACATATAATCTAGACAATCAAGACAATTATAGCTCACAAAGACAATCACATAATACAGCAGAAAATGACGATTCTGTTTCTTACGATAACGACGGCAGCGATCAGAGTTCTCGCAAAAATATAGTCAAGCACAGAACAGATTATTCAGACGAAAATTCAGATTATTATGCAGATAGCAGAAAAGATTATCCTAGCGAATATGATGACTTTTAACTTTGTGTCCATATTATAATCATTTCTGTTAAAATCCAGTTATGCAGGGAAAATGTGCCAATTAATACATTCAAAATGTAAGATTCAGGATGAGCTTATAATCAAGCTCTTTGTTAAAGATATGTAAATTTATTGAATTTCTGAGTCAAAGAATATAAGCTTCCAAAACTGTTGGAATGGCATTAAAAAAGTTGGAATGAAACTAAGGTGAAAAGAAATTATAGAAATTGAAATGGAATTAATGAAGGCAAAAAGAAATTAAAAAAAAATAAAATGAAATAAAGAAGGTAGAATGAAATAAATTCAGACAATCAAATTACAACTAGCAAAGACAGCTCTACAATTCATATAGAAATGATTATTCTGCCTCTTATGATAACACGATAGATATCAAAATTCTGACAAAAAATATTCAAATAAAAAACTGGCTAATCAAACGATAATTCAAAATATTATGACAGCATAGGAGATTATGCTAGAGAATATGACGATGCCGTTAACGTTGTGGATATATTGTTCTGATTTCAATTAATATCCAGTTATGTACGGATAATATGTCACAGCGTTCACATCATGACAAGTTTGTAATCAAACTCTTCTTTATACGTATGGAAAGTTACTGTATAACAAAATTTTGAAACCCCAAAATATATATTAACGAAGAAGTTGAAATTAAATATTCACATGCGCAAGATTCATGCATTTAATGCATATACATCCAAGTATTTAATATTGTATTTGCGGAAATGTTAAAACTGCGAATTTATAAGATGAGAGAGAAAAGAAAACTATTAAAAGTAAGTTTTAAAAACTTCGAATGCCTAAATATTTATATTTAATGTAATATCTTATACATTTATTGAAAATAAATAAATATATAATGCATTTGTTAAAAGTAGACTTTTTATATATAAATATATTATAGTCGAATAATTTCTTTCACACTATGTGAAATATGGAAAGTGCAAATACTATGATTTAAATTTTGTTTTACTCTGTAAATCGTTCTTTAATCTTTAAAGTTTTATTTAAACATATATGTTTGTAGTTTTTATTTGTAGTCCAAATTTAGTTTTATAACTCTCAGGCTATCTATGTGGTATGACTGCTTTCACAAGTCGACAGAAGGGTTATTAAAACTGCAGGATAGTACGTTTTCTTAACGAGATTATCAGCTATATGTTGTTCCTTACTAACATCCAGCGGGCCAACGATGTTGGTAGATGAGAGTATTACCCCCTGTTGATTTTTATTACACTCATATTCCAAACTTTTCTATTATAAGGAACTTTTAAAGTGGAATCTGCTGTATAATCAAAAAATATTTCATATGCATCATAAGTTATTGAGAACAGTAAGACTATATGAAATGCAAGTAAAGCTATATGCCGAATTTTGGCGATATGCCAAATCTGAATGGGATGTTTTTGTATTCAGTTTAACTTATACAACTGAACATAAAAGTATTCTATTCATATATATACACTGAAATATGGTTTCAGCTGACTGAATAATTTTTTAAGGAAAATGTTACAATGAAACATATATTTTTTTACTCTAACTAATATAGGAGTAAATGACAAATAAATGGAATTTCTATAGCAATAGATGGAAGTAAAAATAAAAAAAGAAGAATCCCCATACACTAGGCTTGAATATAATTAAAGATTTTATATCCCATTTCTAAAGCATTTTTTTAATCTTTTTAAAATGATTCAGAGTCTATGTTTGCTTTTATGGTGCTGCCATCTGTGAGACAGAATTGAAACAAAATGTATTAATTTTTATCTCATAGATGGCAGCACTATAATAAAGCTGCACAGTAATAGTAAATTATTTTTGAAAATATTAAAAAAACGACAAAAAATTGTTCAACAAAATTTTTTTTAATATGATTTTTTCACATATTTTCCCTCATGAATACAGATTAGATTTTTCACATACTGTGAGGAAATAAACATACTATTTTTCAGAATACTGTGTAACTTTTTAGAACTTTATAGAATACTGTGATTTTCGCATTCTAAGATTTCGAAAATATATTTTTAAGACTTCTATAATATATAATAAATACATCTTATTATTTTTTGGTCCTCCATTAGTGCCATCCAATAAAATAAAAAAAAAATAGAAAAATGTGGTGATAAAAAATTGCTCTATACCAATCAAAATATCTATGCTCTTCCTTCCAGGGTTTGAATATGCACATACTATCATTTAAAACACTGAGTTTAAAATTTATTATGTATAATAAATGACAATTATAATGTCAGCTCTGTTTTTCATTGATTTTTATTTTAGTTATATTATTTACGCATGCCAGTCATCATCAGTCACCTTTCCTAAATATCTCAATTGACTTCATTTTATAGATATTTCCTTGAATCGTCTAAATTCCAATTCTGATCACCGATATCTCCAATTACTATTTAATTACGCAAGAGATGAATATCTCGCGAAAGATTTCCCACGCCATCATCCTGTTCTTGTTGATGATTGCGATCTGGAGCTTTGGGGCTGGTGGAGGCCTCATGGACAAGAAGTGGGAGATGATGAAGTGGATGATGGATAAGGGCCATAATAATCATCATGAGAGCAAAGGAATTAGTTTCAGCTTCAAGCCTATTGCCATACCTATTCCTCTTCCCGTTCCATATGGAGTACCAGAAAAAGGCGACACAAAGCCCGAAAAGTAAGTTTTAATACGAGGTTTATAGATGCTTTTAATATAGTTTCATATATTTAAAAAAAGGTGAGACAGCAAGCCCTCAGGTGGAGGTAAATGGCGTATACACTTCATTTTTGACAGAACTATTAAGCATTTTAATTCTCTCTTGTATATAGTATATTTCGTACAATTCCGCGAATTTTCGGAAATCCGGAAGTAACATCTCCAAACCCAGAAATAGAAGTCCTTAGTGCCTCCCCCCCCCCCATACCACTTCAAGAATTTGTTATTGGATCCATATCAGTCATCATATAAGCTCTATCTATAGCCAATACTGAGAAATAAATGCTTCAAGAAAAATTTTGAACTGGAAGTGAAAAAAATCCAGATATATATATCTTTAATGACCCCCCCCCCCCCTCCTCTCCCCAACCCATCAACATCTTTTATGTTTATGCCCCAACTTCCTATGAAATTTATCGCTGAATTCAGACCAGTCTTCATCTAAACTCTATTTATGGCCAATCTTGAGAAACATATGTGTTAAGGAAACTTTTGGAACAGGAAATGGAAATTCTTAGTGAACCCCTTCCTTCTCCGAAATTTGATGCTAAATCCATATCATTCACCATCTACGCATCATCTGTAGCAGATGCCGAGAAATGGGTATTTCAAAGAAAATGTAGTGCATTTTTAAATCCAAAGGGACATCTCCCCTCAGAATCGAAAGAGGAAATCTTTAGTGAAACTATTACCCCCTCCGAAATTTGATTCTAAACCCATATCAATTGTTATCCCACCCAAGCTCTATCTATAGCCAATTCTGAGAAATAGATGTTTTAAAGAAATACTTTGAATGTAAAGAAGCGGAAGGAAGCCACAGGAGAAAATTATCTTAAAATTTACCTTACCACCTCCAGAATTTGATGTTGAACCTATATCAGTTATCATCTAAGCTATAGCTATAGGCAATCTTCATAAAAGATGTTTGAGTAAAAAGAAAATATTTAAACCAGAACTGGGAAAAGCGAGAGCCTGAAGTTGTAATCCTTAGCCCCCCCCCCCCCCACATACACACACATACATACACACACATTCTCTATGGGAATTTAATTCTGAATCCAAACAAGTCATTGTCTGAGCTTTGTCTGTAGCAGATTTGAGAAATAAATGTTTTAAGAAAAACATTTTATAGGAGAAATATAGTGGAGCAAAATTTTTGTCATCAATAATACTAGACGGCTCATGGGAAAAAAGAGAAATAGCGAAAAATCGAAGCTGCGACAGCCGCTAAATTCGATACAGGGACAGTTGAGCTCCTATGAGGATACACCTCGGCGAATTTTTTAAATATTCGGATAAGTTTAAAAATTATGAAAGTTTGAAACCGAAATGCGGCCCAAGTTTCGCCATATTTAAATCAAATTTATCGAGCAGACGATCCTCTCCCAGCTTACTTCTTGAATTTTAGATATATTGTTTAGATTTTTTTTAACATGTCATTGATTTATTTTAATTATAAGTGTTGCGTTCAAAATGTCTTAGATCGAATGAAAAACTTGCGGAGATATTATTTAATATATTTTTTTTTATTTTTCTTCTCTCGGGAAAGGAACCTTCCCTTTTTCGCAATTGCAAGTGTGTTCATTTAGTATAGACAACATAGTATTGATTTTAAGCACGTTTAGTATCTTCCATTTGCAAGTACCCCACGCGATCATTTAGGACTCACGTGACGCCGAGTAATTTGTTGCAGTTCTTAATAATTGGAATTTTAAATAAGAAATAGTATTTAAAAAGATATAGAATTGCATGAAAGGCTTTTCTTTTACTTCTATCAGTTTTGTAAAATTTTATTTATTTTCTATCTATGCTAATTATAATATAATATAATTAATTATATTATAATATAATATAATTATCTATATATATTATAATTTTATTTATTTTATCTACTAGAAACTACTACATCTATGCAAATTTTTAATTTTTTTAGAAAGTAATCTTTCTAAATATAATAAGTTTTGAACAAAATCTTTCAATTGGTTTATAGTTGCAAAATTGCATCCAAGTTTTAAGATTCATAAACACCAATTATAATCTTTCTAGATGAGATACATTTACAACTTATGTGAGATAATGATTCCTTATTCATCAAACAGGCCCTGGCCGTCGGAGTCTAAAGACATGTTCTGGAAAATGATGATGATGAATATGATGATGAAGGGAAAGGGTGGCAAAGCTGCTCCTGCAAAGATGTGCTGCCCCCAGACTGGAATGAATGGCTGGCCTATGATGATGATGATGATGAAAGCAAAGATGAAAGGGATGAAAGCAAAAAAAGCAGATTCGTCAGCGATGTGTTGCCCACAAATGATGATGATGATGAAAGGATCAAAAGGAATGGATGGTAAGTACTAAATAATACTATCAGCGGCAAAATCGTTTAGGATAACTTTACAATAGCTTTGGTAAAGTTATTAAATGTTTTCTTGATATGGGAATTATAAAATTGTGATTGCTTTCATGCCTGACGTAATAACAGGAGAGCACTCTGCTATAAATTGTAGTTAATCTGAGACATTATAAAGTTAATCACACATAGTATAAAAGAGTAAAATATAACAAAGAGTGTCAACCGGTTTCGAAAGCAAAATATAGTCTTCTTCACCATTACTAGTAAGAAGAGCAACATACACTCATCAGCGCAAGATCGACTTTTGCCGATTCATCTTCGGTTTGTTTTCCATAAATCGTTGTCAATTGTGTCGTATCGACTTTAGAACACCTTCTCAGTCTCTTGCATTTCTGAGATATTTTGCTGAAATATTTTCTGTTTCGGTAGGCTAACGTGGGGAAGCGAGAGTTTATCCGGAACCTTGTTTATGTCGTTGCTTGTCTGGCGCCGGCGTTCGTCTAAAAGTGACGTGTACTGCAGTTTTAATTACAATACGTCACGAATGCAGGTGTTGGTTAGCCAATAAGGGCTTGATTGATGAGTGATGTTGGAGCTGTTCAAAGGCTTTTCGACTCTAAACTTTGACGGTGTGTGGACGTCCGGAGAGCGCGGCGCGTTGGAAATGAAATAATTTAAGTTCGAATGATTGATATTTAAAATGCTTGAATAAAATCCTCGGAATAGAGAAAAGTGGAGTGTTAACGAAATCCTATCAAATTTTATTGCCAACGAGTTTCGAACTCACCGTGTTTTAATTTCACCGTTCGAGAATCAGCTTAGCGTGCAGAATACGAAAAAGGGAGTTCTGCACGAGTTTACGTATTGGCTGCCTTGTGGATTAATTTTATCTCCAGGAATTATAGTGCCGGAATTTAGAACTGCCAAACTACTTTCAAGGCCATCCATGGCTCATTCGATGTTCGAGAATGGTTAAAATGTGTTGTTTCGATCTCCCCTCGTCTCAGACTGGTATAAGGATTATTGATGTATTCCTCGAAATATTGTAAGTACATTTTCTTAATATTGATATGAGCTGTTTAATATTACTTAATTTTGGATGATTTGTGTTACTTCAGATAGACATATAATATTTTGTATTTGCTAAAAGCTAATTATTTTCGAATTGAAATAAATATATTTCCATTTAAGTAACTTATTATGCTTCCCACTACTTGTTTGATTTATGTGTGCTCTTTCCATTAGCTTCGAGTTTTGGATGATCAACCGATTCCTAGAATCGGCCGGGGAAATAGAACCTGGACAAACACAACACAATAACGTTAAATAAGATTACAAGTTTGGTAATCCAAAATTAGATATCACAATTCGATGCCGTAAAGGCACTCTTTAAATTGTCAACAAAAACTTTTACCATAATTTTGTACCGTGAAAACCTGCTCAACAATTGCTATATTTTCTCATGCTCGTTCTAATCATCCTATTCAGCAAACATCTTTGGATAATTATACTCGTATTTGGTATTATCAAGTTGTGTTTTAGGAGAAAATATAAAGATTTGCATAAAAAAAAAATGGAAGAGAATTGAGAACATTGTGTTTAATGAGGTGTTATTATAACATCAGTAAATTATAATTGTTAGTTCATTAGATATCTTAAAATATATGAAGAGTTCCACAGAATTAGCGAGTTCTTTAGATCACCGAAGTCAAGCAGCATCGGGCGCGGTTAGTACTTGGTGGGTGACCACCTCGGAACGCCGCGTGCTGTTGGCCATCTCGGGTGCGGTATCCCCGTGGTTTGCGCGCTAGATTTGCACGCTGACACAAATGCCGCCGTGTTCATGCGGAGTACGATCACGTTAAACATGTGGGTCCGTAAGTCCTTCCGAGAGGTTGGTGGTAGGGGAAGGAGGGTACGGTCCCTGTGGATGCCTCCCCCACTGGGTTCCGGTCTAAATTGGGTGGCACTTCCCGGCCATCCATACAGTTACCTTACACCTTTCTGGTAGGTCGGACGGTCTGGGTCTCAACAACAACAACACCACCAAAATGTTTGAAATGCAATATAATTGCAAAACTTAGTTCTCAATCAGACAGAAATTAAAATTGAATATAAGGAGAGATCATTTGTAAACATCACTGGGAAATGTGCAGTTTTTCAATATTTGCTACTAGTATATGGATGACGTACACTAAAATGTTCGATTTTTCGAATGACCGCAAATCAAAAAACTTTCTGCGATGGGCATAAATTTTGGTATAAGCGGGAAGATTTTTAAGAAAATTTAAGTATACAATAAACTGCACAATAAATGCACCACAAATGCCGCCGTGTTCATGCGGAGTACGATCACGTTAAACATGTGGGTCCGTAAGTCCTTCCGAGAGGTTGGTGGTAGGGGAAGGAGGGTACGGTCCCTGTGGATGCCTCCCCCACTGGGTTCCGGTCTAAATTGGGTGGCACTTCCCGGCCGTCCATACAGTTACCTTACACCTTTCTGGTAGGTCAGACGGTCTGGGTCTCAACAACAACAACAGAATTAGCGAGTGACCAACGGCCCTACCGTGCTGAAAACACCGGTTCTCGTTAGATCACCCAAGTCAAGCAGCATCGGGCGCGGTTAGTACTTGGGTGCGTGACCACCTGGGAACACCGCGTGCTGTTGGCACAGTAAGGAGGGTACGGTCCCTGTGGATACCTCCCCCACTGGGTTCCGGTCTAAATTGGGTGGCACTTCCCGGCCGTCCAAACAGTTACCTCACACCTTTCTGGTAGGTCGGACGGTCTGGGTCTCAACAACAACAACAGGATTGGCGAGCGTGTCGAACAATTGTGGATCCTCTAGTTAATATAATAATCAAAATTCTTATTGTATTATTAACTACAACTTCAATTTTGATTATCTTTTTCACAGATATCAACATTGTTTTCCATTTCTAGATATCAACGTTGTCAAAACTTTTAAATATGGTATTCCTTTAGACAGGAACATCTTTAATTATAATGAAACATTTAAATTTATTTCCATCAATACAATACTGCAAATGTATCTACACCCTCTCTTCTATGTATTGGCAATCATCCGTAGTTCACCAATATCATTCACAATGCACATAAACATATTATATTACCGATGATCTTAATGTAATTCAAAATTCTACATTCAAGCATCCCATGCTTTAAATATTAAATTTTGAACACCCAATTCGAAATTACCTCAGTCAAATTGCCTCAATCGAAGACTAGTGATGCAACAACTAACACTAGTTTTAGATTAATTTATTTATGAAATTGCATATATTGTAATCATTACGCAGATACTTGTTATTGAACTTTTATTACCGATGTCATTGTTGAAACCTTCTTATAATTTATCAAATTTACACTATGCTATCTCAGACCTTCAAGCATTTTATGAATGTAGTGATTTAAAACTCCTCAATGTAGTTGTATTGATCCCTAAATTTCATAAAACCTGAATCACTTTTAAATAATACCTATGCCAATGAATTTGGTAAATCTCTTTTGATAAATCCAAATAAATTAACATCTACATTACCTAAATCGCCTTCTCATCGTATAGAGAATAGCTATAATCTTGGACACAACGTATATTTTGAGTTTTCAAATATTTGAATTAAAGACCTATTCAACAACATTGACATACATGATCGATATAAAGTTATGCAGGTGTTAATACAATTTCTGTGATAATCAGAAATAAGCTCTGAATCATTCCTACATATATACTTTTCTCAAGTTTGTTTTGTTTAATAGCTTTTTAATGAAAGATCATATATCTTCAAATAAAATGTTACTTGAATACAATGTTAATGAATTCTGCAAGTTCAGCACTTGCTAAGTTATATCTTAACTACTACTTAGCTATATCTTTATTTAAAAATACAGGATGCACCTTCTTTCCATTGATGATATATATGATCGTCATAAAAGCATGCTATCACTCACTCATTCACGAAATTTTAATTTTTACATCCCACGTTTCATCATTAAATTTTAATTATTAGCCACCTTATCACTAATTTCCAGTGAAAATAATATTACTCCTTAGATCAACTTTTTTGATGGATCGCTAGCACTTAATGATTTTTCTTACATATTTAAAAGGTCTAGCTATCCATTTGAAATTTATACAATTATTAATTTCATCTCGTGCAGATATTTAACAGATATAAAGTAAACAGATATTTAAAAACATAAATAACTCAGTATTAATAAAAATTTAGTTGATAAAATGCATATTCAAAGTCATACAGCAAACTTAAACATAATTGATAAACATACTCTTATCCATCTATGAACTGTCTATGAAGTGAGCATAAATGTGAAGATAGAGTTTTAACCTACGTAACTATAAATATATACAATATGCAAGGTGATTCAAAAGTTCGGAGCAAAAGTTAAACGCTATAAAAATATCTATGGATCGGAGAGACATGCGGTTTGCAGATTAATATTCACCGTGGTGGGAGATTTTGTATGGCAGGAAAAAAAAATAGTTAAAAGTCTCAACACTAGGGGAGACCTGCTGCGAAGAAAACAATGCGAGGTAATAATTGTGAAATGAGATATTTTATTTCAACATGATTTACAGCTGCAAGCGCTCAATGTGTCCACCAATTAATTTTAATGATTTATTTAATAATCACCAATCAAAGATTTAAAAGTTGCTAAGACATTCAAATATAGCAAACCATTCGGCAGATCAATATTTAATTACAATGTTATTTCTCAATCTCTCTCTTTTGATGGTGGTACTGATGAAAAACTGATAACTGTGTGATATGTGATTCGTCACACGTCAGGTATTGACGCTATATAGACCGATCTCGTAAAGTGGAGTAAATAAAGAAATACATAATACCAGTAATTAAAATGAAGAGGCTTAATTTTAAACAATAACAAAGAATTTATTTCATTAAGACAAACCTTATTTAATAACTATTAACATCTGGTAAATTTCATATACCAACATCTTTAGTGTAGTACATTAAGACAATCAAATCTCCTCATTCTATGATCATAATATGAGCATTACAATTATTAACCTATTAATGTGCATTAACTCACTATTCTTACTAGCCTACGTCTTAATGGCCCAGGTTAACCTTATTTAGGAGGGTCAGAGAGATAATAATAATCAAAGTGCAAAAATATGTGTAGAATTGTCCTACCTCGATCATCACTGCCGATGTCGGACTTTATGACGGCGCGCTCCGGCTCTGTCCCGAGGGCTCGCTCTCTCCGAGATCCGTCGCTCTTGCGACCTCTTCTTTTCACTCACAAAATTCAAGTCCTCGATTTCAAAAACTTAAAGTCCAAAGTTGCTCTCTGTCTCTACCCCCTTAACAAGGCGCCCCTGTCCATAATTGGCTAAGTAAATTAAGGGCTACGCCCTTCAGGCTATATTATTGGTCAAGGCCCCCCTGAAATATGAGATATGCAGTCTCCAGTTTTAAAATCGTTGAAAGTTCTCACGAGAATTTTCCCAAGGTTCGAGTGATATTAATTGACTCTGGGGTCAAGAAGTTCAACCCCTTCCGTTTGTTGTAACACCTAACGCTGACATGAACTTGAGAAGCACCCTCTCTTTTCGAAATGAATGTCCGGTGCAGCTGCGTTCGAGGGAATGTTACAAAAATTGCCTCACTTCATGAGGGACCGTCTTCTTAGGTCCACTTCCTCTTTCAAAAGAGCAATGTTATATTGGGAATTGAAAATTACAATATAACAATTACCCTTCTTCCCCCCCCAAAATTTGGTGGGAAAAAAGCCAATTACAAAGTGCCAGCTCATAGTTGCTGCAGGCGTGTCCACTGTGTAGTCCAACAACTCGTCTTGCTCTCATCTGTATCTACTGTAAAAATGCACTATATACACATATACACAAATCATATTATCATATATATACTCTTATATGCCATCAAAAGAACACGAAAATACTATACAAAAATACAATTCTCAATGTGTCTGCAAATGACGATATCTGTGTCGTTCAGTTGTACTTAATGTCGATTAAAAGTCTATTCATGTAAGCACAAGTTCGTCCACTGGTGATATGTCTTTTTTTTTTGTTTTTTTTTTTTTTTTTTTTTTAAACAATATAGTTCCACACAAGTTCAAGGTGTATATCTGTAAAATTGTTCACATATGATAACCAAAGTCACTTTGACCGTCAATTGGATATTTGTTGGGATCAGGGACTTACGCATATGGTCCCTAATAATATCACTTTGTCCCCTTGTAGTTATGGTGGAAAGTGTAAAATATCTTTCCTTTGGAAAAAAAAAAACACTGATATCACTGCACACTTGGAAACCGCTGAAATGTAAATCGCTCCACTGCTGGAACTCGTTGCAGAACTGGATCGCTGTCTAACTGGAATTCGCTGAACTGTAAGGCGATGAACTGCTGGAACTCGCTGAAGGATTGGACCGCTGTCTAACTGGAATTCGCTGAACTGTAAGGCGCTGAACTGCTGGAGTCGCTGACCAAATGATAATCTTTGTGCACCAGGAATCGTTGAGCACTCGGAATCGCTGATCAACAGGAATTGCTGACCATTTGAGAATCGTTAGGCAACCGGATCTGTACGCTGTCTCATGTTTTGTTTAGGACAATCAATACATATACATTACACTCAAGCTTATTAAAATACTCTCTTCTCTTAAAACTCCCTTAAGTATCATTTTTTTATAAATTCAATTTCTATAATTTTAATTTGTCACCCGGCACACGAAACATTACAAAAAAAAACTCTCTTTTTTTTTTTTTCAAACTCCTTTAAATTTGTTAACACTCTCAAAAATTGCCCCCTTTGAAATTTCTACACTTTATCTACTTTACATCCTTCCATATAATATATACATTTTTTTTTTCTTAAATTTGATACTCTCTTCAAACTTACATTTTTCAAATTCCTTCTTTTTATTTATTTTACATCTCTGCCTTATGTATATATATATATTTTTTTTTTTTTTTTTACATTATATACACTTCTTATCTAACATCCAATCCATCATGTGTTCTGAACCGGACATGCCATAAATATAACTCATGTACATATTTATAATAAAATACTTAAACAATTACACTATCCTCTCAAATCCTATCAAAATAAGACTTATATAACTCCAAAAATTTCCGCAATATACTTTAAAATTTTCCTACAATCTCTGAGATGACAGAAAAACATATATAAATATTTAATTACCATCCTACTTAAATTCTTATAACTCCCCTGCGATTCTATATTACACTATCCATAATTATACATTTTCTTTCACATATCCCCTGATTTAATCCAAATCTTATACTTGGATACGGAATTTCCCGAATTCCTTACATTATTCACTTTCCCACTTAATGAAAACATACTTAAAAATTTTTTTTCGTAAATCTTATCACTCACTGAAAATCTCTCAATGCATACATAATTACAAATTTTCTCTCAAATATCCTCTAACTCAATTCATATTCCATACTTGAATACCAAAATGTACGTTTTCTTTTCTTATATCCGCTGTAATTGAATGCAAAGTCTCCTGAATTAATTCACTTCTCCTCTTTCCTTTTTCAATTGCCAAACTTTTGTGTATTTTATTCTAGCATCTAAATTCCCTGTTCAAACAGAAAAATCTGGCCCCCAGAGAAAATCTCGTAGTGGTATACAAGGTCAACATGTCCTTGTGCCATTGTGTCATTTTCCCGGGATAAGCTCTCCTTTCTGGCCTGCGGCTAATACGGGCATTTCTTCGTGTAACTTCCCATGGCCAATTAGCTGTACAAATTTTTGAAGATGTCGTTTTGGCAAAATGATACAAATTTTCTCGTCTACGTTTCCGCCATGTTGTGTAAAGTGTTTAGGACGACGGGATGTGCGCGTAGCAGTGTGTGTGATTGTCTGTGTTTCGCGACTCCTATGGATTACGCAAGGATTCATTTACCCCACGGATTAATTAAAATGCGGTTAGTGTCCTTTTGTTCTACCATTGTATTTTATTATTATATCATGTTTATTCCCGCGTTCTAGCGTTACCTTCGAAAGTTCGTCTCTCTCAAAAATTTTATATGTGCGACCCATTCAAAATATATGTAGAAACGCTTTTTTTTTTTTTTCAAATGCTTTTTATTTAATCTACAATTCGCGTATGTTTATTAAAATTATCTATTCATTTTAAATTATAATTTGTGTATAATTTTCATTACCATTATCTTTTTTCTTTGAACTGCCATTATGATTTTTAATTAAAATTCTCTATCCATTTTAAACTCTAATTTTAATTTTTAATTACCCATTGTTTAGTTATTTGAATTACAATTTTTATTTTTAATTATGAATTATTTATTTATTTAAACTAGAAAAAAAAAATTTGTTTTTCTTTTTTTCTTTTTTTTTTTTTTTATTTACCAATTATCTAATTATTTTAAACTATAATTCTATAACTCCTATTTCCTCACGCGTATTCATCCAACAATGGTTGATCAATCCGCTAATTAAATGAAGAGCGCGTGGAGAAAGTTTACTTTTGTTTTAAAATTTCACTGTTCTTTGAAAAGAGTTTTTTTTTTTTTTTTTTAGAAATTCAAAATATCCCTTTATTTAATATTCCTAAATATCTTATCCATCGAAATTTTTATTGCCTGGAAATCAAAGTTCTCTTAAAAAAAAACCTTCTTTTTATAGAGTTATAACGACTTTTTATAGAATTCTAACGATGTCCCCCTTTTGCTTTTTTTTTTTTTTTTTGAAATGTGACGTATCTTCTCTGTTATTTATGTTCTTTCCAAAATTTGAATTTAATATATCCACATCTTTAACCTATCAACCCTAAAATTTCTTTTGTCCTACAACGATACTTGTTATTTATTTTGTAACAATTATTTATTTTTTTAAATCACAATTTT
The DNA here is from genome assembly GCA_951213105.1 of Amaurobius ferox. NCBI lineage: Eukaryota > Metazoa > Arthropoda > Arachnida > Araneae > Amaurobiidae > Amaurobius > Amaurobius ferox. The sequence goes on from OX578136.1 coordinate 73,769,865, forward strand.
TATTCATAATTCCCAATTATTTATAGTTCCATATTTATTTAAACTTTCTTGTTCATTTAAACTTTCAACTAATTAATGTATGATTTATTTAAAATTTCCTCAATTTTTTTTTTTTTTTCACAATTTGTTTACACTTTCTTAATTAATGTAATACTTATTTACATTTCTTTAATTTATAATTCAATGTTTATTTAAAATTTCCTTTATTTACAATCCAATATTTATTTAAAATTTGCGTTCCATATTTCGCGTTGCATTTTGTGAATGGCGATTTTTCTTTGTTACTAATATTTTCAAAATTTTGAATTACGGTTTGTCCGCGTTCTTACCTATGTTTAAACTTCTTTCGTGTTTTAATTGAATCAATTTAAATTTAAATTCTTTAAAGATCTCAAATCATATCTGTGTTTCGGCCTAACCGGTGTTGGAAGAAGTACTGTGTGTGAACAATTTGTACTGCTTATATCGTCCCCTTGTAAATTTTGTGCTGATTCATCCTTCCTTTGCGTGCTTCCCCGATCCATTTGTATACAACCCCCATCTATTTGTGTTGGTCCCTCTTGCGCATCTCGTTCTATTTCCCCCTTGTTTCCCTCTGAAAATCGACCTTGAGTGGAACCCATCTCCACTCTTTGACCGTGAGTCGCCACTGAGAAATTCTGCCTCCCTGAAATTGTCGCCACCGAAGTGTTTTGCGTGATTGGCAATCTGCTCTCAACCAATTCCATCCCGTTGTACGTGTCGCTTGCTGTTTAAGAGAAGGGAGAAAGAAACCTTTTCGCTCGCAAATGTGTTTGTTGACATTTTGTACTGTTCGAGGAGGGGGGGGGGGATCGTTCGCTGGTGTTGTGTTGTGCTGACATTTTGTGAATGCCGTGTGTTTTGCTACATATCTGTCGCAAATACGTTAAATAATAAAAGCGGGAAGAGAATGTTGCTTTCCATTAACAATTTTGACTTCATATCCATTTTTCATTTTTATAATTTATCCATTGCCAGATCAATTTCCAAAGAATTCATTTTTTTGACAAATTATTATTTTTTACCTCTTTCTCATCTTGAAATTTTCCAAATAGCGATTGTCATACAATATTAAGTTCCTAAAAATTTTTGGTTTCATGAAAAAATGTGAACCGAGTTTTCTTTCATTCCGCTTTTGGATCTCCTCACTTACACTATTGTTACAAACTTGTATTTTCTGTGGAACCTCTATTTCTTGCCTAGCATACCTTTTGTTATGATTCTCATTTATTTCTGAAGGTTTTTGGACGCAATTCACTTCACTATCGTTTTGGCTTTTCTCTCTACTTGTACTAGAATTTTTATTTTGAATATTTTTAGTGGTCTCCTTTGAATTTTGTAAATTTTGAGAGTTAGTATTTCCATTATCGTTGTCCATAATATCCATCATTTCACTTTCATTTGAATTTTGTGTATCTTGTATCATGTGATTCTCATTCGTAATTCGAATGTCCTGAAGCTTGCATTTTGTATTTTGAATATTTTCAAAATGAACCCTTTCTGTAATCAAAACCTCCGTTATTTTGTTTTCATTTGGATTTTTGCTATCTTCATTGCCATAGCTTGTACCTGTGTTTCGTGAATTTTCGGGATCAGCATTTTTGCTAATCAAAGAATCCATTACTTTGTTTTCATTTGAAATTTTGATGTCTTCATTGCCATAGTTTGTACTTGTGTTTCGTGGATTTTCGGGATCAGCATTTTTGCTAATCAAAGAATCCATTACTTTGTTTTCATTTGAAATTTTGATGTCTTCATTGCCATAGTTTGTACTTGTGTTTTGAAATTTATTTTCCACCTTGTGTAATTCCGTGTTTAATTCATCTCCAATTGCCGCGATATGTTCAACTTTGTCCTTCCTGTCCTTAATGTCCTCTCTCTCTCCATTATTTTGGGTTCTGTAATTACCAATATTTCCACTATCAATTTGAGTTTTATATTTTTCAACGTTACGTCCCTCGTTCTCAATATTTATTTGTGTAACATTCCTTTTTCTAATTCCTTCTCTATTCCTTTGCGTACCCCTTTCTAGGTCTCTGTTTTGTGTAGGAGGTTCTGCATAGTAATTTCTGCTCTGGTGATATTTTCTCGGAAAGGCGTGGTTTGAAATGTAATTGTATGTGTCCGGCTGGGAGGCGTAAGTTCTGCGATCAACATACGGTTGGTTTTGAAATGAGTGGGGAGGAGATTGTATTCGTTTATTCAAAAATGTTCTGGAATTGTTTATGTTTCGATTCCGTCCCCCATTATTTGTTGCGTACGCCCGGCATTCTCTCATACAATGACCCTCTTTATTGCAATAATGACATGTAACAATTTTTCTTGTTTGTATTGTGGGAATATGTACCTTTCTTTGTATTTTAAATGTGTTTATCTTTTGGGTAATAGAATTTAAAAGATGTGTTCTAATTTCTTGTTGTTCTCTGCGGAACGTCTCAATTTCCCGTCTAAAATTATCATTATTTACCTTTGCAGTTATCGGAGCTAAATTTGCTTGTTCTAAGTATGTGGCCATTTTTTACAGCTTAATCAAAATTATTCCCTGTTGTTACACTTTAAAATCCTCCCCCAAAATATTTAAATACAATATCACATAAATTCAAAAACATAATTCTAATCATTTCACTATCTACGCATGCAAATACTTCACTCCTCATAATTAACTCCTCAAATATTACACAAATATTTATACAATTCAAAAATTTCTTAAAAGCTTCAAGTTCCCTAATAATTATATTTTCACATACAATATGGCATGTCTCATTAAGAACACATAATGATTCACTATTTGCTTGCTTCTCATACTGTGAAATAAATTTTCTTAAATTTACCTATATTTATTTTAATTTTAAATTTCTTTCTTTAATTTAATCCTTATTTTACACAAAAAAAATTTTTATTCAATATTTTCATTTTTCATTAATTCCAAATATTTTTATTCTCTTCATTAAAATTTAAATTCTGGCATATAACAGGTCTAAAACAGCAAAGTCGCCAGAAGGGTGAAATAATTTTGAATCCAGGTTTGATTGGTCATGATCACCAATATGATAAGGGTGCAATAATTTTGAGTCCAGATTCGACTGGTCACGGGCGCCAAAATGATATGTGAGCAATAATTTTGAGTCCAGATTCGACTGGTCACGGGCGCCAAAATGATATGTGATTCGTCACACGTCAGGTATTGACGCTATATAGACCGATCTCGTAAAGTGGAGTAAATAAAGAAATACATAATACCAGTAATTAAAATGAAGAGGCTTAATTTTAAACAATAACAAAGAATTTATTTCATTAAGACAAACCTTATTTAATAACTATTAACATCTGGTAAATTTCATATACCAACATCTTTAGTGTAGTACATTAAGACAATCAAATCTCCTCATTCTATGATCATAATATGAGCATTACAATTATTAACCTATTAATGTGCATTAACTCACTATTCTTACTAGCCTACGTCTTAATGGCCCAGGTTAACCTTATTTAGGAGGGTCAGAGAGATAATAATAATCAAAGTGCAAAAATATGTGTAGAATTGTCCTACCTCGATCATCACTGCCGATGTCGGACTTTATGACGGCGCGCTCCGGCTCTGTCCCGAGGGCTCGCTCTCTCCGAGATCCGTCGCTCTTGCGACCTCTTCTTTTCACTCACAAAATTCAAGTCCTCGATTTCAAAAACTTAAAGTCCAAAGTTGCTCTCTGTCTCTACCCCCTTAACAAGGCGCCCCTGTCCATAATTGGCTAAGTAAATTAAGGGCTACGCCCTTCAGGCTATATTATTGGTCAAGGCCCCCCTGAAATATGAGATATGCAGTCTCCAGTTTTAAAATCGTTGAAAGTTCTCACGAGAATTTTCCCAAGGTTCGAGTGATATTAATTAACTCTGGGGTCAAGAAGTTCAACCCCTTCCGTTTGTTGTAACACCTAACGCTGACATGAACTTGAGAAGCACCCTCTCTTTTCGAAATGAATGTCCGGTGCAGCTGCGTTCGAGGGAATGTTACAAAAATTGCCTCACTTCATGAGGGACCGTCTTCTTAGGTCCACTTCCTCTTTCAAAAGAGCAATGTTATATTGGGAATTGAAAATTACAATATAACACTGTGTGGCGGAAAAGAGGAGTGTTACGTAAAATTTAAACACATTGGACGCCAATACTTCTGAAACTAATAGATAAAAATCTGATGTCGGCAGCACATGACTTTCCCTGCAGATTTATATCCACGTTCTCTTTATTTTAAGTACATTTAATTCAATTTTAATTCAATTTTCGTTCTCATTTGATAACTGGACTTCTTTTCAAAGGTGGCGTAGAGAAAATACGAAAAACTAAAATATCTCAAATATCTCGAGAATGGTTAGTCCTAGTGTAATGGGGTTGGTCTTAATTCTTTTCTTCGTCAAAAATTACGTATTAAACAAGTATTTAATGGATATATTTGAGCATACGTAGTGTTTTACTTTAGATTTTGACGATTTTTGCGGGCCATTTTTCAAAAAAAGGCAGGTTATTTTTTTCCGAATCATACCAAAATCTAATCAGCACCAGATTGTCCCACAGGTAACTCATCTACCGAATTTTGTGAAATTCGATCCATTAGTTTTTCAGCTAGAGTGGATACAAGCTTTTGCGGGCCATTTCGCAAAAAAAGGCGGGTTCTTTTATCCCGAATCGCACCCAAAATTAATCAGCACCAGACTCGCCCACAAGTGACCTACCTACCAAATTTCATGAAATTCGGTCCATTAATTTTTTAGTTACAGTGGATACAAAATCTGCACATACAGACACACAGACAGACACACAGACACACAGACACACACACAGACGTCACGCTAAAAATAGTTTTTTCGTTTTCTAGAGGTCTTGAAACGTGTAGATCCGTCGAAAACTCGAGTTTCGATTTTCGACATGATTCCAATACTTTCCCTATACATTACCATGTATTGCAGGGAAAGTAAAAATCTGATGTGGGCAGCACATGACTTTTCCTGCAGACTTATATTCACGTTCTCTTTATTTAATTAAATTTATTTCACTTTTAATTCAATTTTCGTTCTCATTCGGTAACCGGACTTATTTTCAAAGGTGGTGTAGAGACAATAAGAAAAACTAAAATATCTCGAGAACGGCCAGACCTAATGTAATGGGGTTGGTCTTATTCTTTTCGTCGTTAAAAATTACGTATTAAACGAGCATTTAATGGATATATTTGAGTATACTTAATTCTTTAGTTTAGATTTTGACGATTTTTGCGGGCCATTTTGCAGAAAAAGGCAGGTTTTTTTCTTCCGAATCATGCCAAAATCTAATCAGCACCAGGGTAACCCACAAGTGACTCATCTACCGAATTTTGTGAAATTCGATCCATTAGTTTTTCAGCTAGAGTGGATACAAGCTTTTGCGGGCCATTTCGCAAAAAAAGGCGGGTTCTTGTATCCCGAATCGTACCCAAAACTAATCAGCACTAGATTCGCCCACAACTGACTTACCTACCAAATTTTATGAAATTCGGTCAATTACTTTTTTAGTTAGAGTGGATACAAAATCTGCACAGACAGACACACAGACAGACACACAGACGTCACGCTAAAAATGGTTTTTTCGTATTCTAGAGGTCTCGAAACGTGTAGATCCGTCGAAAACTCGAGTTGCGATTTTCGGCATAATTCCAATACTTTCCCTATACATTACCATGTATTGCAGGGAAAGTAAAAATCTGATGTGGGCAGCACATGCCTTTCCCTGCAGACTTATATTCACGTTCTCTTTATTTTAATTAAATTTAATTAACTTGTAATTCAATTTTCGTTCTCATTTGATAACTGGACTTATTTTCAAAGATGGCGTAGAGAAAATACGAAAAAAAAACTAAAATATCTCGAGAACGGCTAGTCCTAGTGTACGGGGGCATAGGACCTTTAAACAGTCGAAATTCATTGAAAATAGAGCTATCTTTAAAATTTTTTAATTTCAACCAGGTGTATCCCAGATGTTCAAATTTTTTTCTCTAAACATATAGAAAACCTTTCTAACTACACAAATTTTACTGAAGTCATATAATTATATGTACATTTTATATTGTTTTTTAAAATTTATACAATTTTGACAGACATAATGGTGTATGTAGCAGCCGCGCGCAGGATATTTCAAATAATATTATACTTATGGACTTCAATTTGATAATAATATATTTATAACTATTACATCTTTAATTTGTACACACTTTTTAAAATTTTGAAATAAATTTAATATTTTTAAAATTTAAACAAAATGAAATTTTCATTTTCAGTGCTAAAAAACATGAAATAAACCTCTTCACAATTCTTTTTTTACTATTTATGGTGAATTTTTGAAGTACAAATTATATATATGGATGAAACAAGTAAGTCCAAAAAATTTGAAAGTGATTGGTTAAATATATTTTAAGATATGTTGCGCGGAAGGGCTAAAATCACATATCTGAGAAAAACAGCTTTAAAGTTTAAAAATACATTCAGTGTTACTTATTATCTTATTTTACACCTTAAAATGCCTTTAGTTCATAAATAGCACCTTCCTATGTCTGTTATGTAAGAAAAATCAAAAAATTTCTGCCTTTTAGGGGCTACTTGAGCTCTATATGTTGCTTCGGAAACTCGAACGGACGTTTCGCGCAGTAGTTTCTTGTTAGTCAGATGAAGCACGTTTACTAAATTTTTACTTATTTATGAGGAATTTTTATCTATAAATTATGTATATAGATGAAACAAGTAAGAGCAAAAAATTTGAAAGTGATTGGTTACATATATTTTAAAATATATTGCGCGCAAGTGTTAAAATCACATATCTGAGAAAAACAGCTTTATAATTTAAAAATGCTTCAATGTTACTTATTATCTTATTTTGTACCTTAAAATGCCTTTAGTTCATAATTAGCACCTTCCTATGTCTGTTATGTAAGAAAAATCAAAAATTTTCTGCCTTTTAGGGGCTACTTGAGCTCTATATGTTGCTTCGGAAACTCGAACAGACGTTTCGTGCAGTCGTTTCTTGTCAGTCAGATGAAGAACGTTTACTAAATTTTTACTTATTTATGAGGATTTTTTATCTATAAATTATGTATATAGATGAAACAAGTAAGAGCAAAAAATTTGAAAGTGATTGGTTACATATATTTTAAAATATATTGCGCGCAAGAGTTAAAATCACATATCTGAGAAACCCGCTTTTAAGTTTAAAAATATATTCACAGTTATATTCTGTATATATTCAGAGTTATCGCAGTTCGGCTTTGGCTGTAGTTTATAATACATCCTGCGTTATATCTAATGTAGCATCAAAATGCACCAGACGCATAAGTAATTCCTTCCTCTTCCTCTTGTCGTTGAAAATCAAATGTTTTCTGCCTTTTACGAGCTTTTCGAACTTCATATGTAGTGCTAGAGGGTCGAAAATCTGCTTCGTGTATCTTTTTCTTATCACTCTGGGTTTTCAGCTTTCTCAAACGAGTTCCCATTCTTTTTTAAATGTGACCTGTGCATTCAAGTTTTTCAACCGCTATTTCATTTCCATATGGTTTGCTATTCGATATTTGTGAAAATGTTTTCGTATCACCATCACCAATATAAAATTTGTACTGAACACCATGGTCTTCAATTGATCTGTTGAATATGCGTAACATTCCATTTTTCCGGCACTACCCGAATGGTTTTTTGAACACACTATTTTATGATTCTTTTTCCACTAACCTGTATAAACCCTGTCCTATACATCGCATAGAAAACACAGCTCTTCTGTTTATTTCTGGAATATTTTTCTTAACACCAAGCATTTTTGTATTTTCACAGACTTTAGTTCATCACAGCTATCACAATATACAAGAAATGTGGATGCTAAACCCATTGAAGATTTTTCAAGTATATTTATTGTTCCATGACATATTTTACAGCACAAAACATTTGTAAGCTCCTTGAAAAGTACTGATATATTAACCATTCTATATTCATGTTCTTCAGATGAAATATACGACTTATCAACTGAAAGTTCATCTTTTGAGCTGAACAGTTTTTTACTTGAAACTCTTAGCTTAGGCATAGAATCAACATTTTGCCGTTCGAACACTTTCGGATTGTTTTTGTTTTTAATTACATACATATTTCCTTGAAAACGCCTTCTTTTCGTTCTTTTACCAGAACGAGATTTAGTTGCCGGTGTATTCATCATTAGAAAGCAAAAAGCAAAAAGTTTATATTAAAAAATTGCACCAAACAGTCTTGTACGTTGAAGTTTACACAAATAAATATGCAAACGTGAAGAAGTTTGTAATGTATACTTATAAAATAGATTAACTGTATTTTAGTTCAAAGTTCTTATGCTTAAACAACATAAATGCAGAAAATCGATCGTAAAAAGTAAGAAAATATAATGAAAGGAAATTGCGAAACTCAGAAGAAATTCTCCACGTTGTAAACAAGTTAACAGCGCTAGAATATAAACAAACTGGGCTGAGCAGTTCAGTAGAGGTGAGTAGTTGCCTTCCTACTGCTGTAGAAATAATTAAATAAATAATTAAGACATGGTGGTTGTTGTTGTTGAAACCCAGACCGTCCGACCTACCAGAAAGGTGTAAGGTAACTGTTTGGACGGTCGGGAAGTGCCACCCAATTCAGACCGGAACCCAGTGGGGGAGGCATCCACAGGGACCGTACCCTCCTTCCCCTACCACCAACCTCTCGGAAGGAGTTTCGGACCCACATGTTTAACGTGATCGTACTCCGCATGAACACGGAAGACATGGTGGTGGAAAAAAGTTTGAGATTTACGTGACACATCAGCAAACTGCAAACATAAACAAACAGTGATGTCCCTTTAAAAATGGCGGCGATGGCTGACATGAAAAAATTTTCAAAAGTGTATGTTGCATAAAAGCTCATAACTTTCGAAATAATGCGAATTTTTGAATGCGGTTTTTTGCACAGTGTTCAGAAATGTTCAAATATTCAGAATAAAATAAAATTGAAAAATCGATTTTTTGAAGGTTTAAAGGTCCTATGCCCCCCTTACCATGTATTGCAGGGAAAGTAAAAATCTGATGTGGGCAGCACATGCCTTTCCCTGCAGACTTATATTCACGTTCTCTTTATTTTAATTAAATTTAATTAACTTGTAATTCAATTTTCGTTCTCATTTGATAACTGGACTTATTTTCAAAAATGGCGTAGAGAAAATACGAAAAAAAACTAAAATATCTCGAGAACGGCTAGTCCTAGTGTAATGGGGTTGGTCTTATACTTTTCTTCGTTAAAATTACGTATTAAACGAGCATTTAATGGATATATTTGAACATACGTAGTTCTTTATTTTAAATTTTGGCGATTTTTGCGGGCCATTTTGCAAAAAAGGCAGGTTATTTTTTTTCGAATCATACCAAAATCTAATCAGCACCAGGGTGACCCACAAGTGACTCATCTACTAAATTTTGTGAAATTCGGTCCATTAGTTTTTCAGTTAGAGTGGATACAAATTTTTGCGGGCCATTTCGCAAAAAAAGGCGGGTTCTTTTATACCGAATCGTACCCAAAACTAATCAGCACCAGACTCTCCCACAAGTGGCTTACCTACCAAATTTTGTGAAATTCGGTCCATTAGTTTTTTAATTAGAGTGGATACAAAATCTGCACAGAGAGACACACAGACTCACACACAGACAGACACACAGACAGACACACAGACTCACACACAGACAGACACACAGACAGACACACACACAGACGTCACGCTAAAAATAGTTTTTTCGTATTCTAGAGGTCTCGAAACGTGTAGATCCGTCGAAAACTCGAGTTGCTATTTTCGGCATGATTCCAATACTTTCCCTATACATTACCATGTAATGCAGGGAAAGTAAAAAGGAAAATAATGTTGCTTGTTTTGTTGTCATAGGGTCTAGATTATGAATATATAAAAATAATTTCCATATTTTAATATTTTAAACTTTTAAAATAAAAATTAAAAATCTGATGGGGGCAGCACATGGCTTTCCCTGCAGACTTATATTCACATTCTCTTTATTTTAATGAAATTTAATTCACTTTTAATTCAATTTTCGTTCTCATTTGATAACCGGACTTATTTTCAAGGTTACGTAGAGAAAATACGAAAAACTAAAATATCTCGAGAACGGCTAGTCCCAGTGTAATGGGGTTGGTCTTATTCTTTTCTTCGTTACGTTTAAACAAGTAATTAAAGGATATATTTGAGCATACGTAGTTTTTTATTTTAGATTTTTGCGATTTTTGCGGCCGTTTTGAAAAAAAGGGTAGGTTACTTTTTTTCGAATCGTATTGTTATCCTAAATCGTACCAAAATCTAATCAGCACTAGGGTTGACCACACGTGATTTATCTACCAAATTTTGTGAAATTTGGTTAATTAGGTTTTCAGTTAGACTAGATACAAGCAACTTTTGCGGACCATTTTGCAAAAACACCCAGGTTTTCTTTATCCCCAAATGTACCAAAATCTAATCAGCACCAGGGTGTCCCACAAGTGACTTATCTACCGAATTTTGTAAAATTAGGTCCATTAGTTTTTTAGCTGGAGTGGATACAAGCTTTTGCGGGTCGTTTCGCAAACAAAAGGCGGGTTCTTTTATCCCGAATCGTACCCAAAACTAATCAGCACCAGACTCGCCCACAAGTGACTTACTTACCAAATTTTGTGAAATTCGGTCTATTAGTTTTTTAGTTAGAGTGGATACAAAATCTGCACAAACAGACACACAGACACACACACAGACGTCACGCTAAAAATAGTTTTTTCGTATTCTAGAGGTCTCGAAACGTGTAGCTCCGTCGAAAACTCGACTTGCGATTTTCGGCATGATTCCAATACTTTCCCTATACATTACGATGTATTGCAGGGAAAGTAAAAATCCGATGTGGGCAGCACATGACTTTCCCTGCAGACTTATATTCACGTTCTTTTTATTATAATTAAATTTAATTCACTTTTAATTCCATTTTCCTTCTCATTCGGTAACCGGGCTTATTTTCAGAGGTGGCGTAGAGAAAGTACGAAAAACTAAAATATCTCGAGAACGGCTAGTCCTAGTGTAATGGGGTTGGTCTTATTCTTTTTGTCGTTAAAAATTACGTATTAAACGAACATTTAATGGATATATTTGAGTATACCTAGCTCTTTAGTTTAGATTTTGACGATTTTTGCGGGCCATTTCGCAAAAAAAGCAGGTTATTGTTTTCCGAATCGTACCAAAATCTAATCAACACCAGGGTGACCCACAAATAACTCATCCACCGAATTTTGTGAAATTCTGTTCAGTAGTTTTTCAGTTAAAGTGGATACAAGCTTTTGCGGGCCATTTCGCTAAAGCTTCTTTCTTTTCGGGTTTCTTTCTTCGGGTTCTTTTATTCCAAATCATACACAAAACTAATCAGCACCAGACTCGCTGACAAGTGACTTACCTACCAAATTTTGTGAAATTTGATCCATTAGTTTTTTAGTTAGAATGGATACAAAATCTGCACAGACAGACAGACACGCAGACAGACACACAGACAGACAGACACACAGACGTCACGCTAAAAATGGTTTTTTCGTATTCTAGAGGTCTCGAAACGCGTAGATCCGTCGAAAACTCGAGTTGCGATTTTCGACATGATTCCAATACTTTCCCTATACATTACCATGTATTGCAGGGAAAGTAAAAATTATCTGTCCGACAGAAGGTTCTTTCTTATTCTCTTACGTTCACTTAAAATATATTTGAAACTATAAAATATAGATATAAATATTTTACAGAAAAATACAAGAAAGCGCCATGTCCATAAAAACACTGACATGTATAGATGGTTTTCATCTAAGGTCATATTAGCCTTACATATAGTAGGGTATTCATATAAAGACAGGAGGCGTGACCACTGAATTTGTCGTTGTAGGTCTACACCTACTTTTGTTGCAGTGTCTATGCCATCTGTGATATCATATGAAAATTATTTACACGAAGAATTATTTAAACGGGTGTAGTGTCATGTATTGCTAGCAAAAGGGAAATAGAGTATATTTTTCATAACAGTAACTATGTAATAACTTTCAAAAACCAATAGCACTACATTTCAATACCGTTATTATCATATGTAAGTCATACTGTGCAGTTAAGATCTTACCTTTCGATTTCCATTTTTGTTTATTTATTTATTTATTTATTTCTAATTATTTTTTATTTTATTTATTTATTTTATTTTGTTGTTGTTTTTTATTCTATATAACCGACCATCGATTTCCACATTTTTATACTAGTATCTTTTATCAGTCATCATCGGTTTTTTATGACAATAAATGTAACTTTAATGTATTTTTTACCAATGTTCTTTTTTTAGGATGTTCCATGATGGCGGGAGGATGGCCACCACCCAGTAATATGATGTGCTGCGATACGAACGGCGGAGGAGGCGGAGGAGGGTGGCCAGCACCTGCACCACCGCCCAGTAAAGGCGGTGGCAGCATGTGCTGCAATATGAACGGAGGAGGAGGAGGAGGAGGATGGCCCGCACCCGCACCACCACCTAGTAAAGGCGGCGGCACCATGTGTTGCGATATGAACGGAGGAGGAGGAGGAGGAGGATGGCCCGCACCAGCACCACCACCTAGTAAAGGCGGCGGCACCATGTGTTGCAATATGAACGGAGGGGGAGGAGGAGGTGGTTGGCCCGCACCACCGCCAAGTAAAGGCGGGGGTGGAGGAGGATGGACTGATGAAGAAGATCCAGATTATTATTATGATGAGGAAGACATGGGTTGGGACACGAAAAACGTCCTTGTCTACAACATACCTGACAAAATAAGTTTGAGCCAACTTAAAAGTCTAAGTGGGAAACGAATAAATGTTATACCCAAAATAAGTAGAAAAGGAGATTCTGAGGAATTGGAAGTTAGTGAAAGTAAAACAAGGACGATGTGGTTGCTGAGAAAAGGATTAAAAAGTCGTAATAAAAATTTTGAAAACGACTTTGACTAAGTTTTAACTAAGTTCAACCCAAATCAAAAGATGATCACTTAGACTCATTTTTTTACAAAAAATGAGTTCTTTACTCTTGAAAGATTGTTAAGGAATTCGAAATGAATATGATTATTGCTTATTATGTTGCTTCGTGTCATATATGCTATAAACATTAAGAACTGAATGCAATACTAAGGTGCTCATATACGAAATGCATATGCTCATATTATACCTTAGATTTTCATAGACGATAAAGGTCAAAACAGACTAACATGGGAATAATTTTGCTTATAGGACTATTTACTGCAAAATATATAATAAATTATATTAGTCAATTTTAATATTCTAATACTGAAAACAACCTTTCCGTTGATTCAATGTGAAATCAGTACTATATATTTCATTTTGTAATACATAAAATTACGTGGAAGAAAATGAATAGTAGTGGAGAGGTTCATAGTCATAAAACTAGATATTGAGAGGATGGTTTTTAAGACCACTATTTCATGGGTTGAAACCACTTATTCGTATGAGTATGAGGATGCAAACATTGTCATATATTTATGCAGATGATTTACCAAGTTCGGAAATGTTGCTTTTGACATGACTGGGTAAAAATCCAGTCTTATCGTGTGGGCCATATTTAAAGCATCAACAAGTCTTATCTGACCCCTAGACATAGTTTGCCTATCTCTGACTTAGAACATAGCTTCAAGTTTTGTATCGCCCCATTAGCGGGCTTTGCAAGTTTACATATAGCGTGCTTATTTCTATTTATTCTATTTACACCTAAAGTATGATTTTCTTATCTATGGGATATAATATAAAAGAGGGATATGATATAAAAGTTATATGGGATATGATATAATAGTAAATGTGGGATATGATATAAAAGTTATGAATATTATCTTGGGTCACAGGCCCTAAAAGTCGCATCGCGACTCCCATTTTTTTAATAAATTTGTTTCTTGCTGCAATAATTGCAAAACTATTTTTTAGAAACTTTTATTCGGTTTGCATTTATTTCCAAATTTTGTCAAAAGTTTGTAAAGTAGAGAGTAATTACAACTTCTGGAACACTGCCGAAAATCTAAACATTTTGTGACGTCATAAGAAGTGCATTGTCAGGAAGGAGCTATATTTCGTTGACTTTCTGCAATGTGTTATCCCATTACCTGCATTTATTCCAGAAATTCTATTTTAATTTGAATCTGAACTAAGCTGATATCTCCCCAGACTATTGCACAAAATTGGAAGATTTACGGCATTTACCCGATAATTTTAAAATAGAAACTTCATTGAAGCAGTTGTATTATTATTTTACAGATAAGTGAGAATCTAAGATATTGTATACTTTATGTATTTGACAAAAATATTGGACGAATAAAATGTTGCAGATTCTTTCCCTGAAAAACACTTTTAAACTTAAATATTAAAATATATGCTGCATGCTGGTATCAAAATCCATTACCGATCTTCATATGGTATGTATTCATCTCATATGTTTCTGTATCATAAAATGCTGCCAAAATAAATATTTTTTACTGAGATTATGTTTTGTTTTGTTCTATGGACCTGGAAACAAAAACACAATTCCTTTAATTGAATATATCAGTGTCTAAATTGTATACTATAAATTAACTAAACTCGACTTTCTCATACTAGAAATCATTATTTTTTCGAATTTTACAAGGAAATATTTGAAAAATCGGTATCATGTGTCCAAATGTTTACAACTAGCGTATTACCCTTCACTTTAAAGTGCTTGAAAATATTTCGATTAATATCATACTTAACAATATACCAACAGGGGGAGGGTAACTTTTCCTTAAGGGGGAATGATGTCACGAACAAAAAAAAATGTATCGCGGCTATTTTTCACAACAATGATTGAAACTATGCATTAAGTCTGGTGATCACTAAGTGATAAATCAACCCTTTTATGCATGATTGTATCAAATGTTGTCCTATGCTGCCATGTTAAAAATATATATATATATAATTTTGAAAGTTTCCTCTTGAATTTAAAAAATATCCAGTTCTAGATTTTTTGATAACAAATACGGATATAAAGTTTCCATCCATTGATATTTGTGACTGATAATGTGTACACAACAACCGACAGCAGACAGTATATCAGACAGACAGGCGGACGGACATCAATCCAAAAACAGTCAAAACGTGTTCAGGAGGTCTTAAAACATATTTTGGCATCAAAATCTCGAAATTGGAAATTTTCGTGAAAATAATACTTTCTCAATACTGCGTATGAGAAAGTAAGAATTATTCTCAATATCGCAGCCCCCTCTCCAAGAGTGATACTATACAGAAAATTGAGTTTGGCAGAAATGGAGAAAACTAGTTTCAGAAGTAAATATATTCTTTTACTTACATTAATTAAAACAACAGACTCTTTATTAGTAACCGTGAGAGGATACAGCTCTTAAGTACACACAAGGCTACGGATTCTTAAATTAAACAAATTAGAATACAGAAAATCAATTAAATCAAAGTAAGACATTTAAATCGCAAAAACGTATTTAATATACAGGATCACGTTTAAATAACAATGCATGCAAGTGCACAAGCTTTGATTATCTGTTTAAAAGTATTTGTTACTTTGTTTTTACTTGTTATTTGTACAAAGCGTAGAGAGCATGCGCGGTTTAAAAATGGACGTTTCGCTTTGCTACAATTCCTTTTATTAATTGAAGTTGTGATTCTGCAAATCTGCGTGCAATTTCACGTATGTATTCAAAATTTCATCTGCTTACCAATTGTAGTTTTCGAGTAAAAGGGATAACACAATTCAGGCAATTGTTGATTTCGCTTCGTTAGGAACGAAGACTGGAATTTGCTTCGTTAGGAACGAAGAATGGGATTTGCTTCGTTAGGAACGAAGAATAGAATTCGCTTCACTCGTTCATTATAAACTTATCTCACTCTAGGAGCACTCATCTAGGAACACTCTAGGAGCATTTATCTAGGAGCTCTCTAGAAGCACTTATTTAGGAACACTCTAGGCTCATAGATTCCCTTTATACTACATAATGGCGGCCGATCGGAGATGGCCAGGCTCTATAAAGGGGCGCTATAGGATGTCCCAAAAAAATTGAAACCCCCCTTTAATTCTTTACTTGTTGGAGATAAGTGAGCAATGTAAATTGCAAAAATGTTGAAAGTAAGGTAGGAAATAAGACTACGTTAATGAAATAGTCTTTCCATTAATTTTCAAACAGTTACACTTTTTAAATTTTTATACGACCCCCTTACACAAATTTGGTAAATCAGAAAATTTTTAATTTTAATGAAACCAGATCATTAAAAAAACCGCATATCTGTGTCTTTAAAATCAGCTGAATTATGATAAAGGAAAAATCTGACTAATGCCACTTTTCCGTACCATGTGAGAGACTGTTTCATCAGTGAAAATAGGGATCATAAATAAATTGACGCTGGAAATTATTTAGATCAAAAATATACGTTAATATGTGTCAAAATTTTTTTATCACAAATACATCTAAATAAAGCATTACACAGACAGAGATCATATAAAGCAGTGGTACTCACTACGCGATTGGGTATCCTATATATTATCATCCAGTTTTATCTTTCTGTGATATGTCACAAATTTGTATTTATAATGTGATATATGGTCCCCATTCACAATGTTCAATTTTCAATTAAATATAACTCCCTCAATTTTAAAGATACAGATATGCGAGTTTTTTTAATGATCTTGTTGCATTAAAAATAAAAATTTTCTTATTGACCAAATTTGTCTAAGGGGGTTGTATAAAAATTTAAAAAGTGTAACTTTTTAAAAATTCATGTGAGGACTATTTTATCAACGTAGTCTTATTTCCTACCTTACGTTCAACATTTTTGCAATTTACATTGCCCACGTATCTCCAACAGGTAAAGAATTAAAGCGCGTTTCAATCTTTTTGGGACACCCTGTATAGCACAACACATCAAGCACCATCTGGTACACACAATTACAACTAAAAAGTTAACATTAAAAATTCTTCTTAAATCACGTAACGTTATACTTTTCTCTGCAAAATCGCGTACCGACAATAGGCGTAATCATAATGCCTCTAGGTTTAGTTTCTGCAGTTTATCTTATGATTTATGATATATATGAGCATAATATCTCAAATTAATCAGTTCCGCAATTAAAACCTATACTGATTTGATAGTTTGTATCGAAACGATCAAATATTTATAATTAATCAAAGGCTAACGAACATAACGTTAGAGTTTGCTCGCTCGAGAACTTACAAATTTTGACATTCCGTACCAACAATGATATACGAACTGGGCTATTGTAGCAATTTAGCTCGAATACCCGTTTACCTCAAACCTAATAGCTGACTTCTGAGTTCTTGTCTGTTCCACCTCGAGAACTACGGTGTGAAGTGGAACAATCTATAAAAAATATTTTTAGCAGCGTCCCAATTTCGCCGACGGTTGAGGACTAACATTTTGTCACGCACCTCCTTTTTATAACGATATTTCTCTTTACTCTCACGAAAAGGGGTGTGATAATTTCCCTTACAGGAATACACTGGTTTCGCGTGCGATTTGACGATTTCTCGCAGATGCTATCAAAGCTTCCCAAACGCTTCGTCGATTGCGATGCTGCAAATTGGTCGAAATTAGAAAGACACTGTCACGACAGCCGAAACGGGTTAAAAAGTAAAAAGACTGTCGTTTCCCGAAATTTTCCATGAGATGTAATTAAAATTATTTATGACTTCTCTTTTGTGGGTAACAGTCTATCGTACAAAAACACCACTACATATTAAAAAACCTCTAAATACAGATAAAAAAATCTGATATGGCCAGCACATGACTTTCCCTGCAGACTCATATTCACGTTCTCTTTATTTTAATTTAATTTAATTCACTTTTAATTCAATTTTCGTTCTCATTTGGTAACTAGACTTTTTTTCAAAAGTGACGTAGAGAAAATACGATTAAACTGAAATATCTCGAGAACGGCTAGCCCTAGTGTAATGGGTTTGGTCTTATTCTTTTCTTCGTTAAAAATTACGTATAAAAAAGCATTGAATGGATATATTTGAGCATACGTAGTTTTTAATTTTAGATTTTGACGATTCTTGCGGGTCATTTTGCAAAAAAAGGCAGGTTATTTTTTTCCGAACCGTACTAAAATCTAATCAGCACCATGGTAACCCACAAGCGACTTACCTACCAAATTTTATGAAATTCGGTAAATTAGTTTTAGAGTTAGAGTGGATACATACATTGAACAGACAGACAGACAGACACACAGACACACACACAGACGTCACGCTAAAAATAGTTTTTTCGTATTCTAGAGGTCTCGAAACGTGTAGATCCGTCGAAAACTCAAGTTGCGATTTTCGTCATGATTCCAATACTTTCCCTATACATTACCATGTATTGCAGGGAAAGTAAAAAGAAAATCTCCCTCAGAAAAATTTATGAAATCTCAAAATAATTTGTTCCAAGTTTTCTTAGAACTGGAGCTGCGTTTTCAGGTCTAAGGTACTCTGTAGACTAATCCTCCATATAATAACATGTAGTCCATTTTAGTCGTAGAAATAATTTCAATTGACTGCGACTAAAAAGGGCTACGTGTGATTTGAAGGAGGGTTAGGTTGCTGTGGAAATATTTATCAACAAAATTACGCAACAATGATATAGAAGGCATTGCAAATTTTACTTTACCGCCCAAGCACCATTCATTCGTGATTTTTCAATTTTTGAAATTCTTAACTAAAATTTATCTTTAAGTTTTAAAAGTTGTATCCTTAAGTCAAAACACAACAGTACTTGACAAAACAAGTGAAGTCTAAATAAGAACAAATGAGACCCAGCAAGACAATAAATAGGTTAAAACGACACATAACAGCCCCAAAGGTTAAGAGATGGAACGAAGAAAGAGGATATAATTACGGGGCACTCCGTCAGACCGCGGACAAAAATGGAGTACAAGATAAGTCATTAACTTGAATTTTTCTGGATATTGAAGGATTCAAAGAAGTCAAGACCACAGACCGACGTGCATTTTGGTATGATCCTTGCTGAAGAAAACTCAGCACCAGGGTCTGGGATAAATATCAGCACCAGGGTCAGGTTTATCCTGGAAGCAGATTTATTTATCCCAAATCGTACCAAAATCTGATCAGCACTAGGGTTGACCACAAGTGATTTATCTACCAAATTTTGTGAAATTTGGTTAATTAGGTTTTCAGTTAGACTGGATACAAGCAACTTTTGCGGACCATTTTGCAAAAGCACCAAGGTTTTCTTTATCCCCAAATGTACCAAAATCTTATCAGAACCAGGGTCACCTACAAGGAACTTACCTACCAAATTTTATGAAATTCGGTCCATTAGTTTTTGAGTTAGAGTAGATACATACATTGCACAGACAGACACATAGACGGATAGACAGATACACACACAGACATCACGCTAAAAATAGTTTTTTCGTATTCTAGAGGTCCCAAAATGTGTAGATCCGTCAAAAACTCGAGTTGCGATTTCCGACATGATCCCAACACTTTCCCTATACATTACCATGTACACTTATCCCCCGATTTACACGGCACTTGTTTTACACGATTTCGCTTTTACACGGTTTATAAATTAACAGATTTAAAAAAATTGATAAAAATGTATATTCCGCTCCAAATACGCCTATACAAAGATTTGATGACATTTTTGAACTTTATTCCTTTGGTAACACTGATGAAAACAACAGGGGATTTTCCCGGTGTTGTAAAATATATACATTTAGGGGAATCCCCGTAATGGGGAATCCCCGTATAGGGAAATCCCCGTAATAGAAGAATCCCCGTATGTATTTCACAACAGTAAAGCTATCTGGTTCATTCAAGTACATAGTGCAGAAACATTTTAGCAGCAAAGATTATATTATTGTGCGTTTATCTTTTGAACTGGTAAATTTTCAACATTTATAGTTTTTCTTGCATCTTTATAGTTTGCGTAAATTTGTTAAGGTTCTATAATGTCAAAAAGTTTGAAGAAAAATCAAATGAAAAGAAAAGTTATTTCTTTAGAAACTAAAATTCAAATATTAGACCGTCTACGTAATAGAGAAAAAGTAACGGATGTTGCTAAATTTTACTCCATGAATGAAGCCACAATAAGGACAATAAGAAAAAATGAAGACTCCATTAGAAAAAGTGTAGCAGCTGGAACCTGCAGCAGTATGAGTACGACTTCATATGTTAGAGATGTTACAATGGAAAATATGGAGAAAGCCTTAGTGATATGGATAGAAGACCAAGCTCAAAAGCGAATCCCGATCGATACCAATGCTGTTACAAATAAAGCTTTGAAGATTTATCAATCACTTAAGAATCAGTCGCCGTCGACTTCGTCCGATGAAAAGAAGGTATCTTTTTCCGCAAGCCATGGGTGGTTCGAGAGATTCAAACAAAGATATTCTTTACATAATCTGAGAATGAAAGGTGAAAGTACATCTGCTGATTCGGATGCGGCACAACAATATCCGGCAAAACTTGCTGAAATCATTGCCGCAAACTCCTACACTTCTGATCAGGCTTTCAATGCTGACGAGTCCGGATTATTCTGGAAAAAAACGCCGGAAAGAACCTTTAAGCCAAAGCTCACAAATCAGCTAGTGGTCATAAAGTAGCGAAAAGTCGTATAACAGTTCTTTTCTGTTGCAATGCTTCTGGCGATTATATGATGAAACCATTGGTGATTAACAAATCAAAATCACCACGATCATTCAAAGGAATAAATATCAAAAACCTTCCCGTCTATTGGATGGCTAATAGAAAAGCATGGGTCACTGCCATAGCTTTCAATGAATGGTTCCATAACTTCTTTGTTTCAGTTGTCAAAAATTATTTAACTGAAAAGGGATTGCCTTTTAAGGCTCTTCTATTAATTGATAATGCACCAGGTCATCCTCCAGATTTACAACACGAAAATGTAAAAGTTGTTTTTTTACCAAAGAATACAACTTCCTTATTACAGCCGTTAGACCAAGGGATAATTTCGACTTTTAAAGCACTGTACATAAAGCAAACTTTCAGGTATATCTTGGAACAAATGAGGAATGATGAATCTCTTACTCTGATGGATGCTTGGAAGAAATTTACAATTTTAGATTGTTTTAAGCATGTTGGACTGTCATACACTCAGATCAAACAATCAACGATCAACACCTGCTGGAAAGCAATATGGCCGGATGTTGTTGAAAGTGGAAATGATAAATCACCAATAGACCATGAATATTCTCAAATCACTGAGTTGGTCCATACTATAGGAGGAGAAGGTTTTGAAGATTTAGCTCAGGCGGATATTGAAGAAATAATGGCTGATGAAGAATTGAATGAAGATGATTTAATTAACATGATTCGTGAAACAAACAAACATGATGAAGACAATGATTCTGATGAAGAGCAATCTGAACCAGTTGCGTTCACAGCAAGAATCATAAGCGTAGGACTTGATTTAGGAAGAAAATTGGGCAACCATTTCTTACAATATGACACAAATGTTGATCGAGTTCTCCGATTCCAGCGAGACCTTCGTGAATGCTTAAATCAATATGAAGAGGTCTATAAAGATTTAGCAAAAAAACCTACGCAATTGTTAATTACCGATTTCATGACAAAGTCTTGTCAACCCGAGATCTTGCCTAATTCGTCAACCATTGAGCCAGAATCGCATCAAGAAAGCTCAAGTGATGAAAGTGACATCATACCTATCAGAAAGAAAAGACTGATAGTACATGAAAGTGATGACAGTGATTAAACTTATAATTAATTTTTAAGGGTCATTTTGCTTTTTTGTTCTTTGTTCCTAATGTAAAATAAATTAAATATGTTATATTACTACATTCATATGTTTGTTGTTTTATAAACTTAAGTTTAATTTTAAGTTTTCTAAGATGTCTTACATTTGTTTTACTTAAATAAATGACTGAATCATGCACATTGTGGGGTTATTTTCGTTTTACAGGATTTTACTTAGCAAAATCCAAGATTTCAATTTACACGGTTTTGTGTAGAATCTATCTTCCATGTAAATGAGGGGACAGGTGTATTGCAGGGAAAGTAAAAATCTGATGTGGGTAGCACATGACTTTCCCTGCAGACTTATATCCACGTTCTCTTTATTTTAATTAAATTTAATTCAATTTTCGTTCTCATTTGGTAACTGGACTTATTTTCAAAGATGGGGTAGCGAAAATACGAAAAAAGTAAAATATCTCGAGAATTCCTAGTCCTAGTGTGATGGAGTTGGTCTTATTCTTTTCTTCGTTAAAAATTACGTATAAAACAATCATTTCATGGATATATTTAAACATACGTAGTTTTTATTTTAGATTTTCACGATTTTTGCGGGCCATTTGGCAAAAAAGGGCAAGTTATTTTTTTCCGAATCGTACCAAAATCTAATCAGCACCAGGGTGACCCACAAGCGACTTATCTACTGATTTTTGCGAAATTCAGTCTATTAGTTTTTTAGCTAGAAGGGATAGAGGCTTTTTAGGGGCCATTTCGCGAAAAAAGGTGGGTTCTTTTATCCCGAATCATGCCTAAAACTAATCAGCACCAAATTCGCCCACAAATGACTTACCTAGCAAATTTTATGAAATTCGGTCAATTGTTTTTTAGTTAGAGTGGATACAATATCTGCACAAACAGACACACACTGAGACGTCAGGCTAAAAAGGATTTTTTCGTTTTCTAGGCATCTCGAAACGTGTAGATCCGTCAAAAATTCGAGTTGTGATTTTGGTATGATTCCAATACTTTCCCTATACAAAACTATGTATTGCAGGGAAAGTAAAAATCTGAAGTGGGCAGCACATGACTTTCTCTGCAGACTTATATCCACGTTCTCTTTATTTTAAATAAATTTTATTCACTTTTAAATCAATTTTCGTTCTCATTTGGTAACTGGACTTATTTTCAAAGGTGGAGTAGAGAAAATACGAAAACAATAAAATATCTCGAGAACGGCTAGTCCTAACGTAATGGGGTTGGACTTATTCTTTTATTCGTTAAAAATTACAGCAAATAAAACAAGCATTTAATGTGTAAATTTGAACATACGTAGTTTTTTATTTTAGATTTTTACGATTTCTGTCGACCATTTTGCAAAAAAAAAAGCAGGTTATTTTTTTTCGAATCGTACCAAAATCTAATCAGCACCAGGGTAACATACAAGTGACGTATCAACCGATTTTTGTGAAATTCGGTCCATTAGTTTTTCAGCTAGAGTGGATACAGTCTTTTGCGGGCCATTTCGCAAAAAAAAATGGATTCTTTTATCCTGAAACGGACCCTAATCTACTCAGCACCATATTCGCCCACAAGTGACTTACCAAATTGTATGCAATTTGATCAATTAGTTGTTTGGTTTGAGTGGATACAAATTCTGCACAGACAGACAGACAGACAGACACACAGACACATAGACAGATACACAGACACACACACACACAGACGTCACGCTAAAAATAGTTTTTTCGTATTCTAGAGGTCTCGAAATGCGTATGCAATATCAGTATTCTGTGAGTTCTTAAATTTTCTGTTTTAAATGTGGTTTTTTGTGCTGGATGTAAGTGTAAAATATCCTGTGATAAATGTTCGTCTGTGAAGAAACCGCACTTGCATATACTTACATTTTCACGGTATTGACTTCCGCTTTATAGTCCGTTGTATGTAGATGTATTTGTTTCTGTTTGATGTTTTCTTTTACGGAGAGCCAGTGAAGGCGAGTGCTTCAGACGGCGTGATATATTTGTTGTGACGTCATATTAGTATCGGTTGAAAAAGGACGCTTGCCTTGTTCGAGGAAATGGAACAAAGAATGCAACCATGACGAACCTAGACAGGGTCCTATCTGAAATTTAAATAATGTAAAATGTAAAAAAAATTAAATTTAAATTCCCATCTTCAGCTATTCGATGCCAATCATGTTCAAGTGAACCATCCAAGTTCATGTGTAAGTAAATCTTATTCTAAAAGATTCTAAGACAGCAATAATGTCAATACATAACAGGAATCTCATCGATATAGAAGTGTCTATGAATAAATATAAAGAATTTACAAAAAAATATGCTGCGTAATGCATTTATGTGATTCAAGTAATAAGTAATAATTGGAAAATATTTTGAAACAAAGTGATATAATAGCTAATAGTTGTTTTATGGTGATTGGGATGTTTATATATCTTAACACATAAATGAAAGAATTTGTTTATAACATGATGATAATTTCTTGTCTACATGTCTCTTGCCATATTTTAAATATATGAAACCAGCCATTGGTGAGTCCTGGCGCTCATCACCAGGGAAGACGAACCCGTTATTGTGAAAGACGGTTATTGTGAAAGAAACTTACCACTCTTCCGTGATTACAGTATCATAAACTTTTACATATTTGTACACATTATATTATTTATACGGCCTGATTCATCTCCGGAACTTTAACATTTACATTTACATACTGATTTACTGTGAAAGACGGTTATTGTGAAAGAAACTTACCACTCTTCCGTGATTACAGTATCATAAACTTTTACATATGTATTTATACGGCCTGATTCATCTCCGGAACTTTAACATTTACATTTACATACTGATTTACTGTGAAAGACGGTTATTGTGAAAGAAACATACCACTCTTCCGTGATTACAGTATCATAAACTTTTACACATGTATTTATACGGCCTGATTCATCTCCGGAACTTTAACATTTACATTTACATACTGATTTACTGTGAAAGACGGTTATTGTGAAAGAAATTTATCACTCTTCCGTGATTACAGTATCATAAACTTTTACATATGTATTTATACGGCCTGATTCATCTCCGGAACTTTAACATTTACATTTACATACTGATTTACTGTGAAAGACGGTTATTGTGAAAGAAACTTACCACTCTTCCGTGATTACAGTATCATAAACTTTTACATATGTATTTATACGGCCTGATTCATCTCCGGAACTTTAACATTTACATTTACATACTGATTTACTGTGAAAGACGGTTATTGTGAAAGAAACATACCACTCTTCCGTGATTACAGTATCATAAACTTTTACACATGTATTTATACGGCCTGATTCATCTCCGGAACTTTAACATTTACATTTACATACTGATTTACTGTGAAAGACGGTTATTGTGAAAGAAACTTACCACTCTTCCGTGATTACAGTATCATAAACTTTTACATATGTATTTATACGGCCTGATTCATCTCCGGAACTTTAACATTTACATTTACATACTGATTTACTGTGAAAGACGGTTATTGTGAAAGAAACTTACCACTCTTCCGTGATTACAGTATCATAAACTTTTACATATGTATTTATACGGCCTGATTCATCTCCGGAACTTTAACATTTACATTTACATACTGATTTACTGTGAAAGACGGTTATTGTGAAAGAAACTTACCACTCTTCCGTGATTACAGTATCATAAACTTTTACATATGTATTTATACGGCCTGATTCATCTCCGGAACTTTAACATTTACATTTACATACTGATTTACTGTGAAAGACGGTTATTGTGAAAGAAACTTACCACTCTTCCGTGATTACAGTATCATAAACTTTTACATATGTATTTATACGGCCTGATTCATCTCCGGAACTTTAACATTTACATTTACATACTGATTTACTGTGAAAGACGGTTATTGTGAAAGAAACTTACCACTCTTCCGTGATTACAGTATCATAAACTTTTACATATGTATTTATACGGCCTGATTCATCTCCGGAACTTTAACATTTACATTTACATACTGATTTACTCGGCACTTTTACACGTAGATCCGTCGAAAACTCGAGTTGCGACGGCATGATTCCAATACTTTCCGTATACATTACCGTATATTGCAAGGAAAGAAAAAATTTGATGTGGGCAGCACGTGACTTTTCCTGCAGACTCAATTTCACGTTTTCTTTATTTCTTCAATAATTTATTAAATTGAGTTTAATTTCACAAAATAAGAGCCATAATTATTTTAAATTACAATGAATTTGCACTCTTAATTCAATTCTCGTTTTCATTTGGTAACTAGACTTATTTTCAAAGGCGGTGTAGTAAAAATGCGGAAAACTAAAATATCTCGAGAACGGCTAGTTTCAGAGCAATGGGGATGATCTTATTCTTTTTGTTGTGAAAAATATGTATAAAATAAGCATTTAATTGATATATTTGAGCATACGTAGTCTTTTATTTTTAGATTTAACTATTTTTGCTGGACATTTCGCAAAATAAGGCAGATTTTTTTTTACGAATCGTACCAAAATCCTATCAGCACCAGAGTAACCTACAAGTAAGTGATTTAACTACCAAATTTTGTGAAATTTGACCAATTAGTTTTTTAGCTAAAGTGGATACATGCGATTTTTGCGGGCCATTTCGCAAAAAAAAGGAGGATTATGTTATCCCAAACTATACTAAAATCTAATCAGCACCAGTGTCACATGTGACTTACCTACCAAATTTTATGAAATTCGGTTGATTAGCTTTCCAGTAAGAGGGGATACATGTATTATACAGACAGACACACAGACACACACACGCAGACATCACTCTAAAATTTGTTTTTTCGTGTTCTAGAGGTCCGTAAAACATGTACATCCGTCAAAAACTGGAGTTGCGATTTTCAGCATGATTCCAATACTTTCCCTATACATTACCATGTATTGCAGGGAAAGTATATGCCCGTGTCTATAATATCATCTACTCAGAATATTCCATATCTGTTGACAATATTAGAGTTCAAATTTTCCTTACTTAACGGTTAAGATTGACACTAAACTTTTTACTAACCCAAAATATGAAAAATGTATTAAAGTTAGAAAAACTTCCTAACGATAACAGCGAAAATATTGTTTATCAACATGCCTTTAACCGAATTGGTTAGGAAAATATATTTGATGCGAAAACAAAACGATCTCAATGGTTATATTTATGTTGTTGAATATAATCCCTTAACTTCTATGGTCAGTGTCGGCTTGAACTCCCAAGGGTCGCCGCAGAAAATAGACCCCCTGACAAGCGAAAAATGGTCTTCAGCAAACATAAATGTGTGTTGTTTTCCACCGGGGTCCCCCGGATGCTGGGGGATCCTGTGGGAAACGACTGTGTCCAGCTCAAACCAAGCCGGCACTGGTTAAAGTGTGACTTCAGACCAGAACTTTTCAACCAAAACTTTTTCAGTACAATTAAGGGTTAGATATAATTTAAGCTCAAAACAGTACTCAGCCAAAATCGGAGATTAAATTTGAGGCTCCTATATTGCAGCAAAATGCTACCAACTATACTACTCCGGTCATTTAAAAATTACTTGAATATATCTCACATTCTCCTCCCTTTCGAAGGGAGGTTAGAAAATCCTTCTCCTGCCTCTGACATAATATATTTTAGCTCTGACGCCAGTAGTTGGGTTTTATACTTAATTCGAGCTAAAAACAACATCCGATTAGATCCGGAGACCGAACCCCCGGATCTTCTGGATTACTACCAGATGACCTACCAGCTACATAACTACAGCCGATTAAAAAATTCCTTGAATGACTTTATATTATTCAAAAATTATGCCATTACTGAAGAACATGGCAAGTAGGTAACATCAATGAGTTTTTCCCATTCTCTTGGTATGATTTTCTGTTCAATATTGAAAACATATATTTTTATTAAGGTGTTAAAGTTTAAATTCTAATAATAAGTACTCGGTTGAACCTTTGTTCGTTTTATTTTACTTCAACAAAATTAGTTTCGTAAAATACCTGAAATTGAATTCATTTGATTTTCACATTCATTCATACTATTACATGCATACAAGTTACTCTTTTAAAAGAATTTTAAGATTTTTCTATAACAGTCTTTAAAAATTTCTTTTTTATATTGACAACAACTAAATAACTCAGATCAATTGGAAGTATTTGGGTGCTTTCTGTATATACTGCTTTATAACATTTACATCCAAATCGCAGTTCAAACTACCATTATTTCACATAGATTTTTGCTTTTATCACAAAGACGTTACATGAACTGGATATTAAATCTGGATCCTGTAATGAAAAGTGTCCTTTCCAGACTGAGGCTAACTGTGACCAGATAATCGTCATGTGGGGCCCTTAATTTTATAGCCTAGAGCCCCCCCTCCCAGAAATCTTAATCTAGCACTGCTTTTAACAGCAGCATTCTGGCACAGTAAAAGAACACTTTCAATTTTTAATATTTTCCCACATTTTATGGAATCCCCTCTAACACTTTCTATGGATTCTGTGGGTCGAAATTGCTTCTTAACAGTTTTAGTATTTTTTTACATTTAACATTTTCCAGAAATACAAAGAATTATTCACAAAATCAAGTAAACATTTCCAATAATTCCAAACCGAATCATCGAGAAATTTGGGAGTTCAATAGAAATTGGAGCCCTAAAAGTGTCAACTTATTTCGCTTATGGAAAAACTGCCCTTATACCAAGGTCCGTAGATCTATACCAGAAAACATTTTTTTCTCTTTTTTTTGAAATCTTAATGTTTATCTAAATCTTAAAGGAAATCATCTGCTGAAACTATATGTTTTATCACATACCTATCTCACACCCCGTTTCGTGCTTCATTTTGCCTCGATCGCAAATTTCCCAAGCCATCGAACTAACCTCAACATACCCAGGAAAATCAAAAGCATCTTGATGCTCTTAGAAACGGAGTGACTGGGTACATGACCTTTAGGCCAGGACTACTCGACTGTGACCTGACATTGAAAGCGATTAACGATGATTTTAGAGGTCCGCCTGTCATAAATGGGCTGCTATAAAATGAGAAAATTCGTACAGAAGCGGATCAATCATACTTGTCACTGCGATAAAACCCAATGCTATTCGACAGTTTTTGTGGTCACAGTCATCGTGCTCAACAACTTGCTTAGGAACTGGAATTTTAGGAGCAGACGTAATCAAGTGGTAAGTAATAATGTTCTCTTAATTTTGAAAAATAATTCAAGATATTTAGTTTGCTTAGTATAATTGCGATATAATTCCTTTCTATATTAAGGAAAACATTCAGAGAATTTTTCTGCTGCTTTTCAAATGAACAGAAAAGCATACAGTTCTAAAATTGTGTATATAGACTAATATGAACCAGCAGATGTGGAAGATGGGCTTAGAATTTTCATTTTAGCCTTAGTTTATATTATATTAATTAATATAAGATTTAGCACTGCCAGTATAGACAAAGAAATAATTGGCCGACATCCTCCTTTGTGATTGGTTGCTGGCAGAAACATCAAAGATAGCCTAAGACGAAACTATTATATGTTTTATTGTTGATTACTTAGAAGCATTTTGCAACTATAATTGTCATAAAAAATTACGATTGTAATGTAATTATTAATGCAATTGACAATTGTATGTTCTACTGTTCAATAGATCGCTTCGCAACTATGATTGTCATGAACAATTACAATTAAAATGTAATTATTGATTGAAATGTAATTACATGTATGTCTTATTTTTAACTCTTATAAACAATTAAAAAAATGTAAGGGAAATCTTAATGTAATGAGGCACATATTCATAAAACAAAGCAGTATACAGCCGTTTAGAGGATACATTGCATGCGTTGATTGCAATTATGCAAATACTTATGAAAGCAAATTTTAATGATCATGAATTGAATATTTTTCTGGTTATTAATATAACTCCGATTTGGTTCTTTATTATTATAAAAAACCATCATAGCGAAAACAATCGTATTGCACTAGGAAGGAAATTCGAAAACACTCTAAAGCTGCTGGTAGACCGTCAGATACATATTCAGCAGGCAAAACTTCTGAATTTGATATTAAACTATAGTATAGTTTATTATTGGAAAGTTGAATCCTAAATGTCAACATTGTGAAGCTGCGCGGTTTAAAGCAGTTGCATGAAGATTCGAACATTTATGTTGTTGCCAAAAGTAGTGTGTAAAGTATTTATTATAAGAACAGGAAAGCTTCCCTGTGTTGGCGAGCGGAGCGATCAGTAGCAGAGACCTTAGTAAAGTAAAAACACACACACACACACACACACACACACACACACACACACACACACACACACACAAAAAAAAAAAATTGATCGCACTCGAAAGTGAAAGAATATACAATGATCATGTTTTGAAAATACGACGGGGTTAAAAATAATCGATAGATTTGAAGAACATTTTCAGAAATATCATATAAATCTCCACTTGAATTTCTCACTTATTCTTATCCCATATCGTTGCGTCCATTTGCATCAAATCAATATCAGATTAAAAGCTTTAATATGCAACTTTTAACAAAATTTTCTTTATACAGTGTAATAGAAAAATCACCTACATCAAATTTTAAAACCACATAAGATTGGGAAATTGAAATAATAAAAATTTGTTTTAGTTATGTTGCACTAATATACCTTAAAATATATCAGAAACATCGTTTGTTATTTTTAATACGTCAGACGATAATTGCAGACCGATATATTTTTTATATCAATTGAAGAATATGGCGTATTCCCAGAATGGAGGAAACTTTATTTTTAAGTAATATATCTTTAGTCATTCTTATGAGAGTGTCATTGAAGTTTCCAAAAAAATAATTATGTTTTAATCTTTGAAAATTCAACAATTATAGGGTTAGTAAAGCGTTTTCAAAAAACTGAATCAGTTGCAGAGAAAGTAAGAACAGGCAGGTCTTCCATTTTAACTCAAAATACTCAGTAACTGTCTATCTAGGAATTTTTTCTGCAACTCTTAAATGACACTCCCATGAGAATAAATAGAGAAATATTGCTCTAAAATAAAAGGTTTTTTACTCTTGAAAAATGCCATATCCTTCAATTGGTAAGAAAGAAGTTTGTACTTATTGTGTGACGTATAAAAAACAGCAGCCGAAATTTCTGATATTTTTTTTAGAATATATTAGCGCCACTTAACTGAAAAGAAAACTAAACTCTACTATATTAATTTTTTGGTACAATATATGATTTTAAAATTTGATGTGCGCAAATTTTCAATAAATCTCTACTTAAAATGCTTGGAATGCATCTCCGTCTTTCTTATACATTCATATTCCGTAATGCTTATGAATTATATCATAATCATTATCAGAATGGAAAAAAATATGTATCTATTTCCGATTTCATACTTAAGTTATGATTTTCAAGTACTCCCTAAAACCATTTAACAATTTATTTGGAAATAACTTAGTAACACCGATGATTTGGATTCATTTGTACTAACCTATGTAAATATAAACTATTTTGATACCATTAACATCCAATGTAGTCTATCATCAGATTCCTCCATAGACTATATACTACCATAAGTACAAACTTAAACAACGTAATAAGCACAAATTGATAAAACAATGCAGCATACAACAGTTTCGGATTGAATGGGCTATCTTTATTCTACTTTCTGATACCCTTTAAGGTGGAAGATTAATCAATTCAGGTATAATACCTTCTGTTTATTCTATTTGCTTCCATTTCATCCTTTTGACTTCAAGTTTGCTGGTCTATCTTACATTAAAGGAGGGATCCAACGTATCTCAAAACAGCTGTAGGCTACATTATTTTATTAATTTGTGCTTAATTACATTGAAATTTTTCTTTATCTTTCGCACAAAGAGTTTTTGCTTATTGATATGTGCAATCCATCATTGTTTCTGGAATTATCATTGAATAAAGCTACGGAAATATTATAATTCGAATCATGGAAGTTTTGATCAAGAAAATTACTGAACACTCTATCTAATTCCACATAATGCGTCTACACACATGAAATTTGACAGTGATGGTAAATTCATTCTTAAGTAATTGTGTCCCCACTTCAAAAGCACACAGCCAGATATATTTCCAGAAATGTTAGAAATGAATTCAGGTCTTAAAACATTCAACAATATTAAATTTGTAAAATTTCCGAGAACAATGCATTTTTATACAACAGTATGAAAAAGCATGAATTATTGCTCCAGAAGCAGTAATTGAATTCTCTTCTGGTATGGTTTGACACATTTTCAAAATTCCCAACAGATGATATCATATATTTTGAAATATTATTTTATATAAAATATTTATTTGATCTAGATGTAAGAGACAAATGACCACTAGATTTTTCTGCGTTTGCATTCAAAGTTTTTGTAATTTCTAAGAAAAATTTGAATATTTTCCTTTTCTTAAGTTTGTATTTTAAAGTAATTATATGTTAATTGTACGTAATTTTCAGACGTTAAATATCATACCATAGCTATTTTTGCATAAGGCGATTCTATCATATAAAGCAGTATGATTTAAGCTAGGACGTAGTAGTACCATGTTATTATGGGAATAATTGATACACGAAATTTGAGGATGTTTGGTACATTTCAAGATTCATGTACTTTCCTATTAATTTTTAAATTATCTCAGCACACTGTTTTTAAATGCTAAAAACAAGTAAATACTAAAACTTATGTAGGAATCAATGTATAGTTATATAACTCTGCTAGCAACAAAAAAAAATGCTGAATATTAAGTTTCTTCAAATGAAGACAGTTATCAGTTTTTGTAAGGCAATTGGCTATTTAAATTTTCATATTTCTTTCTATTATTTTCAATGTAGAACTAAACTGAATATAATCCTCAAACCACAACAATGCATTCATCGTCTCCCTAATATTGGGGAGATTCGATACGATTGTAGTTTGTCATTCTAACTATGATACCTGGAAACTAAGAACTTTAAATAATTGCAACTATAGAAAAAGCAAGAGTGTATTTTATAATTTACACTGTAAATATTATTAAAGTAAACTTAAAGGGAAGAAATGGGGAAAATGTAAGAATAAAAGTGAAGAAATGTAAGAATAAAAGAAATATAAAAACAGGAAAGATCAATTATGCATAAAGCATTGATTATGAAACACTTTCCAACTGAAATGCAATTTTATTTAAACATCTCTAAAATGCTATACATTCAGCGGCGATATTTTTAAAATTATTACAATGCTACAATAATTTTTTGTCACTTAAAAACGTAAAACCACGGAGGTAAAATTATTTTCTAACTTCATGCTTAAAACTTCATCATTATAAAAGCAATAATATGGAATCGTCTGCTTCTCTATGTAAAATCAATGAATGTTTTATTCATATCAGCTATATTAAGGACTCCAGAGCTAAATAATTTTGCGTTAAAGAAATTCAGCAATTTATACAATCTTATAGCTTGATGTGTTTACATTCTCCATAAGTGAAAATTAGGCTTCATTGTAGAAATGATCAAAGTTTAATGATCATTTAAACTCCAAAATAATGTAATTGCGTTGGCCCATTATACATATAGATGCACAGAAAAAAAAAATAAAGCGGTTTTAGGACTGATGCAACGCTAAATATAAATTAAAAATAACTTTAAAAATCGCGATTTTGACACAAGATGAATGCTATATTTTATTTTGAAGTTGGTCATGTGATCTTTTCATATAATATGGGTGCAATTATTATTTTAATGTTTATTTAAAAATCTACCGGACATATTTTGCTGAAATATTTTTTATATATTTTATGGGATAATTTGAATATTTCCTTAAATTTTTGAAGCAATTTGTGAATTTTAAGTTTGCTTAAACCATGTTTGAAAAATTAGTTCCCATAGGGTTCAATGTATTTAATTTTTTCAATTCGGGTTCAATCCAAAACTAATTGGGCGATATTATTATCCAAAACTAATTGGGTGATACATTCCCGTATGTCCCACAGGTCGTCTCAACCACATACTAAAATTTCATTTTGAGAAAGTCATTTTTACGGCAGTTATCGTGCGAGCGGACGGACAGACAGACAGACAGAATGAACAAAGTCATAAACACTTTTCAACTATGTTGTAAAGCGTTAATAAAAGGGAAAAATAAAAGGGAGAAAATGTTGATGAATGATTTTCGGTATCATTCTGTAAAATCATCATCATTTTTTACATTACTTCAGTGACCACTGTGAGTGTTTCGCAGTATTTATTTTACAATTTCATTTAGTCTGAAACTCCCAAAATGGCGTTTTGGTACAAACATCAAATTTTGTATCACAATCAATTTGTCACAAACCTCGACTACCTTTCCACCCATATATTACAACCTCCCCCCCCCCCTTTTTTTTTGTAACTAAATATCCAACGGAATATTGTTTTAAATACTCTCATTGCTATTTACGCAATCTGAGACGGGTATAGTTTGTCGCTCCTTTCACTGATATTTTTACCAGTCCTTTATATAGGAAATAGGAAAATTACTTAACAACAGCAAGATTCGAAGAAGCTTGCTCAATAAGAGCAAGATTGGAAGAAGTTTGCTCAAAGGGAGCAAAATTGGAGGAAACTTGCTTAAGAAGAGCAAGATTGGAAGAAGCTTTCTCAAAAAGAGCAAGATTGGAGGAAGCTTGCTTAAAAAGAGCAAGATTGGAAGAAGCTTGCTCAATATGAGTAATGCAAAAGACCCGGTTCGATTCCTGGTCATCCATTCGATTCATTTTTCTAACAAAATCGTGTTAGGTGGAATATTTTCTAAAACAGATGCCTACATGTGTTCTCTTAGAAAAAAATCTGATGTGGGCAACACATGACTTTCCTTATATAATGCAATGAATTTACTACTTTTACAGTTAAAAAAAATGTTATTCTCATAGAAGATACTTATATTCTCTCCAAGATATTGAATTTTCTTCAATTATTCGACATTTTTATTGATTTAGAGTCGTTTTTATCCATTTGGCGAGATTTTTGTTAATTTGGCAACAATTAAAAATGTCGCCAAGTTGGCGACATTCCACCAAATTCGTCGCCAAAATCTCGCCAAGCGTTATGGACGGAGAAATAAGTTATTCTTACAACAGATAAATGACTATTGGGGTTCAAATACAAAAGTATTACTCAAAGTATCTTTTTTCATGAATGGAACGAGCTAGTTCCACGAGCATGATGTCACCAAATTTATCGCATGGTATTACATATGAAAAGTGAACATGTTTCTCAATAGGAAATATTTTTTTTTTAATTTTATATGACTTTCTGATAATTTTTTTGAAAAATGTGCAATATCTCGAGAACGGTTCATGTTAGCGTTCTAAAATTTATGTCAATCGTTTTCTAATGAAAAAATACATAAGAAATGTCTATTTACGTAACTTTATTAGCGGTTTTGATTTTTTGAAGATTTTTTCAAAATTTCACTCGGAATTTAGGGGGGGGGGGGGTTCTGAACATTCGATTGTGTATAAAAACAATAGGCTTTCAGTGTTTATGGATTGTGATTTTTGTACAAAATTTCGTTCGAATCGGTCCATTCGTTCGTCAGTTATCGTCTCCACAGACTCACTGACACACACACACACATACTTTCACACACACACACACACACACACACACACACACACACACATACTTCACACACACACACACACACACACACACATACTTTCACACACACACACACACACACACACACACAGACATCACTTCAAAAATGTTAGATTCGTGATCAGGGATGCTTGAAACGTACTCTCCGGTCGAAAACTCGAATTCGAATTTTCGACCCCGTCACAATACTTTCCTTATACATTATGTATATAAGGAAAGTAAAAAAAGCAAATTCAATAATATTTTATATCACGTTAAAAAACATTCAACTCATTGCATCCAGTATGACTGAAAATTTTTTAAAACCATTTTAATACTAATTTTTAAATTTTTCTTGTACTATTCAATAATCATATGTTTCCTAATTTTTAAATATTTTAATAAAATTATCAGCGCTCAACATTTCTACGCAGTAAACTTGTATACAAGTTTACATGACGTAGAAGGGTTCTTTTTTATGTATTTAACAGGAAGATTTCCATGAAGTGGTGTTTTTGTGATATTATGTTTCTTCACACGTGATATTATGTTTCTTTTTGTGACATTTTGTACTTCAAAAATTTGGAACCACTTTATTAGTTAAATTGTTTTTAAACAAAAATCCAGTTTAATAATTCCATTCTCTGTCATTTTTTATTTTGCAGAACATTACAAAATGGTTACGAAACACTTATCTTCAACACGCTCAATATCATTTGCCACCTTCCTCATCTTAAGTTTACTAATGCCAAGTGTGGAATCTAGCTTTTACAGTATGATGGCCGAAGCCATGGGTTGGAACAGTGGTTGGGAAAGCAAAGGAGTGACATTCGGAATCAAATCAAAAGGAATGACAGCCATTATACCCATCCCTCTGCCTATCCCCATCTTCACCAAGGATAAGAAAAAAGACAATGGTGGTGGAGACAATGGTGGCAATATGGGCAATGGTGGCAACATGGGCAATGGTGGCAATGGAGGTGGAAATATGAAGGGAGACGACACCAATGCTGGAGGATGGGAAATGCCGTAAGTAGCAACTTAAGAAACTATCTGTAAATGTGCTATTATTGGATATTGCATAACGTTATATAAATAAATTTCTGCAACTAGAGTGTTTATCTAAATCTGGACGCGAACACGGTACATCTTATCAAAAGAAAAGAAAATGTACTATTTTGGCAGTATAGAGTTTCACACATCCTTCCTTGGGGCGCCATCATGGCCCGTGACAGAAGATTGTAGAGACTTGAAATTTAGTAAACGAGCCGATTTTTCAACAAAAAAACTAAAAATACACTGCTCACAACTGAAATCGCCACACCATAAAGTTGTAGGTGTAGCTTTATGTAAATCAGGCAATGGAAACTGCAAGGTCGGATATGCAATTGATCACAGTTTCGTTACGCATAGTGACGTAACACCTTACCGAGCAGCATAAAAGGGTCAGATCAAGAAGGAGCTATATTACAGTTAAATTGTAGCGCCATTGGTTTCAGGTTGTAAAATTCATCACAGTATGCCAAGAGTACGTCAACGTACCGCATACGTTCAGTTGCCGTCAAAGGAGCGTCAACAAATCATTGTTTTACGTAAGGGTGGAATGAGCCTTCGAAGGATCGCTGAACTATTGGGTCGTGATGTGAGCACAGTTCAACGGTGTGTGTTACGGTTCGTGAGAGACAACGAAACGACACAGAGATCAGGTAGTGAAGCTTCCAGGTGTACCATACCATGTGAAGATGTTATGCGTTGCGCGGAAGCCATTTACTACAACAACCGTGTTACAATGACATTTATCCCACACTACAGATAACGTGGTTTCGATGCAAACAATTTGAAACCGTTTGCATGACGCAAGACTCCGAGGTAGACGACCTTTCAGACACCTACCATTTCAACGTCTTCACCGATTACGTCGCCTCCAGTGGTGTCAAATGAGACGCAATTGGTAGACAGAATGGCGAAACATTCTGTTCACGGATAAATCACGATTCTATTTTGGCATGCCAGATGGCTGTACTCGCGTATGGCAGCGCCTTCAACAACGCCACTAGGAAGCTTTTTCTATCAGTACCTAAGTGGTACCATGGTTTGGGATGGTGGAACATTTGGTGGACGAACATCTTTGGTCCACGTGTCTGGCAGTATCACGGCACAACGATACGTCTCTGACATTGTGAGTCCTGGGGTACAGCCATATCTGTCAACCAGGCATGGACTGCTTTCTCAGCAGGATAATGCCAGGCCGCATACTGCATAACCAACTATGAATAGTCTACAAGGTTTTGATATTCTGCCTTGGCCAGCATATTCTCCGGATTTGTCGCCAATTGAGCATATCTGGGACATCATGGGTCGCCGATTAAGATAACTCCCAATTCCAGCAAACCATGCTTAGTTACAAGCCCAAATGCATGCTGTATAAAATGCCACCTCTCAGCACACCATTGACCATCTCATTGACTGGATGCTTCGTCGTATTCAATCCTGCATAGCCGCTCGCGGTGGACCTATTCCATATTGATCTAATGTCAATAAACTTCATTGCTTTCATTTTCCAGGTATGATTTTTTGATCATTTGCACATCTCCATGTTACAATTATATTCTGTAAATTTCATAAGGATACATCAATTTCTTCGATTTTTTTCGATTTCTTCGATCAGTTTCTTCGATCGTGTTGCGATTTCAGTTGTGAGCAGTGTACAATAAACATTTACGAAAATTTATGCATTAGGGGCTCGTCATACCAAAACGTTCGAAATATCATAAATTTGCAAAACGTACTTTCCAATCAGATAGACACTTGAAATTGAGTATAAAGTAAAATATTCCGTAAATATTACTGGAAAATTCGAAGTTTTCCAATATTTGCTAATTTAGGTGTGCCACTAAATGAAATATTCGATTTTCGGCAAATATCTTCCAGAGATGTAAAGACATGAAATTCTGTAGTCAAGTAGATCTTTCCAAAAAAAAAAATACAATAAAAGTTTCCCATTATTTACATATTACG
Organism: Amaurobius ferox; assembly: GCA_951213105.1. Taxonomy (NCBI): domain Eukaryota; kingdom Metazoa; phylum Arthropoda; class Arachnida; order Araneae; family Amaurobiidae; genus Amaurobius; species Amaurobius ferox. Next base: position 73,808,352 of record OX578136.1, read on the forward strand.
AGTTGCAACACACCAAAATATTTGAAATGCAATATAATTGCAAAACTTAGTTCTCAATCAGACAGAAATTAAAATTGAATATAAGGAGAGATCATTTGTAAACATCACTGGGAAATGTGCAGTTTTTCAATATTTGCTACTAGTATATGGATGACGTACACTAAAATGTTCGATTTTTCGAATGACCGCAAATCAAAAAACTTTCTGCGATGGGCATAAATTTTGGTATAAGCGGGAAGATTTTTAAGAAAATTTAAGTATACAATAAACTGCACAATAAATAAAACTGCTACTTGTGAAAATCTAACTTTTAGTACTTCCTTGAAGAAAGCAGGTATAGTCAGTCATCTAATTGATCTATGCCTGCTTTCTTCAAGGAAGTATTAAAAGTTATATACAATAAACTTTTCATATTACTTACATATTAAGGATTGCAGCAAACCAAAATGTTCGAAATGAGACATGATTACAAGTTCTTCTCAATTAGATAGATACTTAAAATTTGATATACAGGAAAATCAATCGTAAACATTACAGAAAAAAATTACAGTTTTCCAATATTTGTTATTTTAAAAATTTGCAGACTAAAATGTTCGATTTTTCAAATGAATGCAACACAAATGTCATTTAAAGTTGAAATTTGGTAGACGGATAGATTTTGAAGAAAATTTGAAAAATACAATAAGTGTTTACAAATATTTGCATATTACGGCGTGTACTGTGGCATACCAACATGTTCGAAATATGATATAATAGTAAACCGTATTTTCGAATTAGATAATAACTTGCAATGGGATATAAGGGATGGTCGTTCATGAACAATATAGGGAATTCCAGTTTTCAGGTATTTACTAATTTAGGGGTACGCACGCTACAATGTTCAATCTTCCGAATAAATGCGAATAAAATATTTTCTTGCAACGTATAGACTTGAAATTTCAGCACACATGTTCATTTTTAAAGAAAATTTTAAAATTCAAAGCGTCTTGTTGCATTTTTACATGAAGGATAGTGGCTTCAGAATAAAATGTTTGAAATGTAATATGATTGGACAAAGTTATTCCAAAATAGAAAGCGTCTAAAATTTGATATACAGATAAATCTCTTAATGCAATTAATGGAGAAATTTATATTCTTATATTCTTTTTTATTTTAGAAGTCACAATCACAAAAATGTCCAACTTACGAATGGTTTTGGCGAAATATTTTTAAATAATGTAAGAATTTAAAGCATTCGTTAAATACGTGCGAATGGGTAAATTTTTCAGGACTCAAACAGGAATAAAATAATAGTTTTCATATATAAGGAATATATAAGAGAGCTATACTATACAAGGGAGTGCAATGCATCAAACGTTCGAAATGTTATATAATTCCAGAATGTACTTCTCAATTAGATAGACTTGAAATTATATAAAATGGTACGTAGTTCGTGGGTATTACAGAAAAAATTGCAGCTTTTCAATATTTGCTCATTTAACGGTGTCGCTCATTTAAATATTATTTTTTTTTGCATGAATGCTCAGTAAATATCTTTTAGCAATGCAGAGACTTGAAATTTGGTAGACGGGTTGATCCTTCGACAGAATTTAAAAATATTATATAATATTTACATATTAAGGGAAACGGTCCACAAGAGATTCAAAATTTTATATTATTGCAAAAATTACATCCCATATAGATAGATATTTAAAATTTGATACACATAAATATCGCTTATCTGAATTAACTGATAAATTTGCAATTTACATTTTTGTTTTCTATATTAGGGGTCACTCAACACACAAATTATTTGAGTTGGGCGCGAATTATTGTTGTCTGCCTGTCTATCTGTATATTTTATTTGACGATAACTCTAAAATTTTATTTTTTATTTCTTTTTAATTTGGATATATATGGTGCAAATTAAAATTTTACAGGCAGAGTTCGCCATTGAAGGGGGTCAGATAAGAAATGCACGCGTTATAACATTCTTTTCACTAATCTTTTTCGTCCGACTATAACTCCTCTAAAAATTAATCGATTTTATAACAGGTTGGATATGTGGGGAAGGTAACCGTAACAGGTTGGATATGTGGGGAAGTAATTTACTTGCTGAGGTCGTTGCTGAACGTGGTCAAATAAAAGTTTTCCCTTTTATACGCCGCCAACTTTCCGGTCCACATATACAATCTACGCTCTAAAATAGAAGAGTAATTTCTAAACAAAACTATGTCGGATATGCAATTAATAGTGTATTATAATATTAAATCTGGTATTTAGTTGCTTTCATTTATGATAAAACATGTATTTAAATGTCAGTTTTTACATATTTGAAACTTCAAACTTAATGTGCAAAAATATTTAAGATTGCATTTTATTCATTTAGCGCGGGGAGCTCTGACTGGTGGAAATGAAGGATCAATTTTCAACCTGCCAACTACAGCTGGACTGGAGAACGCACCTAATCATTTTCGCAAACGGATTTTCTTCAAATTAATGCAAACCGCAGAGTGGCAACAGCTCTAAGGTAATCTTTTGTTGGGGAAAAAAATGATTTGCCAAGCAAGTACAGAATCAGGAACTTTAAGACGATTTATGCATTTTAAGAACTTTTAAACGTCTGAAAAAACTCATCCTTTTTCATATATCATTTTCCTTTTCAGTACAAATTGTAATTATATTTGTTATTTGTTAATTTCCATAACCGTGATTTCAGTCTTTTTTTTTGTTAGAATAAAACTTTTTTGTAAATTCGTTTTGTGGTGTTTATTTATTTGTGTAAAATTATATCCTTACAAATTCTACTCTTTGAAATATCTGAAGTGAGTCATTACGCGTGAGTGCTTCATATTGCATATTTTCACAATCATTATTGGATCATTCCATGTCAAGTATACTATGACATTTGCCGTGACCGGCTTTAAAAATGTGTATTATTTTTCACTGGTATTCCTTTATATTTTTTATATTTTCAATGCAAACTTTATTTATCTATTATTGTTTGTAGAACTGTTTTTTTTTCACCCAACGGCCATTTATATAATATGACGCACATCATTCTTGACAAATAAATAAAATCAAGGACAAAGCGTTTTTAAAAAAACGAAAGGTCTTTTATTTAACACATCCTAAATGACGTGCAAAATATGTTAAAAACTGCCAGAGCGCTTTTAGACGTATATACGCCCTTCATCAGTGGCTACATGAATAATAAAAACAGGGAATGTATATATAGAGAGACCAGTTTAAAGCAAATTTACATAAAATATAAAATGGTAAATGAACTTACTAAAAATAATACAAGAAATATACACGGAAATTACAAAATACGTTTAAACGCTTACGAATTTAAAAATATTAGAAGAAAAGAACTAATACAAATTTTAGAAAAACGTCAAGCATGGTATTCCTGACAATGACGTCACAAATAACTTTTAAGAAGTTTGAATTGCATAGAGTCGAGAACGAGTCGCCAAACATAACTTAAAATTTGAACAGGATCGAAATTGCAAATTGATTCACGGTAAATATAAATAAACAGGGATTCATAAAGAAGAATACTGCGTGGATTGTTACAACGAACCAAAAGGAAAGTTTTTTCAAAAACGGGAAGAAATTTATCATTAACCACATATTGAGCAAGAGCCGTAAAAAGTTTACCAGATTTGACATCGCGAGCAAGTTCTGCTAAACGAATGCCAACAGTACGTTTTGTACTACCAATGTAAAATTTATAGTCACCAGCAGGGGTTAACAGGGAAACGACATACACCCCAGCAAAGCTTTTAAAGTCATCAAAATTCCCAAATTTGTTGGATCGATTTGTCTGTCTCTTGCTCAATATGTGGTTAATGATTAATTTCTTCGTTTTTGAAAAAAACTTTCCTTTTGGTTCATTGTAACAATCCACGCAGTATTCTTCTTTATGAATCCCTGTTTATTTATATTTACCGTGAATCAATTTTTAATTTTGATCCTGTTCAAATTTTAAGTTATGCTTGGCGACTCATTCTCGACTCTATGCAATTCAAACTTCTTAAAAGTTATTTGTGACGTCATTCTCAGGAATATCATGCTTGACGTTTTTCTAAAATTTGTATTAGTTCTTTTCTTGTAATATTTTAAAATTCGTAAGCGTTTAAACTTATTTTGTAATTTCCGTGTATATTTCTTGTATTATTTTTAGTAAGTTCATTTACCATTTTATATTTTATGCAAATTGACTATAAACAGGTCTCTCTATATATATACATTCCATGTTTTTATTATTCATGTAGCCACTGATGAAGGGCGCATATACGTCCGAAAGCGCTCTGGCAGTTTTTAACATATTTTGTACGTCTTTTAGGATGTGTTAAATAAAAGACCTTTCGTTTTTTTAAAAACGCTTTGTCGTTGATTTTATCTATTGAATGCAGACGTGAAACCAATCTTGATTACTCTTGATGAATTTCAACGTTTATGAAAATTTCCTGATCTCAAAAATTATTTATGCTAATTTCTGGAATCAGCAACTATTTTTTTTATCAAAACAGGCTAAATTATGTATATTTCAAAGCATCATAAATATTAGAATTTCGTATCGAAAATTGAATTTGAAATTTGTGTGAAATTTCCTTATCTCAATTATTTATGCTAATTTCTAGTATCAGCAACTCTTTTATTTATCAAAACAGGCTATAAATTATGTATATTCCAAAGCATCATAAATGTTAGAATTTCGTATCTGAAATTGAATTTGAAATTTGTGAAAATGCTCCCTCAAAATGCTGTTTCTGAGCTAAATTTTGGGTATTGTTACGAACATGTAAAATGCCTTCACTCTTTTGAGAACCAAAAGCGAAAAATACCTATGCAGACAGCCATTCCTATTACGTCAATGCAAGGTTGCCATATTTGAACATTCGGGTCAGGCTTGCCAGATTTGGCGATTTATCTCCAACTTGGTGAAACTGTCGAATGTACTAGAATTTTCTCGAAATAATGAATATTCTGAGATATACAGCCCCTTCTGAAATTTTTAAAGGAGAAAAAGGAGACATTGCTCGGTTGGAAGGCAGTTAGCGTAATACGAGCTACATTGAGTTGTGAAATACGTCAATGTTTTGAGAATAGTATTCGCTGTTTTGTGAAATTAGCGGAGCATTTAATGGCTGTTTTACTGTATCTGACAGTTGTTTACTGATCTTGTGAGATAGTTATCGAGCTATTCACTGTATATTGTTTCTGTTTACGCTGTTCTTGTAAATAAGCGCATTAGTTGTCCAGAAATTTGCACCCATTCTTGTATCCTAAAGGTACACCCACGATTCTAGAGAATTCATCTCATAAAGTTAGAAAGTATAAAGTCAGAAAGTATGAAATTTAATTATTTTTTTATACTTTATTTGTATCTGCTTAATGACTATGGCTTGCAAAATTTCAGACTTAAATATTAAGTCTTTTCCTTTTTCAGAAGCCGAGAAATGTCGCGTTTTTATCAAAATCGACTTTTTTTGAAGTCGAATATATCCGATGGATATATCCTAAAAATCTGAAATAAGTTAAGCATGATTATAACTATAGTAATAAAGTATTCAGATAAAATGTGGCGTTCATTCGATTGGTAAGAAAATTATGAAAAATTGAACTATATAGGAAATTAATGAAACTTCAGGTAATTAATTGCTTTTTTAGTTTTGACGTTTTTGTTTTAATTGATGTGGTATAGTTAAAAAGCTGTTATATATATTTTCTCAGACTTTTAACGAAACTGTAACACTTTTCTACAATTACTAACAACTTCAAAGGAAAGGAATTTAAAAAAAAAGTCAGCAGCAAATTTCAAATATTATAAGAATTTCTAAATTTTACATACACCTTGTCTTTATACTCTTCCTATTGTGAAGTTTGGTATAGCATCTAATGGTGTTAATTGGTATCAGAACAAATTTATATTTCTCATATATACAGAGCAGAGTTTTGAAATTTTCAAATCTTTTTTATAAAGGCCGTTTTCATGAACTCGATGCTATGAACTTGATGTTCTTGTGATACTACACGAAAATGTAATAAATGCAACAATACTTATACAATATTTATACAATAATTAACAAATGTAACAATACTTATATATCTCTTTTAGCGTGCAAAATTTGGCTGTGTACGTGTTTGCTGTCAACTAACTTTGGTATCTTGTTTTGTTATACCTCATAAGTCCCCGCACACTCACTAACATTTTTACCGTAAGAAACAAAATGTTCTAGCTTTAAAATCAAAAATTTTAAAATATTTAAATAGATATAATTGCATACGATGCATGCATGTACTGATTGCCCAGATAAAAAAATCTGATGTGGGCAGCACATGACTTTCCTTATATAATGCAATAAATTTACTACTTTTACAGTAAAAAAATAGATTATTTTTATAGTAGTTATTTATATTCTTTCCAAGATATTGAATTTTCGTCAATAAGTCGTCATTTTTCATGTCGTCGTCATCAATGAGTCGTCATTGATTTAGTTTCATTTTTATTCATTTGGCGAGTTTTTCGTTAATTTAGCAACATTTATAAAAGTCGCGAAGTTGGCGACATTCCACCAAATTCGTCGCCAAAATCTCGCCAAGCCTTATGGACGAAAAAATAAGATATTCTTACAGCAGATAAATGACTATTGGAGTTCAAATGCAAAAGTATTACTCAAAGTATCTTTTTTCATGGATGGAACGAGCTAGATCCACGAGAATGATGTCACCCAATTTATCTTATAGTATTACATATGAAAAGTGAACATGTTTCTCAATAGGAAATATATATTTTTTATTTTATATGACTTTTTGATAATTTTTTAAAAAAATGTGCAATATCTCGAGAACGGTTCATGTTAGCGTTCTAAAATTTATGTCAATCGTTTTCTAATGAAAAATTCCATAAGAAATGTCTATTTGCGTAATTTTATTAGAGGTTTTGATTTTTTGACGTTTTTTTCGAAATTTCACTCAAAAATTTAGGGGGATTCTGAACATTCGATTGCGTATAAAAACAATAGACATCTAGTGTTTACGGATTGTGATTTCTGTACCAAATTTCGTTCGAATCGGTCCATTCGTTCGTCAGTTATCGTTTCCACAAACTCACTGACACACACACACACACAGACATCACTTCAAAAATGTTTGATTCGTGATCAGGGATGCTTGAAACGTGCTCTCCCGTCGAAAACTCGAATTCGAATTTGCGACCCCGTCACAATACCTTCCTTATACATTATTGTATATAAGGAAAGTAGAAATACCTCAATCGAAACTACTTTCAAATGCAGATTGAGCCAGAGGTTATAATGGCAATCATTGGTAGTAATCATTGGTGGTTAATAGTAATCATTGTCTATCAATTAGCTTAATAATAATCATTGTTATATGCAATGAATTCATTGAGGTATTAATTGAAACACTGATATTGAAAATACAGCATTTTGTGCAATTGCTGTGCTTAAAATAAAAGAATACGAATTTAGATCAATCAGAGTGCAATATACTTTTAGACTGTGTTATCTATAGGATGAGATTCAGAGTTGCCAATAGTTTAGCGAAAAACGTTACACTTTATCCCTTTGTACTTTAGTACAGATCATTAGAGTGTAGAGTTAAATATGAAAGCCAGCTCATTATAAGTAATAATTTAAAACGCAATACTTTTATTGTTCATGAATTAGATAAATATATAATTTGGGATGAGAAAAAAGAGTGAAAATAGTTTTCTATTTTAATGATGAAGCAACTAGATAGTACAAAAATAGAAAAAAAATATATTTATATTTTTCTATTGTTTAAATGATTTCATTTTTCAAGCAAAGTAGAATTTGTTTTATATTTCATGGAAGAGAGTATAGGGGTCTAAAAATGCGAAAGTTTTGAAAATTGGTCTTCTACAAACATGCAAAAAAATCTTTTACCATTAAAGAGACACGTATTGTTCTGAAAGTATATAAAATAAGTCATTTTTTGACATTTTTATGGCATCTCAAGAAGCCCAGCATAGTAAACTGATATGAAATAAAGATTTGAAAGTTAAAAAGCTCTGCTCCGCACAAATGAGAAACAAGGTTCCATCACCATTAGATTCTGCAAAATTTTACAATATGAAAAGCATGAAGTGTGTAAAATCCGGTGAGACTTAGAACATTTCCTGATATTTACACTATTCTATGGACCCACAGAGTATAAGATTGCGAAAAATTAATAATGTAATATTTTTCTGTATTGAAAATATGTGTCGATAATATTTAAAAAATATATATTATATAAAAAATGATTTCGTTTAATCAATGGAGAACAACACAAGACATCACATCCAGAAAGCTGCGCTGAACAAATCCGTAGCCAATTGACAAAACTAGAACCATGAATATTTCATGAGTACAATATGTAACTATGCAACTCTGAATCAACCTCAACAGCGAATATTGGATGGTTATGGGTAAATATAGTCAGGTGTAAAACAGGGATGTGTGATGTCAGATTTATTTTTTAATATAGTTATTGATTGAATCACGATAAACAGCATCAAAGATAAGAGAAGAGGCATTAGATGGAAATTTACAACAGTTTTAGATGATTTAGATTTTGTAGATGGCATTGTTCTTTTGGCCTCTAGATTTTGTGATCTACAACAGAAAACCTAATAGCCTTAACAAGTTTGTTAAAACTACTGGTTTACAAATCAATAAAGGTAAAAAAGAAATGTTTTATGAATTAATGGAAAAACTTCTGAAAATGTAAAACTAGGTGATGAACCCATTGAAGATGTAAATAAGTTTACTTACCTTGGAGTACTGGTGAACAAGGAGGGTGGAACAGATGAAGAAATCAAAATAAGCATTGCAAAAGCTCAGAATTGTTTCAGAAAACTAAATAAAGTATGGAGAACTACTAATCTTAATACAAAAAACAAAATTAACCTTCTTAATTCCACAGTGAAGCGTGTTTTATTGTATGGAGCCGAAACATGGAAATTAACAAAGAGGCAATGCAACAAGTTGAATGCCTGGCAGACTAAATGTTTGAGAACATTTTGGGAGTATTTTGGCCTGATGTTATTAATAATACTGAACTCATCAGGAGTACTGGACAGAAAGCAATAGAGATAGAAATAAAAAACCGTAGATTGAAATGGACTGAGCATGTCCTAAGAATGCCTCAGCGTAACATCCCTGCTGTGGAGCTTACTTAGGCGCCCGAGGAAAAAGATCTCGGGGTAGACTCAAGCTAACTTGGAGGAGACTAATAGAACAAGAGAGAAATCTGATTGGATGGACTAGCTACGACAGTAACACAGGATCAGAAGCAAGGACTGCGGCACATGATCTACCAGAGGCGATGCAAACTGAAGCCCTTCTTATGTGCCACTAGGCACGATGAGTGATGATGATGATGCTGATGATGATGGGGAAATGTGTTGCAATAGTTGCCAAAATTTCGCCAATTTTTATTCAAAGCAATTGAGAGTCCCGTGCCACTTATTGTATTTATTGTATTGGGGGAAGGCGGATTACTTCCGCGGGTACATTGTCAAATTAAGTGTCAATCAAAAGACTTTTTCAAGCCCCTCAAAGTGAAAGACAATACGCCATAATTGTAATCATTTGGATAAAATACACCGATTTTTCAAAATTTCACTTGTAAACTTTAAAAAAAATATAACCACAAGCTACATAAAAATAAATTTTGGTATGAGAAGGTCGAGATGAACCACTTAAGTTAATTTGACATAGCTTTTATTCTTTCGTAAAAGTACTTTTAGACGTAAGAAATGCGTTCCGTGTCCCCATGAGCAGAAAAGGAAAATGCATGTTGAATAAGTTTCGAACATTTTTGAACTCCTTAAAACAAGGATCGTTGAGCATGGGTTCTTAATACCCTAGTCACTCCAAATCGTATTATTGGCTTACAGGTATGCATTCGAGGCATAGATATGGAGATGTATTGGAGGTATCCTCCATTAGTTGAACAATTGGTTGAGAGTCATATCGTCTATTGCTTGAATAATTACATTAGGTCTCTGTGGAGTTTATATTGGAAAATGAAATCTGATACTGTAAACCACCCCAACTACCTACCCCCCGCTTTTGAGATACAGGGTACGCCTATGGTTTTGAGGAATATAATGGATTACTAGCAGAGGTGAACTATCTTTTTGATTTTGTGTAATGGGAGTCTAATATATTTTTAGATACTAATCACTAACAAATGACAAATCTCAAATAGATCCCAAGGTCATTTTATTATACAAACATCCTACATACGTAATTTTAAAATTGCGTCTGTAGGATGTTTGTATAATAAAATGACTTTTGAATCTGTTTGAGATTTGTCATTTGTTAGTGATTAGTATTTTAAAATTGTGACGTGTCTCCACTCCTGGTATATTTTTAGATATATCTTCTTTGTCATAATTTTACCCCTGTGAATTTTAGCATAATTGCAATTTAAAATGTTAGTTTTGGATGAAGTATAGTTTTGGTGACCTAGCCCACCGTGGCTGTATGACAAAGATGACTTTGACGAGAATAAAACACATATACTGTGACGTGATAGAAAATTTCTATTTACAAAAGCATTGCTGTTGCGATAACCGCAAGAGTCATGTTGATATATTTTTAATCTATATATAATTTTGGCAAAACTCCCTGATCACATTAATCTTCCCGATAGAACAGCGACGTTCAAATTTTTTTTTCAATTTTTCTGATATCGTAAAGTCTGCAGAACTCTCTTTCCAATAAACTTTAATTAACATTCGTAACACTATTTCTCGATTTTCATTAAAATAAGCAACTGAATTTTCCCGACATCGCCTAAACTACCATTTGCATGATTGTAAAATTTGATGACCATATACCTGCAAGTTTCTTCCCTGTCTTAAAAATTTTAATTGGGAGCCATTTTGAACCGAACGTAACTGCTGCTTGTGAGAGGGCAACGTTCTTATACTCTCTTGGTAAAAGCAGACATGTGAAAATTAGATGAATTGTTTGAAAGACATTACGAGCCCCTTTCATCAGAAACAGTATGTACCAATTAAAAAATCAAATACTACTGTCCAGTTGCATATATTCTTTCAACTGACACATACTATTTCTGATGTAATAAATGGGGCTAATAATACCATATACTAAGCCATGTAATACTCGTACACTAAAGCAATACAATTCAGTAAAATAAAAATATTTGTGTGCTTTTGACAAATAGACGAACACCTAAAATAATTAACTCTGAATTACACACGGTCCTAAGTCCGGCCACACATCTTGCTACCGTAAACCCTTGGGTTGGTCGTGTGGTCTGGGTCTTCAACACGGTCCTAAGTTATGTACTCAAGGCAGTCTTAAAACTTGCAGGGGATATTAGGCAAAAGTAAATTCTAGAGCCCTCAATAAAAATATTTATTGTAAAAAATGGGGAGCGCGAAAGATGCCCCTCCCCCACATTTGCTACTTTTCATATGGTCAAAAACGGCCCTGATAACTTTAATCCGAAATAGTGTAGCAGCTTCACCTTTTCCATCGCTCACCGTACGCTGGATTTCCTTATACATGTATACTGCCGAATTGCCTTTGCTCGGTGTACCCCCCACCCCCGCCTTTCTCAACTCACTAAATGCTCTAAATTTAAATTTTGAAATACGTGCTTTCATTGTTGGTATAAATGATTGTAAATACATGATGTTTTCCGAATTTATCATAACATTAAATTTATCATCACGCTATTAAGAAAAAGCTGCACGCTGCCCACTTCATACATATTTTATTTTATTTTGCTACGCTACTATTTTTATATATATAAAGTCCAATTCAGAGTCACGGTCAGTATTTCCCATAACCACTCCCTGGAACCAACCTTCGTGTAGTACTGACACTTAAACAATTCTTGAAGTACCCGATCTTCATCGGATAAAACAAATAGCCCCTTAAACTTTCCTTGGATATGTTGTTCTCTGATTTGTTTGGACAGATAATCGTGCAGTCACGGTCCACCCTAGAGTGATAATGAGAGCAAGCGCATCCGAGGGTGGAGAATGGGTTACAGGAATTGGGACAAACCCCCCTCCACTTCGACATATAAAACGATTACAGAGAAAGATAATTCGAAACTTGAATCCCTATAGAAATCTGAGCCTAAACAGGTGAGTCTTAGGTTTCTTTTCAAAATAGTTGTGAATTTCTCATTATTTTTTAAATTTTCATTATTTCTTGAGTGATTTATTAAATGACAATTTACATTATTTCTTAAATAGTTTATAAAATGATAATTTTCATTATTTATTAAATTTACACTCTTTCTTGAATAATTTATTTAACGATCATGTTTTCATTATGGCTTGCATGCATTATTACTTACATCTTTGTTACTTTTATAACAACGAAATATCGTTTGAACGAATAAACTTTTAAAATTTAACGATTCCGTCCGAGCTCTTGAAAGGAAACTTTCTGTTCATGCTAAAGGAATTTCGACATATAGAGACATTTAAAATTAATAATATAAACATCTTGATTTATCTGTCTGTTTATATAGCTACCTCTGGGTAACGCTGCTGCAAAATGTTGCCAAACGTGTTTCAATCATGGATAAGCATTTCAATTTGGATACTGACCCAGACTATCAGCATTTTCATAATCCTCCACGTGAACACTAAATTTTTTCGATCATCCCACTGTTTTTCCACCTTCACTGCTGCTTGAATTCAGTGTTCATATTAAAAACCGGAGTGCTCTTCTTAGCGATTTGCATTTTTTCTTGAATATAGTTCTTCTTTTTTTTTTCTTCAAAAAATATTTCAAATGTAAATTATTGTTCTGTTAAAAGCTTTTCACAGAGTGATCGCATTGTCGAGAACAATAAATATAAATATTTTCTCCTTTCAAATTATTTTTTAAATTTTTCTTCTTTAGTAGTCTTAAATTCACGGTTATTTTTCCTTCCAAAGGCTTAGATAAAATTAAAAATAACTTATTTCTTTTAAAACGGAAGCCGCGGGCGTCAGGGTTATATTCTATTTAACAGATATAAAAATTGTATAATGGGATAAAAGGTAGCAAAATGCAATGTGTATGTGTGTGTGTGTGTCTGTGTGTTATTATTAAAGGTAGAATATTGTATCCTGGAGGCTAAACTATTAAAACACAAACGACCTTGTATTCAGGGTTCTAAGAAAAATCCGTATAATAATTTTAAAACACCGTGTCGTACCACCACAAAATAACGTAAACCAACAGGAATGCGACCATTCTCAGTCTATTGAACATCCTTAGTGACGAAATACCGAACTTTAACTCAGAAACTAACAGAGATAACTAAAAAAGTCCAATTACAAAATGAAAGAGAGGTGTGACATGAGTGCAAAACGATATTTGGTTCAACAAAACAGTAACAGAAATGACCAGGCATCAGGATTAGGAAACATGTGAAAGCAGTATAAGACGTAACGCACAGTTCGTGCAATACAGGTGCATACAAGTACCTGTATAACTTGCCGAATAGTCTACGTACATAGCGTTCAAAATATGCTCCATCAACGATTACGCGCATCTGGATTCGGGACAAAACCGCATCTTGAACAGCATGCAGCATTGAAAAACACACGTATCTCTCAGTAATGCACAGACAGCTACAACAACACTTAGACATACTCCAAACATGGCTGGAGAAATGACGAATAAAGTTAAACCCCAATAAATGTCATTGGATTTATTTCTCTAGGAAACATAAACCTCCGCCGCCTCTGTATTTAAACAATCAAGCGCTACACGCGGAAAAAACAACTAAATACCTAGGCGAAATGTTAGACTCCCACTTAACCTGGAAACTGCACGTAACGAATATAATCAAAAAAGCGTATATAACCATAGGAGCCTTATACCCAATAATAGGAAATGGAAATCTAAGTTATCAAAACAAACGCCTACTTTATAAATCGGTCATCAGCCCGAGAATGCTGTATGCAACAACCGTATGGGGATATGCCTCTAAAACTACCATAGACTTCTTAGAGACAAAACAAAATAAAATCCTAAGGATCATCAGGAAAGCCCCTAGATATCTAAGAAACTCGGTAATTAGAAAGGTCTTTAAAATAAAAACTGTGAGAGCCCAAATTAAAAAGCTAGTGCTGAAATTCTACAATAATTTGCCTTCAGTTCCAAATAAACTTTTATTCAGTCTACCAGACTATGATCATCGCAAGGCCAAATCAATAGACTGCGAATGGCCACTTTCCTGTAGGTTGACGTTATTTTCGTGTCGCTACGATACGAAGTTTAAAAGCTATAAGGTGTATACGCACTTTCCTAAGAACCCAGTATAAGTACGTATGTAGGTGGTTAGGTTTATATTGCTCTTCAAACTGCTAATTCTCAGCATAGAAAGACGCGGTTTGTCTTAATCGGAAAGCTACATATCAGTGGTTATACATAAACTCTTCGAAAATTCAAGGAAATTAATATATTTTCAATTATTTACAATGAACAGCCACTTGTCTAAGGCTTCAATTTCGCTTCTTCAATTTGAATCCCACCTTTCAGACGATCAGTGAAAACATGGAGCCACACAGGAAGGCCGGTGTGCAGCTGGGATGTCGAACAGGAAGACACTATTCCAATTTCGAAATTTTTCAATTTTTGACTTCTATTTTCAAAATTAGAGAAATCTTATTTCATTACTATGAGTAATCTTTAAAACAAATCACAAGTTTCTATAAAAATTAGTAATAAAGCATTTTTTTCCAATTAATTCAATCTATTAAATGAATGTTATCTATATAAGTAAAATTGAAAACATGTGTGGGTATGTGTATTTGTTTCATCACGGAAGAACGGTTGCACCGAATTTCACGAAATATTGTGTGTAGCCTTGAAATAGCTCCAATTAATATTTGTCCAACTTTCGAGTTTCTAAGACCAAGGGTTATAGAAATATTAACAAAAAACGAACCTTAAATTAAGATAGTATTATAAAGACGATATTTTTTCCGCCAATTTATTTGAAAAAAAAATTATATCAAGTTGCTCAGCAACGCAATTAAATCAAATGTATGATACGTCAGACGACTTTTATTAAATTTTTTCCCGATTTAAGTAAAAAAGAAATTAATATAAAAAATAAATTTTATAAATGAACAGTATTGCATTAATGACTGAATTTACGGTAATCATTGATATTTTCAATTTTATACGTCATATATTTTATATCGGCAAAGAGTTCTCAAACTCCTGTATTGTGCTCAGTCAATTGTTGAAACAGAATAAAAGTAGTACGAGTATATCTTCTAATACAATTTAAGAGCTTTCATTTTGATATATATTAATCCAATTCCATGTTTTTTGCAAATTTGTTTGCAAACTAGACCATGATATTTGTTATTTAGATATGCCTGTGAAGATAATTTTATATAGAGAGAACAGAGAGTCGTATACTTCCTTTTAGGAGAATTACATTAACTATTTTAATAGAATAATTTGAATAAAATTGAATTTTAAGTTGCTTTATATTCTATATTCCATACGAAGGTACAATGGCATACTGCTATTTTTACATAAAATCTGCTTGAAAGGAAATATATTATTTTATTTATTTATTTATTTTTGAATATTCTCTACCCTCGTAAGAACTTTTCAGAAAGCAAATGAATGAATGGAGAATTAATTCACTATTAATTATCAACTATTTCTAATTATTTTTTAAATAATTCGCCTGGTTCCAAAGAGAGGGAGGGATGTATTTCTTTCAATGACAAGTGGAACCTGCAAAAAAGTTTTCGGATTTACATTTTGTTTAGAAAATAGCGATATATAAAATGCAAATACAATATGGTTCGCAATACAAATGAAAATCAATGTAAATTAAAATGCAAGTGCAAAATGGTTTGAAATGAGAATTGGATGAAAAACATATTTTCCGATGAGACATAAATTGAAAATTTGGTGAAAAAGCAAACCGCTCGATTAAAAGACAATGGACAATTTCAGTTATCCAATATTAGTTATACTTTAGGTGCGTTGCCCAGCAAAATGCTTGATTTTCCGATTAAATGAAAAACGCCTTCTTTTAAGTGAGAAGGATACTTGAAATATGACACATGGGCCAAACGTTTGATAAAGCCCTCTAGGAAAAATAAAATTTTTCAAAAAATTTCATTTGTAAAGAGCGATCCACTCCAAAACGTTTGAAATATGAAATGATAGAAAATCATACTTACGCGATGAAATAGACTTAATATTGGTGTAAGGATATATCGTTTGGTAAAAAGAAGTTTAATAGCTTCAGTTTTACAATATATGCTATTTTAGAGATGCCGCACATAGAACTGTTCGATGTGCGAATAAATGAGAAATGTCTTCTTTTACTTGTGATAAACTTATGATTTGGTTGCCGGATCAGTTTTTTGATAAAAGAAACCCTGTAGAAATGGAATTTTTTCAAATATATTTACTTCAGAGAGAGCTCCATATACGATTAAAAGTCGAAACAAAGAAAAAAACGTATTTTCTGGTAACATAGAGACTCGGAAGCAGGATCTGAGCAAAGATAGCATAGGATAGTAAGAAAAAGGGAAATTTTAAATGATGAATATATGAGAAATTCTTACATAACAGGCTTGAAATTTGGTTCATTGATCAATGATTCAATTAATTCCCCAGATGTTGATTTTTTTAAAAATATTTTTAAGGAGCAGGGCCGGATAATAATTTATAGGCCCCTAGTCTATAAGTACTGTGAGCCCCCACAGGCACACAAAGCTACATGTATTATGAAGCATAGGCCCTTGCAGACCCTCTAGTATCAAATTTTTTGTAACAACCAATGCAGATTTATTTTCATTTGAAGCATTATTGACCAAAGTTGAATTGAGCAAGATAAAAATTGAGAAATTTCTGTTTAAAGCTAAAAATTGAAGCTCTTCGAATGCTGCTTTCCACAACACATAACAGTACTTATATTTTAATTCAGCGTTCACAAATGAAATAGCTTTGCGCTTAATCCGCGGAGGTCATCTGGCTGTCAGTGGCTCCTGAGCTGTAACCCCTAAAACCCATGTCTTAATCTGGCCCTGTTGAGAAGGTAATTCCTAGCAAAACGTTTGATATATGAAATTATAGAAAAATGTACTTTACGGTGATATTCAGACCTGAAATTTGGTGCAGGATAGATCGTTAGATAATAAAAAGGAAGGAAATTTTAATTTTCAAATTTTTAATATTTCAGTGTCAAATATTTTTCATTTCAGTTTGAAATTTTTAATATCCATGTTCGTTTGAGTGACTATGCGTGCTGGTATGTATAGCCACTCAGCCACAGTACATATAAGAAACATGCGTCTTCTTTATCTGAACTCTCTATAACTTTTCTCTTTCACAGGCAATATTTGCATTAGTATATAAAAAAAAGGACTATGGCAGACAACAGACTACTGTCAATTCCCTTTCTTTTGGTACTGATATCTGCTTTGGTTCCCGTAGAATGTGGTATATACAAGATGATGGCAGAAGCGATGTTGCACCAACTGATGGGCGGGTGGAGTGGTGGTGGTGGTGGTGGATGGAATGACGGATGGGAGAGCAAAGGTGTGACGCTAGGGCTCAAATCTAAAGGAATGACGGCCATCATCCCTGTGCCGCTTCCTATACCGGTGTTTACTAAAGACAAAGGAGGCGGAGGGGGAAATGGTGGTGGAGGAGGAGGAGGAGGAGGAGGTGGTAACAATAATGGAGGTGGAGGAGGAGAGAAAATCAAATACATACCAGTGCCGTAAGTATCATAAATATCATTATGTCATTTAAAAGTGATTATTTTTTCTGAGTATCTGAGATCTGGGATAATTCACGACAAAAACTGCAAAAAATTAATTAAATAAAGTGGCTTGCAGATGTGAGAGTTTATATATATATATATATATATATATATATATATATATATATAAGAAAGCTAATATAGAACATGAAATATGGCATACCCTAGTTCAATAACATTAAAGAGGTTAAATGATATCCGTCAAAGAGGATTTGAAATTATTATGTTTAATAAAAGAAAAACAATGATACCAGAGAATAAAAATTAAAATCTTAATTCTATATTAAAAGGTGATATAAACAATGAAGCATGGGAATTAAATTAACAGTTTATGAGAATGATACATACAATCTAAGCACGTGCGTCAAAGGAATGGAAAATGCCGGAGGCCCCAAAATATCAAAAATGTAATGAAGAAAAGATGTAAATTTGAATAAATAGAATTGTATATATATATATATATATTAGATAAGTTCATCTGTCTGGATGAGGCAATAATATAAAAGTTATATAAAACTAATTTGTGTAATAAAATTGACAGATAAGTGAAGTTAAAATATCACAAATTGAAAGGTGATCCAAAGGATTAAACAAATAGAATAAAAGATATGCAAAGATGATTAAGTGACACTTAACCATATGCCCACCACTAGTCAGAAAGTCATGGCAAGTAATGTTAGAATCAATCGATAGTGTCAATTAAAGAAAAAATATTTATCGTAATATTAGAGGAGAAACAAAGGAGGATGAAAATGCATAGCAAATTTCATATTCCATGATTCTCCATATAAATGTATTTTACTTCAAAGGTTACGTTTTCCTTAAACATACCCATATCTACAGATATCTAACAGCAGCTCCAATAAAATGAAATGAATGTATTTTACTTCAAAGATTACGTTTTCCTTAAACATACCCATACCTACAGATATCTTACAGCAGCTCCAATAAGATGAAATGAATATATTTAATATATACTTGCAGAAAAGTTACCTTGATCGTAGAGAGGTATAGAAGAAACTATATACGTCCACTAAGCCATACAGTCCATATATTAAACTATTAATAATTAAAAACTAAACCTTTCTTGTATTAAACCAATGATTTGAGTTCAAATCAATCGATTATTCTAATTAAAATTCAAAATTATATCCATGGTTTTTCGTATTCTAATAAACAAAGCATTCTAAATTAATCTTCGAATAGGATTTTGTTATTGTGGAAACCACCTAGTCAATGTACGGGAATGTAGACACTGTAGAAACACTTATATACTGTCACTTATGTACTTTCATTTATGTACTGACATGTGCTATCAGCAGAGTCATGGAGATGTGACAAGCATATAACAAAAAAAATCTGATGTGGGCAACACATGACTTTCCTTATATAATGTAATGAATTTACTACTCTTACAGTAAAAAAATAGGTTTTTCTTAAAGTAGAAACTTATATTCTTTCCAAAATATTGAATATTCTTTCCAAGATATTGAATTTTCGACAGTTAGTCATCATTTTCATTGATTTAGCGTCATTTTTATCCATTTGGCGAGATTTCCGTTAATTTGACAACATTCCAAAAAGTAGCCAAGTTTGCGACATTCCGCCAAATTCGTCGCCAAAGTCTCGCCAAGCGTTATGGACGAAGAAATAAATTATTCTTACAGCAGAGAAATGACTATTGGCGTTCAAATATAAAAGTATTACTCAAAGTATCTTTTTTCATAAATGAAACGAGCTAGATCCACGAGAATGATGTCACCCAATTTATCGCATAGTATTACATATGAAAAGTGAACATGTTTCTCAATAGGAATTTTTATTTTTATTTTATATGATTTTTTGATAATTTTTTGAAAAATGTGCAATATCTCGAGAATGGTTCATGTTAGCGTTCTAAAATTTATGTCAATCGTTTTCTAATGAAAAATTACATAAGAAATGTCTATTTGCGTAACTTTATTTGCGGTTTTGATTTTTTGACGATTTTTTCAAAATTTCACTCGAAAATTTAGGGAGGTTCTGAACATTCGATTGCGTATAAAAACAATATGCTTCCAGTGTTTACGGATTGTGATTTCTGTACCAAATTTCGTTCGAATCGGTCCATTCGTTCGTCAGTTATCGTTTCCACAGACTCACTGACACACACACACACACACAGACATCACTTCAAAAATGTTTGATTCGTCATCATGGATGCTTGAAACGTGCTCTCCCGTCGAAAACTCGAATTTGAATTTCCGACCCCGTCACAATACTTTCCTTATACACTATGAATATAAGGGGCGCGGTAGCCCATTGGTTAGCGCGCTGGAGTTGCACTCGGTAGGCCCGGGTTCGATTCCAGCCACTGCCAAAACTGCCGCCGTGTTCATGCGGAGTACGATCACGTTAAACATGTGGGTCCGAAAGTCCTTCCGAGAGGTTGGTGGTAGGGGAAGGAGGGTACGGTCCCTGTGGATGCCTCCCCCACTGGGTTCCGGTCTAAATTGAGTGGCACTTCCCTATCGTCCAAACAGTTACCTTACACCTTTCTGGTAGGTCGGACGGTCTGGGTTTCAACAACAACAACTATGAATATAAGGAAAGTAGCAATAATTTTATATATGTGGGACATATTTTAGAACACTGTCATGAACTATTCTTGAAATATTACATATTCTTTCATGCCCATCATCGGTTATGGCATACTGACAAGCGACATCGTCAGCAAGGCACAACCTATGAGGATTAAACCATGGTCTAGGGGTAGTGATGGATGATTAGTGTCGAGTACTTTTCTGCTATTATACAGAATTGTAGGGCAGAAGTCGCTTCACCGTAGTCCTGAGTGCTTATAAATTGTATAACGGTGCGCGGGGATAAAATAATGGCTAAAATAATTACTGGATTCGAAATTAATGCTTTTACCAGAGAAATTCTAAAATCCTTGCTTTGAGGAGTTAAATGTTCACTGATCATCACGTGCACCGTATTGTTGAGCAGTAAATACCGAAAACCCATAATCCCAAGTGATAAAAAATGATCAAATAAGGATTGTCTAACTTCGATACAACGCCGTGTTATAAAGCAGAAATTGCTTAACAGTATTCCTGTTATAGCCTCTTGGTAATTCCATTTCAAATTACGCACTATATAATCCCAGGCCGGCCAAACAGTTAACTTACACCTTTCTGGTAGATAGGGCGGTCTGGGTCTCAACAACACTATATAATCCAAAGCATTGGGCATGGGTTACTACAATCACACAATTGTACAGAGCCATAACTGGGTCCTTAAAACATTTGATTGACACATAAAAGGTATAGGGAACATCAGGGCTGAAACTTAAATTTTCCAGAAATTAAAATTTATAATTATAACTATATTTTATCGGTAGATGTATAATATGAGCATTAAAGCGGATACTAGGAAAATATTGATCAATGTATCATCAAATAGTGAAGTTCTGTTTGTACCTAACCCTAGCATCTTAAAACAACTTTTCCCCCCAATGACTTCCAAATGTTTTATAAGGTGTTTTGTACATGCAACCAAAAATTTCACACATACATATTCTCCATTTATTGATTTAATTATATCTATATAACCTGATATATAAATGTAATTAAAAATGTTAAAGAACAAGTTCTTTTTTCTTTAACAGTGTACCTCAAGGAGGTGGAAAAGACGACTGGTGGCGGTAATCTTCTTCTAAAATTCTTTTCAGCAGGATCTGGAAGGAGACTTTAGTCATTCCATCAACCCATCGAAAATAAAATAGAAAATCAGAAGTTATTTAATATGGCCATTTTAAATGAACCAATGTTGCTTTGAAACGATTTATTATTTCATTATATCATCAATGTTTTAATATGTTGATATGTATCTCATCTGTGTTGTTCCCATTGCCAAGAATGATCTTGGAGACAAAACAGTATTGTAACAGTAAATAAAAAAATTAAAAGCTAGTATCTTTTAATCAATTGCACATTCTTACCAATCTATTTGGAAAATGCAAAAATAATTAAATAAAAAGTACCTAAAAAGATGAAGCCAATTGGTTCAATGTAACATGGTGCACGCAGGTCAATATATACTATACACTGTATGTACTACATAAATGTAATACTACATTTACGAGTTAGTGAGGTTTTTATAAATTTGTTTCACAAATCTTCATACAGTATACCATTATTATTACCTTCTCTAGAAATAGTAATGTAACCATTAACTAGCAATGAAGTATTTTATTGATTAATTAAAACATTTGAAACATTTTATTGATTAATATTAACTGTATCAGCTTATTAGTCGACCTTGAATCAACAGTGTCTAAAATAATGGACTCTTCAAAGAACCCTTAACACTATTTTCTTAATTATTAATTTTTTTTTAATTTATAATGTAACATACACAACTAGTCATGTTCTGATCAGAATTAGTGTATTCATTTTATCAAAAGCTTTTTGATGTCTTTTAGATGACTTAAGTTCAGTAGATATCTATAAATTCCATTCTGTACTATTTTCAATTTCTACAATCAGGTGTAGAAACGACACTGACGTAGAGATATTTGGTACCCCTCCTTTGAAAAACTTTCAAATTTTATTCTAGCTGTACATTTTAAGTATAATATACATGGTAGGAGAAATGAAGTATACATTTATTTTTACTAATTACAGTTAAATAGTTTTTTTCTTATTAAGAACATTAATACTACAATTAGATACAAACGAAAATCTGCTTTAAGGATCTGTACCAAACAAATAAAATCTCTCTTATTTTCACAGATCGCTAATTAATCTTCCATGTTTCAGTAGTGCTACTTTTAAAAGATGATATAACATTTTTTCTACTTTTTAAATAAGAGAAATTGAATGAAGGGCGTATAATGAAATCTAGCTGATTTTAATAAATATTTTAAAATATTTAATAGGTTTATGGTCACATAAATGATAGGAAACTTCTAATAAGTAAGCCGACGGTAGACATGCTGCAAATAAATAAAATTATAGATAAAAAATATTTGTAAGTTCTTGTTTCATGGTTAATTTTTCTGCATTGGGGTGGAATAATATTATTTCATATTTTAATGTTTTAACACAACATTTAGAGCAATTACAAATTAACTGAAGTGTGGCTCAACTCGATTGTCTCATAGCAGAATTCATTTTTTTTTTAACTTTTACAAGAAAAAATTTGAAAGAAAAATCGGTATCGTGGGTTCAAATAATTACAACTATAGCGTATTACTATTCACTTTAAAGAGCTTGAAAAAATATGTTGATTAATACCATACGTGACAGTGGGGGGGGGGGCACTTACCTCCAAGTGGGTAACTTACCCCCAATCGTGACATCGTTAGATGTCACGGATAAAAAAAATCTGATGTGTACAGCACATGACATTCCCTGCAGACTCAATTTCATTTTTACTTTATTTCTTTAAGAAGTCATTAAATTGAGTTCAATTGCACAAAATGACGCTAAATTTGCATTTTTAATTCAATTTCTGCTTTTATTTGGTAATTGGACATTTTTTCAAAGACGGCATAAAAAAATGCGAAAAATCTCAAATGTCTCCAGAACGGTTAGTCCTAGAGTAATAGAGTTGCTCTTATTTTTTCCTCGTCAAAAATTACGTATAAAACAAGCATTTAACTGATACATTTGAACATACGTAGTCTTTTTTCAGATATTGGCAATTTTTGCTGGCCATTTCGTAAAAAGAGGCAGGTTGTTCTTTTCCGGATCGTACCAAAATCTCATCAGCACCAGAGTATTCTACATGTGATATATCTACCAAATTTTGTGAAATTTCAATTTGTATCTAGTGGAAGTTTGTATCTAGTTTTGTGGAATTGGTCAATTTGTATCTAGAGTGAATACATGAAATTTTTTAGGGCCATTTCGTAAAAAAAAGCGGGTTCTTTTTCCCGAATTGCACCCAAAATTAATCAGCACCAGGGTCACACCCAAGGGTCTTACCTACCAAATTTTATGTAATTCGGTCCATTAGTTTTTGAGCTAGAGTGGATACATACATTGCACAGACACACACGCAGACGTCACACTAAAAATAGTTTTTTCGCATTGTAGAGGTCTCGAAACGTGTAGATCCATCGAAAACTCGAATTGCCATTTTCGACATGATTCCAATACTTTCCCATGTATTGTGGGGAAAGTAAAAAATTGTATCGGGGCTATAATTGTATCGGGGTTATACTTTTCACAACATTGGTTAAGACTATTAAGTCTCGTGATCATTTAGCCAAAAATAAATCTTTTAATGTATGAATATGTTAAATTTTGTCCTATGTTGCCATGTTAAAAAAATATATAATTTAGAATAAAATTCAAAGTTTTCGCTCGAACTGAAAAAAATTCTATCTAGTTCCAAATTTTTTGATAACAAAGCCGGATATAAGTTTTGTGAAAATCCATTAATATTTATGACTGCTATTGTGTATACAAGAAATCGACCATTGACATCAGACGGACAGACTGACAGGCAAACTGACAGACAGACGGACATCACTCCAAAACATTTTTGAGATTATCTATGTATGTGCATGTGTGTATCTGAGTCTGTCAATGTAATATTTTATACATAGAATACTTTGAATTAAATTTATTATACATATTACAATCAGATCGGCATCAAACTCTTGAAATCGAAAACTTTCAGGAAGACACACAACACTTTCTCAATACCACATATGAGAAAGTAAAAATTGGGGATATCAATTGTATTCCCAGCAAAAGGGCATATTTTACCTCCCCCCCCCCCACACACACACTTTTCTCCTCCCTAATGAAATAGTAAAGTAACAAGCGGCAATTACTTTGAAATTACTTAGAAATTTCTGATATTATTTATAGCTGCACTGGAAACAAGCACAACTGGAAAAGATTTATCCCTAATATATGACTGTTTCAAGCCAGTTAGCGTGCATTATTTTCTCCTTATACACATGGATTTAGTTAATTGGATTTAGTTATATGGATTTAGTTTATAATACGTTCTTTAAAATTTTATCTAACCCTTTTTATTTTCAATAAAAATATGACTTTTAAATGCGTTATTTTGTGCATAAATTTATATCACGTCTTGTACCGCTTACGGTATACTTCGCGTACCGGAATGAAAACGTTCTGATCTGAATAATGCATCTATGCTTGGCGCTTCTGTGGCGACATTACGAAAATGTAAATACTTTGGACGCTTATTTTCTGAGAACCAGATAGATAAAAATGTAAACAATTTTTTCTGTTTTGTCGGAAATATCATACAAATTATAAATATATAATAAAAATTTCAATATTTTAATAATTTAAGCTTTTTTTAAAAAAAATTTTTAAAAAAATAGCTGTCCGAACAAGTGTTTTTCTTATTTTTCTTACTTTCACTCTAAATATCTTCGAAACTACGTAAGATAAGTATAAATTGCAAATGCCTAAAATATGAGTTGGGAAATTTAGTTTCGAAATCTATATTTAATATTAAAAGAAGCTCTTATAGTTTTCGAATAATAGTCTTGTCAAGTTGATGAAGATTGAGCATTTTAAGTTTTCCAAGTTTGAAATGCTTATATCTCAAAAACTAATAGTACGATCTAAGCAAGAATTTGCAGCTCATTAAAAGCCCTATGAGTGTATATAATCGGGTTTTGGATTGAGCTCATAGTTTTCGAAGTATAGGAGTCATAATTTTTATATTTTAGTATTTTAACCTGGGTTGTTTACTTACTGTTTGATGAAATGATGGTGCTAAAGCGCGAAAATATTATTATGTTTAAAAAAACTGGTTTGAACAGAATGGATGGAAATATACGTATTGAAGTACATATTTAAGTACGTATTTATGTGCCAAATGGCAAGTTTATAGATTAACTTGAATATAAAATCTTATCAGATATAATATAAGTTTAATTTATATACAGCCAAGCAAGCTAGTTGTTGTTGTTGAAACCCAGACCGTCCGACCTACCAGAAAGTTGTAAGGTAACCCAAGCAAGCTAGTAAAATAATTTGATATTTTGACGTGAAGTCTATGATCAAAGTTTCTAGAAGAAATCGGGGTGAAAACTAAAAGTGCTACATTATTGAATTTTACTGGAGTTTTATTTTGCAAAATGTTACTCACGCAAAACAATTTCGGCTCCATCGAACTGGAGCCACCGACGATTTTTTAAAAGCAGTTGACAATTAAACCGTAGCTGTTTTTTTTTTATTTCTTTATTGTGACATATATTTTTATATAACTTTTTTAACTTTATCTGTTGAAATAATTCTTTTGTTACAATATGTAATTCGGTGCCCCTGATAATACTTTTATCCAGTTGTAAAATATTGTAAATTTTAAAGTAAAAGGTATAGCTTCATTAAATTAAGCCCCTTCATTTTAATATGAAGGCATTGCCTCGCCAAATAAAAGAAGCAGCTTTAAAACCCAGATATTCTTTTATGTGCACCCTATATATATATATATATATATATATATATATATATATATATATATATATATATATATATATATATATATATATATATATATATATATATATATATATATATATATATATATATATATATATATATATATGTATGTACATACATATATATATATATATATATATATATATATGTACATACATATATATATATATATATATATATAGAGAGAGAGAGAGAGAGAAAGAGGGAGAGGGGGAGGGAGAGAGAGAGAGAGTGTAATAAAAGTTTGAAAGTCCAATGAAAGAAAAGTGAGAAACTGTAACTCGAAAAACCTAACTTTCTAACAGCTTACAAAATAAAAGTACAAATCAGCAAATCTTCAAGCAAATGGAAAAAAATACAAATTTCGAACCATCAAGTTAAAGAAAATTATCAAAAATCAATGGTATGGAATGGATAAAGGAAAAACAAATGAAATCCAAGCAATAATGCTATACACGTAGACAAGGTCAAGGCCTAAATCATGGATTTGTTCACTTCTTCAAAACTTTTTCTCAAGTCCAAGTGTCTTGTAGAAGCAAACACAGAAATGTATATTTCTGAAGAAATAGATAGCTTATATCTATAAACTATTTCTACTTGTACCACATACATAAAGACGAAAAAATAAAAGGAAAAAAGAATACCTGGAAAATAGCTCAGAACCTGTCGAAACCGGGAACCCAGAATGAAGAGATCAGTGTTGGCATCTCAAAGGGAAAAGATGTGATCTACTGTTGAAATTCGTAAGAAATAAATAACAGTAATGCGAAAAGGCAAGTATAAGTGATAATATACAATCAGGAGGGACTAATAATAGAAAGGCTAATGTGTAAGTGGATGCAAAAAAATATTATTAAAACAAGAGTATGGAGATATCTGGCTAATATAAAAAACTGTGAAAAGAATTCATGAAAATCCAGCTACTCCACATTTTTTAACTATACCATTTACAAAATAAGAGGGATATTTATATAATTGCTGGTAATTTTTAGATTATTAATATGTATAGCATGAAATTTTATATCAGATAATCTATAAATTCTAAAAAGCTGATTAAGTATAATATTTCTAAGCAATAGAATCGAGTTGCAGGAATTAAATGGGAAGATTTTATTAATGTTAAAGTTAGAAAAGTCTTTTTTATCATATAAATTAGTAACAATTCTATTAGAAGATTCAATAATAAGATTTAAATCGAAAAAATTAATATTTTTACTAATAGTAGCTTCATTAGGAATTAAATCCAAATCATCAGGATAGAAATCTATATCTATTACACAATTTTCTGTATATACTAAGCAAATCAGATCATCTACATATCTGTATAATGTATAATCTATGGATGTAAAAGACTGTTCATAATAATAAAGATATAAATTAGCTAACATACTGCTACTGCAGCCACCCCGTGGAACTCCTGAGACTTGTACGTATAATTTATTTCCTTTAAAAATATAATTATTGAAAATAACAAAGTGAAGAAGTTTAGGAAAATTTATAAAACTGGTTTGAGTTGAAAGATTAGTAATTTAAGCATTGTATAGAGCAAAAATTACATCATACAGGTCTGAGATCTTGATATTATTAAAAAGATCTTTAAAATCAAAAGTTTGAAATCCTATTAGTTTTTTAAGTGATGTTAACTTATTCTTTAATTCTTTACTATTATTTAGAATAAGGTAATTATTGCTAGACTGACGTAAACTATCATTTATTTGATTTAAAGAATTTAGTAGTAATTTACTCGCAGTAGTAGAGCAAGTATTATGACCACTAGTTACTGTTCTAAATTTAAAAGAATTTTTGTGAAATTTTGGAATAAGCACTATATATGGAAATTTAAGAAATTTATATTTAATATTTAAATCACTATACATATTGATAATTTTCAATTTGATACTATTAATGGAATGTAAATCAAGTTTAAAAAGACTATTATTTTTTAAATAATCTAACAGAAATTGTATATAAAATTTTGTTATATATGGATCTAGACAATTTAATACTACTAATAGCATTTTTAATAGATTCTAATAAAGTAAATTTCCTCATATTAGATGCCTCTAAAGGCATAGCATATTTAGAAGCTAATTTATATATATATTTATCAAGATCAAGATTTATTGATTTTAAAACTTTAAAAGAATTATTACAAGAGGGTAACCTGAATTTAGTGCCAAAAGACATAATGGTTCTTAACGAATTGTCTTTAACTATACCTAAGTCTCCTGTAACTATATGCCCCAGGTTTGGATTTAGAAGTTTAACATAATCGTTTACTTTACAATTACATTCATTATCTAAAATTGACTTAGAATTATGATCTATAGAGAAAGATTGTGAAATTTCATTATAATTAAATATTAATCTACCAATAGGCTTGTATTTAAAAGTCTTTGATACACTCAAATCTCCAATAGGCATTAAATGCTTGAACTTGTTAAATAGATAACCAAAATTTATAGAATTATAAATGGGATGCTTGAAAGAGATTACAGAATATGAATTATTTGACATATTATTAAAATGATATTGATTAAGTTTTAAATTTAAATACTTTGATCCTGTAATAAGCAAATCATAGAAAATATGATTAAAATGTTCATTAGCAAGATTTAATTTTAAGATATATATATATATGTTATATATATATATACATATATACATATATATATATATATATATATATATATATATATATATATATATATATATATATATATATATATATATATATATATAAATTTCAAAAAATCTACATCGGAACGGAAGGAAACGGAGTATGCGGGTATAATAGGGTTATAGAAGAAGAAAGCAATGCAAAACAAGAATAATAACGACTTTTATTACCCACAAAAGAGGGTTGAAAGAAAAAGGGCCACAATACGAGTGTCAACCTCAGTCAATCAGAATAATTAAAACATTGTGATGTTGCAGTTTAATACGGTGTATGGGAACCTCGGGTAGCCACACATACTGCACAACGATTTCCCATACTTTCGATGAGGATTTGGATGAGTTGTGTGCTCAAAGAGTTTCAAGAATCACGAAGACCAGTTCTTAAACCCGGAACGGAACTTGGAGGGTAACGAAGGACTGAAGATGTCTCCCGAGCATATCCTACACATGCTCTATTGGATTTAGATCAGGAGAGTTGGAAGGCCACTGCATGTGCTGGATATCTTCTGTTTGAAGGATGTCGTTGACAAATTCCGCACGGTGAAGAGGCGGGTTATAATCCATGAATATGAAATCAGGACCAACAGCACCTCGAAACAATCGAACGATAGGCTCAAGGACTTAGTTTCTGTATCTTTGATCGGTAACTGACCCCGTGTCAAAGATATGGAGGTCTGTGCGGCCGTCCATCATGATGCCTGCCCAGACCATGATTTCCCCAAACGGAAAACGATGTCTTTCCGCGATGTTTCCCGGGTGAAAAGGCGTTCCACGTTCTCTTCAGATCGAGGTACGACGAGAATCAGTTTGTAAGCTAAACATGGACTCGTCACTAAACATGACATTGCCCCACTGTTGTCCACTCCACTGCCGATGTTCCAAACTCCACTGTAAACGCACGCGTTTCTGTGCAGACGTCAGGGGGATGTAAACTGCTCGTCGTCTGGCATAGAGATCAACGTGTCTGAGTCTCCTGTATACCGTTTGTCTCGAAACAGTGACTCCTGTGGCTGCTGTCAGGGCTGAACCCAGTTGTCTGGCAGAACGGTTTCTCTGACGTCGCGCAGTTATCACCAAATATCGATCTTGTCGAGCAGTTGTTACCCTTGGCCGACCTGGTACTGGTCGTCGGGTAACATCTCCAGTGGTTTGGAACTTCTGCCATAATCTGGAGATCACACACTAAGGCACATTCAGAATTCGAGACGCTTCGGTTTGGGATCGACCCGGATTCCAGCATTCCAATAATTCGTCCCTTCAAAAACATGCCCAGTTGCCATATTTGTGACATCTATTGTCCTTTTTAACATTTTACAACAAAGTTGAAAAGTGTTTATGACTTTGTTCATTCTGTCTGTCTGTCTGTCTGTCTGTCTGTCTGTCTGTCTGTCTGTCTGTCCGTTAGCATGATAGCTGTCGTAAAAATGACTTGTATTGATTTAATCAAAATGAAATTTTAGTATGTTGTTCAGACGGTCTGTAGGACCTCTGGGAATATAAATGAATAATATCACCCAATTAGTTTTGGATTGAACCCGGGTTGAAAAAATGAAATACATTGAGCCCTATGGGACCTAATTTTTCAAAAATTTTTTAAGCAGATTTAAAATTCACAAATTGCTTCGAAAATTTTAGGTAATATTCAAATTGTTCCATGAAATATATAAAAAAAAATTCAGCGAAATATATTCAGTAGTTTTTTAAATAAAAATTAAAATAATAATAATACCTCTTATATGAAGCAATCACGTGACCATGATATGAAAAGATCACGTGACCCACTTCAAAATGATATATGGCATCCATCTTGTCTCAAAATCGTGATTTTTAAAGTTCTTTTTAATTCATATTGAGTGTTGTATCCGTCCTAAAACCACTTTATTTTTGCTTAGATTCTGTGCATCTACATACTGAAACAACGCAATTACAATATATTTGAGTTTAAATGCTCATCCAAATTTGATTATTTCTACTACGAAGCCTTATTTTCACCTATGTGAAATGTAAACAGCAAAATATGTAGAATGGGTTGTATTAGAATTGCTGTATTTCTTTAACACAAATTCATTTAGTTCATGGAGTCTGCATAGCTGATATGAATGAAATATTCATTGATTGTAAAGAGAAGGACGATTTTTTTCGATGGAGTTTTACGCATAGAGTTTAATTACTTGTAGCTCCATGGTCTTAATTTTTAAATAAAATAAATTATATTATAGTATTGTGATGAATGACATGAATGGGAAATTATTTATGAATGAAATGCTGCTTTTATAGAGACAGCCAGGCGTGTTATTTTTTTTATGACGTCATTTGAATGAATTTCAGTTGTTTTCGATGAAGTTTTCAAATATAATACATTATCGTAGTATTATGATAATTCTAGAATTATTACCGAGGAATGTATCACATTTTAGAGATGTTTAAACCAGGCAATTTATATTTCAATGTCGTCATTTGAATGAAGTTCATTTTTTTCAATGAAGGTTTAAGTTTTCAAATATAATAAATTAATGTAGTATTGTGATAAGTTTTAAAATATTACCGAAAAATGTATTGCATTTTAGACATATGTTTAAATAAAATTGCATTGAAGTTGGAAAGTGTTTCATAATCAATGCTTTAAGCATGATTGATCTTTCTTGTTGATTGTTAACAACGCTCCGTACAACAGCAATTGCGAATTCTGCCTCAACTGACCATGCCGCTTGAGGCCGTTTTATACTCGTTCTGACATGACTTAATTAACTTAATTAACCAATCTAAACAATCTACTAAAATAAACTAATACTGTACCCTTAATTTCACCAATCCGGTTATTAATAATCTGAAGGTTAATAATATTTAAAATTCAGTATCCAATTTCTTTCCAGTCAAACATGTAAATCCCAAAATTGCATTTAAATATGATAAACATCTAGGACGTTATATTGTCGATTGCAATCAAATGGCCAAATCAATAGATATTAATAAAAATTATGAATTGGATAAAGAGTCTCTCTGCCACTGTCAATTAGATAAATACAAAGATTACATTGTTTTACACCATGAGCATATTATAACGGGAAATCCAAATATTATTAATTATCATACATTGAGATCACTTATGTTACTGGGCACTAAATACTGTTTACCTACTAAATTTAGGCATGAATTAATTTTTAAAGAATTAATATTTGACTTAAATAAGTTTTTTTATAAAATCAACTATAAATATCAAATTCCTGTAGAAGGCTTTAAACCCTGAAGAGTCCTATTAGAGCAATGCCTAAATCACTATATAAGTATTCAGAAAATTAATAAATCATATAAACTTAATTCAAAATTAAAAAGGATATTAAAGAAATTCAAAAAGATTTTGTTATTACTTATGTCGCTAAGGCAAGTAATAACTAAACAATCATATGTAAATATTACTATATGACATATCTAATAATAGTCATATTGTAAAAAATCTGATATGGCAGCATATGAGTTTCCTTATATAATACAATGAATTTACTACTTTTACTGTAAAAAAAAATAGATTATTTTTATAGTAGATATTTATATTCTTTCCAAGATATTGAATTTTCGTCAATAAGTCGTCATTTTTAAAGTCGTCATCATGAGTCGTCATAGATTTAGCGTCATTTTTATCCATTTGGCGAGATTTTCGTTAATTTAGCAACATTTAAGAAAGTTGCCAAGTTGGCGACATTCCACAAAATTTGTCGCCAAAATCTCGCCAAGCGTTATGGTCGAAGAAATAAGTTATTTTTACAGCAGATAAAAGACTATTGGCGTTCAAATACAAAAGTATTACTCAAAGTATCTTTTTTCATGAATGGAACGAGCTAGATCCACGAGAATGATGTCACCCAATTTACATATGAAAAGTAAACATGTTTCTCAACAAGAAATTTTTTTTTTATTTTATATGACTTTTTGATAATTTTTTTGAAAAATGTGCAATATCTCGAGAACGGTTCATGTTAGCGCTCTAAAACTTATGTCAATCGTTTTCTAATGAAAAATTACATTAGAAATGAAAAATACATGTCTATTTGCGTAACTTTATTAGCGGTGTTTTTTGACGATTTTTTCAAAATTTCACTCGAAAATTTAGGGGGGGGGGGGGGTTGAACATTCGATTGCGTATAAAAACAATAGGCTTCCAATGTTTACGGATTGTGATTTTTGTGCCAAATTTCGTTCGAATCGGTCCATTCGTTAGTCAGTTATCGTCTCCTCAGTCTCACTGATACGCACACACACACATACTTTCACACACACACACATACTTTCACACACACACATACTTTCACACACACACATACTTTCACACACACACACACACACACAGACATCACTTCAAAAATGTTTGATTCGTGATAAGGGATGCTTGAAACGTGCTCTCCCGTCGAAAACTCGAATTCGAATTTTCGACCCCGTCACAATACTTTCCTTATACATTATGTATATAAGGAAAGTAAAAATTACTTAACTTCACTCTCTATGAGAATTATATTCAACATGGCGATTCTACTTTTAAGTTTGGTATCCCACAAGGAGGGTGTGCTTCATCAATATTGGCTAATCTATATTTATACTATTATGAGAAAACTATAATCTGGTGTTGCATAATTTGCATATGTATAGATATATAGATGATATATTATGTGTATCCCAAAATAATAATTATTTTGTTTTAAACTTTTATCCTAATAATTTACAACTAAATGCCAGTAATAATGACTCTAATGCTGCAAACTTTTTAGACTTAAATTTAAATTTAAAATTTGTAATCTGGCAATAAATTGTAATCTGGCTATAAAAGACTAGACTTTAATTTTAATACCTCTAAAATTTAATACTTTGACTCTTGTGTACATATATCAGTGTTTAGAAATGTCATATCAAACCAAGTTCTTAGAATAAATCAAATTTGTGACGACAATTATAAATTAACACATTTTATAGAATTATTAAATACTGCAGCCAATAATGCATATCCGCTTAATTTCGTAATTAAAACAAGTCGAATACCCGTTGAAAATCAACGGTCCCACATTAAGCAATCAACGAATAAGGTAATTTTTTCAATAATTCGCGTTTCTTATTTATTCGAAAAATTGAACATTTGGTTTTGAGGCACCCCCAAAAGTTGAAAATATCAGAAAACTGAAATTGCACATGTTCTTCCTTTCGAAATATATACCTGTACACCAAATTTAAAGTCTGTATCTCATTACGAAGCATGTTTTTTTTTTATCAATTCACGTTTCGAGCGTTTTCCTCTGGAGCACCTCCTTAAACAAAATTTTTTGAAATACTATATTCGTTTTGGACGTTTTCATCAAATGATTAGTCCATATATCAAATTTCAAGCCTCTATCAAAATTTAAATTGGTCCTGTCTCATTTACTCGGAAAATCGAACATATTAGTGTGCCGCACCCTTAAAGTAGCAAATATTGGAAATCTGAAATTGCAGACTTTCTTCCTTTCAAACTATCTCCCTGTACACAAAATTTGAAGTCTCTATCGTATCGTGAAGCATGTTTTTCTATGTCGCGTTTTTCTGTGTAGCACCCCCTTAAATGAACATTTTTGAAACACCGTATTCATCTTGGTTTTTTTTTTCAAACGTTTTTTTTTTCCCATATACTAAACTTCAAGCCTTTATCACATTGTGAAAGAAGCGTTTTCAATTTATTCGGCAAATCGAATATTTCAGTGAGCGGCACCCCATACAATAGCAAACGAGGAAAACTGAAATTGCACACTTTCTACCTTTCCAACTATTTACCCCTACTCCAAATTTGAAGTCTTTATCTCATCGCGAAGCATGCTTTTTCTATCATTTCACCTTTCAAATGTTTTTGTGTGTAATACCCACCCCCTTAAATATGCATTTTTGAAAAACTCCATTTTGATTGGGTTTACTATCACATTATTCGCCCATATACCATCTTTATTCAGAAAATCAAATATTTTGGTGTACGGCACCCCCTTAAGTAGAAAATATTCGAAATCTGAAATTGCACACTTTCTTCCTTTCTAACGGTTTACTCATACACCAAATTTGAAGTTTCTATCTTATCGCAAAACATGCTTTCCTATCATTTCACTTTTCGAACGTTTTGGTGTGGGACACCCCATCTAGAGAACGTTTTCGAAAAATTCGATTTTTCCAGGGGGTTTTTATCGAACGACCGAGCCGTGTACCAAATTGCAAGTCTCTATCTATTCGGATAGTGCCCAAACAAAACGTGACAGGCAGACAGACAGACGGACAGTTAGCAATTAGTATATACTATCCGAATACCCGTTGAAAGTCAACGGACCCACATTAAGCAATAATCGAATAAGGTAATTTTTAAAATAATTCGCGTTTGCTATTTATTCAAAAAATCGAACATTTGGTTTTGAGGCATCCCCAAAAGTTGAAAATATCAGAAAACTGAAATTGCACATGTTCTTCCTTTCGAATTATCTACCCGTACACCAAATTTGAAGTCTGTATCTCATTCCGAAGCATGTTTTTTTATCAATTCACCTTTCGAACGTTTTCCTCTGGAGCACTCCCTTAAACAACATTTTTTGAAAAACTATATTCGTTTTGGGTGTTTTCATCAAATGATTAGTCCATATATCAAATTTCAAGCCTCTATCAAAATTTAAATTGGCCGTGTCTCATTTGAAAAAAAATTTGAAGTCTCTATCGTATCGTGAAGCATATTTTTCTATCACTTCATCTTTTGAATGTTTTTCTGTGTAGCACCCCGTTAAATGAACATTTTTGAAACACCGTATTCATCTTGGGTTTGTTTTTCAAATGATGAGCCCATATACTAAACTTCAAGCCTCTATCACATTGTGAAAGAAGCATTTTCAATTTATTCGGCAAATCGAATATTTCAGTGAGCGGCACCCCCATACAATAGCAAACGAGGAAAACTGAAATTGCACACTTTCTACCTTTCCAACTATTTACCCCTACTCCAAATTTGAAGTCTTTATCTCATCGCGAAGCATGCTTTTTCTATCATTTCACCATTCAAATGTTTTTGTGTGTAATACCCACCCCCTTAAATATGCATTTTTGAAAAACTCCATTTTGATTGGGTTTACTATCACATTATTCGCCCATATACCATCTTTATTCAGAAAATCAAATATTTTGGTGTGCGGCACACCCT
This sequence comes from Amaurobius ferox, assembly GCA_951213105.1. Classification (NCBI taxonomy): domain Eukaryota; kingdom Metazoa; phylum Arthropoda; class Arachnida; order Araneae; family Amaurobiidae; genus Amaurobius; species Amaurobius ferox. The sequence continues at coordinate 73,844,508 of OX578136.1, forward strand.
AAAGTAGAAAATATTGGAAAACTGAAATTGTACACTTTCTTCCTTCCAAACTATGTACCCATACACTAAATTTGAAATCTGTATCTCATCCCGAAGCGTGTTTTTTAATCAATTCACCTTTCGAACGTTTTTCTCTGGAGCACCCCAGGTGCTGTGTTTTAGGTGTTTTCATCAAATGATTAGCCCATACACCAAATTTCAAGCCTCTATCAAATTTTAAAGTAGCCGTTTTCCATTTATTCGTTAAATCGAACATTTTGGTGTACGGCACCCCCTTAAGTAGAAAATATTCGAAATCTGAAATTGCACACTTTCTTCCTTTCGAACGGTTTACTCATACACCAAATTTGAAGTCTCTATCTTATCGCAAAGCATGCTTTCCTAGCATTTCACTTTTCGAACCTTTTTGTGTGGGACACCCCATCTAGAGAACGTTTTCGAAAAATTAGATTTTTCCAGGCGGTTTTATCGAACGACCGAGCCGTGTACCAAATTGCAAGTCTCTATCTATTCGGGAAGTGCCCGAACAAAGCGTGATATACAGACGGACAGACGGACACTTGGCAATTAGTATATATAGTAATAATAATAGATAGATAGGTAGATCGTTCAGCCGAATACCCGTTAAAATTCGTTAGTTTTCGGAATTCAATTTATTTAATTTTTCTAAATATAGCAAAAGCCTTCAACTGGGGATCCATAAAGATTTGCGGTCCCTCTTTAAAAAAAAATACTTTTCAAGAGCCCGTCCACCATCCTCAAGCAATGGCGATAGTTCCATGAAGTCAACATAGCTGCTGTAAACAAGACGAAATACTTCTTAAGAAAGCTAATGTATAATAAACATTCATAATACATTATGAATGCGGATTAATCTGCCTACTTTAATAATGAAGTCGACTCCTTGCTCGTACGTATCTTTTCGCGGAACCATTGCCTGTTTAGCAAATCCCAGAGATGCTTAAACCATTACCACTAGGTCCTCGTTAATTAATCTATTATCTCCTGCAGCCCGTGTGCCCAAACATCTTCCTATCCAGCCACGAGGGATTTCCAAAGGAACACACGAAACGGGACCGCTAATGCGATTCTGGCTTTGGAGGACCCAGGTTCTTCCTCTAAGGCTATATTATATCCAAATAATGATAGTGAATTCTGTTATCATTGAGAGAACTAACAACACAGCATTAAATCATTAGAACCTAACGTGTTATTATACTTTCTGCTTTATATAAATATGTTCAATAGCTTAAAAAAATTTCTGGTAGCTAAATATTTATAATTTCATCCGGAATTAAATTTATTTCTTTTCTTCTAAACAATCAAATACAACGACCATAAAGTGGCTGACAGGGGATACAACACGCGATTAGAGAGCAGCTAAAAATGAAAAGAAAACTTCAATTCGAGATTATAACAGAAGTGCATTTGACGAGAATAGCGTCTGTGGTTGGAGTATACGGTTTAAACCGGAACTTTAGGAAAAAGTAAACATTTTGCTTATATATACGAACTTAACTGATAAAAATATAAGCAGATTATACTCGTTTTAACGGAATTGAGATATCATTTATGAATGTACGAGTATAATTAAAATAATTACAATCTTACATAATGAAAAAATTGTGTGTGTGCCGTCTGTGGTAGAAAGTCTAAGCTCCGGACTGCAATCACATTTGATGCAGGATGTTTCAAGTATAAAAATGTTTGAACCGAAAATGAAAGAAAAAAAAATTGAAAGTGGAAATCCTTAGTAATCGCCTCTAACTACATCCAGAATGATATGCTAAATCCATATCAGTAATCATCTATGCTCAATCTATTGCAAATTCCAAGAAATAGATGTTTCAAGGCAATTTTTTTCTAAAAACGAATAGTATGGCAACATTTTTCCACAAATGAACTCATTGAAGCCAATGTCGTTTCTATCATTTTTTGCATTAAATCATTTAATTAGAATTCCACCCATTTCTTTCAGTTTTACATTCTACCATGTACTATTTTAACTTTCGGCCCGCCTCATCATATACTATTTTAACTTTAACCAGTCTACAGTGCCTAAAAGTAATTCTCTAAAAACTTATTTTCTATAAAGTTATTCTCTAATACAGGGTACATTCCTTTTGTTGGGCTCAGGACGGGCTAGCCCGATAAGGTTTTACATCGAAAGAGTTAAAATATATGGCAAATGACAAGGATATGCCAAATTTAGAATTTTTAAATACACGTGTTCTAGATTTATTCCGCAAAAACGGATGAATTTCTCAGGCAGGACTAAGACGGCCCAGCACGATAGGTTCAAGATCGAAATAATTAAAATATCCTCTAAAAGAAATGGATATATTGAATTTAAATTCCCTACTTGCGCTGATTTTCTAGTTAATCTCTGAAAACGGGTAGATTACTATAGCGGGCCCAGGACGAGCTACCCGAATAAGTTTCAAAATCAAAATAACTGAAATATACCACAAGCGAGAACGTCATACCAAATTTCACATTACTCTGATGAATGAACCTGATTGTTTTGGACCTCAAAGGTTTGGACGAGCACTAGATCAAGTTAAATAAAATTTTAAAAATACAAATCTATCCTTAGCTCAATCTCAGTTGGCTCAATTTTTAGTTGGCACTTTATGAAAAGGACCTTTTTCAAATTTCAATGTAGGATTCTGAAGTATCTTGCCATTGTATACTGTGATAATTTCTCCTGAATTGACTTTTATTTGAGCAAGACATTTGGTATCACACATACTTTATATATTTAAAATTATTCTTGCAAAAGTCTCTCTTGTTCCACGAAATGTTAATTTTTTACGAATGATTCTAATAACAACACTCGCAAAAGAAATCTTTGAAAATGGGATAAGATAATTTCTATGTTAATAAACTGGATCGCAATATAAAATGGATATCGAAAAAAAAAAGCATACGCACATTTATTTACCCTATTCGTGTCCAATATCGTGTTCCAATTTATTATATTGATTGTGCGGAAAGTCATATTCTTTATTTAATATCTATGTTATATCTTCTGCTATATAATAAAAGGCTATGTCTGTGTGTGTGTGAGTGTGTGTGTGTGTGTGAGTGTGTGTGTGTGTGTGTGTGTGTGTGTGTCTGTCTGTGTGTTTGTGTGTCTTATACACTATACGTTCAGCGACCGCGCGTCGGAGCTATGAAATTTGGCAATCGGAGACCCGGGGAAGGGGGGGGGGACACCGAATTTTAAAATTCTAATTATTTTTTTTGTTATTTAATGTTTTATGCGATTTCGACAGATTTTTGACATTTTTATCCTTTTTTCTCCACGATCCGGACGTCGTAGAAAAAAAACAAATCACACCACCGGAAAGAGCAGACAATTGCGAGTAAAAATATATCAATTTCAATTCTCAATTTCAAATTCTAATATTTTTAAAGATTTTAAAACAAAAGTCACTTTCAGTTAAAAAAAATCAACTTTCGTTTTTAAATCTTCCCATCGCAAAAACTACTAATAATTTCGAATAATAATTTACATTTTCAGGAAGCTCAATCATCTAGCTTTCTTACAAGCCCAATCTGTTCAAGAAATAATTATAAATATCCACAGGATCGCGATTTTAATGAACTAAGGATTTTCAATTTCTCGGCAAACCGCATTTTCACCCGCAGAATTTTTTCCCCGTTTCTACGGAGACCGTGCTTCCAGTTTTAAATTAATTAAGAGCTTAGCATATGTGTTGTATACATCGGGTGAAATTATTATATTTATATGATATTTTAAATGGATATTTTAATTTATGGATATTTTAAATGGATATTTTAAATACAAATGATTGAATTATGGTGGTTTGAATTGTGGTGATGTATTTGAAATTGGTGTATTTGAAATTGGATGGATTGGTGGAACGATATGGATGAATGATGGAACGATATGGATTTTTTAAATGGATGTTTTCATTTATGGATATTTTAAATAGATATTTGAATTTATGGATATTTTAAATAGCATATGATCATTATAAAATTTAAATTAGCGCACGGGGAGTTATTTAGGTTTTCCCGAGAGGTGATACTATAAATTTACAAGGGCGCGGTAGCCCAGTGGTTAGCGCGCTGGAATTGCACTCAGAAGGCCTGGGTTCGATCCTGCCCCTGCCTAACCTGCCGCCGTGTTCAGACGGAGTACGATCACGTTAAACATGTGGGTCCGTAAGTCCTCCCGAAAGGTTGGTGGTATTTGAGGGAGGGTACGGTCCCTGTGGATGACTCTCCAACTGGATTCCGGTTTAAATTGGGTGAATAAAAAGAAAGTTATGGAGATTGTCGCGGAGGGCGCGGTAGCCCAGTGGTTAGCGCGCTGGAATTGCACTCGGTGGGCTCGGGTACGATTTCCGCCACTGCCGAAACTGCTGCCGCGTTCACGCGGAGTACGATCACGTTAAAAATGTGGGTCCGTAAGTCCTTCCGAGAGGTTGGTGGTAGAGGAGGGAGGGTACGGTCCCTTTGGACGCCTCTCCTACTTGGTTCCGGTCTAAATTGGGTGAATAAAAAGAAAGTTATGGAGATTGTCGCGGAGGGCGTGGTAGCCCAGTGGTAGACACGCGGGAATTGCACTCGGTAGGCCCTGGTTCGATTACCGCCACTGTCAAAACTGCCGCCGTGTTCACGCGGAGTACGATCACGTTAAACATGTGGGACCGTAAGTCCTTCCGAAAGGTTGGTGGTATGGGATGGAGGGTACGGTCTTTGTGGATATCTCCTCCACTGGGTTCCGGTCTAAATTGGGTGGCACTTTCTGGCCGTCCAAACAGTTACCTTATACCTTTCTGGTAGGTCGCGTGAGCGAGTTTGCCACGGTCAGAATTTGCCACGGTCAGAATTTACCACGGTCAGAATTTTCAAGGGTTGCGAATAGACTGGGCGCCAAAGGCGGCAAGTAAATAATAAAGGGCAATGTCTGTGTGTCTGTCTGTGTGTCTTATACACTTTACGTTTTGCGACCGCGCGTCGATGAGCTACGAAATTTGGCAATCGGAGACCTGGGGGGGGGGGGGAGTGACACGCGAAAATCGATTTTTAAAATTTTAATTATTTTTTTTATTTGATGTTTTATGCGATTTCGACCGTTTTTTTCCATTTATGCCCTTCTTTCTCCACGATCCAAACGTTGTAGAAAAAAACATATCACACCGGAAAGAGCAGACAATTGCGAATAAAATATATCAATTTCAAATCTCAACTTCGATGCTAATATTTTTTAAATATTTTAAAATAAAAGTCACTTTTGGCTCACAAAAGGGAACTTTGGTTTTAAATTCTCGCATAGTAAAAAGTACTCATAATTTAGACTAATAATTCGCATTTTTAGAAAGCTGAAACATCAGGCTTTCTTACGAGCTCAATCTGGTCAAGAAATAATTGTAAATATCTACAGGATCGCGATTTTAATGAACTAAGGATTTTGAATTTCTTGGCAAACCGCGTTTTCATCGGCAGAAGTTTTTCCCCCCTTTCCACGGAGACCGCTCTTCCGCTTTTAAATGAATTAAAAGCTTAGCATATGTGTTGTATACATCGGGTGAAATTATTTTATTTATCCGATGAAATTTCGCAATTGGAGACCCGGGGGTGTGGGAAAGGGACACGTGAAAACTGATTTTCAAAATTTTAATTATTTTTTTTGTTGTTATTTAATGTTTTATGCGATTTCGACCGTTTTTTGCCATTTTTGCCCTTTTTTCTCCACAATCCGGACGTCGTAGAAAAAAACAAATCATACCACCGGAAAGAGCGAGAAATTGCGAGTAAATATATATTCATTTCAAATCTGAATTTCAATTTCTAATGTTTTTTAATGATTTTAAAACAAAAATCATTTTGGCTAAAAAAAAAGCGATTTTTTGGTTTCTAAATTCTCGCATAGTAAACAGTACTCATAATTTCGACTGATAATTTACATTTTTAGAAAACCCAAACATCTGGCTTTCTTACAAGCCCAATCTGGTCAAGAAATAATTAAAATTGGCCGCTGAATCGGAATTTTAAAGAAGTCATGATTTTAAAATTCATCGGCTGGCGAAAGAAGTTCCCATTTCCTATCGCCCGTTTCCCCCAAGCATGCGTTTTAATGACGCCGGTTTGTGTCTAGGTGGAGGTGACGTCACAGTTCTGAATATGCATAGCGATGGGTGGGACAATAAAAAACCGAATTAGTGTTTGCTTTCTGTTTCCCGCGCTTCCGGATTTAAATGAATTAAGAGCTCAGCATATGTATTGTAGAAATTATTATATTTATATTTTAAATGATGGAACGATATGGATTTTTTAAATGGATATTTGAATTTCTGGATATTTTAAATGGATATTTTAATTTGTGGATATTATAAAGGGATATTTTAATTTTATGGATATTTTAAATGATGGAACCATGGATATTTTAATTTCATGGATATTTTAAATGATGGAACAATGGAATGATGGAATGAGGATGATGGAATTAAAAGCTTAGCATATGATCATTTTAAATTGTAAATTAGCGCGCGGGAAGTTAGTGGTAGGCCCGGGTTCGACTACCAAAACTGCCGCCGTGTTCACGCGGAATACGATCACGTTAAAAATGTGGGTCCGTAAGTCCTTCCGAGAGGTTGGTGGTAGGGAAAGGAGGGTACTATCCCTATGGATGTCTCCCCCACTGGGTTCCCGTCTAAATTGGGTGAATAAAAAGAAAGTTATGGAGATTGTCGCGGAGAACGCAGTAGCCCAGTGGTTAGCTCGCGGAAATTGCACTCGGAAGGCCCGGGTTCGATTCCCTCCACTGCCAAAACTGCCGCCGTGTTCACGCGGAGTACGATCACGTTAAATATGTGGGTCCGTAAGTCCTTCCGAGAGGTTGATGGTAGGGGAAGGAGGGTACGGACTCTGTGGATGCCTCCCCCACTGGGTTCCGGTCTAAATTGGGTGGCACTTCCTGGCCATCCAAATAGTTACTTTACACCTTTCTGGTAGGTCGTGCCAGCGAGTTTGCCACGGTCAGAATTTTCAAGGCTAGCGAACAGGCTGGTCGCCAAAGCCGGCTAGTGAGAAATAAAGTGAAATATGGCTTTACAAATTAATAACTAATATAAAAAAGTAAGTGATCAAAATTCACTTTCAAATTTCAGCACACTTACAACTGTTTTAAAAATAACTTTATTTACCTATATAAGTCAATAAATGATACTATTTTATCAATGGCGAATGCTGTCGTAGGATTTGGCATGGCAACACTACACCAAATGTATCGATAAAACCCTTTCCTTAGGTTAAAATATATAACACGATAGCAGTAACATTATTATCATTACTATTAACGTCATTAAATCCATTGAGTATTATGGTGCAATTGGTAACACAATGATTGAAATGTAACATGCACTTTTGCATGACCAGATTTCTAGACTAGAATTCTCCTCTACCATTACGTTAAATATTTTTGTTGGATATTGATCAAATTTGCTCCTTAGATAGTGATGTAAAATTGTTGTGCACATACCTTCAACTTGGTTTTTATGTCACAAAATAAATTAAATTTTTTTGGTACTTCCTTATTATAGCGACCCCCGCAATTACGATTTCGCCAACGTCCAAAAAGCAAAGTGACGGTAATAACCCAAATACCAAATATCAAACTTCTATCACATTTAAAAGGAAGCGTGTCTCATTTATTCCAAAAATCGAACATATTGGTGTTTGGCACCCCCTAAAGTAGCAAATATTGGAAATCTGAAATTGCACACTTTCTTCCTTTCAAACTATCTATCAGTACACCAAATTTGATGTCTCTATCCTATCATGAAACATGGTTCTCCATCACTTCATATTTCGAACGTTTTTCTGTGTTGCAACCCCTTAAATGATCAATTTTGAAAAACCATAATAATCTTAGGGTGTTTATATTATCAAATGATTACCCCATATACTGAATTTCAAGCCTCCATATTGTAAAAGAGATGTTTTTCATTTATTCATCAAATCGAACATTTTAGTGTGCGGCACCCGTACAATAGCAAATGTTGGGAAACTGAAATTACCCACTTTCTTCATTTCTAACTATCTACACATATACCAAATTTGAAGTCTCTGTCTCATGGCGAAGCATGCTTTTTCAATCATTTCATCTTTCGAATGTTTTTCTGTGGAGTACCCACCGCCCTTAAATATTCATTTTTGAAAAACTCTATTCTTCTTGGGTTTTTTATTCAATGATTTGCTCATATACCAAATATCAAACCTCTATCACGTTCTAAAAAGGGTGTTTCTACTTCATTCCGAAAATCGAAAGTTTTTGTGTGCGGCACCCGCTAAAGTAGAAAATATTGGAAAACTGAAATTGTACCCTTTTTTCCTTTCAAACTATCTACCGTACACCAAATTTCAAATCTCTATCTCATGCCGAAGTATGTTTTTTATCCATTCACTTTTCGAACTTTTTCCTCTGGAGTACCCCCTTAAACGAACGTTTTGGAAAAACTATATTCGTTTTGGGAGTTTCCATCAAATGATTAGTCCATATTTCTAATTTCAAGCCTCTATCAAATTTCAAAGGAACCGTTTCTCATTTATTCGTTAAATCGAACATTTTGGTGTGCAGCATCCCCTTAAGGAGAAATATTGGAAATCTGAAATTGCATACTTTCTTCTTTTCGAACGATTTACCCATACACCAAATTTGAAGTCTCTGTCTTATGGCAAAGTATGCTATCTTATCGTAAAGCATGCTTTCCTATCATTTCACTTTTCGAACGTTTTTGTGTGGAGCACCCCTCTAGAGACCGTTTTCGAAAAATTCGATTTTTCATGAGGGTTTAATCGAACGATGGAACAGTGTACCAAATTGCAAGTCTCTATCTATTCGGGAAGTGCCTAAAAATGCGTGACAGACAGACGGACAGACACTTGTCAATTAGTATATACTAGCCGAATACCCGTTGAAAATCAACTGTCTCGCAATAAGCAACCCATGAATAATGTAAATTTTTGAATAATTCGTGTTTCACATTTATTCGGCAAATTGAATATTTTAGTGTGGAGAACCCCCTAAAGAAGAAAATATTGGAAAATTTAAATTGCGCACGTCGTCCTTTCGAATTTCCGACCAGTACACCAAATTAAAGTGTCTATCTCATTCCGAACCATACTATTTTATCGTCTCCCCTTTCGAACGTTTTTCTTTGGAGCACCCACATAAATGAACATTTTGGAAAAACTCTGTTCGTGTTGTGTTTTTTATCAGATGATTGGCCCATATACCAAATATCATGCCTCTACCACATTTAAAAGCAAGAGTGTCTCATTTATTCCGAAAATTGAACATATTGGCGCTCGGCACCTCCTAAAGTAGCAAATATTGGAAATATATTTGCACACTTTCTTCCTTTCAAAGAATCTACCAGTACACCAAATTTGATGTCTCTATCCTATTGTGGAGAATGTTTTTCTATCACTTCATATTTCGAACGTTTTTACGTTTTTCTGTGTTGCACCCCCTTAAATGATCATTTTTGAAAAACCGTAATAATCTTAGGTTTTTTTTATCAAATGATTAGTCCATATACTAAATTTCAAGCTTCTATCATACTCTAAAGAACGCGGTTTTCAGTTGCTTGTGAAATCGAACATTTTAGTGTGCGGCACCCCCTACAATAGCAAATGTTTGAAAATTGAAATTGCACACTTTCTTCCTTTCAAACTATCTATCCGTATACCAAATTTGAAGTCTCTAACTCGTCGCGAAGTATACTTTTTCTATCATTTTACCCTTCGAATGTTTTTCTGTGGAGTACCCACCCCCCTTAAATATATGTTTTTGAAAAACTCCATTCTTCTTGGGTTTTCTATGAAATGATTCGTCCATATCCAAATATCAAGTCTCTATCACGTTCTAAAAGGGATATGTATACTTCATTTCGAAAATCGAACATTTTTGTGTGCAACACCCCCTAAAGTATAAAATATTGGAAAACTGAAATTGTACACTTTCTTCCTTCCAAACGATTTACTCATACACTAAATTTGAAGTCTCTATCTGATCGCAAAGCATGCTTTCCCATCATTTCACTTTTCGAACGTTTTATTGTACGGCACCCCCTTAAGTAGAAAATATTGGAAATCTGAAATTGCACACTTTCTTCCTTTCGAACAATTTACCCATACACCAAATTTGAAGTGTCTATCTCATCCCGAGTAGGTTTTCTTATCAATTCACCTTTCGAAAGTTTTCCTCTAGAGCACCCCCCTTAAACGAACGTTTTTGAAAAACTATATTCGTCTTGGGTGTTTTTATCAAATGATTAGTCCATATACCTAATTTCAAGCCTCTATCAAATTTTAAAGGAGCCGTTTCTTATTTATTCGGAATATCGAACATTTTGGTGTGTAGCGCCCCCTTAAGTATAGGTAATCTGAAATATATTGGTAAGTATATTGGTAATCTGAAATTGCACACTTTCTTCCTTTCGAAGGATTTACCCATACACCAAATTTGAAGTCTCTATCTCATCGCAAAGCATGCTTTCCTATCATTTCACTTTTCGAACGTTTTGGTGTGCGGCACCCCCTTAAGTAGAAACTATTGGAAATCTGAAATTGCACACTTCCTTCCTTTCGAATGATTTATCCATACACCAAATTTGTAGTCTCTATCCCATCGCAAAGTATGCTTTCTCATCATTTCACTTTTCGAACGTTTTGGTGTAGGGCACCCCCTCTATAGAACGTTTTCGAAAAATTCGATTTTTCCAGGAGGTTCGAAAAATTCGAACGACCGAGCAGTGTAACAAATTGCAAGTCTCTATCTATTCGGGAAGTGCCTGAAAAAAGCATGACAGACAGACGGGCACTTGGCAATTAGTATATATAGATTATCAACTCAGAGTATCAATTAGCAACTCGATTACTTTCAAGACTTCCCAATTATGGCGGCTAATTTGATTAAAAAAAAATCTAATTATTATAATTTCTTAATTATATGATTATATAAAAGTGTAAAATAAAAAATAAACTGAAATAAAAAATTGAAAAACAATAAATTTGAAAATAAGATAAATAAATATTTATTATTTTGAAATTTATTTTCGCTAAAATATGTAACATTAGTCAATTTGATACTACGATTTAAGCCACAATGTGAGATGGTGGAATACTCGTTTATTTTTTATCTATGCTTCATGTTCATCTACGCTTCACGAATTTTCATCTGTGCTTCATGTTCATATTCTGTTCTACTCATATGGGTAATTGTCACGTCTCCTGCTCTGTTTCACTGAACGGATCTGGGAGGGTCGCTGTGAACGTTGGTTCTGCTTCCTAGGTTGTATTTCGTCATGTTTAGTCCGGTGCTGCTCGATATTTTTCATTCTGTTGCAGTTGTTTGCACTTACACGTGATGAGAGTTGAAGGGTTCCTGCCTCATGGTAATGCTAGATTTCCTAATTTTTCTTATTTTCAATTTTTCTTCTTTTGGTGCCTGTAGTCTGAGTTTTGGCATTTATAGTAACGTACTATTGCCAAATTTGAAACAGGAAATGGTTTGGGTTAATTAGAATTAAATACTCAGACCTGAAGTAGAATTTAATTCTGGTTAATATTCGAATTTGAGCCGGTGTTGTTCTTTTCTATTCTTTTTACATTCGATACACTGAAGAATTTTGTAATGGAAATTTATATTTGAGGAGAGAAGGTAAATTTTAGGAAACTAGAAATTTGAATACTTTTATAAGGAACAAATGTGGTATGTATGTATTGTAAGAAAAGTTTGAAACCAACAAATTTCAAATAGTTTTATAATCATTTCTTAAAATATTGATTTTACATGGAAGACTATGCAGAATTTTGTAGGGAAATTTTCCATTTAAAAAACACATAGTAAATAAAGAGAATTAAGTTTGAAATTTTGTGTGAAGAACTATTATGGAACATTTTTGGGGGAAATTTAAAAGCACTGAATTCTCCATGATCCACAAATTTCGAATTGGAAAAGTTTCTATGCACAAAAAGCGATAGTAAGATAGCAGATTTATGGAAAATTTTCTAGAATAAAAATTGAGAATAAAAAGTTCAAGAAAGATTCCCGAACATAAAAAATTGGAACAAAATCTGAATCTCCAGCAAAAAATAGATAAATAAATAAATAAAGGAGATAAAATTCGTGTTTTGACATAATATTGGAGCTTTACAGAATCTGCAGAAAGAAAAAATTATGCAAACCGTGGATATAAGACAAAAATTTGAAAACGGTCGATTCATAAATTTTTGACAGAATTATATATTATTCATTTTTTACTGAAATATTTAGAAAACAAGATACGCAATTTTTTAGATTTCCTTAATTGTACAGGTATGTAGAAATGCTTTCAAAAAAGCGTAAATAAATATCTAATTTATCATTTTATTTGTTTATCTTCTTTTTCACAATAAAGCCAAATTAATTACAGCCAAACTCAAGAGTCCAGGAAAAAAAGTGTTGCATCTTACACTAGGCACCTATGAATACCCCCTCCCCGCCCCCCTCCCTTTCAAATACCCTAATATTCCTATCACGGGCGTAGCCAGGATTTAATTTGGGGGGGAGGGGGTACCAATTATTTGGTTGTCTGAAAATGAAAATTTTAAGCAGTGAAGATTAATTATATGCAGCATTATTGCTGACGAGCATCTGAATGATATATATATATATTAGAAATATGTAATAATAAAAAATTATGTAATAATAATAATAAAAAAATTCAAGTAATATTAACATCACCATAGAAGCAAATTTACGGCCATAATGCCGATAAGAGAAGAGAACAGCACCAGTCCAAATTCGATGATTAGTCAGAGTTAAATTCCTCCTCAGGTCTGAGTATTTAACTCTAACCAACCCAAACACATGCCTGCTTCAGATAGAGCAATAGTACATTACTATAAATACTCCAACCCAGACTACAGGCATCAAAAAATGAAAATAGGATAGAAAATTTGTATTACCATGCGGCATGAACCCTTCTTCTTCCACCACGTGTATACACGATCAACCTCAACAGCTTAATTATCTAGAAGCACCGGAATGAACAAGTCGAAATTCTACCAGGGAGGCAGTACTAACGTTCACAGTAATACTCCCAGACCCGTCCAGTGAGTCTAAGCTGGAGACCGGACAAGCAATTCAGAAAATGAACAACCCATATATGCAATCATGAATATGAACATGAATCAAAGATGAAAATTCTTACTAAACATAGGAAAACTGGATAAACGAGTATGCCACTATACACCATTATAACTCAAATCGTAATTTCAATACTGGCAAAAGTTACAATTTTTTTGCGAAAATAAAATTCAAAACATTAATGTTAATGCATCTTATTTTCCGATTTTTTGATTTTTCTAACTTTTTTGACTTAGTTTATTATTTTTCATTTTTATTTATTTATATAATTAATAAATAATTATATATATATTTTTTTTCTTTTTTTTTTAATGTATGTTAGCCACTATAATTGGGGAAGTTTTCTAGGATGTTATCGAGTGAAAGTTGATACACTGAGTTGATAATTTTAATAACAAACTTGGGAGGATATGCATTATTAGTCGCTATACTCAATAATTCCATAAAATGCGCTAATTTATAATATTCATCACAAATTTTATTGATTCTAAGAGCCTGGTTTATTATAATATTACTAAATACAGATATATGCAAACAAAAGTCAAAATGTTGAATTTTGATGTATTAAATTTAAAATCCTGTCTTTTATCATACAAGTTTATAACCATATTACAATTTTGTAAATTTAAATTTAAATCTAAAAAGTTTGCAACATTTGAGTCGTTATTACTTACATTTAATTGTAAATTTTTTGGATAAAAGTTTAATACTATAGGGATATTATTTGGGGATACACATAATATGCCATCTAAATATCTACACATGTGCATATTATGCAAGATTGGATTAATGTTTTTTTCATAGCAGAATAAATACAGATTAGCTAACAATGATGAGGCACCCCCCCCCCCCCCTCCTTGTGGGATACCAACCTGTTGTTTAAAAAAAGTACCACCATGTTGAATATAATTCTCATAAAGAGTGAAATTAAGTAATATTTTAAAGAGAAAATTTGAATATTTTAGGTTGATATTATATTTTTCAAAAATTCCTAAAATAATTCTATACAGATCATCTATATTAATATTATTAAACAAATCTTTGAAATCAAAGGTATAAATACTATGAATATTAGTAAGAGTTTTTAATTTCTTAACTCATTCAAAACTGTTTTTTACAATATGACAATTATTTGAGATTTCATCTGACAAGGATACTTCATGCAATATCTTTAATAATAATTTTCCAGCATTAGTAATGTAAGAATTATGCCCACTGGTAATGGTTCGAAAAGCAACAGGGGATTTATGAAATTTGGGTACTAAAACAATATATGGAATGTTATTACAACTATTTTTTAGATGGATTTGCTTATATTTGGCTGAAATTCTATTGGATAAGATTTTAAGGTTAGTTTTATGTAAATTATAGATTTGATTATTAAGTAAGTGTGACTGAAGGGTACTTTTATAGTAATATTTACAAATAATTGAGTAGTTACCACTTGCCTTATCGACATATGTAATTACAAAATCATTTTGTATTTCTTTAATATCATTTTTAATTTTGAATTAAGTTTATATGAATTATTAATTTTCTGAATACATATATAGTGATTTAAGTATTGCTGTATTAAGACTCTCCAGGGTTTGAAGGCTTCTACAGGGATTTGATATTTATAACTGATTTTATAGATAAATTTATTTAAGTCAAGAAATAAACCTTTACATATTAATTTATGTTTAAATTTAGTAGGTACTTAGTACCAAGTAACATCAGTGATCTCAGTGCATCATAATTAATAATATTTAGATTTCCTGTTATAACATGCCCATGGTGTTTATCTATGAAGTCTTTGTATTTTTCTAAATGACAGTGGCAATGTGACTCTTTATCCAATTCCTAATTTTGATTAATATCTATTGATTTGGCAATTTGATTATAATTTAAAATATAACGTCCTAGCGGTTTATCAGATTTATAAGCAATTTTAGGATTTACATGTTTGACTGGAAAGTAATTGGAAACCGATTTTGAAAAATTATTTATCTTCAGATTATTTAAGACAGAATTAGTGAAATTCAAAGTACAATATTCGTTTATTTTTGTATATTGTTTTGATTCGTCATTAAAGTTTAAGTCTGTGACATATAAATATACATTAAGATTTTTACTTCTGGTATATATATATATGTGTATATATATATGTATATATATATATATATATATATATATATATATATATATAATTATTACTTGTTGTAGTTTAATTGGGAAAAATTGATTAGGATTGATTTCGGGGGGGGGGGGGGTCCCTAAGATCCTCCCCCCTCCCCCTGTCTACGTCCCTGATTCCTATATATTATATAGAAATTAAATTCTTGGAAAATGTTGCTAAATTAAAATAATTTATAGGTTTCTAAATAGAAAATAGATGGCAGCACTAAAGCATTACTATCTAAGAGTTATATTAACATTTATATGAATAGCACAATTCATATCCCATATATTATTCGCACACACAGATATCACCAGTTAAAATTAGATTTGAATTTAGCGACGATAAAAATGTGTAAATACGTTAAAAACTAACTTTAAATTATAATTCGAATTCTTCATCTGCTATAACGTGTTATAAAGTTATAAAGAAGTTATACATTTAACTTTCTTATATAACGTTAGATGGCAGCACCAAAGCTTTTCTTACCTATGTATTGACAGATGTTACAATCAGTTTTCTAAATTTATTTTCCTCATTTTTCTCTTACATTTATCTCATAGAGTTTTAGAGACTGCAAACTCACCACATGCAAACTTAAATTTCTAAATCATCCTTGATTCAGAAATTCAACAGATCAGTTCAGTGACAAACTTACGGCTACTCAAGTGTAGAGCAACATATTTCAGAAATTTTTAATATGTAATCCTAAAATAATTCCAGTAGATAGCCACTTTAGGATTACATGCTTCTCTGTATTTTATAATTGCGATATTTCGAAAATGTTCTGTAGAGAGGGTGTTCCACACCAAAACGGTTGAAAAGTGAAATGATAGAAAAGCATGCTTTGCGATTCGATAGAGACATTAAATTTGGTATAGGGTAAATCGTTCGAAAGGTAAAATGTGTGCAATTTCAGATTATCAATGTTTTCTATTTTAGGGGGGTGTTCAGGGGGTGCTCACCAAAACGTTCAATTTGCTGTCGCACACCTAGCAGGAGGTGGTCAGTCAGATTGTCAATTGCACTCCAAACTGACATTAGAGGGTGAAAGATGCAAAGTCCACTTCGACAATAAGAGATTGCAATTCCGTCCCAGTAGCTCAACGGTAGAGTCAGCACCAAGATCCGTGGCAAGATTCCCGGTTAGGGCAACAATATTATTTACACGCTTGAATTAAAATTTAAAGGAATGCATAATAAGGATTAGTATATATACAAAAATCTAAAGTATACGAATGTATAAAAAAATCAACACTTCACATATATTGTCTTATTCTGTTTGCAACATTTTAGAAGCACGACGAATGGCTCTTAGAACACCAACGTCTTACAAAATGGCAAAATATGTTATTGGTTTATTTATTTATTTATTTATTAATAATTGCGATGAACAAATTAGAGTATGAAAGTTAAAATACTTCGTTAAAATAACGAATTAAACAGTTGATTTAAAGTTTCAATTGGTTTCAAAGACGAAAAGCTTCCTCAGGATATGATTTTTTTAGTATTTTTGACAATAATTTTAATGCAGTGTTTCTGCTATTACTAACGAAAAGTTGTTACTTTCAGATTATTTTAGACATCAGTTTGAACGGTTTCTTTTTCTTTTAATAAAATAGTTAATATCAAACAAATAATATTAGTTACTAATAGTTAATACCACACAAACATAAAACTCCAGAAAGATAGAATTGTGAATTTAAAAAAAGGTGGAAATAAACAAGCGCGTTAGTAAATCATACCTTTTTCGCGATGTTCTAAATAATTTGCTGAATAAATATTTAGAGCATGCTGGGGCTTCTGAAATGGTTACAACCATTGCAGATAAAATCTTATTTACATATTTTTTAATAAAGCGTTCCTAATTCGAAAAGAGGTGTGTTTTGGATTTAGGCAACAATTTTGGCCTCGTCTACATGTCGAGACTTATCTATTGAACAGAGTCCTGAATTGAAGTCGATTCTAAAAACACGCTGAGAACAGAAATGACGCCAGTACTTTCTAGATAACAACTGCGGTGCAGGCTTTGATTAATCTGAAATGAGTGAGAAATTAAAGAGAATCGAACACAATTGGAGGTTTTGTTTTAATTTGTAACTTAAATCTTTGTACTTTGATTTATTCCTCCGCATTCAAAATCCAGAGGAATTTTTTTCTAGTAAACTACTTTTTAACAGACATAGACTGAGGAAAGTGATCCATGAGACAGTCGCATGTAACCAGAGAAATGCACTGACGTGCAAAACGTAGGGAACTGTAGAAACTTTCAGCTGCTGCTGTGCGGTGAAGTGACCTGGATGCTGGGAAAGGACACAAAAGGTGCGCTGGGAATTTCCGAACCGATGAGTAAACACGAAACGATAACAAGCACAGAAGCGAAGGGGGAAAAAAAGTCTGAACAAAAGTGGTGACACTGCATTGGGTGTCATGAGAGAGAGTGAAAAAATCTGATGTGGGCAACACATGACTTTCCTTATATAATGTAATGAATTTACTACTTTTACAGTAAAAAAATAGGTTTTTCTTATAGTAGATGCTAATATCCTTTCCAAGATATTGAATTTTCGACAATTAGTCGTCATTTTCATTGATTTAGCAACATTTTTATCCATTTGGCGAGATTTTCATTAATTTGACAGCATTTCTAAAAAGTCGCCAAGTTGGCGACATTCCGCCAAATTCGTCGCCAAAATCTCGCCAAGCGTTATGCACTAAGAAAAAAGTTATTCTTACAGCAGAAAAATGAATATTGGCGTTCAAATACAAAAGTATTATTCAAAGTATATTTTTTCATGAATGGAACGAGCTAGGTCCACGAGAATGATGTCACTCAATTTATCGCATGGTATTACATATGAAAAGTGGACATGTTTCTCAATAGGAATTTTTTTTTTTATGTGACTTTTTCATAATTTTTTTGAAAAATGCACAATATCTCGAGAACGGTTCATGTTAGCGTTCTAAAATTTAAGCCAATCGTTTTCTAATGAAAAATTACATAAGAAATGTATTTGCGTAACTTTATTAGCGGTTTTGATTTTTTGACGATTTTTTCAAAATTTCATTCGAAAATTTAGGGGGGGTTCTGAACATTCGATTACGTATAAAAACAATAGGCTTCCAGTGTTTACGGATTGTGATTTTTGTACCAAATTTGGTTCGAATTCGCCCATTCGTTCGTCAGTTATCGTCTCCACAGACTCACTGACACACACACATACTTTCACACACACACACACACACAGACATCACTTCAAAAATGTTTGATTCGTGATCAGGGATGCTTGAAACGTGCTCTCCCGTCGAAAACTCGAATTCGAATTTTCGACCCCGTCACAATACTTTCCTTATACATTATGTATATAAGGAAAGTAAAAAGAGGGAGGAGGGGATGAAAAAGAGGGAGGAGAGGGTGAAAAAAGAGGGAGGAGGGGTGAAAAAGAGGGAAGAGGGGTGAAAAAGAGGGAGAGGTGTCATGAGAAAGAGGGAGTTAAATTAAATAGGAGGCAGTCCTTTAGTAGGTTGTATGACCACCTCGAGCATTGATGCACACTTTGCACCAGGTTTGCATACTAAGAACAGAGCCAATGAATGGCGAAAATAATATTGTTCCTTAATTTTTGCACGCCAGTGTAATTTCAAGTGCCCCTTAAAATTAACTGAAGTGTAGCTCAACTCGACTTTCTCATACCAGAATCCATTTTTAGTAGTTTTTTTGTTTTTTTTAAATCTGTATCATGGGTCCAAATAATTACAATTATAGCTTGTTACCCTTCATTTTAAAGGACTTAAAAGTCTCTTGATTAATACTAAACTTGGCAATGTACCTCCTGGAGACGGGTAACTTGCCCCCAGGAAGGGGTTAACGACGTTACTAACAATAAATAGTTTTCACAGCTATTTCTCACTGCAATGGTTCAAACTATAAAATCTCGTGATCATTGAGCCATAAATAAACCCTTTTACGCATTATTATGTGCAATTTTGTCCTATGTTGTCATGTCAAAAAATATAAAAACTCAAATAAACTTTAAATTTTTAGCTCGAATTTAAAGAAATTCTATCGAGTCCTAGAGTTTTTGATAACTAAGCCGTATATAAAGTTTCGTGAAAACCCATTAACATTTGTGGTCGCTATTGTGTATGCAAGAAATCTACCACAAGCATGCATATATACATGCATACAAACAGACAGACGGACATCACTTCAAAAATAGTCAAAACGTGTTCAGAAGGTCTTAAAACATATCTGGCATCAAAATCTCGAAATCGGAAATTTTCGTGAAAACAATACATTCTTAATACTACGTATGATATAGTAAAAATATGAAATGTCATTATCCATTCGGTTTCCTCGTAAATTGACATTCCAGTTGCGTATTTGTATCATAAATCTATATCGGGATGGAAAAAGAAATACAAAACTCCTTGCTGAATCTTCTTTTGGAAGTTGTTCTTTTACTTTTTACATTAATTAGCAAATGCCTTAAGGAAGTTAATTAGTATGAAACAAACAGACTGCCCGCGTAACAATCGTATCGTCCGCATTAATTTTCCTATAGTTGGCAATCTTTCCACCATTTATACTTGTGCTTGCTTTCATTGGTTCCGTCACATTATTATCTTGTTAAATTGAATATACAAATTCGATGGATTGATATTTAAGAAGTAGTTGCTACAACTTTTTTCAGTTTCATTTCCAGTTTTATGTTAGACGATTTAGGAGGAGATACCAGTTTTTAACCTTCTAAAAACAATTACTTAAACTTAATTTAAACTTAATTAAAAAAAACTATGTTATATTTTTAAAATTAATCAAAATCGAGCGGCATTAAAATCGAACGCAAATTAAGCTTGTTTGCGTTGCAATTTCCTTCAGTTTGATGATTTGTCCAATCATTTTTCCTCAGTTTCAATTTTTGTGCCTGTCTGCATCATTACAACAAAAGTTATTATACTATTTACTTAGAAATACCTGTTGAACTAATGGAATATACACATTGAACGAATAAAATACAGCTGGCATGTTGATACAGTATACATGTTGAACTAATAAAAAATGCAAGTTAAACTAGTAAAATACACATGTTGAACTAATAAGTATGCATGCATTAAAGCTAAAATTTACATTTAAAAAAATTGTAAAAAAATTGTTTTTATTGACTTTAGTTAAAGAGTGCAATTCTTACAGTAATCTCTATTATTTTTTTTTTCTCTGGCATATCTTTAAAACCTTATGTTTAAAGTCATTCAATATCAAGGATCAATCAAAATATAGGTCAGTTTTAGTCGCCTAAACTACGTACTATCTCCCCATGAGGTTAAGATTTTCCTCCTCAAAAAGAAAGAGTATGTTGTAGGCGTATTGGCTTCATTCAAGAAACTCTGTGGCACTCTACTTCCAAATTTTTAATTTCTTGTTCCATTTTTAGAAAACGACTGGTTTTGTTTATGTCTAATATACTCATCATCATTAGTCTACTTAACCTCTGATCGTGTACACAGTGTCAAGGAAAGCCATGGTTCAGGCCTTTAACCCATGAAGTATTGGGGTTATCGTATGTTTTTTTTTTATACAGGTGTATAGGAAATTTTGGGATTACGCGATGAGACAACTTTAAGGGGGAGGGAGGGATTTCATTTAGTAAAGAGTAAGGGAAGCTCTCTTGATGTCTGTTAGAGATAAGGGAAAATACAATTACAAAATTGTAAATCATTGCAAAATAAATACTAAACATTTTTATCAAACAGCAAAAAATAGAAAAGAAACCTAAAACCTAATGAATACAATTAAAACCCCCCGCCCTCCACAAAAATCCCAACCAAACATTTAAACAATACGACAGAACAAAATTGACTTAAATATACACAAAATTCAAAATATATAATTCAATATTGAACTTCAGCACCAATGCGTGATATCACACATATAATATTATAAGGTATATCACAATACTGTATCAAAAGATGTAACCGCTTGTTTTCCATTGTACATACGTTCACACTGTAATATGCAATTTAATAAAATCGTCGCTTTTAAAATTCTTATTTCTGGAAATCTTTTGCAATTTTCGCAGTGAAACAAAAAAAGATTTTAGTACTAATTTTGCAACACCCTACAATATTGTAATTAATTTTCCTTGTATCTCTATCATAAGACGAAATAGATCCCCTTACGCCCTTAAGAAAATGAGGGTCAGTCCCCTAAAATTGTCTCATCATGTCGCGCCAAAGGAGTTTTTTCTTTTTACAATTTTTTTTTCAAATTTTATAAGAAAAATTTGGTATTGTGGGTCTAAAGGATTACAACTATAACGTGTTACCCTTCACATTAAAGGACTTACAAATAATCTTTCGATTGATAACATACTTGAGAATGTACCCCCGAGGGGGGGAGTAGCTTGACCCCCAATGGTGGCTAATGACGTCACGAACAAAGCAAATTGTATCCCGCTATTTTTCATAACAATGATTGAAACTATTAAGTTTCGTGATCATTGAGCCATATATAAACCTTTTATGCATATTTATGTCAAATTTTGTCCTGTGCTACTATGTTAAAAAATATATAATTTCGAATAAATCTCGAAGTTTTGAGGCAAATTTAAGAAAAATCTATTTAGATTCAGATTTTTCTAATAACAAAACCTGATACAAAATTTCGTAAAAATCCATTAATATTTGTGGCTGCTATAAATTTTCAAAAAGTTACACTTTTTAAATTTTCATACGACCCCCTTAGACAAATTTGGTCCATCAGAAAATATTTATTTTTAATGCAACAAGTTCATTAAAAAAAAAACCCAGGCATCTGTATCTGTAAAAGGTATCTGTATCTTTAAAATCAATTGAATTATGTCAAAGGAAAAAACCTGACTTATGCCACTTTTCCGTACCATGTGAAAGGCTGTTTCATCAGTGAAAATAGATCCTAAACAAATTGACAATGAAAATTGTTTAGATAAAAAATACGTTACTATCTGTCAAATTTTTTTATCACAAATGCATCTAAATAAAGCATTACACAGGCAAAGATCCTATAATGCAGTGGTACTAACTACACAGTTAGGTATCCTATGTATTATCCCCAGTTCTTTTTTTTTTTTTTTTGTGATATGTCACAAATTTACATTTCTAATTTGACATATGATCCCCATTCACAATGTTCAATTTCCCATTAAATATAACTCGCTCAATTTTAAAGATACAGATATGCGATTTTTTTAATGCTCTTATTGCATTAAAAATAAGAAATTTCTGATTGACCAAATTTGTCTAAGGGGGTCGTATAAAACTTTAAAAAGTGTAACTTCTTGAAAATGAATGGGAGGACTATTTCATTAACGTGATCTTGTTTCCTTCCTTACTTTCAACATTTTTGCAATGTACATTGCCCACTTATCTCCAACAGGTGAAGAATTAAAGTGCGTTTCAATCTTTTGGGGACGCCCTGTATACTATACATAGTAGGAGAAAGTAAATATATGCTAACCCTATATTACTTCTCGAGTTACTGTCTTTCTATGTGGCTTTCCTTGACACTCTGTGTAGTTCTCTTATGAACTGGAATTTTATTACCATCATTGTTTCAACAGAGATCTATGTTACGCCCTTACAACGATAAACGTCGAATAACTTTCTCTGCATTTATCCCACGAATGTATATCTTTTTTCTAGGAACTTTTCATTATTTTGGCCCTCTGGCACGCTTATTAGATGTTATCAGAATAGATACCTTAGCCCAAATTGCTTCTATGCGATGACCTACTATATCTAAAACTTCTACGTACGGCAGTGTTTTCGCAGAATTTATTTCGTGTCAAATCGAAGATAAAGCCTATAAATATATCAACAACTGCGTATGTGTACGTTAAGCATTCAGAGGAAACTCCGACGAGTTATTAAAATTCCAGTTTGCAATGTGTCTAACTTTGAGTCTACGATGTTCGTACAAGGCAATTAATGGATGTCTAATGCCAATGCAAAACTTTGTCACTTCTTGCTGCATTGAATAACAAGATAGATCAATCATGCATAAAGCATTAATTATGAAACACTTTCCATCTAAAATGCAATTTTATTTCAACATTTCTGAAATGTGATACATTAAGCGGTAATATTTTTAAAATTATCACAATATTATATTAATTTATTATATTTGAAAACTTAAAACTTAATCGAAAAAAATGAACTTTATTCAGATGACGGCATTGAAACATAAATTGCCTGGTTTAAACATCTCTAAAATGCGATACATTCAGCGGTAATATTTTTCACGTTTCCTACCATTAAATAATTTTTAATATTTTTTACATTATCACAGTACTACAGTAATTTACTATATTTGAAAACTTAAAAGTTCATCGAAAAAGGCAATGCTTTGGAACTTCTTGCTGCATTGAATAACAAGAAAGATCAATCATGCATAAAGCATTAATTATGAAACACTTTCCATCTAAAATGCAATTTTATTTCAACATTTCTAAAATATGATACATTAAGCAGTAATATTTTTAAAATTATCACAATATTACATTAATTTGTTATATTTGAAAACTTAAAACTTAATCGAAAAAAATGAACTTTATTTAAATGACGACATTGAAACATAAATTGCCTGGTTTAAACATCTCTAAAATGCGATACATTCAGCGGTAATATTTTTAACGTTTACTTCCATTAAATAATTTTTAATATTTTTTACATTATCACAGTACTACAGACTTCATCGAAAAAGACAATGCTAGTCACAAAATGAATTTTATATAAATGACGTCATCGAAATATAAATCGTCTGCATCTTTATGTAAAAATCAAAGAATTCAATAACTCCAGAGCTAAATAATTTTACGTGAAAAAAATTCAGCAATTCTTATACAACTCACAATCGTTTGATTTGCTTACATTCTGCATACGTCAGCATTAGGCGTAGAAATAATCAAAGTTTAGTGATCATTTAAAAACAAAAATATTGTAATTGGTTTGGAACAGAATGTAGATACACAGATAATACTTAAAATTAAGCAGTTTTATGAAGAATGCAACAGTAAATATAAATTTAAACGATTTTTCAACATCGCGATCTCTATACAATGGGAAAAAAATGGATATCATATTTTATTTTGAAATGAGTCACGTGATTGCTTTATATCATGAATGTAAGTATTATTTCAATTTAAAAAATCTGATGTGGGCAGCACATGACTTTCCTTATATAATGCAATGAATTTACTACTTTTACAGCAAAAAAATAGCTTATTCTTATAGTAGATACTTATATTCTTTTCAAGATATTGAATTTTCGTCAATTAGTCGCCATTTTCATTGATTTAGCGTCATTTTTAACAATTTGGCGAGATTTTCGTTAATTTGGCAACATTTCAGAATGTCGCTAAGTTGGCAACATTCCGCCAAATTCGTCGCCAAAATTTCGCGGTAGGGAAGGAGAAATAAGTTATTCTTATAGCAGATAAATGACTATTAGCTTTCAAATACAAAAGTATTACTTAAAGTATCTTTTCTCATGAATGGCACGAGCTAGATCCACGAAAATGATGTCACCAAATTTATTTCATGATATAACATATGAAAAGTGAACATGTTTCTCAACAGTTAATATATTTTTTTTAATTTATGGGATTTTTTGATAAATTTATTTGAAAAATGTGCAATAGCTCGGGAATAGTTCATACTAGCGTTTTAATATTTATGTCAATCGTTTTCTAAGGAAAAATTACATAAGAAATGTCTGTTTGCGTAACTATATTAAAGGTTTTGATTTTATGATGATTTTTTCAAAATTAGGGAGATTCTGAACATTCGATTGCGTTTAAAAACAATAGGCTTCCAGTATTCACAGATTGTGAATTTTGTACCAAATTTCATTCGAATTACTCTATTTGTTCGTGAGATATCGTCTCCACAGACTCACTGACACACACACGCACACACACATACTTTCACACACACTCACACACAGACATCACCTCAAAAATGTTTGATTCGTAATCAGAGATGCTTGAAACGTGCTTTTCCACCAAAAACTCGAATTTGAATTTTCGACCCCGTCACAATACCTTCCTTATACATTACATATACGTATAAGGAACGTAAAAACTACCCAACATATTTTGCTGAAATTGTTCTTACACATTTTATGTGACAATTTGAATATTTCTTAAAATTTTCGTAGCAATTTGTGAATTTTAACTTCGCTTAAAAATGTTTGAAAAATTAAGAACCATAGTGTTCAATGTATTTCATTTTTTCAATCCGGAATAAATGCAAAACTAATTGGGTGATATTATTCATTTTCATTCCCACATGTCCCACAGATCATCTCAATAGCGTACTAAAATTTCATTTTGATAAAGTCATTTTTACGGCAGATATCGTGTGAACGGACAAACAGATAGACAGAATGACCAAAGACATAAACACGTTTCAACTATGTCAGAAAGTGTTAAAAATGACAAATTTCTGGCAAGTTAATAATTCATATTTCTGGCGTAATATGACAAATTTCCCTGTGACATATTATATTTGCATTACTTGCGGAAGTAAAATGTTTAATTTATTAATATTTGCTGCTATCATTGTTAGTGGAATAAATTTCACATATATACTCTGAAGTTTATTGTAAAATCGTTTTTCCATTATTACGTTAATTGATCACTTTTTGCGATTGATTTTAATCTGGATCTAGAAAAAGGTGAAATGCTCATATTAATAAAACTTCAACTTGCGGTTATTAAATATAAATTCACTAGTATTAAGATCTGTAATATAAAACTAATGTTCTTAGAAAATTATGCAATTATGTTGATATTACATTGTGTTAATACATTTTCTTTTTATAAGTTTGAATATGGTTTAACAATGCATGGCGCTCAGCATCAAGAAAAGTCGATTTAATTAAAAATTCATCTCGTGGTAGATACTATAAGGGTACAAAGTTTCAGTCTTCAAGGTCAGCAGGAACTTCTGGAGGGTTTGTAAAGAATTGTCGTCTACTGACGGGGAAGAAATCGAAAGTCTGGATCCGTTTGTTTCTGCTCAATTGTCAATACTATAAATATGCAAAGACTCTCTTCTAGATCACCAGAAGAAGGGGGCTTATGGGGAAACAAAGTCTCATTTCTCTTCCTCTCTGAGGGTGGGATCAAAAATTCGACTCCGTTAGGTCCTGTTCCGTGGTCAATACTATAAGTGTGCCTTTTAGGACACCGAATACATTTTGGTAATGAATATGAGAGTCTGCAAAGGTACACACAATTGCACATTAGGAAATCTATATAAATAAATTTGAAATCTGTCTGTGGGTATATGTGTTTGTTTGTTTGTTTGTATGTCTGTCTCATAAGCACGGGTGAACGTTTGCACCGAATTTCATGAAATTTTGCGGGTTGCTTTGGAATAGCCCCACTGAAAATGTAATCCACGTTTCGGGTTTTAAGGACCAGGAGTCGTCTACATATTAATAAACAAGAAAGATTAATCATGCATAAAGCATTGATTATGAAACACTTTCCAACTGAAATGCAAAATGCGATACATTCATCGGTGATATTTTTTTAATTATCACAGAACTGCTATAATTTATTTTACTTGAAAACTTAACACTTCATCGAAAAAAATGATCTTTAATCAAATGACGTTATCGAAACATAAATTGTCTGGTTCTCTGCGTAAAAGTAGTGAATATTTCATTCATACACTTTTATTCCAGACTCCAGATTAAAACAATTTTGGGTGAAAAAAATTCTGCAATTCTTGTACAACTCATCTTTACAATCACTTGTTTACATTCTGCAATCTGCATCCATTGAAATTAGACTTCGTTGTAGAAATAATCAAAGTTTGATGATCATTTAAACTCAAAAATATTGTAATTTCGTTTGCTCAGAACATAGATGCACGAAATTTGCGCAAAAATAAGCGGATTTAAAACGGAGGCAACACAAAATATAAATTTAAAAGAACTTTAAAAATCACGATTTTTACTCTGGGAGAAAAGATGGATACCATATTTTATTTTGAAGTGGGTCACGTGATCTCTTCATATTATATGGGTGTAATTATTATTTTAATATTTATTTAAAAAACTACCGAACATGTTTTGCTGAATTTTTTATTTATATATTTCATGGGATAATTTGAATATTTCCTAAAACTTTCGAAGCAATGTATCGAAGTATACATCATCTGATTCTCTATGCAAAATCAATGAATATTCCATTCATATAACTTGTATTCCAGACTCCAGAGTTAAATAATTTTGTATGAAAAAAATTCAGCAATTCTTATGTAACTCACCTTACAATCGCTTGAGATATTTGCATTCTGCATAAGTTAAAATTAGGCTTCGTTGAAGAAATAATAAAAGTTTAGGGATCATTTAAAATCACAACTATTGTAATTGCGTAGGCACGGAATTCAGATACACAGATAATACACAGATAATATATATGTGTGCGTGTGTATGTATTCAAAGTATTGGAATCGTGCCGAAGATCGGAACTCGAATTTTCGAAGGATCTGTACGTTTTGGGACTACTAGAACACGAAAAAACAATTTTTAGGAAGACATCTGTGTGTGTAAGGGTGTATCTGTGTGTGTTTCTGTGCGTCTGTGAGAATATTGCATCCACTCTAACTGAAAAACTAATGAACCGAATTTAATAAAATTTGGTAAGTTTTTTGTGGGAAACACTGATGTTCATTTGATTATAGTACGATTCGTAATAAAAGAATCTGCCTTCTTTGCGAAATGGGCGGCAGAAATTGTCTTTATCCACTCTAGCTAAAAACTAATGGACCAAATTTAACACAATTTGGTGTATAATATTTCAATAACCTACAAGTGATTTATATACCAAATTTAACAAAATTTGTTATATAAATCACTTGTAGGTTATTCTAGTACGATTCGGGAAAAAGGAACGGGCTGTTTTTGGGAAATGGCCCGCAAAAATCGTTAAATATAAAAATAAAAGACTACGTGTGCTCAATTATATCAATTAAATTCCTATTTTTATACGTGATTTTTGACAACAAAAAGAATAAGACTAACCCCATTACTCTAGGACTAGCCGTTCTTGAGATATTTTATTTTTTTCGCGTTTTCGCTACGCCACCTTTGACAATAAGTCCAGCTATCAAATGAGAACCAAATTTAAGTTTAACGTGCAAATTTAATGTCATTTAAAATACTTATGGCTGTTATTTTGTGCAGATAAACTCAAATTATTATTGAAGAAATAAGGAGAACGTGAATATGAGTCTGCAGTGAAAGACATGTGCTGTCCACATCAGAATTTTTAACAATATTATAACAATGATTTATAGAAGTGAACGGGGATTATTTGCAGGCCATTTCGAAAAAAATGTAGGATCTATATTTAAAGATCCACCAAATTGTTGTAGAATAAAATGTTCTACAAATTTAAGCTGTGTACCAAATTTTAAGTCTCTAGGACGTAGGAAAGTGCATTAAAAACGCCATCAAATAAGTATATCATGAAGAGTTATATAAAATTAAAAAAAAATTGAAAAATTGTTATCTACCAAATTTATTTTAAAATGTGAAGCCTCTCTTATATACAAAACAATTTTGCTGAAGAGCAGCACCCTCACATTATACTATTACAGGAAACTAAAATAAACGGCCCCCCTAATAGAATAAAAATACCAAATTACACTGTCCTGCACACACCCCGCCCAAACACAAACACCCCCCATGGAGGCACCGCCATATATATAAAAAACCAACTAGACTTTAAGGAACTTTGCGCCACAAGCACAAATATAATTGAACACACACTAGTTAAACTCAAAATCCCGAATTCTTATCACATTTTAATTGGATCATGCTATGCCAAACAAAGATCCACGCTCAATATTCAGGATGACCTCGCAGCCCTCTTTGGCCTCCAGAGCCAAGTCATACTGATGGGGGACTTCAATGCCCGCCACACAAACTGGGGCTGTCCGGGAAAGAACCGGTACGGCAAAGACATGAACACGTACATCTTAAACAATAATATTAGGCATCTGCACCCCAATACAACGACTAGATTTAACATTAGAAATAAATCCATCATCGATTTTGCCCTCCTGAATAATATTCCCTCCCCTTACGAAATCTGCACCTTAAATGAACTTAATTCGGACCACTTTCCGGTAAAACTTACTTTATACTTAAACTCGAATCTGCCCATCCCCCCCTCCATTAGATCCACAAATTGGGTAAAATTCACTTATACGCTAGCGAATTCCCCCCTGCTCTATGCCAATATACAAAACGTAACGGAATTAGATAACTGTGTTGACAAGATAACCCATGAAATTAAATCGGCACTTGCTATGGCCACCACATTTAACCCCCCTCCCCCCACGCACCATAAACTTCCCTATCACATCAAAAAGCTAATAAAACAAAGGAACCGCACCAGACAGCTCTGGCAGAATACCAGATCCCCCCCATAAAACCCTGTTTAACAACCTCTGTAGCCAAGTTAAATACAAACTTCAGGAACATAAACAACATCAATGGAAAAAATTTATTGAATCGCTGGCCCCTACTGACAACTCGCTCTGGGAATATACGAAAAAAATCAGAAGTCCGGGAAGAAGAATTAAACACTTAAGAACGAACAGTGGACTAGCTGAATCGGAAAATGAAATAGCAAATGCTCTTGCGGAAACCTACGAAGCCCAATTTACGGAAAACCCAAATCTAAATTGTCCGGAAACGGAAGAAGAAGTCTCAAACACCATATGCACCTTCCTAAATAACCCCCCCTCTCACCCTATTGAAATGGCTCCCCCTCTGAAATAATTGGAGAGATAAAAAAGCTGAAAAATAGAAAAGCCCCAGGAATTGACTTAATTTCCAACAAAGCCATTAAATCCCTCCCCACGAACATAATATACTATCTAACCACCATCATAAATGCCATATTTAAACTTCAACACTTCCCAAAAAAATGGAAAACCGCAATAATCATTGGAATCCCGAAACCAGGCGAAGACCACACCCTCCCTCAAAATTTCAGACCTATTAGCCTACTTAACACACTTAGCAAACTCTCGGAGCGAATAATACACACACGATTAAAACAATTCATTGATCAACATAACATCTTAAAACCAGAACAATTTGGCTTTCGCCCCTTGCACTCTACAACACACCAGTTGCTAAGGGTTACCGAATTCATCTCTGAAGGACTTGAAATCGGCCTTACAACTGGTTTCCTACTTATGGACATTTCGAAGGCCTTTGATAAGGTTTGGCATGACGCATTAATATACAAACTAATTCAGCTCAACTTGCCAGACACACTAATCCACTTAAGAAACTCTTACCTTCGAAATAGATCTTTCACCGTCCGCTACAAACAGACCCACTCCACGCACAAACCACTCAGGTCAGGGGTCCCACAAGGCTCACAATTGGCCCCAACCCTGTTTAATTTATTCATAAACGACATACCCAGAGCTCCAGACACACACCTTGCAATGTACGCGGACGACACAGCCATATACACCAGGAACTCCAAAAAATATCTTATTCGCTCCAGACTTCAAAAACACATAAACACCATCTCCGCCTGGTTTCGGAAATGGAAGATAAAAATCAACGAAAAGAAAACAAATTGTATCCTTTTTTCAAAAGTAAAAAAGAAAAAGAAACCGGTCCCCATCCAAATAAACAAAGTCAACATACACTACGTGGACAACGCTAAATACTTAGGTATCACGTTTGACTCCAAACTAAACTGGAAGCCACAAATCAAAAGCTCAATTAAAAAATTTCACTCGGCTAGAGGCCAACTATCGGCCATACTCCATTCCCCCCACGCGAGTTACAATACTAAAGTATTACTATACAAGACAGTACTTAGGCCCATCCTCTTATACGGATCTGCTATATGGGGATTCGCAGGAAAAAACCATATCAAAAAACTTCAAACAGCTCAAAATAAAACTCTTAGAGCTATCAGGAAAGCCCCTCGGTTTCTCAGGAACGATATCATCCACAGCGACTTCGGAGTAACAAATATTAATAATCAAATCTCAAAACTAACAATTAAAATGTTTCAAAATCTAAATAAAATACCCAATGAAGAAATATGCAATTTACCGGAGTACGACCCCCATCAGTGGAAGTTCAGAAAGAGACCCAGAGCGTCCACAATACTCTAATCATTAATAGCACATAATTTTTTTTTTTTTTTTTTTTTTTTCCCAAAAGTTTAAAAGCTCTCTGAAACTTAAATAAAGTCATCTCTCCACTTGATAAACTGTAAACTGATTAACAGAATAATTATAAAAATCCCTGTAAATTGTGGACGCGGACCCCTAGTCTCAAGAGGAATTCGGACTACTTTTTTGAACATTACGTCATGGCATGTCATACTTTTTCCTCGTGAATTCACTTACCTCCTAATACCACTTCTATACTCCTACGGAGCATTCTCATCTTCATCCCCCTTTTTGGAGCAATTCAAGTAATTACAGAGATCATGATTGTACACTTACAGCTTGGAGATACGGTCATAGTTGACCAGGCGCTCCAGAATTGCACCCCCGACTTGACTCTTGGAAAGATATTTATTATATAATATACCTATTTTTTCTTTCTGGAAGATATCGCAAAAGTCAGAATTTAATTGAATTCGTTTTTCTCCCTATATTTAATAATTTTTAATTAAAAAACTACCTAACATATTTTACTGAAATTTTTTTTATATATTTTATGGGATAATGTGAATATTTCCTAAAAATTTCGAGGCAATTTATGAATTTTAAATGTGCTTAAAATATGTTTGAAGAATTAGGTCCCATAGGGTTCAATGTATTTCATTTTTTCAACCAGGGTTCAATAAAAAACTAATTGGGTGATATTATGTATTTATATTCCCATAGGTCCCACAGACCGTCTGAAAAACATACTAAAATTTCATTTTGATAAAGTCATTTTTACGGTAGTTATCGTGCTAACGGACGGACAGACAGACAGAATGAATGAACAAAGTCATGAACACTTTTCAAACTATGTTGTAAAATGTTAATAATATAACAATTTTATATATAACAAAATAAAGTTATTTTAAAATTTTAAAATAAAATTTTATAATTATTATTATAATGCTTATAATGATTTTTAAAACAATTG
Organism: Amaurobius ferox; assembly: GCA_951213105.1. Taxonomy (NCBI): domain Eukaryota; kingdom Metazoa; phylum Arthropoda; class Arachnida; order Araneae; family Amaurobiidae; genus Amaurobius; species Amaurobius ferox. The sequence continues at coordinate 73,877,019 of OX578136.1, forward strand.
AAAAAAAAACCACGAAGTGTTGCGATTTTAAAGCCACTAAGGATATTGTGCAAGTCAATTTTATTATTTCAGCGCAAATTTTAATATAAAATATTGTCATCCTTCTCGTTAATGTGTATCTTAAAAAAATAAAATAAACTGGAAATATTTCAAAAATTATATTTTTGAACAAAAATAAAATTTCGAATAAAAATTTTTGTATTCCTTTTGCCCATTCCAACTATTGTCAAGCTGTCTGACACATGAGCCCTTTTCATTCAACCTGAAATTCAAAAGCGACCGCCAGTGCATAAAAGTTCCCGACCCCTGGGTAAAAGAGTATACCACACCACTGCAGCGTATACAGGGTTCCTAGGAAAGTTCTTAAACACCTCCAATAACTTTGTAAGAAAAGTGCCATGAGTGTACATATTAGATCTAATTATAGTAAAGAGACAATGGCCGATCGAATAAAAGTAATTGCTGCACATCCTAGCGAATAATTTAAAAAGTTAGACTAACAAACTCGACAGCAAAGCAAGGTAAACAAATAAAGCCAATTTCCACACTTGTTGAAAACTGTCTAATTAGTAGGAATCAGCACCAGGAATGAAAGAAACGCGTATATGGAAGGCAATAAACATCCGTCAAAAAGTCGTATGTATCATCAGGCTTATATTACGGCGACAACTACAATGTTTGTCAAATGTCAATATTGTCAGTAATAGTCTTTGGGAATTCAAATGTGCATGCTATTGGTGAAAGGTATCTTAAACAGGCTGTACATTAGGTTGCTGTACATGTAAGTGTTGTTTGCTGTACCATTCTTGAATAAGTCAGCCATTAGCCAATAACCACATTGTGTCAAACTAACGCTTTGGGTTACAATTTTACTGTCGATTCCCACTCATTAGACAGTAATGTGCAACTTTGTAATTGGATATTTCGTCTTATTCGATATTCCGAGTTCTTTATTCAAACTTTTTTAATTCTCTACTAGGGGCGCTACAATCCTTTTTATTTGTTCAGACATTGGGACTACTACAGAAAAACCTAACGTGTAGAATCATGGACCTTTCTTTACGAAGTTACTGGGGTGCTAAAACACTTTCCTACAAACTTTGCATATGCACAGCGTTCTCCACCGTATCCAAGATTCAAACCCGACTCCTACGGATCTGAAGGTCGGATAATAAACCTTTCTACCACAGACAGACTTTACAGCTGGCAGAAAGTCCCCTATGAATTTCTATGTTTATGAGGCTGAATAACTTCTTTTTAAAAAATTTCTTAGCTTGGAAAATTCTGCATTTCCTGAAACAAAACAACTCACTTCTCTGAACTTTTCTTTTCCAGGGAGAAAAAAAAAACGCTCAGAAATTTTTAGTGCAGAGAAAATACAAATGGGGTGAGCAGTCCCACCAACAGAATTTTTCTGCCACTATGAAGCAAATGAGCGGTCCCTGCACGGTCCATAATTTCACAAGTTATTGATATTTATTATAAAATGTTTATGCTGCCAGGTCACCCAGATTCCCAAGCCCCTATACACCTTTGCATCCTATGCAACATTTTGTCTCCCCTCTTCCCCTTGTCGTCGGTGTTGTAGGTGAGGAAATTCAATGTCCCGATTTGTTGAGTTATAAAAAGAAAAAAATCTGAACTTAACTCTTCTTTTTCAATGAAGATCCTATTCATGGTAATATTTCTAACTTAAAGCATGATTATTCATTTAAACTAAAAATAACTCAACATGGGTGTTCCTTCGAAACCAATTACAGATTATGTTTATAAATGCATATATTCTTACTCTCCTGGTTTAAGAGCATGCTTTGGAACCCGCATCAAAAGATTCCCCTCTGTCGAAACTCTGCCTAATACAACAGGTCGCTCGGGTCATTTTTTTTATGTGAGAACTATTGAGCAGTTTTCCTTGTGTTCCATTTAGGCAAGGAGGAAAAAAAAATAGCTTATGGCCCCCCAGGATATTCGAGGGGGCCCACAGGTTGGATCTGAAATACACTTTTCCTTTTATCGGAATTGGAACGCAGGCTTTTATCGCTAAGATTTCATCACAGTTAAGGGCGGGAAAGGCTGAGGCAATAATAAGCGCGTGATAAAGGGCAGTAAAAGAAAAAAAAATGTTTGAGATGGTCTGTTGCGATTCTAGGGAGTTGAGTTTGTTTTTATCCCGTCATTTGTTTATTTAGGCAACAAAGAAACGGTAGTTAAACCATTGATTATATTAAACCAGCCATTTATTAATTTGATTAAAAAATCATTTTAATAAAATTAATAAAGGACTGGTTTAATATAATCAATAGTTTTGTATAAATATGGTAATAGTATTATAATTACGTTATAAATACAAGCCATTTATTTACCTACATGGTGTGATGTATAGGGAATTGTGATGGGGTAAAAAATTCGAATTCTATCTTTTGGTCGATTAACACGCTTTCAGAATCCCTGGAATCAAAAATTTTTAAGGCGACGGCTGCATATACATGTCTGTTGTATCCAGGGCCGAGCTTATAGTCGCGGAGGCCCTAAGTTATATTACAAACGGGACACCTCCCACCAATACCAAAAAATAATTATCATAAAATTTTAACTAGAATTTTATTAAGGGTCCATACAATTAAATAGCGTTTTATAATTAATGAATGTGGAATAAGTATGAAAAATGCAGGAACTGCTTAAACCAATTCAAATGATTTAATAACAAAAATGTATGATGTAATTCATAATAATATATTATTCGTATATCACAATTGTCTGTACCATGAAAGAAATATTCTGTAATCTTACAGTAATTGTGCCTTTAACACGGACAGCGACTCCTCGGGAGAAGCTCTTCTGTGTGGGCCTCTGCCTTAGAGTAAAGCACTTCAAATACACAAATTTGAAAACACGTAGGCTGTTGGGAGTGGAAAGGAGGGAGCTCCTGGTTTTATACACGGAAAAGTACGAAAAATGTCTGCTACTTAGAAGGCTTTTTCTTTTCATTTAATATTACTTTTTTATATTGTATAAACGTTTTCACCTATAATTTGGAATTCAAGATTTTTACAGATAAGCACGTTTTAATACCTATACCCTTTGCGAACACTTTTAGAAAGATGTCCGTTCGCTCGCGCGCGCGCACGTGTGTGTATGTAAAGTATCAAGTATGAACACGATAACAGAAAAATGTTCGTACCGATATGATATTATATGCGTGGATGCAGCATGTAAAAACCAGAGCTAACGAGAATTTATTTTCATTTCCATTATCAGTGGCGGAACTTAAAATTACATGCCCCTTCCCTTGTGATATCTGGGTTGAACTTCTTATCCTTTATAATTTGCTAACTATTTTTCCTAGAACCCAAAACAGTTTTGCGTCCCCCCCCCCTCCCTCCCGCACAATCTACAACTCTGTTCTCGAATTACTCGAAATTTAAAATTTTTTGGCATTATTTTCTGTTAAGAAAGAGGATAGTTCTCGAAATAATGTGAAAGTATTAGTATAGTCAATGTATAGTCGATGTTCGAAAACGATGATTTAAATGATACTATGCAGGATACAGGTATTAAAATAGCATATACAGGCTTGATAAAATAAAACTGGCCCGAAAAATTCTTCTAATGATCTCCTCGCTGTTTAAATTACGTTTTCTCGAAATTCCGAAAAAACTTTTCCGGGCCAGTTTTATTTTGTCATAAATACAGGGTATAAAATAAAACTGGTCAGGAAAAGTTTTTTCGGAATTTCGTGAAAACGTAATCTAAACAGCGAGGAGATCATTAGAAGAATTTTCCGGGCCAGTTTTATTTTACCAACCCTGTATTAACAGATCTCAGCTCAGTGATTCTATTTTACATATCTGTTGCCAACTTAAAATGTATTTCTGTTTCAAGATATTTTAAAAAAACTTTTTAAGAATAACTTAAGAGAAAAAGGCAATAAAAAATATTTTTCTTGTATTCCTATGGTGATTGCATTAGAAGTGGACTTAAACAATATGAAATATGTACGTTTGAGAAAGTCAAGAGGGAACGTATAAAAATTAGGATTATGGAATGTTACTTCGAAACTTCAGCGAGTAAGTAACCGTTACTTTGCTGGCATGTAACAGAAGAATCATTACAGCTACTAGTGGAGACGTAAAGTAAATGTTGCAAGTTACCGTTATGTTTTTCTTCGAATTAATTTATATGTAGTTTAATGTGCTTTTTCGAACACTTAATGCTAATTCAACCTTTTGTCTATACTTCCAAACTCCAATAGAGTTATATGATAACTCCAATAGAGTTATTACTTTCCCTGCACAGCATAGTGTCGAGCAGTGAGCTATGGAATAAACTAGAGTTGCCCAACTTTCTTGCCTTTGCGATCTCCCTTTCTTCTACACAGTTTGATCGCGATCTTTAGCGGGATAAAAATCTGATATGGGCAACACATGACTTTCCTTATATAATGTAATGAATTTACTACTTTTACAGTAAAAAAAATAGGTTTTTCTTATAGTATATACTTATATTCTTTCCAAGATATTAAATTTTCGACAATTAGTCGTCATTTTCATTGATTTAGCGACATTTTTATCCATTTGGCGAGATTTTTGTTAATTTGGCAATATTTCAAAAAGTCGCCGAGTTGGCGACATTCCACCAAATTCGTCGCCAAAATCTCGCCAAGCGTTATGTACGAAGAAATAAGTTATTCTTACAGCAGATAAATGACTATTGACGTTCAAATACAAAAGTATTACTCCAAGTATCTTTTTTCATGAATGGAACGAGCTATATCCACGAGAATGATGTCACCCAATTTATCGCATGGTATAACATATGAAAAGTGAACATGTTTCTCAATTGGAAATACTTTTATTTTATTTTATATGGCTTTTTGATAATTTTTTTTTTTTTAAATGTGCAATATCTCGAGAATGGTTCATGTTAGCGTTCTAAAATTTATGTCAATCGTTTTCTAATGAAAAATTACATAAGAAATGTCTATTTGAGTAACTTTATTAACGGTTTTGATTTTTTGACGATTTTCAAAATTTCATTCGAAAATTTAAGGGGTTCTGAACATTCGATTGCACATAAAAACAATATGCTTCCAGTGTTTACGGATTGTGTGAATTTTGTACCAAATTTTGTTCGAATCGATCCATTTGTTCGTCAGTTATCATCTCCACAGACTCACTGACACACACACACACATACATACACACACACATACTTTCACCCCCCCCCTCCTCACCCCCCACACACAGACATCACCTCAAATATGTTTGATTCGTGGTCAGGGATGCTTGAAACGTGCTCTCCCGTCGAAAACTCGAATTCGAATTTTCGACCCCGTCACAATACTTTCCTTATACTTTATGTATATAAGGAAAGTAATAAAATTAGGAACATAGTAAATAATAACGATAAAAAATTATTAATGAGATCGTTGACAATGCCCAGATATAGCAATGTTTACGGTATAGCAACGGTAATTAGACTATGAAAAATATAATTATGACATTGATCAAGATAAGAAAAACTTGATCCACGTATAAAAGTACAAATAACCCAATAATTCGGCATACAGCTGTTTCAAGGATACTTTAGATCTCCTTCATCAGTGCAGTGCAAGAGAACCAACAAACCCGAAGTCCAAAAGAGGAATGTGCATTTTTCTGGCCCATTCCTCTTTTGGACTTCTTTGGTTCTTTGGTTCTTTGGTTTCTTTGGTTCTCTTGCACCGACGAAGGGGGCCCAATCCAGCGTATCCTCGAAACAGCTGTATGCTGCATATTGTGTTATTTGGGCTTTTATACATGGCTCCACTTTTTCTTATCCTTCGCACAAAGTGTATAGCACTTATTGATCGATCAATATAGTCGTGGCTTTAAAAAATTCTTATCTCTGATTTTAAAATATAAAATATTGATATCAGAAAATGCGGATTTCGCCAATTAGGTAGAAGCAAAACAATTCAATTAATGAAATATTTTAAGTACATGGATTAGAGGTAATGTAAAGATCTACTCAAAATCATACTGTGATAGACCGGTAGATCGCGGCGACTGGTCGGGCATTCCTGGAATAGATGAAGTTGACGCATTATTCCGGAATCTAGTTATATGTGCAACCTAGACTCGAGTAAGTTATATGAGCATGCATTGAAAGTTGTTAGTGTTTGTCTATTTGTCAAAAACATTCTAATATTATTATTTCACAGAATGGTATTGTCTTAATGCGGTGATTCCCAATCAAGGTTCCACGGAACACCAGGGCTCCAACCATTGTCAGGGGTTCCGCAAGAATATTCAAATGTTCATTTTGTTAGCAGTTTTATGATAAAACAATTACATTATATAATTTCTTTGTCATAAAACTGTTTATAATTTGTTTATATTTGTTTTACATCTAGTAAGACAGGTGTAAAACAAAAATGTTTATCATTTTAATATTAACAGTAATTAATGAATAGAAATGGGTAGAAATTCTATTTTAATATTTTGCTCAAAGGTATGAGTTAATTGTTATTTATGAACTTGAACTCCACTGCTTTATACGTCTATTTTATAATCAACCCCGTCGAACCTTGTGTCACTCAAGTAGGAGTTCTACGAGATAAGGGTTCCGCAAAATTTTACGAAATATTTCAAGGGTTCCGCAAAGAAGAAAAGGTTGGGAATCTCTTATTTCAGAGAAGAACAAATGAATTACCTGTTTTGCTGAAACTCCTTATATCAGGTTTTATATACTTGAGCATGGGTTAAATTATGCATCTCTATTGTGTTGATACGTCTTTATAAAGCACCTCTGTGTCGTTTAGAGAAAAAATTGTTAACTTGTTCTAAAAATTAATATGTCCTTCATATTTACTACATCAGGTTGTAATATGAAGTATTATAGTGATTGGAGGGAAGTTAGCTTTATTTGGCAATCCAAAACATGAACTGATCAAAGTGTTAGTGAAATTAATACTAAATATGAGAAAATGTTTCTCTAATCCAACAAATTGCGGCTAAAACAACTATAAGGAAAGGGGTTTGGTAAAAAGAACAGATTTATCAGTTATTTGGTTGTGGTTTTATTATGCTGACAGGAAAATGTGCAATTTACATTAAAAAACATTGTAAGACAGTCTAAAGTTAAGCTTAAATATATAGATATTTTTTATATTTTTGGTGAGTGCTTTCTTTGCTTCAACCTCACGCCACTGAGTATACATAAAGGTAGTATACATCGACCAATTTTTCAATTACGTCTCTCTGTATAAATTTATAATTAATAGGGCCTTAGCATACACAGTTTTCGAAATGTTTTATATTTTTGATCTAAAATGGAAACAAGCCATAAAACATTAAATATACCCAGTATCACCAAATGCATGAATGCGTTTTAATTCTCTGTTAAGCAGAAATAACTGAACAACATTGTTTAATAGTTATCACGAACTATTCTCGGGCTATTAAAAATGTACACACACAAAGAGCGCAATATGCATTCCAAACAAATCCAGCAAATCGAAGGATATTTGGCATGACTATTTCGCTAGACTTGTCGAGAGACTCGATCTAGGGAAAGACCTTCAGGTTCTGAATATCTTACATGAAAGAGTCACTTGGTGAATGAATTACTTTCTGTCATTTGCGAAAATTCATAAAACGCTCACAGCTAATAAATAGTTTAACTAACATTTATTTAGAAATTTTAATATGTTAATCCCCCTTCTTGTAAATGTCCGTATCTCTTGGGGGACTCACTGTGTAATGGGGATTTCTAAGCTTTAGCTTCGTAATATTCGTCACTGCATTCATTCCTAATCTCTACCGAAAAATCAAAACAGGAACCGATCTCTTCAATGCACATAGTTATACAGAAATCGAAAGCGTTTTGATCAATACTTCCTTAATAGTCAGCCGTTAATGTCCCTCTCTTACGTAATTTTCGTTCATGATATGCACAGTAATTAGCCCACACGGACGGTGACCTCACGTTTACATCGCAAACCATCATCAACAAACGTCTATCTCTAACTTGTGGAATCCCACAGTTACGGGTTTAATTTTAACGGCCCTCTCATTCATCTGCCGCTGACCTACTAAAAGTCCAGAGCACTGACCACTATGAGGAAGTAGGGTCGGGATTTCCCTTTCTATAATTTCTTCACCCTTGGGGCCACTACCGGGCCACTTTCGCCGATTTTTTTCAATCTTTTTTTCTTCTTTATCTAAGGTGCGTGTGTTGGAATGTCAGCGGTGATGCAACTTCAAGATAATGTGTGGGGTACCTTGCGGATTTACGCAATATTGCCTGATGTCGGGAAAGTCCTTAATGTGTTAAATGTTTCTGGAAGTAATGGAAGAATGTGTATAATATTTCCTCAAAGTAGACGCCAACAAGGCGTCTTCTTGTGGTGAAACCTGAAGCGTTCAGGAAGGCCGAAAGTTTCAAAGATTCGGTCGGCAACTCCGAAAATTAATTATTTGTCTTCTTTTGCTTAGACACAGTGATGGGCGTACTAATGTATTGATGACCTTATGATAGATACATTGATATTTAGTATCGATATAATCTTTATGATACTTACTGTGTATCGATGCAATGGCTTTCGATACATATCATCAGTGTTCAAGGTTTTGGAATCATAGCTTCTAGCGCTTTATTACTTTCCTTATATACATAATGTATAAGGAAAGTATTGTAACGGGGTCGAAAATTCGAAATCGAGTTTTCGACGGGAGAGCACGTTTCAAGCATCCCTGATCACGAATCAAACATTTTTGAAGTGATGTCTGTGTGTGTGTGTGTGTGTGTGTGAAAGTATGTGTGTGTGTGTGTGTGTCAGTGAGTCTGTGGAGACGATAACTGACGAACGAATCAACCGATTCAAACCAAATTTGGTACAAAAATCACAATCCGTAAACACTGGAAGCCTTTTGTTTCTATACGTAATCGAATGTTCAGAGCCCCCCTAAATTTTCGAATAAAATTTTGAAAAAATCGTCAAAAAATCAAAACCACTAATAAAGTTACGCAAATAGACATTTCTTATGTAATTTTTTATTAGAAAACGATTGACATAAATTTTAGAACGCTAACATGAACCGTTCTCGAGATATTGCACATTTTTCAAAAAAATTATTAAAAAGTCATATAAAATAATAAAAAAATACTTCCTATTGAGAAACATGTTCATTTTTCATATGTAATACCATGCGATAAATTGGGTGACATCATTCTCGTGGATCTAGCTCGTTCCATTCATGAAAAAATATACTTTGAGTAATACTTTTGTATTTGAACGCCAATAGTCATTTATCTGCTGTAAGAACAACTTATTTCTTCGTTCATAACGCTTGGCGAGATTTTGGCGACGAATTTGGCGGATTTTTGAAATGTTGACGACTTGGCGACTTTTTGAAATGTTGCCAAATTAACGAAAATCTCGCCAAATGGATGAAAATGACGCTAAATCAATGAAAATGACGACTCATTGTCGAAAATTCATTATCTTAGAAAGAATATTAGTATTTACTATAAGAAAAACCTATTTTTTTACTGTAAAAGTAGAAATTCATTACATTATATAAGGAAAGTCATGTGTTGCCCACATCAGATTTTTTTTATTTTGACAAAATATAAATAATACTATTTTGTTATACTGATAAAAAAAAAATCAACAAAGTACCATATTTGCTCGTGCGTATTCTTGGTTAAATTTCAGTCCATTCTAAAAGAGCTGAAAATAGTGGAAATTCTACAAATAAGAGCAATTTTGAAAAATACGTTTAATAATAACACTGATGTCATGCAGCCAAATGGCGTCCTTAGCAGGTTATTACTAATTTATAGGATGATATATTTTAAGTGTAAGAGTTTCGTTATGTTTTGTCACTCTACTTGTTTCTTTCATTCCCCAAACATTCTTTACGCGGGTATACATTCAGCAGAAACTGGTTAAATTGAACTCAGGCATGCATCACCAGCTGAATTGCACTTGTCGCTCTTCTGAAAATACGAAATCTCTCTTCTCAGTTTTCAATATTTTAAAACACTCAGAACCGCCAACGGGGAGGGGAGAATGCGTAATACTATGGGTCCGGGAGTTTTAGGGGCCAGGGCCGCATAAACAGTTTATGAAAAGAAGTCGGTCAATAACTTGTAAAATAGGGGGTATAGAAGAGGTCCAGCTCACTTACTGTATCAGAGCAGGAAAAATTATGTCGGTGGCTTTAATAACACTATACTATTGAAATATATATTCTTCTGAATTATGCTTCTTCATGTTTCCGATCGATCCTTCTGTCAGCTCCAAAAAATTCGAATTGTAATAAAATTCGAAAAATGTGTTCCAATTAATCGAATTTTACTGTATTAAAATATGAACACACCATACAGTTAACGGTCAGTTTAATGCAAATTTGTAAAAGGAAAAAAAAATACTCATTTACCTCTTTATACGAGAAAAAATCGTGAGAAACTGGTACTCTAGGGGCCTTTTGTTACGCTGGGGTCCAAAGGTTAAATTTTATTAACTATATAGTAAATTCGCCACTATGTGTGTGTGTTTGTGAATTTAGTTAGGCATGCTAAACAATAAATCGTCTAACAGTAGCCATTCGTATCTTCGAATAGCAAATGTTACATACTATAAGAAAAATCTCTTCTTTCTGTTTGTCTGCCAGTCTGTCCCATTTGGCAGCAAATTTAGTGCAGACGACTTTTAAAAAATGTCCTACATTGACGATAATTCAATATCTCTGAAAGCCGAATTTTAGGACATTATTAATGTATATCCTTAAAATATAATGACTTTCACAATCCAGGATGTGCTAATTAACTGCGTTTGATTTGTAGGTGGTGTAGATATTATGTTTCGTTAGAGGGTAGTATTATAATTAACATTGATTGGGAGACAGCCGTGACCTGAATATGTCAGGGACATTAAGAGGGAAACCTTTGCAGGCGGGATATTTTATGTACCCCGCTTCAAGGAGTAATCTTGATACTAGCTCTTCGGTATCCCGTCAGGCTTAACAACTGATAACTTTTATGGCAAGCTTCACAACTAATTTGATTAGGTGTATAAATTTCTAAGCTGTGTTACTCCCAAAGCGCATTTCTCTCATTCAAGTTCAGTGACATTCTGTGCCGTTAGGCAGGATATTTCTTTCAATTATTCCCTATAAGTATTCATCAGGCTCTGTTATAATTACAGGAAATTATTTTTTCGCGAGTTAAAAATGGTTGCGTTAAGTAGAATTTTGAAGACTTTTAGTTAATAGGTAGTCTGGAAAGATTTAAAGCGATTAGTTCAGCTATATTATTTAGAATAAAATAATAGCTACTTCACAGCGAATTAGGAGAGATTATATTTAACTATTAAACTAATCTCGCAAAGCAGTGCAGAACTTGGCTGGTAATCTGTCGTGCATGTCAATGTTGCTGGAGTTTTCTTTTTACTACATTTTATGGTTGGTGGTGCCATTGAGCTTTTTAAACTTACCTTTTCCTGCAGTTGAGCAAAAGCATTTTATTTTACTTTATCTTATTTTCCCTCCTATACATGGTATGTGAGACTTGAACACAGAGAACCTAGTATAGAAAACCAACTTTTATCTCAAAGGCAAACAACAGCAAAAATAAAATAAAAAATACAAAGCAATATTTTGTTAACACACCTTTGCCATGGAATCAATCATTTTGATAATTTCCTTTCATATCTATGCTGAACAATTAAAATGTGAAATAATGCAAAGGTTTTTATCTGTCCCATAAGGGGGAGATGGGCATAGATGACGTTGTAGGTCCTTTTTCTCTTTTGTAGGAGACTTATTTTCCGTTTTCTGCTTTTCGTCTTCCTCACCTTTTTCAAGTTTAAATGGAGAACTTGTCTATGCTGAACAATTAAAATGTGAAATAATGCAAAGCTTTTTATCTGTCCCATAAGGGGGAGATGGGCATAGATGACGTTGTAGGTCCTTTTTCTCTTTTGTAGGAGACTTATTTTCCGTTTTCTGCTTTTCGTCTTCCTCACCTTTTTCAAGTTTAAATGGAGAACTTGTCAATTTTTCTGCTGTCTATGTTATTGTTCTTTTATCTATTTTATGTATTTATTTATTTATTTTCTTTAACTGGAGATTTTGGATTTTTAATAACTTATAGAACAGATTATGTGGAAATTTAATTGATAGCTATCAGGGATTCAAAATTTAAAGCTTTTGCTATGATACAACAACTTGGACTCATATGAGGTGTTTTTATACTGCCCTTTTTAACTGGTCTTTTATACTCCGACTGGATATTTATTTTTACAATACACGCTAGGACTTTACAAATTAATATTTTGTTTTAATTTTTACTGTAAATAGACGTTAATAAAGAAAACAAACTATTTACATATTCAATATTTGTTACAAATCTTTTAGTAAAATACATACCTAAAAAGTAAATACAAATAATGCAGATATTACAACAAAACTTGAATTTCAAACAAAACCACAAGTCTACTACAGTCGATTTGATCAGTAACAGACTAGGCACTGACAGAAGACGGTTAGCTGTTTCTATTTAACATATTTGATACAGATTGCAGCACATAGCGTGCTATCATCGGCCTGAGCGTTTGTCCTCTGGCGGTCATTTACACCATTCTACCCTATTTGGTATCTATTTTATCGGGCTAACCATATTACGCCCGTTCAGAATGAGGAGGCGTATTTAGGCATTTACGTAGAGGGGTTGACGCTGACAGCCAAGTGGTTAGCTCCCGAGGATTGCACTCGGTCGATCCGAGTTTGATTCCCGGTTCTGCCCAAACTATCCCCGTGTTTGCGCGGAGTACAGGCACTTTAAATGGAAGGCCCATAGGTCCAATTAATCGGAAGGTCCATAAAACTTTCCTAAAGGTTGGTGGTAGAGGGAGGAGGATACGGTCCCTGTGGGTGTCGTATCCACTGCGGTACAGATCTAAAGAGGGTGGCACTTCCCGGATGTCCAAACAGATACTTTACACTTTCGGGTAGGTCAGACGTTCTAGTTCGAAGAAGAAATCACTTATGTAGAGGGTGGGAGTTACGCCATTTCCGTTGGCGTTCTTCGCGGGGGCTGGAGACGCTTGGCCCCACTCGGCGGTAGGTCTGGTATTCCCTTGTTATCCTTGGTGGTGCTCCTGTTGTTTGTCGGGATCGGCGGTTTTTCCAATCTGTCGGGTCTGGGTGGCCTGGTGATCCTCTCTCTTGCTGGGGAGTTAAGTATTTTTCCCAGCCGGGGAAATAAATGCTCTAAGTCAGTTGCCGAGCCCCCTGGCCTGGGTTGTGAAGAAGACACTTGTGTAGGATCCCCGCTGTGCAAGACTACCTCCATGTCTACGTGGAGTATGGCACGCCGTTAAATTTATAGGTCTGAAAGTCTATTTGAGAGTTGATGAGATAGGGGAAAGGTGATACTGTCCCTTTGATTGCCACTCCTATTGGGTTCCGATTTAAATTGAGTGGCACTGCCCCGACCAATCAAACGGTTATGCATTCAAGTAGGTCGGACGATCTGGGATTGAAAAATGAAGAAAAAGACACTTATGTAGGGCGTATTATACCCGCGCATTGCGTGTATTTTTTAATTTTTTTCAAAAAACTAATTGCTAAAGAAGTGAAAACATTCACAAACAGCAGGTGGAATGCATCGGGCGAAGACGTATTCGGATACTTTTTGGAGCGTAATAAGCCCGTGCACCTGTGTATTATTTTTCTTTTTAATTTTATATGAAGCACGCGCAGAAAATAGTTGGCGACTGGTCTCTGCAGATGGTTAATTATATCGTAGAATATGATTTTTTTTTAAAGCTATCTAATGATACTTTTTACAAATCTAATTGGTCATTCGATTATTTTGTTAATATTATTATTTTTAAAATCGCATGAAATTACTATTTAAATAATTAAATAAATTACTGCGATTAATAAATCCATACCATTTAAATGTGATAGAGGATTTTAGTATTTCAGGAGTAGTAGCTTAGCGGCCTAAGTGATTGCTAAAAAAGTTACTATTAAAAAAGTAATCGTTTGCTGCGCATACCACAGCTAGTTACATATTAAATGTTGCAATGCCATAAAGAGACCCTACATATAGGTTATCATATTTTCAGACACAATTAAGTAAGTACAACTAAGGCTCCTGATTATACAGGATGACTCTACCGCCAATTTTACTTCAACCGGTCCAATCAGTTGTTGTCTGCCTATGCTACTTCAATGACGCAACCATGCTATATGGCTGATATGTGATACGCAATTTAGCTATGAAATGGGAGCTCCTGATGCCAAATAGTTGTACCAATCATGCAAGAAGACAAGAATATTTAGATTTCCCCGATATCTCATAGAAAAGGACGAAAAGAGCCCCCTTTTGGCTAAGTATAAATTGCCGCTTCAACTAGGAGTAAAGATGACTGCCGTTGCGCCAAACTGTATATTTAGGAACCTTAGTTAAGAATTCTATTATAAAAATAAAATATGACGCATTATGACACACACACACACATTTTCAACTTGTTGCTCTAAGTCTTCGGACGAGCCGGATGGTCTGGGCTTTCGACACACACACACACACATCCCGGTCGTCCAAATAGATACTCTAAGTCCTCTGGACGAGTCGGACGGCCTGGGGCTTTCACACACACACACACACACACCCTGCCGTCCAAATAGTTGCTCAAGTCCTCAGGATGAGTCCGGCGTCTGGGTCTTCAACACACACACACACACATATATATATATCCGAACAGCATGAAATGCCAATATATAGGTAAGTTGAATGAAATCATAAAACTTTCATAAAGCATATCACTCATAAAAGTACAAAAGAAATCCACTGGCAGTTTTGCAAACAAATATGACAAATATGTTACAGTTATTTAGCGTTTTAATATTTTTAATAAGTTCCAGAAAATTACAAAAATAAATTACTATATATAAAATATATTTATAGTTCAGTAAATCTTTAATTAATATATAATTATGAAGTATTAAATTAACATGTCTACGTTATATGTATGTCATGTAATATTCAATAGCAAGTGCTTCTCTCACAAAATAAGTTGTTAATTTTATGGCGGGCCAAATTTTACGGTCTGATCTGGAAACAAAGATAATTTTGAGACCCAGATCAAGCGTGACTAAAATTAAAAATATAAGTTTTACCCGGAACAGAATTTTGAGGAAACAAAATCATATTAAAAATTTTAAAAATGATTAAACCTGGCTCGACCTGAGCCCGGGTTGAATTGAAAAATTAGACTTGAGTTCGATCTTGGTCTCAATTTAGGTGAGTAAAATTCATGTTGAGATCTATATCCGATCGTGTTGACCGCAATTGATTGTACTGAATTACGAGTCTAATTGCTGATTTAGCGACAAAAACAAACTATTTTTAGTCGTGAACTTACTGTTCATAATTTTATTTTGAGGTACTAACTTTCATACTATAAAAAGAAAAATATATATGTGTGTTTAAAATTAAAGTGACAAATAGTAGATAATCATATAAAATAATTCTGTTACGGAGGAACACATACATTCTGCATACAAATGAATTATACAAAAATTGCAATTTTTTAATCTATAAATTGTTGATCAAAAATGATCGTTTATTGTTAAACTAAAAAGAATTTTCCCGCGTTACCTGTGTCATAAATAAGCTCACTCTACTTAAATAATACAGATATATCTAACACTACTCAATTTTCAAATCGTCTGGTTGGAACAAAAATCATTCCAACCCTTTGTTTATTCTCATAGACGATGTCATGCAATTCGACAACGCGGAAATATATGACCTAAATAAACGTGCGAGGCGCATGCAAATGGGGCATTCTGAACTTGCTTAAAATCAACATTATTTTCTCAATAACAGAATAAACATTAAATTAATTAATACGATATTAAATATATAAATAAAAGGAATAATGAAGCTAAATTTACTTACCATTACTTCCATTCCTAACAAACGCGAGTTTCTTTTGGAACTTCCATTTTAGTTTTTGAGGTCCTTATTTAGTACGTTATGCATCATGAAGATATTGTACTGCAGTTTTACCGCATGGTCAACTAATAAATTCCATTCATTAGTCCTACCATTACAGTTTTATGATTTAAAATACGTATTATGTGTAATTTTAATAAGCAAATTAGAATTTTTTTTACTTGCAGTATAGCGCCCAATTTGTGCAGTACAGAAGGGGAATTTGTGCAGTGTGAAAAAAATATGTTAAAAGACATACGGTAGTGCGGAAACGTAAGTGAATAAAATCGTTGAAAACATTAAACTGTGTAGAAACATACGTAAAAATAATCATTTACGACCAGAAAAACTCAGAAAATATATATATATATATTTTTTTTTTCTTTTAAATGACGCACTTACAAGGGCGCAGTAGCTTGAAAGCCTGGCCTGGACAGAATTTTGATTTTAAAAAAGTCCATTATGAGCTACGTAGCAGGGTTGCATTTATAGTCATGAAGGGCCCCAGACATTACCCTAAATGAGTTCCCACGCAGTAAAATATAAATAAATACCATAAAACGAATTAAATTCATCAATAGGTTAGACTACTAAATTGTTTTTATTTTTTTTTTGTAGCATAAAACGTGTATTTAAAATACAAAACATATTTCGATATACATTTTTAATACGTTTTGGAGGTCCCTGCCGTAAAACGTGTATTTAAAATACAAAACATATTTCGATATACATTTTTAATACGTTTTGGAGGTCCCTGCCGTAAAACGTGTATTTAAAATACAAAACATATTTCGATATACATTTTTAATACGTTTTGGAGGTCCCTGCCGTAAAACGTGTATTTAAAATACAAAACATATTTCGATATACATTTTTAATACGTTTTGGAGGTCCCTGCCGTAAAACGTGTATTTAAAATACAAAACATATTCGATATACATTTTTAATACGTTTTGGAGGTCCCTGCCGTAAAACGTGTATTTAAAATACAAAACATATTTCGATATACATTTTTAATACGTTTTGGAAGTCCCTGCCGTAAAACGTGTATTTAAAATACAAAACATATTTCGATATACATTTTGGAGGTCCCTGCCATAAATCGGAGACCCTCAAGTATCCAAATTTGACTGCACATATACTATTTTAAGACCTCTTTAAACTTGGAAGCCCTGCAGCACGTGCCTTAAATCCCCCTTCTTTCGAACCAGACCGTCCGACCTACCCGAAGGTGTAAGGTAACTACTTGAATGGCCTGGAGACCTACATAATTCAGACCAGAATCCATGGACATTTTGTACTAGATCCACTGTTGCCACAATACTATTGTTATAGTATTGAGGTAATGGTATCCAACATCAGGACCAAGTCACGTGGTTTAAACCCCACACTGCCAGTTAGGAGCTTCCGCTCATACACTACCAGTTCAGGCAGGGCCGTAGCCAGAGACGAAATAGAGGAGGAGCTGGAGGGAAATTCAAGGTCTTAAAGGAGGGGCTCACCAAAAACAAAATTATTCATTAGCATTTATAAACCATAACGGTTACTATTGCATATTTCAATTCATATAAATTATTAACGAATAATTGCATATTTATATTTGCAAGCTAAGAGCTGATTATTAATATGCATATAGCTACTATACATCAATATTAATATATAATTTAATGTAAGCATTAACTAGTAATAAAGCTGTTAATAATGTATAGAAACATTCTGAAAGTTAATGCTTAATATTACCTACTTATCAGTTGATTCTGATGTATAACATTGAACCCCATAATAATACAAAAAGTATCCTAAATATTATTGTCATAATTTTTAAATATTTTAAATTCAATATGTAAATAAATAGATCATTAGTATAATCACAAATCCAGCTAAATTAAAAAATCTTTAAAACGAAGTAATTTATAAAATAAAATCTCAAAGAAAATTTTTATGTGAAATTTGAATGACATTTTATATGAAATTTCATATCACTACTAAAAATTTAACACTTTATTTGTGGGGCTGAATATACATCTTGGGAGTGGGGGGGGGGGCTTAGCCCCCTCTGGTCCCTGCCTGGCTGTGGCCCTGAATCCAGGGCTTTCGTTCATTCATTACCAGGATCGACTCTCTACAGCATTGCCCTACAACCTGCTTTTTTTCCCATGTCTTAAACCAGCGAGAACTTAAGTAGGTCACGTGAAAGGAACCACCGTGTTCAATAGCAAAAATATAAATAAATAAAAACTCCTGATAGCATATCTATTTTGAAAGATATATTAAGCAACTCAGTGGGGATGACAACTACAAAGGAAACCCTCTTTTCCCTGACTTATCACCTCACGAAAGGACTTTAGGATTTATCGTGTTCGTATTCCGTGTAAAGACGGGGATAATTTCGAAAGCATCTAGGATCAAACTCGGGACCTACGAATGTAATCTTATTACCTTTTAGGATCCCGTAGTGTTTAATTAGATTGCCATTTTGACATAGATGTGTAATATTTAAATCGACCTGAGAAAATTAATATGTTCACTTCAAAGAGCTTAAATACATCGCGTAAGTCCTCTTGACATGAGAGGCCCCTAAGATGTGGCTTATTTAACTTCATAAATTCAGCAACGCTGCTAAGTGTATAACATATATAAATTCACCCCTGCAAGGATAGGTGAGCCCCTTCCAAAGTATTTCTCTGTATGCGCCCGTAGCTATGATATTCTTCTCTTAAGATTTAAACAGTCAGAGCCTCAACACTATACACTGGAATTACAATTCATGAAGTAAATCGTTTATTACAAAACCTTAGCCTTTTTTTTTTCTTTTTCATAGTGCCGTCTTACCGGGTGGGCCTGTGAAGCTCGATACCCACAACGATAGATGTTCATTGAATTTTATTTCCTTTTTAAATTCCTTCCTAAATTACAGTCCAATTTCCTTCTTAAATAAATTGCAGTAAATTTGTTTTTAAAATATTTTCCTAACTCGTTGAAAAAGTAAAGAATATTGTAATTCCGAACAAAGTAAATATTTTTCTCTTATATGCCTTCTTATGGTTTGGGATCAATGTTATAGAAAACAAATTCAAGACAGTTTTTAACATCTTATTTCATTATTTTAATTTTCGGATGATTATTTTAAATTTTCCTCTGGATCATTTGCACACCATTTTCTGTTGGGCGGGTGGGGAAAATATTTCTCCCGAGATTAACATGTTTTTTTTTTGCTTTTAATTTAAACATTTTGAGAGTTAATGATTTGTTTTGATTGGTAATTGATAGAAAAATACATATTGGGGGGTATTTTGAAGAATCTGGCAGTGCCTCCTGAAACTAGTTGCAAAGGATATGATATTAAGCGCAAGGTACTAAGATGCTCACTTCAAGCTCTTTGCTAAGTCTGGTAAACTGGCATTCGTGAAACGCAAATAAAACAAAAGGCTGAATTATCTGTGATTATTGAAGAAATGAAGAAAAATACAACTTTTTAGAAATATATTCGACTTGTATTGCATATATCGGAGAAAAACCTTTGAAATTTATAGATCACGGACACAAATCAAAGAGGATCGAAAGTGTGTATTTTAAAATTCTGAATCTCGTTAATTTTTAAATTCATAAAGTTTTAATTCTAACTAATAAGTTTCAAATTCTGAATAAACGATGCATATGTATACTAGACTGTCATTCAATAACGTATCGGTGATTAAAATCATTCTCTGTATAATGATGAACTCACGAATTATTATGTATGATTATAATCGTGCTTAGAATATTTATGTAATATGATCAATTTTAAGAATGTATACAATGATAGTTTGCCCATCTATATAATTAAAGGCAATGTCTGTGTGTGTGTGTGTGTGTGTGTCTTATACACTATACGTTTCGCGACCGCGCGTCGGAGAGCTACGAAATTTGGCAATCGGAGACCCGGGGGGGAGGGAAGGGGACACGTGAAAACCGATTTTCAAAATTCTAATTATTTTTTTATTTATTTAATGTTTTATGCGATTTCGACCTTTTTTTGATCTTTTTGCCCTTTTTTCTCCTCGATCCAGACACCGTAGAAAAAAACAAATCACACCATCGGAAAGAGCAGAGAATTTCGAGTAAAAATATATCAATTTCAAATCTCAGAGATAAATTCTAATATTTTTTTATGATTTTAAAGCAAAAGTCACTTTTGACTCAAAAAAACGATTTTTGGTTTTTAAATTCTCGCATAGTAAAAAGTACTCATAATTTCGACTAATAATTTACATTTTTAGAAAGCTGAAATATCTGGCATTCTTACAAGTCTAATCTGGTCCAGAAATAATGAAAATTGCCTTCAGGATCGCAATTTTAAAGACGTCATGATTTTAAATTTCTCGGCGTTCCGTTCGTTTCTCCCCCGCTGAAGCAGGGAAGGTGGTGGGTGGGGACGTCAAGGTGGAGGTGACGTCACGGTTCTGAATAGAGCGCCTTTGCTCTATATAAATTATTATATTTATATTTTAAATGATGGGACGATCTGGATTTTTTAAATGTATATTTTAACTTTTGGATATTTTAAATGGATATTTTAATTTTATGGATATTTTAAATGATGGAACAATGAAACAATGGAATGAGGATGATGGAATTAAGCATATGGTCATTTTAAATTGCAAATTAGCGCGCGGGAAGTTAGCGGTAGGCCCGGGTTCGATTCCCGCCACTGCCAAAACTGCCGCCGTGTTTACGTGGAATACGATCACGTTAAATATGTGGGTCCGTAAGTCCTTCCGAGAGGTTGGTGGTAGGGGAAGGAGGATACGGCCCCTGTGGATGCCTCTCCCACTGGGTTCCCGTCTAAATTGGGTGAATATGTAGAAAGTTATGGAGATTGTCGCGGCAGCCCAGTGGTTAGCGCGCGGGAATTGCACTCAGTAGGCCCGGGTTTGATTCCCGCCACTGCCAAAACTTACGCCACGTTCACGCAGAGTACGATCACGTTAAACATGTGGGTTCGTGAGTCCTTCCGAGAGGTTGGTGGTAGGGGAAGGAGGGTACGGTCTAAATTGGGTGAATAAAAAGAAAGTTATGGAGATTGTCGCGGAGGGCGAAGTAGCCCAGTGGTTAGCGCGCGGGAATTGCACGCGGTAGGCCCGGGTTCGATTTCCGCCACTGACATGGAGTACGATCACGTTAAACATATGGGTCCGTATGTTTTTCCGAGAGGTTGGTGGTAGGGGAAGGAGGGTACGTTCCCTGTGGATGCCTCCCCCACTGGGTTCCGGTCTAAATTGGGTGGCACATCCTGGCCGTCCAACCAGTTACCAGGCCCGGGTTCGATTCCCAAAATTGCCGCCGTGTTTACGCGGAGTACGAGCACGTTAAACATGTGGGTCCGTGAGTCCTTCCGAGAAGTTGGTGGTAGGGGAAGGAGGGTACGGTCTAAATTGGATGAATAAAAAGAAAGTTATGGAGATTGTCGCGTAGGGCAAAGTAGCCCAATGGTTAGCGCGCGGAAATTGCACTCGGTAGGCCCGGGTTCGATTCCCAAAATTGCCGCCGTGTTTACGCGGAGTACGATCACGTTAAACATGTGGGTCTGTAAGTCCTTCCGAGAGGTTGGTGGTAGGGGAAGAAGGGTACGGTCCCTGTGGATGCTTCTCCCACTTGGTTCCGGTCTAAATTGGGTGAATAAAAAATAAGTTATGAAGAATATCGCGGAGGGTGAAGTACCCCAGTGGTTAGTGCGCGGGATTTGCACTTGGTAGGCCCGGGTTCGATTCCCAAAATTGCCGAATAAAAATAAAGTTATGGAGATTGTCGCGGATGGCACGGTAGCCCAGTGGTCAGCGCGCGGGAATTTCACTCGGTAGGCCCGGGTTCGATTCCCGCCATTGCCAAAACTGCAGCCGTGTTCACGCGGAGTACGATCACGTTAAACGTGTGGGACTGCAAGTCCTTCCGAGAGGTTTGTGGTAGGGGAAGGAGGGTACGGTCTCTTTGGATGCCTCCCCCATTGGGTTCCGGTCTAAATTGTGTGGCACTTCCTGGCCTTCCAAGCAGTTACCTTACACCTTTCTGGTAGGTCGCGCCAACGAGTTTGCCACGGTCAGAATTTTCAAGGGTAGCGAACAGGCTGGTCGCCAAAGGCGGCTAGTAGTTAATATTTCTGAGAATAAAAATATTTTATTTTTCATTTAGTAATTTATGTGGAAAAAAATGTTGGAAAAAGCACTAAAAATTTAAAGTAAAATTGTTTTAAAAATCACAAACACTATTAGGTCACAAACACATGATATTAGATTAGACACATGATATTAGACATGATATTAGATTAGACACATGATATTAGACATGATCATGATATTAGTCAATTAATTGAGGCTCAAAATAATAATAAAATAACACGAGCCGGACTAGGGGATTGATCCAGAGTCCCCTGTATGCTACTAGCTAAACTACTTCAGTCATGTAAGAAATTCCTCGAATAATTTTACATTATTCCCCTTCGAAACTATACCGAGTGCACCTCCACCTCCTTCCAGTTGCTACTACACTAATCTCTGACACTAAAGTACTTTTGCAAAGTACTGGACTTAATTTGATCTCAGAATAACATTGGGCTAGAACTGAGAATCGAACCTGATTTTCTTGGATTGCACACAGACATTCTACCAGGTACAGTACTCTGGCCATGTGAATAATTACTTGAATTATCTTATAATTAAAATAGTAATCAGTGCTCGGATTTAAAAATCATCAAACCAAATGCAAAATTAAGTGAATTATACCGTGCTAAAAATTTCATGATCAATCTGCATTATCTTATACTCGGGGACATGGAGGTATGTATAAGGAGTTAGCAGGTTCGCCGCCTCGCGCCCTCCAAAAACTTCATATTAAGAAAACGCCAATATCGTTTGAGACAATAATTCAGGTGGCGCTGGAATAAGATAAGTAGTCCTGCACTGTATGCATTTCTATGGCGAAAGGCCTAAAATATTTATTTAAACTGTCAATTTTGTAAAAATAAATTATTAGCTCAATGCAAAGTAGAGCTGAAATAATAAAGAATATTTCTACGTATCCAAAATTATTTTATCTTTCAATTTATTTTTATCTCCATATATTCTGCACTCTATCCTACAACTATGAAAAATACTGGTTAATTATACTCATAATTAGGAAATACTTAATTTAAAAATAATTAATATTACATATGCTGAATACTATGCCTTTCAGTTGTGTCAACTAACAATATCAGCTACTTTTCTAACACCAGCGACACCTAGATATAATTCTCAAAGCATTATGACATTTTCAAGCGTTTCATCCATAGGAGTTTTATCTCCTTTTTTCTAACTCCATGCTCGGGGAAATACTTTTTTTTTTTTATATAATCTAAATGAAACGCCGAATTTAGATGTTTCGCAAAACTGAGTTACCAACTGTTGTGTTTTCGTTCCTTATTTTCTATCTTTTTTTTTAATATCTACTTAGGAAAACACTTAATTCTTCATTGCTGTTTCTACCGTAATAAATTTCACAAGCAGCTGACATTTCGAGAGCGAGAAATAGGCTGGGGAAAATAACCATCGATTCATCTCGGATATTATGTTGTAAGGCGATGAGTTTCTTCCTCTAAAATAATTAAACGATATTTCCTGCTTAAGCAAGAGAGAAGCCTTGAACGAAATCAATCTATAGAATTTCCAAAAAGGTTTTGGCAACAGCAAAACTTGTATTTATCACGTTGATAATACAGCGATTTCAAAACATTTTTGCTCACAGAACATTTTTTACCTTAATTTCCCGGAGTACTCTACTCTCGTCTTTGTTTTCAAAAGTTGCAACACATATATTTTATTTATTTTATAGAACAAAATATAACTAATTATATTACTAATATATAAATACGACATATATGAATTAGAGAAAATGTTAAAATTACAAATGCTATATTTAAATAATTTTATGCATACGTACCCTAAGGATTCGATTTTTATGACAGCATTGGAAATGAAGA
This sequence comes from Amaurobius ferox, assembly GCA_951213105.1. Classification (NCBI taxonomy): domain Eukaryota; kingdom Metazoa; phylum Arthropoda; class Arachnida; order Araneae; family Amaurobiidae; genus Amaurobius; species Amaurobius ferox. The sequence continues at coordinate 73,901,008 of OX578136.1, forward strand.
AATGAAAATTCCTTTAAGATATATGTTGGTTTTTTCACACTTCATTTTTAGAGAGATAGAGATTTCATGAGATAGAGATTTCAAATTTAGTGTATGTGTAAACCGTTCGAAAGGAAGAGAGTGTGCAATTTTAGATTTCCAATATTTGCTACCTTAGGGAGTGCCCGGCACCGAATTGATCGATTTGCCGAACAAATGAGAAACGCTTGCTTTAAAATTTGATAGAGGCTTTAAATTTGGTATATGGGCTAATAATTTGATGAAAACGCCCAAGACAAAAAAATTTTTCAAAAATGTTTGTTTAAAGGGGTGCTTCAGAGAAAAGCGTTCGAAAGGTGAAAAGACGGAAAACCATGTTTTGAGATGCGATAGAGACTTCAAATTTGGTGTACTGGTATAGTTCGAAAAGAAGAGCATGTACAATTTCAGTTTTCCGATATTTTCAACTTTAGAGGGTGCTGCAAACCGAAATGCTCGAGTTTTCGAACAAATGAGAAACTCCTCCTTTTAAAATGTAATAGAGGCTTGATATTTGCTATGTGGGGCAATCATCTGATAAAAAAAAAGCAAGAATACAGTATTTCAAAACTGTTCACTTAATGGGGTGGCTACTTCATTCGAAATCGTTCGAAAAGTAAGATGATAGAAAATATGCTTCACGATGGAATAAGAACTTCAAATTTAGTGTACAGGTAGATAGTTCAAAAGAAAGAAAGTGTGCAATAAAAAATTTCCAATATTTGTAATTTTGGGGGTTCCACATACCAAACCGTTCGAAAAGTGAAATGAAATACATGCTTTGCGTTAGAGACTTTAAATTTGGTATATAGGTATATCGTTCGAAAGAAAAAAAATGTGCAATTTCAGTTTACCAGCATTTGCTACTTTAGGGGGTGTCGCACAATCGTACTATAGGATGTGTCGTTAAAATGTTCGATTTGACTAATAAATGAAAAACACCTACTTTCTATAAAATTTGATAGAGGCTTGAAACTTGGTACATGGACGATTCATTTGATAAAAAACCCAAGACAAATAGAGTTTCTCATAAATGTTCATTTATGAGGGTATTCCACGTAAGGACGTTCGAAAGGTGAAATGATAACATTGCATGCTTCAGTATGAGATAGAGACTTAAAATTTAGTGTACGGGTAGATAATTCGAAAGGAAGAAAGTGAGCAATTTCAATTTTCCAATATTTTATTCTTTAGGTGGTTCCGTACACCAAAATTTTCGATTTTCCTAACAAATGTTAAACGCGAATTGTTTAAAAAATTTGCGTAATTCGGGGATTGCTTATTGTGGGACCGTTGATTTTCAACGGGTGTACTGTTAGTAGTATTCTAAATGATATTGTTATTCAAAACATTCTATTAAAATATTTAATTTAATTTTCCTGAAAAGAAGTATAAGAATCTCTGTTCTCGTTATACAAAATTATCTTCGCAGGCAGATGTAAAAAATAAGACATCCTTATCCCGTTTGTAAACAAATTTACAAAAATATGAAATTGGATCAGTATATCTAAAAGTGAAAGCGCTATGAAATTGAATCATCATATGCCAACATGAAAACGCTAAAATGTTATTAGAAGATACATTCGTACTATTTTTATTCTGTTTCAATAATTGGCTAAATTCAACATATGAGTTTGAAAAATCTTTGCCAAAATAATACAGACGTCTTAAAAAATTACAAATATCAGTAATCCCTGTACACTTTCAACCTGAAAGCCATAATTGCTATAATCCAATCAAAAATGCAATTTCGATAAAATTAATTTTTATATATATTTCTTAATTATTTAAACCATAAAAGATTTAACAAAAAAATCATCTGCTGTATAAACACATTGGATTTAATTTCGTTGCTTAGCGACATATCATTTTTTTTCCAAATAAATTTGTAGAAAAATTATCGCCTACATAATGCTATATGGAAGGTTCATTTTCTATTAATATCTGGGCATATGCTGATCTTAGAAACTCAAAACAGTAACTAAATTAGTGAAACTTTTTCAAAATTATCTACAAAATTTCATAAAATTCGATGCTACCGTTCTCCCGTGATGGTGAAATAAACACACACACAAATAGATTTTCAATTTCATTTATATAGATTTTCATTTACAGCATTCATTATTTGTTTACTTTCAAAAAAGCTTTTTCAGTTTTTAAATTATCAAATGACCAAAAATGTGATATAGCACGTGAAATACAACAGGCTATTGTAAATAAAAAACTACTTTGTGAAAAAAATTCTTTCGTTTAGAAATGAAATCGTGAAAACCAAACTGGTAGATTCAACGAACATACTGGAGACAAATGAATTTAAGAAATGGTCATAATTGGCATTTAAATAAATGTTCATATAAATAATTTAGTTCATATAAAGCATTTAAATAAATGTTCATAAAAAATATATATGGAAAATCTGCAGCTTGAGACTTTTCGTTTAAAAGAAGAATTATGAAAATCGGCTGAGTAGTAGATTCCATGAACACGCTGCGAACAAATATATTCAAACAATGCTCATAAAAAATGTTCATTCAAATATAAAATGATATATAAAATGGTATATAAAATGTTCATTCAAATTTTAATACCTTTCTGAGCTACTCAAAAATATTAAACACATTAAGTTAAAATCCTTAGTTTAGAAACAGAATTATTAAAATAGGCTAAATAGTTCCCACGAAGTATTTCAGGACAGTTATAAATTCAATAATTCAAACAACACTGGTCATAATTCATATTCGTATGCGTTCTAAAGGTAGTAAAATGTATACGGGAAATCTGCCGCATCCCTATCAGTTAAAAACTAATTATGAAAATCGATCAAGTAGATTCCAAGGATAAGTTGGGACAGCTAAATTTCAATGGTCATAAATAGAATTTTAATGCGTTTTCGTGTTAGTCGAAACTTTTAAACAAATTTGTAGGTTTGAGATTGATTGAAACGAAAGTTGTCATACAGGCACGTTGTCATAAAACGAATTCAGATACCTTCTGGTGTTATTTAATATTTTGGAGCAAATCTGTAGATCGAGACCCTTCGTTAAAAAAAAACAGTTATGTAAATCGTCTAAGAAAATTTCGTGAACAATCTGGGGAGGAACAACTATAAATTCTATGATTTAAAAAAAAATCAGGATAATTCGTTAAAAAAATTATGTAAAGGGTGAATGAATTATGAAAATCGTCCCAGTGCATTTCGAGAATTTGTTGGAGACAGAAACGTCGTCAGAGCATACATATATAGATATTACGAAAATACATTATTGCATAAATGAGTAATAGTAAATTGGAACATATATAAAAACATATGTAAAAGGAACATAGATATCAAACATTCTTACGGAATCCACTGCCATTGTACGATAATACTTTGCGGTGTCATAATCTTGAAAATAGCATCACACTCGCAAACAATAAATATTGAAAAAAATGCTTTAAAAGGTTTTTTTTTCAAAGTTGGCAACGGGTCAGTAATAGTAAATTTGAGTAATAGTAAATTGGAACATATATAAAAACATATGTAAAAGGAACATAGATATCAAACATTCTTACGGAATCCACTGCCATTGTACGATAATACTTTGCGGTGTCATAATCTTGAAAATAGCATCACACTCGCAAACAATAAATATTGAAAAAAATGCTTTAAAAGGTTTTTTTTTCAAAGTTGGCAACGGGTCAGTAATAGTAAATTTGAGTAATAGTAAATTGGAACATATATAAAAACATATGTAAAAGGAACATAGATATCAAACATTCTTACGGAATCCACTGCCATTGTACGATAATACTTTGCGGTGTCATAATCTTGAAAATAGCATCACACTCGCAAACAATAAATATTGAAAAAAATGCTTTAAAAGGTTTTTTTTTCAAAGTTGGCAACGGGTCAGTAATAGTAAATTTGAGTAATAGTAAATTGGAACATATATAAAAACATATGTAAAAGGAACATAGATATCAAACATTCTTACGGAATCCACTGCCATTGTACGATAATACTTTGCGGTGTCATAATCTTGAAAATAGCATCACACTCGCAAACAATAAATATTGAAAAAAATGCTTTAAAAGGTTTTTTTTTCAAAGTTGGCAACGGGTCAGTAATAGTAAATTTGAGTAATAGTAAATTGGAACATATATAAAAACATATGTAAAAGGAACATAGATATCAAACATTCTTACGGAATCCACTGCCATTGTACGATAATACTTTGCGGTGTCATAATCTTGAAAATAGCATCACACTCGCAAACAATAAATATTGAAAAAAATGCTTTAAAAGGTTTTTTTTTTCAAAGTTGGCAACGGGTCAGTAATAGTAAATTTGAGTAATAGTAAATTGGAACATATATAAAAACATATGTAAAAGGAACATAGATATCAAACATTCTTACGGAATCCACTGCCATTGTACGATAATACTTTGCGGTGTCATAATCTTGAAAATAGCATCACACTCGCAAACAATAAATATTGAAAAAAATGCTTTAAAAGGTTTTTTTTTCAAAGTTGGCAACGGGTCAGTAATAGTAAATTTGAGTAATAGTAAATTGGAACATATATAAAAACATATGTAAAAGGAACATAGATATCAAACATTCTTACGGAATCCACTGCCATTGTACGATAATACTTTGCGGTGTCATAATCTTGAAAATAGCATCACACTCGCAAACAATAAATATTGAAAAAAATGCTTTAAAAGGTTTTTTTTTTCAAAGTTGGCAACGGGTCAGTCAAGCGGATAAACTATACTTCAGACAAGGCTAGCTTAAATACGCTGGGACAGACAATTTACTCTTACGCTGTGACAGACAATTTTAACGGAATACTTGTCGTTTTCAATTTGTTTACATAAAACTTTGAACATTCCAGATCTATGTTTATTTCAGAGTATTAGATTTAACATTACACCGGCATTAGATCTATGGTTAATTCAGCAATTCTACTTCATTCTTCAGACCAAACATTGTTCAAGATGGAGAACATCCTTTCAATAGAAGCGGAAGTGTCTAGTGGACAAAAAATACTATATATTATTTTGGAATACTTATATAGGAATTAGTTGCTTTAAACTAAAATCATTAGTTAAATACTGCAAAATTTAAAATTATTAATAGCGTTCAATATAGTGACTATATAACTTATCGAAAATTAATAGTTTTACCTATACTTCTCTATAATCAAATTAGCTTTATCTCAAGTAAAAATGCCTTGGAGTCTGGAAATATAACAACAGAAAGAATAGGTAGAAATAATTTCAAAAATTTTCTACTATAATAGTAAAGGTACAAACAAGCAAATGTTTTAAATATATATTTATATGAAAATATTTCTGGATGTACAGTTTTAAATATTTATGAGATCATTTTTATTATATTTAAAAAAACCCAAAGATGTGACCTTAAAAAGAAATATTTTGACATTCTTTTCCTCATAAGCAAAATTGTAAAGCTGTGTCCTGTCAAAAATGGTCGCAATATAACTATATATCTATTAAAAGCTATTAATAATTATGAATTAGCATTTTTATATATAAAACCGATAGTTTCAGCTCAAATCAATCAATTTTAAAAAGAAATATTTAAAATTCTACTTATATTTTTAAACGTTTGAATTTAAAAATACTTAATTGATATTTAAAACCATCCTGTTACTATAGTAACTATCCTGTCAATGTACACATAATAACTGTATAAATATAAAGCAGAGTAAATAAGCAATCATAGCTTTCAAAGTACTTTAAAGCGAGCCTTCCCCGAAATATTGTTCTACTTTTTACGTAGTAAAGACATGTAGGTTCCTATTTTTCTGAGAATGATCCTGAAAAACTGTATATAATAGGGTCTTAAACTCAATTTGGAAAAATCTGACAACTGGACCCTTTTCCTGCAAACCGTCCGATTTCAGGTATATGAATTTTAAAATTTTCTATTATGACATATTTAGAAAAAAGTTCGGGAACGCGTTCCGTCTCAAAAATGTTCTGTAACGCCGTTCAGTATCAAAAACGTTCAATAACGCCGTTCCGTCCCGAAAGCACAACTGGTCGAATGTATCCTTCCTTTTTCTTGGGTCCTGGATCGGGAAATTCTTCTGTTGTTTTACATAATCATACCGTATTTATAAATTTCCTGAACTCTACCGCAATCATTAAGGTGTATCACTCATTTATACCTCAAGCCTTCCGCATCCGATACGAATCCAGAATATAATACCACCTAGACCATTATCACTTCCATCTCCTGTTATCTTCTCTAAAACACAGAGCCTCGAGACTCGGCTATATCCGGTGCTGGTTCGAGTTTAATGAACCAGAACCAGATCGGGTTCTAAAAACAGGCTATCCGCAAGTCGTAGAATCCTACGATTATGTTTTCCGAAGGCGTTCCACTTTCGTTTCTGCTTTCACTTGTCTTCTGTCTTTGTGTTCTTCAAGAATTGGGGACAAATGCCCCTCGAGGGGGCCCTCGAAATAGAAAGAGGAGAAAGTTGTTTAGAGAGCGAGAGTTGGCGAGATACGTGACGTGAATCGTAAGTAAGGATCGAAAGTGAAACTGATACGGCGGGCGAATTTGTACAAATGTGATCTATGGTCTGTGTTTCCCAGATGCACTGTAAAACATTTGCAAGCATGTTACTGAAAGTTTCAGGGGAATCAGCTGTCCATAATGGGGAGTAAGGTTCCTGATAGTTATGATAATATAAATATAAAAATACAAAAATAACGCTTCGACAGGCGGTAATTCAGATATTTTAGAAATGAAGCTGCAATTTTCATGAAAGCCTGTAATTGTGGCTTTTCTTGTCAGTTTACTGAAATTATCAACGAAGTAGCTAAACAAAATTAGCAAAGGTTGAAGAATATTTTACAGTGACGCGATAGTTGGAGGATCGATCGTTGAGGAAAAGTTTTCACAAGTGGTGGATGCGAATAAATTAATGTTTTTAACTACAATAGAATTCGGAAATAATAAGAAGTACGGGATTCACTAATTTTCTCATTAAAAAAAGCAATAATAATAACTTCAAACACATTTTGTATAAGAAAGATATTTTACTTACATTGATTTTTCACATCATTTGCAGATTGAGACATGTGCCCCATATGAATATTCTTATTACATTTTTGATAAGAATATTTAGTTTAACTATTTTTTTGAACTTCGACAGCCAGGTCACGTTTCAGATGGATATGTTTCATTAGCGTCCCGCTCTCGATATAAAAATTGGTACATTCACGAAGAATTTTTATCATAGAATCGCCCATAAGATGTTTCCAAGAATCCAAAAGATTCGCCACATCTTTTGAATAAGTTGTGTTTCCAGAAATATATTATATTTGTATGTGTTTGTTATGTTTACAAAAATATATTATGTTTCTGAGAATATATTATATTGTATATATTGTATTTATCGAAACATATTCTGAGAAGTATTTTTTAAATAATTTTTGTTCAATGCGCATATCAGTAAAGGGGCTCGTCCTACACAATAATTCTTCGACCTTGCATTGAAGAACTCGTAGAGTAAAGCATTAATTTGTACCACATACCCGTACAAATTGCAAAAAATCGGTTAAACTTCTGAGGAGTTATCGTCGAAAATTGTATATTATTTTTTATATTTTTGTCCTGTATTATGTTGTATCATTGGTATATTTAATCCTAATAAAATAAGATGTATGTGTGTCTTTCTGTTTGTATCGTCTGTACCAAAATTGAAACTTCAGACAGCGACGAATTTCCGTACATAGCTACTTCAGGTCCCCGGACAATACGGCTTGGTGAGATTTTTTTAAAATTCGAATTAATTTAAAAGTAATAAACATTTAAAGCCGAAAATCTGTCAAAAATATAGCCCCAAAATCAGTTTTATTCCGGGCAGATGATAAAAATGACATAGCAGAGATTGAGTCATAAAAGTAGCTTTTTATCTAAAGAAATCAATATTATATATCGATTTTGAATTTGTGAATTTAAAATATATCATTTTAATCTTTTAACATGGTATTATATTATCATTATGAGTATTGTGATAAAATGTAACTTCAATCCGATGAAAACTGTATAAGATAGCAATTATGTTTTAATTTTACTTCTGGTGTAAAAAACCTTTTTCTTTCTTGCGACTTCAAGTGTTTTCATTTATACGTGCACGGGAATGATTCTGGTTCAAAACAGGTGATTTGAAAGTTGAGTGGTGTTATCTATCCAAGGTTTATAGATACTACATGTTGACCTATCCGTGGAGACGGGATCAATCTACTAAAAAAGAAAAAAGGTTGTGACGTGAGAGTGGCTAAAGGCTAGTTTTATACTTTTTTTCTTGGATCTTTCGTGAACGATAGTAATTGTAAATCATTTTCAAGCTTGCTTTTCATGTATTTTTGGAGACAGTGTTGTATTTGTGAAGCGTGATGCCAAGTTGTGCAATTGCTAATTACCATAATGATGAAAAACTTGCGATGTTTAGTTTCATACGATTCCAAAATCAAAAATCTTATGGTCTGTATGGATTCACTCGTGCAAAAAAAAACAAGAAAGATCAATCATGCTTAAAGCATTGATTATGAAACACTTTCCAACTTCAATGCAATTTTATTTAAACACGTCTAAAATGCAATACATTCCTCGGTAACATTTTGAAACTTATCACAATACTGCATTAATTTATTATATTTGAAAACTTAAACCTTCATCGAAAAAAATGAACTTCATTCAAATGACGGCATTGAAATATAAATTGCCTGGTTTAAACATCTCTAAAATGTTATACATTCCTCGGTAATAGTTTTAGAATTATCATAATACTACGATAATTTATTATATTTGAAAACTTCATCGAAAACAACTGGAATTAATTCAAATGACGTCATAGAAAAAATAACACGCCTGGATCTCTCTATAAAAACAGGATTTCATTCATAACTTTCTCCCATTCATTTCATTCATCACAATACTATAATAATTTATTTTATTTAAACATTTTGTTTAAGACCATGGAGCTACAAAAAATTAAAGTCTATGCTTGAAACTTCATCGAAAAAAATCGTCCTTCTCTTTATGAAATCAATTAATATTTCATTCATATCAGCCATGCAGACTCCATGGACTAAATTATTTTGTGTTAAAAAAATACAGAAATTCTAATACAACTCATTCTATATATTTTGCTGTTTACATTTTACATAGGTGAAAAATAGGCTTAGTTGTAGAAATAATCAAATTTAGATGAGAATTTAAACTCAAATATATTGTCATTGCGTTGTTTCAGTATGTAGATGCACAGAATTTAAGCAAAAATAAAGTAGTTTTAGGACGGATACAACACTCAATATGAATTAAAAAGAACTTAAAAAAATCACGATTTTGAAACAGGATGGATGCCATATATCATTTTGAAGTGGATCATGTGATCGTTTCATATCATGGTCACGTGATCGTTTCATATAAGAGGTGTAATTATTATTTTAATTTTTATTTAAAAAACTACTGAATATATTTCGCTAAATTTTTTTTTATATATTTTATGGAACAATTTGAATATTACCTAAAATTTTCGAAGCAATTTGTGAATTTTAAATCCGCTTAAAAATGTTTGAAAAATTAGGTCCCATAGGGCTCAATGTATTTCATTTTTTCGACCCGCGTTCAATCCAAAACTAATTGGGTGATATTATTCATTTGTATTCCCATAGGTTCTACAGACCGTCTGAACAACATACTAAAATTTCATTTTGATTAAGTCATTTTTACGGCAGTTATCGTGCTAACGGACAGACAGGCAGACAGACAGACAAACAGAATGAACAAAGTCATAAACACTTTTCAACTTTGTTGTAAAGTGTTAAAAAAAGACTCGTTTTCTGCTGACGCAGCACGGATTTGTTTCAGTCATTTCTCTAAAGAAGATTATAAAAGAAATTTGAAATATAAATTAATGTGGGTTGTGTCATATCGCCGTTTAAAATACGACACAGTTCCTCATTTAAATATTCCTTTAAACTCAGTGTCCTCAACTGAGGAAACGAAGCAAAATGAAGAGAAGGATAGTAGATGCGAAAAAAGGAAAATTAAGCAGATTCTTTGTGATCTTAACCATCCTGATAAGATTCACAAATTAAGTAACGAAGAACTTGAATTTAATCAACGAAGTAGTGAAAATGCAGTCGGGATGAAAAGTGGATTGCCTTCAGAAACATCTGATAAAAATAATAATCTCAATAAAATTAAAATTCGTTTGTAGAAAGAGAATCATGATTTAAAAGAAAACTGTATATATAGGCGAAACAAAACCAATAAAAATTATATTATAGAATGATGAGGAAATTCGTATTAGTCAATGCCAATTCAGCAAATGATTCAATGATAAAGTAGAAAATAAAACAAAACATATACTTTCTACTGTGCTTTCCAAAAATCAAACAAAGAACTCTAATGAATAAGAATCGTGTTCAATGGTCTTCAGAAGATATTATGAAAGGTTTGGCTTTAAGAGATTGTCGAAGAGGGCATATATGCTTTGTGAGAGATGAAATGAAAGTACCGTTACTTGGAATAAATACTTTGAAAAGGTGAATTTCGCATATAAAATTTTCTCCTGGATTTTTGGCTGAAATTTTGCAACTCATGACAGAATCCTCTCAAACATTAACTCGTTTCGAAAGACAATGCGTTATAGTTATAGATGAGATGAGTATCGATAACATAATAGAATAGGATCGAGATGAAAATTTGCATTTTAGGCCCTTACAAATCTGTGCAAGTAATAATGGCACGAGATATAATTTTGCCGTGGAAGCAGCCTGTGTTTTATAATTTCGATTGTCGAATGACTAAAAATTTTATATTTGAAATTATATTAGAATTAGACAAGAAAGATCAATCATGCTTAAAGCATTGATTATGAAACACTTTCCAACTTCAATGCAATTTTATTTAAACATGTCTAAAATGCAATACATTCCTCGGTAATATTTTAAAACTTATCACAATACTACATTAATTTATTATATTTAAAACCTTAAACCTTCATCGAAAAAAATTAACTTCATTCAAATGACGGCATTAAAATATAAATTGCCTGGTTTAAACATCTCTAAAATGTGATACATTCCTCGGTAATAATTTTAGAATTATCATAATACTAGGATAATTCATTATATTTGAAAACTTCATCGAAAACAACTGAAATCCATTCAAATGATGTCATAGAAAAAATAACACGCCTGGCTCTCTCTATAAAAGCAACATTTCATTCATAAATAATTCCCCCATTCATGTCATTCATCACAATACTATAATAATTTATATTATTTAAAAATAAAGACCATGGAGCTACAAATAAGTAAAACTCTATGCGTAAAACTTCATCGAAAATTATCGTCCTTCTCTTTCTAAAATCAATGAATATTTCATTCATATCAGCCATGCAGACTCCATGGACTAAATGATTTTGTGTTAAAGAATTACAGCGATTCTAATACAACTCATTCTACATATTTTGCTGTTTACATTTTACATAGGTGAAAAATAGGCTTAATAGTAGAAATAATCAAATTTGTATGAGCATTTAAACTGAAATATATTGTCATTGCGTTGTTAAAGTATGTAGATGCACAGAATTTAGGCCAAAATAAAGTAGTTTTAGGATGGATACAACACTCAATATGAATTAGAAAGAACTTTAAAAATCACGATTTTGAGACAAGATGGATGCCATATATCATTTTGAAGTGGGTCATGTGATCGTTTCATATCATGGACACGTGATCGCTTCATATAAGAGGTGTTATTATTATTTTAATTTTTATTTAAAAAACTACTGAATATATTTCGCTGAATTTTTTTTTATATATTTTATGGAACAATTTGAATATTGCCTAAAATTTTCGAAGCAATTTGTGAATTTTAAATCCGCTTAAAAAATGCTTGAAAAATTAGGTCCCATAGGGCTCAATGTATTCCATTTTTTCAACCCGGGTTCAATCCAAAACTAATTGGGTGATATTATTCATTTATATTCCCATAGGTCCTATAAACCGTCTGAACAACATACTAAAATTTCATTTTGATTAAGTCATTTTTACGGCAGTTATCGTGCTAACGGACAGACAGACAGACAGACAGACAGACAGAATGAATGAACAAAGTCATAAACACTTTTCAACTTTGTTGTAAAGTGTTAATAACAAAGTCATAAACACTTTTCAACTTTGTTGTAAAGTGTTAACAAAGTCATAAACACTTTTCAACTTTGTTGTAAAGTGTTAAAAAAGCAGGTTTTGAAGTTATTGATTTGACTTCTGATATGGATGTTGAATATCAAGCACTTTGGGGGGAGTTGGGGATAACAATTAACCAGACAGGGTTTGTTAGTCCTACAGATCCCAAGCGTAATGTATATGTGTTTGCAGATCCTCCACATTTACTAAAATTGCTCATCAGGAATCATTTAGTTGACAGTAGATTAAAATTGACATCAGGTGCTATAGTGGATAAATCAATTTTGTTGAAGCTATTAAAGAAATATTCTAAATAACTAAAGTTATGTCCAAAATTATTAGAGAAGCATATCTATTATTATTATTATTATATATACTAATTGCCAAGTGTCCGTCTGTCTGTCTGTCCGTCTGTCTGTCACGCTTTTTTAGGCACTTCCCGAATAGATAGAGACTTGCAATTTGGTACACGGCTCGGTCGTTCGATAAAACCCCCTGGAAAAATCAAATTTTTCGAAAACGTTCTATAGAGGGGGTGCCCCACACCAAAACGTTCGAAAAGTGAAACGACAGGAAAGCATGCTTTGCGATGAGATAGATACTTCAAATTTGGTGTATGGGTAAATCGTTCGAAAGGAAGAAAGTGTGCAATTTCAGATTTCCAATATTTTCTACTTAAGGGGGGGTGCAGCACACCAAAACGTTCGAAAAGTGAAATGATAGGAGAGCATGCTTTGCGATGAGATAGAGACTTCAAGTTTGGTGTATGGATAATCTATCTATCATAAATTTACATATAAATCTGTCTACATGATTCCTGGTCCCATAATTAACACACCCCAGTCTATTATTATACATTATCTGCATTATGTGCAAATGTACAGTAACAAATCTGGTATACATTCGTATAATTAATTAATATCTACCAGAAAAGTCTTAATAGATAAAATATGTCATATTCCAGGTGACAATGATCATTGCTAACATTTAGAAATGTAGAAATTTTCTGATTAAAAGGGTAAATTCCAATTGAAGTTTATTACTTGGATTATTAGTCATTTGAATCCTAAACTGTCCAAACTTCTAATCTATTATTATTATTATCTGTATATACTAATTGCCAAGTGTCCGTCTGTCTGTCTGTCACGCTTTTTTCAGGCACTTCCCGAATAGATAGAGACTTGCAATTTGGTGCACGGCTCGGTCGTTCGATAAAAATCCCTGGAAAAATAGAATGTTCCGAAAACGTTCTATAGAGGGGGTGCCCCACACCAAAACGTTCGAAAAGTGAAAAGTTGAGAAAGCATACTTTGCGATGAGATAGAGACTTCAAATTTGGTGTATAGGTAAATCATTCCAAAGGAAGAAAGTGTGCAATTTCAGATTTCCAGTATTTTCTACTTAAGGGGGTGCCGCACACCAAAACGTTCGAAAAGTGAAATGATCGGAAAGCATGCTTTGCGATGAGACAGAGACTTCAAATTCGGTGTATGGGTAAATCGTTCGAAAGGAAGAAAGTGTGCAATTTCAGATTTCCATTTTTTTTTACTTAAGGGGGTGCCGCACACTAAAACGTTCAAAGAGTGAAATGATAGGAATGCATGCTTTGCAATGAGATAGAGACTTCAAATTCGGTGTATGGGTAAATTGTTCGAAAAGAAGAAAATGTACAATTTCAGATTTCCAATATTTTCTTCTTAAGGGGGTGTCGCACACCAAAACGTTCGATTTACCGAATAAATGAGAAAAAGCGCCTTTAGAATTTGATAGAGGCATACAATTTGGTATATGGGCTAATAATTTGACGAAAACTCCCAAGACGAATACAGTTTTTCAAAAATGTTCGTTTAAGGGTTCGTAATTCGATCTCCAGAGTAAAACGTTCGAAAAGTTAATTGATAAAAAATTCATGCATTGGAATAAGATAGAGATATTAAATTTGGTGTAAGGGTAGATAGTTTGAAAGGAAGAAAGTTACAATTTCAGTTTACCAATATTTTCTACTTTAGGAGGTGCCGCACACCAAAATGTTCGATTTTCGGAATAAAGGAGAAACGCTCCTTTTAAAACGTGATAGAGGCTTTATATTTGGTATATGGGCGAATCATAGCATAGAAATCACAAAAAGAATAGAGTTTTTCAAAAATGTATGGCAAAGGGGGTGGGTATTCCACACAAAAGCATTCGAAAGATGAAATACTAGAAAAGCATGCTTCAGGATGAGATAGAGACTTCAAATTTTGGTGTACGGGCAAAAGTTGGAAAGGAAAAAAGTGTGCAATTTCAGTCTTCCAACATTTGCTATTGTAGGGGGTGCCTCTCACTAAAATGTTCGATTTGCCGAACAAATGAAAAACTCCTCCTATACAATGTGATAGAAGCTTGAAATTTAGTATATGGGCTAACCATTTGACAAAAAAAACCAAACATGAATACAGTTTGACAAAAATGTTCATTAACGGGATGCTACACAGAAAAACGTTCGAAAGGTGAAGTGATAGAAAAAACATGCTTCTCGATAGAATAGAGACTTCAAATTTGGTGTACGGGTAGATAGTTTGAAAGGAAGAAAGCGTGATTTCAGATTTCCAATATTTGCTACATTAAGGGGTGCCGCACACTAATATGTTCGATTTTTCGAATAAATGAGGCAAGCTTCTTTTTAAATGTGATAGAGGCTTGATATTCGGTATATGAGCCAATCATCTGATAAAAAACCCAAGACAAAGAGAGTTTTTCAAAAATGTTCATTTATGGGTGTACTTCACAGAAAAAGTTCCAAAGGAGAAATACTAATATAGGGGTGCCTCGGGATGAGATAGACTTTAATGTGGTGTACCGGTAAATAATTCGAAAGGAAGAAATGCGGAAATTTAGTTTCAAAATATTTTCTTCTTTAGGGGGTTCTGCACACCAACATATTCGATTTGTCGAATAAATGTGAAACGCGAATTATTAAAAAATTTACATTATTCGGGGTTGCTTATTGCGAGACCGTTGATTTTCAACGGGTATTCGGCTAGTATATACTAATTGCCAAGTGTCCGTCTGTCTGTCTGTCTGTCGGTCTGTCTGTCTGTCCGTCTGTCTGTCTGTCCGTCTGTCTGTCACGCCTTTTTTAGGCACTTCCCGAATAGATAGAGACTTGCAATTTGGTACACGGCTCGGTCGTTCGATAAAACCCCCTGGAAAAATCGAATTTTTCGAAAACGTTCCATAGAGGGGGTGCCACACACCAAAACGTTCGATAAGTGAAATGACGGGAAAGCATGAGATAGAGACTTCAAATTTGGTATATGGGTAAATCACTCGAAAGGAAGAAAGTGTGCAATTTCAGATTTCCAATATTTTTTGCTTAAGGGGGGGTGCAGCACACCAAAACATTCGAAAAGTGAAATGATAGGAAAGAATGCTTTTCGATGAGGTAGAGACTTCAAATTTGGTGTATGGGTAAACCGTTCAAAAAGAAGAAAGTGTGTAATTTCAGATTTCCAATATTTCCTACTTAAGGGGGTGCCGCACACCAAAACGTTCGAAAAGTGAAATGATAGGAAAGCCTGCTTTGCGATAAGATAGGGACATCAAATTTGGTATATAGGTAAACCGTTCGAAAGGAAGAAAGTGTGTAATTTCATATTTCCAATATTTTCTACTTAAGGGGGTGCCGCACACAAAAATGTTCGATTTTCCGAATAAATGAGAAACGGCCCCTTTAAAATTTGATAGGGGCTCAAAATTTTATATATAGACTAATCATTTGATGAAAACACCCGAAGCGAATATAATTTTTCAAAAATGTTCGTTTAAGGGGGGTTCTCCAGAGGAAAACGTTCGAAATGTGAATTGATAAAAAAAAACATGCTTCGAAATAAGATACAGACTTCAAATTTGGTGTACAGGTAGATAGTTCGAAAGGAAGAACATGTGCAATTTCACTTTTCCGATATTTTGAACTTTTGGGGGTGCCTCAAAACTAAATGTTCGATTTGTCGAATAAATAAGAAACGCGAATTATTAAAAAATTTACATTATTCAGGGGTTGCTTAATGTGGGGCCGTTGATTTTCAACGGGTATGCGGCTAGTATATACTAATTGCCAAGTGTCCGTCTGTCTGTCTGTCTGTCACGCTTTTTTTAGGCACTTCCCGAATAGATAGAGACTTGCAATTTGGTACACGGCTCGGTCGTTCGATAAAACCCCCTGGAAAAATCGAATTTTTCGAAAACGTTCTATAGAGGGGGTGCCCCACACCAAAACGTTCGAAAAGTGAAATGACGGGAAAGCATGCTTTGCGATGAGATAGAGACTTCAAATTTGGTATATGGGTAAATCACTCGAAAGGAAAAAAGTGTGCAATTTCAGATTTCCAATATTTTATCCTTAAGGGGGGGTGCAGCACACCAAAACGTTCGAAAAGTGATATGATAGGAGAGCATGCTTTGCGATGAGATTGAGACTTCAAGTTTGGAGTATGGATAAACCGTATGAAACAAATAAAGTGTGGAATTTCAGATTTCCAATATTTTCTACTTAAGGGGGTGCCGCACACCAAAACGTTCGAAAAGTGAAATGATAGGAAAGCATGCTTTGCGATGAGATAGAGACTTCAAATTCGGTGTATGGGTAAATCGTTCGAAAGGAAGAAAGTGTGCAATTTCAGATTTCCAATATTTTCTACTTAAGGGGGTGTCGCACACCAAAACGTTCGATTTACCGAATAAATGAGAAAATACGTCTTTAAAATTTGATAGGGGCTTAAAATTTGGTATATGGGCTAATAATTTGACGAAAACGCCCAAGACGAATACAGTTTTTAAAAAATGTTCGTTTAAGGGGGTGCTCCAGAGTCAAACGTTCGAAAAGTCAATTGATAAAGAAGACCATGCTTTGGAATGAGATAGAGATATCAGATTTGGTGTAAGGATAGATAGTTTGAAAGGGCGAAAGTGTACAATTTCAGTTTAACAATATTTTCTACTTTAGGGGGTGCCGCACACCAAAATGTTCGATTTTCGGAATAAAGGAGAAACGCTCCTTTAAAAACGTGATAGAGGCTTTATATTTGGTATGGGCGAAACATCTCATAGAAATCACAAAAAGAATAGAGTTTTTAAAAAATGTATAATTAAAGGGGTGGGTACTCCACACAAAAGCATTCGAAAGATGAAATGCTAGAAAAGCATGCTTCACGATGAGATAGAGACTTCAAATTTGGTGCACGGGTAAAAAGTTGGAAAGGAAGAAAGTGTGCAATTTTAGTCTTCCAACATTTGCTATTGTAGGGGGTGCCGATGTCTCTCTATCTATTCGTTCGAAACGTTCAGAAAGAGAATTAATAAAAAACCGTGCTTCGAAATGTGATAGAGATATCAAATTTGGTGTAAGGGTAGATAGTTTGAAAGGAAGAAAGTGTGAAATTTCAGATTTCCAATATTTGCTACTTTAAGGTGTGCGCACACTAATATGTTCGATTTTCTGAATAAATGAGGCACGCTTCCTTTTAAATGTGATAGAGGCTTGATATTTGGTATATGGGCCAATAATCTGATAAAAAACACAATACAAACAGAGGAAGAAGTGCTAAAATTTAGTTTTCCAATATTTTCTCCTTATTGCGAGACCGTTGATTTTCAACGGGTATACAGCTAGTCTTTATATACTAATTGCCAAGTGTCCGTCTGGCTGTCTGTCTGTCTGTCTGTCTCTCACGCTTTCTTTAGGCACTTCCCGAATAGATAGAGACTTGCAATTTGGTACACGGCCCGGTCGTTCGATAAAACCCCCTGGAAAAATCGAATTTTCCGAAAACGTTCTATAGAAGGGGTGCCCCACACCAAAACGTTCGAAAAGTGAAATGATAAGAAATCATGCTTTGCGATAAGATAGAGACTTCAAATTTAGTGTATGTGTAAACCGTTTGAAAGGAAAAAAGTGTACAATTTCAGATTTTGAATATGTTCTACTTAAGGGGGGGTGCTGCACACCAAAATGTTCGATTTACCGAATAAATGAGAAACGGCCACTTTAAAATTTGATAGAGGCTTGAAATTTGGTATATGGGCTAATCATTTGAAGAAAACACCTAAAACAAATATAGTTTTCTAAAATGTTCGTTTAGGGGGTGCTCCACACCAAAAAGTTCGAAAAGTGGAATGATGGGAAAGTGTGCTTTGCGATAAGATAGAGACTTCAAATTTGGCGTATGGGTAAACCGTTTGAAAGGAAGGAAGTGTACAATTTCAGATTTTCAATATTTTCTACTTAAGGGGGTGCTGCACACCAAAATGTTCGATTCAACGAATAAATGAGAAACGGCCACTTTTAAATTTGATAGAGGCTTGAAATTTGGTATATGGGCTAATCATTTGAAGAAAACACCTAAAACAAATATAGTTTTCTAAAATGTTCGTTTAGGGGTGCTCCACACCAAAACGTTCGAAAAATGAGATGATGGGAAAGTGTGCTTTCCGATAAGATAGAGACTTCAAATTTGGTGTATGGGTAAACCGTTTGAAAGGAAGAAAGTGTACAATTTCAGATTTTCAATATTTTCTACTTAAGGGGGTGCTGCACACCAAAATGTTCGATTTACCGAATAAATGAGAAACGGCGACTTTAAAATTTGATAGAGGCTTGAAATTTGGTATATGGGCTAATCATTTGAAGAAAACACCTAAAACAAATATAGTTTTCTAAAATGTTCGTTTAGGGGGTGCTCCACACCAAAACGTTCGGAAAGTGAAATGATAGAAAAGTATGCTTTGCGATAAGATAGACACTTCAAATTTGATGTATGAGTAAACCGTTTGGCAGGAAGAAAGTATACAATTTCAGATTTCGAATATTTTCTACTTAAGGGGTGCCGCACTCCGAATTGTTCGATTTACCGAATACTTGAGAAACGACTACATTAAGATTTGATAGAGGCTTGATATTTGGTATATGGGCGAATAATGCGATAGTAAATCCAATGAAAATGGATTATTTCAAAAATGCATATTTAAGGTTGTGGGTACTGTACACAAAAACATTCGAAAGGTGAATTGATAGAAAAATCATGTTTTGCAATGAGATAGAGACTTCAAATATGGTGTAGGGGTAAATAGTTGGAAAGGTAGAAAGTGTGCAATTTCAGTTTTCCAACATTTGCTATTGTAGGGGGTGTCGCTTACTAAAATATGCGATTTGTCGAACAAACTGAAAACGCCTCCTTTACAATGTCATAGAGGCTTGAAATTTAGCATATGGCCTCATCATTTGAAAAACAAACCCAAGATGAATATGGTTTTTAAAAAATGTTCATTTAAGAGGGTGCAACACAGAAAAACGTACAAAAGAGGAAGTGATAGAAAAACATTCTTCGCGATAAGATAGAATCTCCAAATTTTGTGTACGGGGACATAGTTTAAAAGGAAGAAATTCTGCATTTTCAGATTCCCAATATTTGCTACTTTAGGGTGTGCCGCATACCAATATCTTCGATTTTCCGAATAATGAGACACTTTTTTTTTAAATGTGATACAGGCTTGATATTTGGTATATAAGTCAATCATCAGATAAAAAACTCAAGATGAACAGAATTTTTCAGAAATGTTCATTTATGGTACTGCTCTACAGAAAAACATTCGAAAGGGGAAATGGTCAATTAGCATGCTTCGGGGTGAGATAAAGACTTTAATTTGGTGTACGGGTAAATAGTTCTGAAGGAAGAAGTGCGCAATTTAAGTTTTCCAATATTTTCGATGGGTTTCCAGTTTCTTACTTATTCTTAGGTGTTCTGCACACCAAAATATTCAAGTTGCTGAATTAATGTGAAATCCGAATTATTCGAAAATTTACATTATTCAGGAGTTCCTTATTGTGAGACCGTTGATATTCAACGGGTCTTCTTCTAGTATATACTAATTGCCAAGTGTCCGTCTGTCTGTCTGTCTGTCTGTCACGCGTTTTTTAGGCACTTCCCTAATAGATAGAGACTTGCAATTTGGTACACGGCTCGGTCGTTCGATAAAAACCCCTGGAAAAATCGAATTTTTCGAAAACGTTCTATAGAGGGGGTGCCACACACCAAAACGTTCGAAAAGTGAAATGACGGGAAAGCATGCTTTGCGATGAGATAGAGACTTCAAATTTGGTATATGGGTAAATTACTCGAAAGGAAGAAAGTGTGCAATTTCAGATTTCCAATATTTTCTACTTAAGGGGGGGGGGGGGGTGCAGCACACCAAAACGTTCGAAAAGTGAAATGATAGGAAAGAATGCTTTGCGATAAGGTAGAGATTTCAAATTTGGTGTATGGGTAAATCGTTCGAAAGGAAGAAAGTGTGCAAATTCAGATTTCCAATATTTTCTACTTAAGGGGGTGCCGCACACTAAAACTTTCGAAAAGTGAAATGATAGGAAAGCATGCTTTGCGATGAGATACAGACTTCAAATTTGGTGTATTGGTAAATCGTTCGAAAGGAAGAAAGCGTGCAATTTCAGATTTCTAATATTTTCTACTTAAGGGGGTGCCGCCCACCAAAATATTCGATTCGTAGAATAAATGAGAAAAAGCTCCTTTAAAATTTGATAGAGGCTTGAAATTCAGTATATGGGCTAATCATTTGATGAAAACACCCCAGACAAATATAGTTTTTCAAAAATGTTCGTTTAAGGGGGTGCTCCAGAGCAAAACGTTCGAAAAGTGAATTGAAAAAAATCCATGCTTCGGATTGAGATAGAGATATCAAATTTGGTATAAGGGTAGATAGTTGGAAAGGAAGAAAGTGTAAAATTTCATTTTACCAATATTTTCTACTTTAGGGGGTGCCGCACACCAAAATGTTCGATTTTCGGAACAAAGGAGAAACGCCCCTTTTAAAACGTGATAGAGGCTTGATAGTTGATATATGGGAAAATAATCTGACAGAAATCACAAAAAGAATAGAGTTTTTCAAAAATGTATAGTTAAGGTAGTGAGTACTCCACACAAAAGCATTCGAAAGATGAAATGCTAGAAAAGTATGCTTCGCGATGAGATAGAGATTTCAAATTTAGCGTACGGGTAAAAAGTTGGAAAGGAGGAAAGTGTGCAAATTCAGTTTTCCAACATTTGTTATTGTAGGGGGTTCCGCTCACTAAAAGGTTCGATTTACCGAACAAATGAAAAACGCCTCCTTTACAATGTGATAGAGACTTGAAATTTAGTATATGGGCTAACCATTTGACAAAAAAAACCAAAGATGAATACAGTTTGATAAAAATGTTCTTTAACGCGGTGCTACACAGAAAAACGTTCGTAAGGTGAAATGATAGAAAAACATGCTTCTCGATAGGATAGCGACTTCAAATTTGATGTACGGTTAGATAGTTTGAAAGGAAGAGAGTGTGAAATTTTAGATTTCCAATATTTGCTACTTTAAGGGGTGCGCACACTAATATGTTCGATTTTCCTAATAAATGAGGCACGCTTCCTTTTAAATGTGATAGAGGCTTGATATTTGGTATTTGGGCCAATCGTCTGATAAAAAACACAAGACAAACAGAGTTTTTCAAAAGAGTTCATTTATGGATGTGCTTCACAGAAAAAAGTTCCAAAGGAGAAATAATAATTTTGGAGTGCCTCGGGATGAGATAGACTTTAATGTAGTGTAAGGGTAAATAATTCGAAAAGAAGAAATGTTCG
Source organism: Amaurobius ferox (assembly GCA_951213105.1). Taxonomy (NCBI): domain Eukaryota; kingdom Metazoa; phylum Arthropoda; class Arachnida; order Araneae; family Amaurobiidae; genus Amaurobius; species Amaurobius ferox. The sequence continues at coordinate 73,922,923 of OX578136.1, forward strand.
AATTCAGTTTTCCAATATTTTCTTCTGTAGAGGGTTCTGCACACCAAAATATTCGATTTGTCGAATAAATGTGAAACGCGAATTATTAAAAAATTTACATTATTCAGGGGTTACTTATTGCGAGACCGTTGATTTTCAACGGGTATTCGGCTAGTCTATATATACTAATTGCCAAGTGTCCGTCTGTCTGTCTGTCTGTCACGCTTTTTTCAGGCACTTCCCGTATAGATAGAGACTTGCAATTTGGTACACGGCTCGGACGTTCGATAAAACCCCCTGGAAAAATCGAATTTTTCGAAAATGTTCTCTAGGGGGGGGGGGGGGCTGCACACCAAAACGTTCGAAAAGTGAAATCATAGGAAAGCATGCTTTGCGATGCAGACTTCAAATTTGGTGTATGGGTAAACCGTTCGAATGGAAGAAGATGTGCAATATCAGATTTCCAATATTGTCTAATTAAGGGGATGCCGCAGACCCCAAACGTTCGAAAAGTGAAATTATAGGAAACTAGGCTTTGCGATGAGTTAGAAACTTCAAATTTGGTGCATGAGTAAACCGTTTGAAAGGAAGAAAGTGTGCAATTCAGATTTCCAATATTTTCTACTTAAGGGGGTGCCGCACACCAAAACGTTCGAAAAGTGAAATGATAGGAAAGCATGCTTTGCGATGAGATAGAAACTTCAAATTTAGTGTATTGATAAACCGTTCGAAAAGAAGAAAGTGTACAATTTCAGATTTCCAATATTTTCTACTTAAGGGGGTGCCGCACTCCAACATATTCGATTTACCGAATAAATGAGAAAAGGCTACTTTAAAATTTGATAGCGGCTTGAAACTTGTTATATGGGTTAATCACTTGACGAAAACACCCAAGAAGAAAATAGTTTTCCAAAAATGTTCATTTGAGGGGGTGCTCCAGAGTAAAACGTTCGAAAACTGAGTTGATAAAAAGCCATGCTTCGGAATGAGATAGAGATATCAAATTTGGTGCAAAGGTAGATAGCTTGGAAGGAAGAAAGTGTACAATTTCAGTTTACCAATATTTTCTTCTTTAGGGGGTGCCGCACACCAAAATGTTCGATTTTCGGAAAAAAGGAGAAACGTCCTTTTTAAAACGTGATAGAGGCTTGATATTTGGTATATGGGTGAATCATTTGATAGAAAATACAATAAGAATGGAGTTTTTCCAAAATGTACACTTAAAGGGGTGGGTACTCCACATAAAAACATTCGAAAGGTGAAATAGTAAAAAAGCATGTTTCGCGATGAGATGGCGATTTCAAATTTGGTATATGGGTAAATGGTTGGAAAGGAAGAAAGTATGCAATTTCAGTTTTCCAAGATTTGTTATTATAGGGGGAGTCGCACACTAAAATATTCGATTTGATGAACAAATGAAAAACGCCTGCTTTACAATGTGATGAGGTTGAAATTTAGTATATGGGGTAATTATTTGATAAAAAACCTAAGATTATTACGGTTTCTCAAAAATGTTCATTTAAAGGGGGTGCTCCACAGAAAAACGTTCGAAAGGTGAAGTGATAGAAAAACATGTTTCGCGATAGGATAGAGACTTCAAATTCGGTGTATGGGTAAACTGTTCGAAAGGAAGAAAGTGTGCAATTTCAGATTTCCAATATTTTCTACTTAAGGCAGTGCCGCACACCAAAATGTTCGATTTACTGAATAAATGAGAAAAGGCTCCTTTAAAATTCGATAGAGGCTTGAAATTTGATATATGGGCTGATCATTTGACGAAAACACCCTAGACGAATATAGTTTTTCAAAAATGTTCGTTTAAGGGGGTGTTCCAGAGTAAAACGTTCGAAAAGTGAATTCATAAAAACCATGCTTCGGAGTAAGATAGAGATATTAAATTTGGTGTTGTTAAGGTTTTGGTATTTTAGTTTGGAAAGAAGAAATTGTGAAATTTCAGATTTCCAATATTTGCTACTTTAAGGGGTGCGCAAACTAATATGTTCGATTTTCAGTATAAATGAGGCACGTTTCCTTTTAAATGTGATAGAGGCTTGATATTTGGTATATGGGCCAATCATCTGATAAAAAACCCAAGATAGAGTTTTTCAAAAATGTTCATTTATGGGTGTGCTTCACAGAAAAATGTTCCAAAGGAGAAATAATAAAATAGGGGTGCCTCTGGATGAGATAGACTTTAATGTCGTGTACGAGTAGATAATTCGAAAGGATTAAATGCGCAAATTAATTTTCCCAATATCTTCTTTTTTAGGGGGTTCTGTACACCAAAATATTCGATTTGTCGAATAAATGTGAAACGTGAATTATAAAAAAATTTACATTATTCAAGAGTTGCTTATTGCAAGACCGTTGATTTTCAACGGGTATTTGGCTATTATATATACTAATTGCCAAGTGTCCGTCTGTCTGTCTGTCTGTCACACTTTTTTGAGGCACTTCCCGAATAGATAGAGACTTGCAATCTGGTACACGGCTCGGTCGTTCGATAAAACCCCCTGGAAAAATCGAATTTTCCGAAAACGTTCTATAGAGGGGGTGCCCCACACCAAAACGTTTGAACAGTGAAAAGATGGGAAAACATACTTTGCGATGAGATAGAGACTTCAAATTTGGTGTATAGGTAAATGATTCGAAAGGAAGAAAGTGTGCAATTTCAGAATTCCAATATTTTCTACTTAAGGGGGGTGCCGCACACCAAAACGTTCGGAAAGTGAAATGATAGGAAAGCATGCTTTGCGAAGAGATAGAAACTTCAAATTCGGTGTATGGGTAAATCGTTCGAAAAGAAGAAAATGTACAATTTCAGATTTCCAATATTTTCTACTTAAGGAGATGTCGCACACCCAAACGTTCGAAAAGTGAAATGATAGGAAAGCAAGTTTTGCGATGAGATAGAGACTTCAAATTCGGTGTATGATTAAATCGTTCGAAAGGAAGAAAGTGTGCAATTTCAGATTTCCAATATTTTCTACTTAAAGGGGTGTCGCACACTAAAACGTTCGATTTACCGAATAAATGGGAAAAAGTGCCTTTAAAATTTGATAGAGGCTTAAAATTTGGTATATGGGCTAATAATTTGACGAAAACACCCAAGACGAATACAGTTTTACAAAAATGTTCATTTAAGGGGGTGCTCCAGAGTAACACGTTCGAAAAGTCAATAGATAAAAAAACCATACTTTGGAATGAGATAGATATATCAAATTTGGTGTAAAGGTAGATAGTTTGAAAGGCAGAAAGTGCGCAATTTCAGTTTACCAATATTTTCTACTTTAGGGAGTGCCGCACAACAAAATGTTCGATTTTCGGAATAAAGGAGCAACGCTCCTTTAAAAACGTGATAGAGGCTTTATATTTGGTATATGGGCGAATCATCTCATAGAAATCACAAAAAGTGTAGAGTTTTTAAAAAATGTATAGTTAAGGGGGTGGGTACTCCACACAAAAGCATGCGAAAGATGAAATGCTAGAAAAGCATGCTTCACGATGAGATAGAGACTTCAAATTTGGTGTACGGGTAAAAAGGTGGAAAGGAAGAAAGTGTGCAATTTCAGTCTTCCAACATTTGCTATTGTAGGGGGGTGCCGATCACTAAAATGTTCGATTTGCCGAACAAATGAAAAACGCCTCCTTTGCAATGTGATAGAAGCTTGAAATTTAGTATATAGGCTAACCATTTGACAAAAAAACCAAACATGAATACAGTTTGACAAAATTGTTCATTAACGGGGTGCTATACAGAAAAACGTTCGAAAGGTGAAGTGATAGAAAAAACATGCTTCTCGATAGAATAGAGACTTCAAATTTGGTGTACGGGTAGATAGTTTGAAAGGAAGAAAGCCTGAAATTTCAGATTTCCAATATTTGCTACATTAAGGGGTGCCGCACACTAATACGTTCGATTTTTCAAATAAATGAGGCAAGCTTCTTTTTAAATGTTACACAGGCTTGATATTCGGTATATGGGCCAATCATCTGATAAAAAACCCAAGACAAAGAAAGTTTTCAAAAATGTTCATTTATGGGTGTGCTTCACAGAAAAACATTCCAAATGAAAAATACTAATATAGGGGTGCCTCGGGATGAGATAGACTTTAATGTGGTGTACGGGTAAATAATTCGAAAGGCAGAAATTCGGAAATTTAGTTTCCCAATATTTTCTTCTTTAGGGGGTTCTGCACACCAAAATATTCGATTTGTCTAATAAATGTGAAACGCGAATTATTAAAAAATTTGCATTATTCAGGGGTTGCTTATTGCGAGACCGTTGATTTTCAACGGGTATGCGGCTAGTATATACTAATTGCCAAGTGTCCGTCTGTCCGTCTGTCTGTCTGTCTGTCTGTCTGTCACGCTTTTCCTGTCTGTCTGTCACGTCCTTCCCGTATAGATAGAGACTTGCAATTTGGTACACGGCTCGGTCGTTCGATAAAACCCCCTGGAAAAATCGAATTTTTCGAAAACGTTCTATAGAGGGGGTGCCCCACACCAAAACGTTCGAAAAGTGAAATGACAGGAAAGCATGCTTTGCGATGAGATAGAGACTTCAAATTTGGTGTATGGGTAAATCGTTCGAAAGGAAGAAAGTGTGCAATTTCAGATTTCCAATATTTTCTACTTAAGGGGGGTGCAGCACACCAAAACTTTCGAAAAGTGAAATGATAGGAGAGCATGCTTCGCGATGAGGTAGAGACTTCAAATTTGGTGTATGGGTAAATCGTTCGAAAGGCAGAAAGTGTGCATTTTCAGATTTCCAATATTTTCTACTCAAGGGGGTGCCGCACACCAAAACGTTCGAAAAGTGAAATGATAGGAAAGCCTGCTTTGCGATAAGATAGGGACTTCAAATTTGGTATATAGGTAAACCGTTAGAAAGGAAGAAAGTGTGTAATTTCAGATTTCCAATATTTCCTATTTAAGGAGGTGTCGAACACAAAAATGTTCGATTTTCCGAATAAATGAGAAACGGCCCCTTTAAAATTTGATAGAGGCTCAAAATTTTAAATATAGACTAATCATTTGACGAAAACACCCAAAACGAATATAATTTTTCAAAAATGTTCGTTTAAGGGGGTTTTCCAGAGGAAAACGTTCGAAATGTGAATTGATAAAAAAAAAACATGCTTCGAAATAAGATACAGACTTCAAATTTGGTGTACAGGTAAATAGTTCGTAAGGAAGAACATGTGCAATTTCAGTTTTCCGATATTTTGAACTTTTGGGGGTGCCTCAAAACTAAATGTTCGATTTGTCGAATAAATAAGAAACGCGAATTATTAAAAAATTTACATTATTCAGGGGTTGTTTAATGTGGGGCCGTTGATTTTCAACGTGTATGCGGCTAGTTAAATATACTAATTGTCAAGTGTCCGTCTGTCCGTCTGTCTGTCTATCTGTCTGTCTCTCACGCTTCTTTTAGGCACTTCCCGAATAGATAAAGAATTGCAATTTGGTACACAGCTCGGTCGTTCGATAAACCCCACTGGAAAAATCAAATTTTTCGAAAACTTTCTCTAGAAAGGATGATTCACACCAAAACGTTCGAAAAGTGAAATGATAGGAAAGCATGCTTTGAGATAAGATAGAGACTTCAAATTTGGTATATGGGTAAACCGTTCGAAAGTAAGAAAGTGTGCAATTTCAGATTTCCAATATTTCCTATTTAAGGGGGTGCCACACACCAAAATGTTCGATTTTCCGAATAAATGAGAAACGTCTCCTTTAAAATTTGATAGTGGCTAGAAAGTTGGTATATGGACTAATCATTTGATGAAGACACCAAAGACGAATATAGTTTTTCGAAAATGTTTGTTTAAGGGGATGCTCTAGATGGAAACGTTCGAAAGGTGAATTGATAAAAAAAACATGCTTCGGAATGAGGTATAGATTTCAAATTTGGTGTACGGGTAGATAGTTTGGAAGGAAGAAAGTATACAATTTCAGATTTCCAATATTTTTAACTTAAGGGGGTGCCGCACACAAAAATGTTCGATTTTCCGAATAAATGAGAAACGGCCCCCTTAAAATTTGATAGAGGCTTGAAATTTGATATATGGGCTAATCATTTGATGAAAAGACCCAAAACGAATATAGTTTTTCAAAAATTTTCGTTTAAGGAGGTGCTCCAGAGGAAAACGTTCGAAAGGTGAATTGATAAAAAAAAAGCATGCTTCGGAATGAAATACACACTTCAAATTCGGTGTACGGGTAGCTAGTTCGAAAGGAAGAACATGTGCAATTTCAGTTTTCTGATATTTTCAACTTTTAGGGGTGCCTCAAAACCACATATTCGATTTTTCGAATAAATAAGAAACGCGAATTATTAAAAAATGTACATTATTCAGGGGTTGCTTAATGTGGGGCCGTTGATTTTCAACGGGTATGCGGCTAGTTAAATATACTAATTGTCAAGGGTCCGTCTGTCCGTCTGTCTGTCTATCTGTCTGTCTGTCACGCTTCTTTTAGGCACTTCCCGAATAGATAAAGAATTGCAATTTGGTACACAGCTCGGTCGTTCGATAAACCCCACTGGAAAAATCAAATTTTTCGAAAACTTTCTCTAGAAAGGATGCTTCACACCAAAACGTTCGAAAAGTGAAATGATAGGAAAGCATGCTTTGAGATAAGATAGAGACTTCAAATTTGGTATATGGGTAAACCGTTCGAAAGCAAGAAAGTGTGCAATTTCAGATTTCCAATATTTCCTATTTAAGGGGGTGCCACACACCAAAATGTTCGATTTTCCGAATAAATGAGAAACGTCTCCTTTAAAATTTGATAGTGGCTTGAAAGTTGGTATATGGACTAATCATTTGATGAAGACACCAAAGACGAATATAGTTTTTCGAAAATGTTTGTTTAAGGGGATGCTCTAGATGGAAACGTTCGAAAGGTGAATTGATAAAAAAAACATGCTTCGGAATGAGGTATAGATTTCAAATTTGGTGTACGGGTAGATAGTTTGGAAGGAAGAAAGTATACAATTTCAGATTTCCAATATTTTTAACTTAAGGGGGTGCCGCACACAAAAATGTTCGATTTTCCGAATAAATGAGAAACGGCCCCTTTAAAATTTGATAGAGGCTTGAAATTTGATATATGGACTAATCTTTTGATGAAAAGACCCAAAACGAATATAGTTTTTCAAAAATTTTCGTTTAAGGAGGTGCTCCAGAGGAAAACGTTCGAAAGGTGAATTGATAAAAAAAAGCATGCTTCGGAATGAAATACACACTTCAAATTCGGTGTACGGGTAGCCAGTTCGAAAGGAAGAACATGTGCAATTTCAGTTTTCTGATATTTTCAACTTTTGGGGGTGCCTCAAAACCACATATTCGATTTTTCGAATAAATAAGAAACACGAATTATTTAAAAATTTGCCTTATTCGGTGGTTGCTTAATGTGGGACCGTTGATTTTCAACGGGTATTCGGCTAGTGTTTTCCTAAAAGGGGTGGAAATAATGAAAGTTTCATTGGCAGCACAACTTCTTTCACATCGTGTGGCGAGTGCAATAAAAATTTTGCTTCCATTTAAATCAGAAGTTGCCGAATTCTTTGAATTAACAAATAATGCATTTGATGTCTTTAATTCACTCCATCCTAAAAACAAAATCCCCTTACGGAAACCTTATGGATTTGACATTCAAGTTCAAAATGATACCTTAAATTCCATGAAAGTACAATGTAAAATATGAGAGTTGTTGGCAAAAAAAACTTTAATGCCATTTCAAAAAAAATATACAATTTCCATTACATCTTTGCAAAAGTTGTATACATATTTAACTGGAATTGGTATGTCTGACATAATCATTTCTAGATTAAATCAAGCTTGTTTAGAGAGCTTTTTTCTATCATAAAAGGTATGGACCACACGTATGATAATCCTAGGTCCAGTCAGTTCAAATTCCGATAACGTCTTCGGCTTCTAAGGGGTCAACTTGTTCCTTTTAAACACAGTAACGTAACGGAGAGTGAAAAAACACATATCCTCACTACACCTTGTTTAAAAGGATTATTCCTTCACGGAAAAAACAACAATACCACGACAGAAGTTTCAACTGGAATAAATTTAGAAAATAATTTAATTGAAAATTTAGCTATTGGATAATGCATTGACTTTAATCCAAATTATTCATTTGTCAGGAACAATGTTCTTCAGAGAAAAATATCGAGGAGAATGTTTTCGAATATATTGCTGGATATTTGTCCTTTAAAACAAAAAAACCCTTATCCAAAAATAAAGACAATGGAGTTGGGAAAAAATCTTGGAGTACATGCTTCAATAGAAGAGGACTTACAGTGCCCTCTAATACTTGGCTAGAAACAGTCAAAAAATTTGAAATAGTGTTTTGTAATATTCACGGAAATAAGCTAAATGGACAACCCAAAATAATTCACAAATTATTTTGCAGTACGAAAGTGAACTTCCCAGAAGTAAGCGATAAAACTCTTATTTTATATTCAAGATTGAGAATCTTTATTCGCATTATAAATCTCAATAAAAAATTATTAAAACATGCTAATGATAAAAAAGTTCAGCGAAAAATGCTCAATTTTAAAAAGCAGTATTTCTGCAAAAACAGTTTTGCTTTAATTTTTATTAAAAAAACTAAAAATAAAATTATTAACCAATCAAATTCTTAAATTCGTGATAACTAATTCTCACTTTACCTTTATAATCTATATTGATGCAATTATATTGGGTGGTTAACATTTTTAATCAATTAATATTTTATTGAAAAATAATTATTTATATAAACACATTTTAAATACTCTCAAATAGCGTATTATATCATTGAATTAAGTATTATTTAATAGACTTTTTTTTAAATTTAAAAATTATTATTATTTTATTTTTAAACATTGATCTAAAATATGCGTAATTAAGCTAGATAAATTGCTTGTAGAAACACAAATTAAGATGCAAATTTGGATAAATATAAATGTGCTAAATATTCGTATCTTTCTATATTAAAAAAAAGTAGCTGCAGCTACAGCCACCGCTGTTTGACAAATTTCGCGTTTCTCAAGTTTCTCTGTCACGTAGCGCAAAATCTATAGCAACATAGAAATATTTAATGTCAAAGTCAAAAGAAGAGTTTTTCAACTGCGAGTTCGCGTCCTGGTCAGACTAGCAATAGCAAGGACTCGAATTTTTGGTGGCATGTACCTAGTTGAATTTTTCCAAGAAGGAACCTCTTTTTTTTTAATTTAGTTAATAAGTTATTCAATTTTTTATGATTCTTTTATGCAACATTTTCGTCTTTACAGTCGAAGATTTAAAACTATTGTTGTCATGAACATTACAATTTAATTGTTATATTTCACAACAATTATATGTTTCATTGTTGGAAATATATCGATACTGAAAGCGCAACACAATATTTTGCTACTGTATTACGAACAAACGGCAAAACAAACAGTTATGAAATTTTGCCTCTTTTCCGTAATACAATAAGCAATCGTTCTTAAAAGCAGGCGGCACGTCATAGATTGCGATGCAGGCTCAGTAAGCGCCAGGAAGTCGGATACGAAGCCTCCCAACTCAGAAAACGGGTTTCGAGGTAGGTAAGTGTAGCGAGCTGAGAGCTGAAGCTCATAAAATTTTTCGCAAAACGAGTTAAGATGAGCGTCAGCAAATAAGGTAACGAAGTACCAACTGGTGCATCACGCCAGCGTCGAGCTCCGATTAATGAGCAGCAGGAATGAAGAGTGGAACGTCAGAAAGGTGAAGAGTAGTACGTACTTTCTGACGTTTTACGAACGTCAGAAAGCACATGACACCTAAGCGGTCGTGTGCGCAAGCCGGCTTGAAAGAGCTCGCAAAGCGAGCTCCAGGGCTGAAAACTGTCAGTTAACATGGGACGATCCCCAACAGGCGTATTACGTCTGCATAGCAGACGGCACTAAAGTGCTCACGAAGCGAGCTTAGCCGTTATCTCCAAGAGTAGAAGTTGGAGCACAACCCCCCGAAAATGGACAGCGTTGTGAAAGGCCACTAGCGAGTAGGAGGCGAAGCCTCACGCCTCGCGAGGCGAATCATGGGGATTGGCGAGCATAGTGAACAGGGGGCGAAACTCCCTAGTAAATGTAATTTAAACTAAATATTTGTATAAACGCAGATTGAGTTAAATTACTGTATAAATATAAATTGAGCTAAATAATTGAAAAAATGTAAATTGAACTAAATATTTATATAAATGTAAACTGAGTTAAATATTTGCATAATTATATACTATATTAAATATTTGAATAAACTTGTACGTTTATAAAAATTTTTTATTTGTATTGTATTTTAATACATGTAAAAATGATATTTTAATAAAACCGCGTTATTTAATTATAAACTAATTAAATGGTATTTGTGTTTATTGTTCTGTAATGTATCTAATGTTCAGAATAAAAAAACTTACAGTAATAACAGTATGAATAATTTGGAAATAGTTCCAACTAAGTTCGAATTTTAAAACTTTACCTAACTATATACCATTGAATCGCATAACGAAACACACAGTTTCGGGCAACTTTGATCTCATCGTTCTGCGTTTTCGACAGCCAATACCATGAGACTAGTTGATGGACCAACCTGTAGTATCTATAAGCCTTGTTATTTGTCTATTATTTAAGTAGCAGGCGCTTATTTAGAATCCGGGTAATTCGTTCTAGTTTCTCATATTTTCATTTTTAATACAAAATTCGTTGTTTACTGTTTAACTATATTGTGTTTTTATGTGATATTACAAAAACAGTGTCTGCATGGCTTGTTGCATTTGAAAAAAAAAAATTAATAGCAACATCTCTGTATCTTGTTATAATATTTCATTTCTCTAAACTGCCGATAGTTCGTTTCATTGCGGACCATTTACTATTGCAAAACAATAAACAACTGACATAATAATGTTTGAAATGTGTTTAGAAAAGTAGCCTTTTCAAGCTTTAAAATGATTTATTACCTTTCTTTGTAGCTTTACGGGAAGTAATGTTTGAAAAGTATTCTAAAGAAAGTAAACATGCCCATCTCGGCACTTTTAAATATTTTTTGTGTAGGGCTTTCTCTAAAGTTTTTTTTTTCCTTTTTGCCACATAATATACCTTTTCAAGAAACTACCTAATATGAACATACGCATTTGAACTAGAGCTTTAATAAGTATTTAAATATATATTTAAAATAATAAAAGACAAATCTTGAAATATTTATTTTCAAAAAAATATTGGCACACATTCATATCACATATTTTGATTCTATCATTCGAAAAAACAAGTTAACAATAAGGTTCATCAAATGTTGCTCATTTTAGCATGGAAATTATTGGAGATGGCGCTAAACTCCGGATAACCGTTAAAAGTAAATTTCCAGTTGAAAAAAATGATTCGTTATCAAGAACTAGAAGGTAAGCCCGTCATATGACGGAATTATACATTTGTAAAGCATTGCCTCCCATTTAGCGTTATTTTATCAATTTGGCAATATTTAAAAAATCGCTAAGTTTGGATATCCCGCCAAATCTTTCGCCAAGCATTACGGACGGGCGGAAAAGTGGGTTATTCATATAGTCGTTTGTTATGTTATTTCCAAGATATTAAATTTTCATCAATTAGTCGTCCTTTTCATTGATTTAGCTTCAATTTTATCAATTTGGCGACATTTTCTTCAATTTGGCAGGATTTAAAAAGGGTCGCCAAATTGGCGATATGCCACCAAAATTCGTTACCAGAATTTTCCCAAGTGTTACAGACGGAGAAATAGGTTATTCTTATAGCAGATTCTTATATTTCCAAGTTGGCGATATTCCGCCAATTTTGACACAAAAATTTCGTCAAGCGTTACCCAGAGATAGATAGATAAACAGACAGATAAATCAAGGTGTTTATACGATAAATATCAATTAAACAAAAAGGTGACACATTGGCTAACATCATGGTTGCTGATAATTTTTACTGCTTCTTTAAGGCTTCTTCTTCAAATCAGGTTACGCATTTAGTATCTCAAGGATAACACTTTACACGTTTATTTTTCTTTCCTTTGGCACGTCTTGTGTTGAAAAATAAATGTTACTGAAAGATAAATTTTGACCTCTTTCTTTTTTTCCTCCTACAATGAGAGCAAAAATGTTAAAAAAAATTAAAAACAAAATGATGTAAGGCGTTACTTTAAAACAGCTAAATGGTACACGTTATGAAATTTTTAGGGATATTTACGCAGCGTGTTACGAAATTATTAGGGTCATTTCTAATTTTGGATAATTTACAAAACAAACATTAACCAAAAGCACATTTTTGTTCACTAATAAATTATAAATTAGGTACTTACTTGCAATTACTAAAAGACTAAAAGCTATATACACATATGTGTTTTTTTATCAATTGAAAAAAAAATGATACACTGCGCGGAAAAAAAATAATAATTGCATATTACTGATCACAATTCGCTAACTTTAAGACCCCTACATCTAAATGTGTCTGATATCTTTTGAATTTTTTTTTCTTTCGAAACATTTCTATATAATTTTAATTGATTTAGCATTAATTTTCTTTTGATTTAGAGCGAATTTATTATCAAATTAATATTTCTTTTGAATCAGTATTAATATTCTATTGAATTGTAATAAAAGTTCTGCTGAATCAGAATTAAATAATTAATATTTTTTAATTAGAGCTTATATTTTCTACAGACTTTTTACTTAGTAGAAAATTTTACTTTACAGAATTTTTAATTAGTAGAAAACTAACAATTGAGATAATTAAAAGTAGAATTAGAACTAATTTATGATAAATTAGAAATATTTTTTTATTGAATTAGAATTAATTTATGATAAATTAGAATTATTTTTCTATTGAATTAGAATTAATTTATGATAAATTAGAATTAATTTTCTATTGAATTATAAAACATTTTATTGTTGAATAAAGAAAAAAGATATGAAAACTAATTTTCTTTTACTGAATTATAATATTAAAAATATTCTGTTGAATTAGAATTAAAAAAATTTCTTTTGAATTTAAACAAACTTTATTTTAGACTGGAATTAATTTAAAGTAGAATTAATTTTATATTAAATTGTACTAAATATTCTGATGAATCAGAAATAAAAAATTAATACTTTTTATTCCAACTAATTTACTATGAAATTTTAATTAATTTCTAATATGTAAGAATTAAATGTCTATGGAAGTAGAATTAATTTCCTGTTAAATTAGAACTAATTTTCTATTAAATAAGAACTTTTTTCTATTGAACTGCAATTACTTTTCTATCAAGTTATAAAAAAAATATTCTGTTGAATTAGATCTAAAGAATTAAGTTCTTTTAATTAGAACCATAATTTTCTGCTGAATAAGAATTAATTTCAAATAAGCAGAAAACTAGAATTAGAGTTAATATCAATAGAATTAGAATTAATTTATAATAAACTAGAATTCCCTTTCTATAGAATTAAAATTATTTTTCTATTGAATTACAATTAATTTTTTGTTGAATTATAGCAAATTTTCTGTTCAATAAAAAGAAATTATTAAAAAAAAATTATATTTAGATGAAAAATAATCTTCTCTTGCATTAGAAATATTTTTTAATTAGAAATATTTTCAATTGAACTCTAATAAATATTATGTTGAATAAAAATCAGATAAATATTTTTTTTAATTAAAACTAATTTTCTATTGAATTATAGTTAACTTTTTATTAAATTATAATAGTAAACTATAATAGTATACTCTGTTGACTTATAATTAAAGAATTAGTTTTCTTTAGAATTAAAAAAAACCTGCTAATGAACTAGAAATAATTTCTATTTAATTATAATTAACTTTCTGTCAAATTATAATTGTCAATTAAATTTAAATTAATTTCCTGTCGAATAATAGCTAATGGTCTTTTAAATTTAAATTAATTTACTACTAATAAAATAGGTACAATAAATAAGGTAATACAGGTACACATCAACTAATTAAACTTTAAAATCAAAGACAACCAAAAAAAAATCTGATGTGGGCAACACATGACTTTCCTTATATAATGTACTGAATTTACTACTTTTACAGTAAAAAAATAGGTTTTTCTTATAGTAGATATTTATATTCTTTCCAAGATATTGAATTTTCGAGTATTAGTCGTCATTTCCATTGATTTAGCGTCATTTTCATTCATTTGGAGAGATTTTCGTCAATTTGGCAACATTTCAAAAATTCGCCAAGTTGGCGACATTCCGCCAAATTCTTCGCCAAAATCTCGCCAATAATTATGGACGAAGAAATAAGTTATTCTTACAACAGACAAATGACTATTGGCGTTCAAATACAAACGTATTACTCAAAGTATCTTTTTTCATGAATGGAACGAGCTAGATCCACGAGAATGATGTCACCCAATTTATCGTATGGTATTACATATGAAAAGTGAACATGTTTCTCAATAGGAAATATTTTTTTTTTATTTTATGACTTTTTGATAATTTTTTTAAAAAATGTGCAATATCTCGAGAACGGTTCATGTTAGCGTTCTAAAATTTATGTCAATCGTTTTCTAATGAAAAATTACATAAGAAATGTCTATTTGCGTAACTTTATTAGTGGTTTTGATTTTTTGACGATTTTTTCAAAATTTCATTCGAAAATTTAGGGGCGTTCTGAACATTCGATTGCGAATAAAAACAATAGGCTTCCAGTGTTTATGGATTGTGATTTTTGTACCAAATTTGGTTCGAATCGGTCCATTCGTTCGTCAGTTATCGTCTCCACAGACTCACTGACACACACACACACACACACACATACTTTCACACACACACACACACACACACACACACACACACACAGACATCACTTCAAAAATGTTTGATTCGTGATCAGGGATGCTTGAAACGTGTTCTCCCGTCGAAAACTCGAATTCGAATTTTCGACCCCGTCACAATACTTTCCTTATACATTATGTATATAAGGAAAGTAATAGGTTTAAAAGTCCTTTAATAAAATATTATTTCCTCAATGTACAAAATTATACGACCAAAGCGCTTTCAGGCATCATCACTATGCCCTTCAGAAGTGAAAATACGGTGCAAACAAGTGCTTACATGTAGGCCATAACTGCCAGGCAAAATTTACATATCATCAATTTACCTTTCTACTTTTTTTTTTTACAATTTTTAAAAACAATGCATTTAAAATATAAATAATTATAAAATACATATTACAATAAAGTTATAGATTCATAACCAAAATGAATGTCGTCAGAACACAAATTACAGCAATTACTAAATTTTCAGAAGATCACATAAAGGTTTGACACGTAGGGAGTCGAGAACGAGTCGCCAAGCATAACTAAGGGTCTGAGTCGGCTTGATCATGCGGCCACTTATCCTTTCGAGTTTATTTATAAAATATTTTCCCATATTCGCCATAATTTTATTCATCCAAATGCTAACCTTGTTCCCGTTTATGATCTTATGCCGTATAACTCTAGTCTTCCGTATCACCCAGCTATTTTTCCAGTTTCAGCCAGCTTATCCGACCATTACTGCGTTATTTAATCGCATCCGTTCGGATAAATATAAGAATAATAACTTTAAGTGTCAGGCTGGGGTGTACGTTGTCCCCCTTTTATCTCCAGATAATTACTTTAAATTCTATATTGGCAGTACTAAACGTACTGTCAGTATTCGTTAAGCTGAACATGCTCGTGAGGCTAAAAATGGTAAACTGTTCACGGCTCTTGCCCAGTATGTTATTAACGATAATTTTCATCCCATGTTTGATAAAACTTTTCTTTTAATCAGTTGCAATAACCCCCGTAATATTTTACTCTATGAATCCCTTTTTACTAACACTTTACAACATAGTTGAAAAGTGTTTATGACTTTGTTCATTCTGTCTGTCTGTCTATCTGTTCGTTAGCACGATAACTGCCATAAAAATGATTAATGACATTTTAGTATGTTGTTTAGAAGGTCTGTGGGATCTATGGGAATATAAATGAATAATATAACCCAATTAATTTTGGATTGAACCAGGGTTGAAAAAATGAAATACATTGAACCCTATGGGACCTAATTTTTCAAACATTTTTTAAGCAAATTTAAAATTCACATATTGATTCGAAAGTTTTACGAAATATTCAAATTTTCCTATAAAATATATAAAATAATTTTCAGCAAAATATATTCAGTAGTTTTTTAAATAAAAATTAAAATAGTAATTAAACCCTTTATATGAAGAGATCACGGGACCATTATATGAAGAGATCACGTGATCCACTTCAAAATAAAATATATCATCCATCTTGTGTCAAAATCGTGATATTTAAAATTCTTTTTAATTTATATTTAGCGTCGTATCCGTCCTAAAACCGCTTTATTTTTGCTTAATTTCTGTGCATCTGTATTCTGAAACAGCGCAATTACAATACATTTGAGTTTAAATGATCATCCAACATTGATTATTTCTACAACGAAATCTAATTTTCACTTATGGAGAATGTACAGATTAGGCTGTAAGATGAGTTGAGTAAGAATTGCTGAATTTCTTTAATTATTTTGCTCAGGAGTCTGCAATATAGATGATATGAATGAAACATTCATTGATTTTACATAGAAAAGCAGACAAATTAATGGCAAACTTCTTCAATTAAGATTTATGCATCGAGTTAAATTACTTTTACCTCCATGGTTTTAAGTTTTTAAGTAGAATTAATTACTGTAGTACTGTGATGAATGAAATAAAAATGTATGAATGCAATATTTACTGCTTTTACACAGAGAGCCAGGCGATTTATATATCGATGACGTCATTTGAGCAGAAAATCTTCGGATGATACGGAAGACTAGATTTATACGGCATACGGTAAACAACAGCAACAAGAAAATAAATCTAGTCTTCCGTATCAGCCGAAGATTTTCCATCCCCTCCTTCAATTTTGCCATGAATTTAAATTTAAACCTGCTCACTTTAATATTACAACCTTATTCAATCGCATTCGTACGGATAAATTTAGAGGTAGAGATAACTTTAAAAGCCATGCTAGAGTGTATGTTGTACCCCCTTTTAACTCCTGATATTGACTACAAGTTTTATATTAGTAGTACTAAACGGACTTTTAGTATCCGCTTAGCTGAACATGCTCGTGACGTCAAGAATGGTAAACTTTCTACGGCTCTTGACCAATGTGTTGTTAATGATAACTTTCGGTTCGTTGCAATAACCCTCGTAATATTCTTCTTTATGAATCCCTGTTTATTTATATGTACCGTGATTCCATTTGTAATTCTGATCCTGTGCAAAATTTAAGTTACGCTTGGCGACCCGTTCTCAACTCTATGCTTGTCAAACCTCTACACAGTTGACGTATCATTTTAATGTAATTTATGCTTGGCTGAAATTTGAGCATGTTTCATTGCCTTTTCCTTTATATTTGTATTTAATACTTGTTTAAATTTTAAATCTCCCGTTTATAACACTTTTTATTGTAATTTTGTAATTGTTTAATCTTTAATAGCTTGTTTATAATACCATTTAATTGTCATTATTTCGTAGCTGATTTATGCAAATTTTGTCTGCCGATTTGGTCTATATAAAAGCTGTTTCCACGGTAATTTTTCATATAGCCACTGATGAAGAGTATTGTGATGCCAGAAAGCCCTCTGGCCTTTTAATATTTGTAAGTCTTATAGGATGGATTTATTTGATTAAATGGCCTTTTTATCTATGATTTGCGTCTTTAATTCATGCTTAAATATTGAAGTAGACGTGATACCACTTTAATTATGTTCCGCATTTACAAAATATTATGGCGCATGAATTTTTACGATTATAATACACTCTTAAGATTAAAATTTCCACCCTGTAAAAGTACATGGAAACAATAAAATTACATCCGGATAAACTCAAAAAACATAAAACGATCTTGTTCGGAAACCTGAGAATTTCGTAGTAAAGAGCATAATCGTAAGAGTGTTTAAATCACAAAAAAATTCGTTATTTCCGGCATGATGTAAATTGAACACATATTCATCTCAATTACTGTGCTCACGCGATTTAAGAAAAGTACTGTAATCAACCATCAAATGTAATATTTAGTAAACGTGATTTTAAAATAAACTTTAAAGGGGAAAATCTCAGAGTTTAAGTTTGCTTAACCATGAAAAAAAAAAAAAATACTTCCTGTAATTATCGTCATGCACGACATGCAGTTATTACGTGTTTGTTGTACTTTTTCCGAAAACTTTGCCTGGTAATGATCTTTAACTGAACAGAAAAGGCGAACAAATATCTAGGTAGTAGGAAACTCTTTTCTGTTTTGTTTTTCCAAAAACGCTGAAACACTGCTGTTGAAAAAACTAAATTTATATAATATTTACGTATAAATACAACATATAAGAAAATTTAAGAGTCAACAGGTTTCGAAGGTAAAAAAGAACAGTCTTCTTTTTCAGGAAAATCAAGAAGAGCAACTTCAAGCAAGTTCGGCATATGCAGTAGAATAGTACATGTGGCTGGAGGTACGAAAACAGTTGCCATCGCCGCAGATATAAATGAAAGAAAACCAAGGAGGCAGAAAATCGAGAGACAAGATATTATGAATTAGCGATAAAAACCACGGAAAATAGAAAGAATAGAAGAAAATAGAGAATAGAAGAAAGAAATCAAGTTGGTAAAAGAACCGATAGCAGAGTGAATAGAAACAAGAAAGATCAATCATGCATAAAGCATTGATTATTAAACACTTTCCAACTGAAATGCAATTTTATTTAAACATCCCTAAAATACGATACATTCAGCGGTGATATTTTTAAAATTATCATAATGATATAATAATTTATTATATTTGAATACTTCATCGAAAACAAATGAACTTTATTCCAATAACGTCATTGAAATATAAATCGCCTGGCTCTCTATATAAAAGTAGTGAATATTTCATTCATAAATTTTTTTCCATTCCTTTCATTCAGCAAAGATATTTTTAAAATTATTACAATACTAGAATAGTTTATTTTACTTAAAAACTTCAAACCATTGGGGGTAAAATTACTTTCTAACTCCATGCTTAAAACTTCATCGAAAAAGCAATACTATAGAATCATCTGCTTCTCTGTTGTTGAGACCCAGACCGTCCGACCTACCAGAAAGGTGTAAGGTAACTGTATGGACGGCCGGGAAGTGCCACCCAATTTAGACCGGAACCCAGTGGGGGAGGCATCCACAGGGACCGTACCCTCCTTCCCCTACCACCAACCTCTCGGAAGGACTTACGGACCCACATGTTTAACGTGATCGTACTCCGCATGAACACGGCGGCAATTGTAGTAGCGTGCAAATCTAGCGCGCAAACCACGGGGATACCGCATCCGAGATGGCCAACAGCACGCGGTGTTCCGAGGTGGTCACCCACCAAGTACTGACCGCGCCCGATGCTGCTTGACTTCGGTGATCTAACGAGAACCGGTGTTTTCAGCACGGTACGGCCGTTGGCCCATCTGCTTCTCTGTGTAAAATCAATGAATGTTTAAATTCATATCAGCTATCTTGCAGACTTTAGAGCTAAATAATTTTGCGTTAAAGAAATTCAGCAATTCTTATACAACTCATCTTACAACTTGATGTGTTTACATTTTCTATAAGTAAAAATTAGGCTTCGTTGTAGAAATAATCAAAGTTTGATGATCACTTAAACTCCAAAATATTGTAATTGCGTTGGCGCAGTATATAGATGCACAGAAAAAATAATAAATAAAGCGGTTTTAGGACGGATGCAACATTTTATAAATTAAAAATAATTTTAAAAATCACGATTTTGACACAAGAATGGAAGCCATATTTTATTTTGAAGTGAGTCACGTGATCTCCATATAATATGAGTGCAATTATTATTTTAATTTTTATTTAAAAAACTACCGAACATATTTTGCTGAAATTTTTTTATATATTTTATAGGATAATTTGAATATTTTCCATATCAAATTGCCCATATCAAAGTTTTCTTATACTTCACTTGATTTAAATCAGTTAAAAATACATTGCTGATATTGCGTTCAAAAATACGTATTCGTGTACTGATCACGGTAATAGAAAGTTAAAAAAATGTCTTGCTTTTATATGCGGGTAGCATTCAATCTTGGATGAATTCAAATTTGGATTGAATTGATTAAGTATTCCTGAAAATATTGAAATCTTTGCAAAAAACAAGCTAATTGCAAAAGTAAATTTCATATTCATATATCAACTCACATTTGCACAGAATTTTCCATTCAATCGGTTGAGTAGTTTCGGATATATTTTAATATATTAAAAAAATACGTATGACCTTACTGAGGTAACACAGACAAATTGACAAAAATCATGACGCTGCTTTTGCATTTATGTAACAACCTATAAATTCACGACTGACAGACGAACTAGATTCTAAAGGTATTTTTTCGCAATCAACACTCGTTAAAAGAGATTTTCAATTTGACTGAAAAAGACAGAAAAGCTTTACTCTTTAAAAGCAATATAAATATACAGTGAAACCTGTCTATATCGATATTCCAGGAACCGGGAAAAATATCATTATAGACAAGTTTGATACACATATATACATTGCAGTAGCCGGGACCGCGGAAAATATCGTTATAGACGTATTTATCGTTAAAAGCAATATCGTTATAGCCAAATTTCACTGTATTAAGAACCCCTAACCTGCCACTCAAACAGACGTTCAACTACTCAACAGAAAAATGTTTCAGGCTCTAAAGAGCTTTCATTATTGAAAATTATTTCTACCTTCTTATAGGATTTATATTCAGAAATTCGATCTTTAACTTTCAATTTGATCACAAACAATTTGAAGATAATTTGATCAAACTATGCCTCCAAGGCAAAACTGTATTTCGTCTATATGCAAAAGTTTGATAAGCAGTGCTGCTACAGGAAATAGTGACAAAAATATTCTGATTCTATCTAAACCTCTTGAAACAGGACGGAACTTTATACTGTTCCAAATAATTACACGGAGTAATCCTGTTGCTTTCTACTTAGTGCAGATATTGGTATTTCGTTCGAAAATTTTCAATCATACCATTTTTTTTTAATCTTTTTTGCACAATTCTCTTTTCGTAAAGATGTGTCGGTGTTAGTGATCGTATAATGCCGTGCTATTACCAGAACATACCTCGATTTCTTTCAATATCCGCGGTTATGGCGGCTCTCAAAATTAATTACCAGAAAATCTAAAAATAACATCTAGAAAATCAATTATTAACAATTAGTGAAAATTTAGATGCTCATGATTACATTTGTCTCAAATGACATAATAATGGATTAAAGATGAATAAAATTATAGAAAAAATGATGTCATTTCCCAATCAGAGCGCGAAGTGATAGCAATGGTTCCAACCTAATTATTTACATATGGAATGCTTCTTTTCCTGCCTAAATCGTGCAATTGAGATAATTTTCCGTGGGTATTCAGGAAACTATTTTTTCTGTATTAACTGAAAGCGAATGATGAATTGAAAGAAGCTAAAAGTTGAAATGTTTTGCTGAGAAAGGCTGCATAAAAAGTAAGAAATTTTTTTAAATGTTTACTTTTACTCCCATTTATACCCACATTAAAAAAACTTTTACTATAAAATTAACATTTAAAACTGTATTTCCGAAATAAAATTATTTATTCATACTCACGTGCAAAATCAATTCAAAATAACACATATATTTAATTTATATCAAATAGTAAAATTGATGAATTAGTTGTCGTTTAAAAGCAAACCAGTGTCCTTTCTCGCGCATGGAATGTATGTATTTCACCGAAATTATGTTAATGAATTTCTCGCCAAATATTACACATGGAAGACCAACTTTTTCGACAATTGCCATTTTTATGACGATACTTATCACGTCTTTAATTGTATTTAACTTTTATTTAAAAAATGTAATAATTTGAGAATAGCTCTTATCACATTGTAAAACAAGAATCATTAATTTTCTATTAATAAATAATTACGTATAAAATAGTTATTTATTTAACTCGACTAGTTATCTTGTTTCTCTTACGATTTTTTCGAACAATCATTGGAAGAGGATTCCGTATCTTCGACCGTAATTTTATTTAATAGGTTTACAATATTCACCGATTATAATAAGACATGCCAAATTACATTTAAAACAATCTATTCGTTTGTAAGGTCGTATCCAGACTAACAGATACATACATACATTACACACAGACACACAGACATCACTTCATAACATATGATTCGAATTCCCTGATGCTCAAAATATATATATCCGTCGAAATCTCACATTCAAAGTTTTGAACCCCATCACAATAGTTCTCTGTACATTATATCATGTATGTATGAAAAGTAATATTGCGATTATGCCCATTTGAGTATTGGCAATATTTTGTCATTTTTCAATACTTTGCCTCACATCTTCCGATGAAATCTGCTGTTTCTACTGTAAAATAAAATCATAATTCGCAATTTATAGTTGTATTCATATAAAAAAAGTCATAAGTTGACAATCATGTAAACTTTAACTGACAAATATTGAAATAAAAATCACTAAAGAAAATAAATATTTTTAAGAATGAAAAATATCTCTAATCAAGAAAGTTCTAAACTGATCATCACTCGTGAACCGTGGCTTCGTAGACATTTCTAGACCACTGTGCAGCCAATGAGATGATCAGTGAACACAAAACTTCTTAAAGCAAGTATTTTAAAATGTTTCTAGTATACGTTTTGTTACTACGAATACACAAATGGTTGAGAACGTTTATAGTCCACCGTCGTGGTCATTGCCGTGCTGACCTTTGGCAATGACCACGAAACCGTAGTCCACATGATAGTGATGGATGATCAGTTGAGCAGTTTCTCACTTATATAAAACGCCTTGCTATAAGGCATAAGTCACTTCACTGTGTTCTTGCGCTCTTAATAAATTTTATTAGCGGTGATCGGGGCTGAACTGAACTGGATTTGAAGTTGCAATACTTCCACCCAAAAAATTATAAACTCCTTACCTTAAGGAGTTAAGTGCTCGCTAAACATTTCATCACCTGCACCATGCTAACAAATGGCAATGACTGTTGTTGTTGTTGAGATCCAGACCGCCCGACCTACCAGAATGGTGCAAGGTAACTGCTGGCAATGACTGTGGGTCACGGGTGGTAAATGATTACTTCAGCACTTGATCACTTGAGCTCATGATTTTGAGCAATTTTCTGCTTATACGCAAGTACCCGTTATAAGACAGAACTCGTTCCACTGTACAAAAATACAGCAATTTTTTTTGGCATACAACTGTCAAGGAATTCATATTTGCCTCAAAAATACAGCAATTTTTTTTGGCATACAACTGTCAAGGAATTCATATTTGCCTCAAAAATACATTCTCATTCATTTCTTCTCTAAGATTTTGGCTAAATTTAATCCCTCTATTCATCTATTATGTTTTGACTTCACTCAATTTTGCATTGTTCTAAAAAAAATGCAAAAAGAACCCTCCCAATTTGTCTTTCAAAGATTTCAATGGACAGTAGAATTAGAGAACGCGTGTTTAACAGTTGGATACAAAGCTATTCTGCATGTAAGTCTCGGTCACTGCCATCTCTCGTCTGCAAAACCAGAAATGATTTCTTTTATTTGAAGGGAACTGAAGTGGAACTTAGAAGATGAACAATGAGCAGCATGGTGTCTTCAACGTTGGATATTGCTATTTAAGAACTTTTTTTACAAGTCTTAATCCGGTTATTAATTATCGGATTATTTATGGGTATCAATTGTGTTATGGAAAGATTATCCGTTTGAAATGGGATGTCTTTGACAATAGAAAGGGTTTTGTTTGAACGAAACTGTAAAGTAGCTCAAATATAAAGATAAAACAAAATGAATTTGTTTAAAGAGGAAACAAAATGGCTTTATTTGATTAAATGAGACGCACGGATTCATAAAAGAATAAATATTGTAGAGTCATAATCCAATTGCAGTGATTCTGGTCACTTCACTGGAAGTGCGATTTCAATTTTTAGGAACATCTCCTATCAATAGGTTCTGTTATTCATTTTTGTCTCTATCAATGAGTTCTGTGATTCATTTTTGTCTCTATCAATGAGTTCTGTGATTCATTTTTGTCTCTATCAATGGGTTCTGTTATTCATTTTTGTCTCTACCAATAGGTTCTGTTATTCATTTTTGTTTCTATCAATGGGCTCTGTGATTCATTTTTGTCTCTACCAATAGGTTCTGTGATTCATTTTTGTCTCTACTAGTGCACTAGCCCTCATTCTTTATGTCAGCTTTAATACTACGGAAGAGTGGTAACCTGAGTGACCATGCCATGTTTCGAATTTTTTGTATATTTCCGAATTTTTTGTATATTTCCTTGCTTGGATTAAAACTGCAATCGACCATTTCAGCCGGATCTAGGAATCTTGATGAGCTCTCTTGTGCATCGATGTATAACGCGCAAAAACTACTTATTGCACTTTAAGGAAATGTGGCGGATTAAGATTTTTCTATTCTAGTGTGAAAAAATTGGCAGTGGCTCCAGTCCGATGGAGCCGAAATGGTTTTTCGAGAATAACAGTATGTAAAATAAAACCCAACTTTTGTAATTTCGAAAAAAAAAACACAGGATCCAAAATCTGATTATATACATTTATAAGACTTTCAAAGAGCTACAAATATTTGCTTATTATTTATAGCTATCACACTTAGTTTTTAAGATAAACTTGAAAAATATAAAATTGTCATACTTCTTTAACTTTACAAGACGATTACTCGAAAACTATAAGAACTTTTTTTAAAAAAAAATAAATATAGATTTTGAAACTAAATTTCCTCACACATAGTTTTGTCGTTTACTACTTTCTATATTTTTGTCGTTTACTATATATTTCAAGTGAAAGGTAGAAAAAGGAAAAAAATACTCGCTCGAAGAAGTACTTTTTTAAGTTTTTTCGAAAAAAAATGTTCAAAATATTAAAATATTGAAATTATTTTTATATATTCATAACCTGAACCATATTTGGGAGTATTAGCGTCCAAAGTGTTTGCATTTTTCGTACCGCTCCTTTTGTCTTGCAGGAAACCCCAATCATATAAATGTTATTTACATCAAAATAATGATTGAAGTGGTTCATTGAAAAAAGGGCCTAAAAATTCCTAAATTATGAATAAAATATAATAAATTTAATATTTCAATTATATAATACGATCTAAATCATTATTTATATTTAAATTTCCTTTCCTAACCTTATTTACAAGTATATTTTCTAAGACATGTATGACAAAATCCGTTCATATATATGTAAAAGCTGATGAACTATAGAAAAATTTATAAAACCACTAAAACGAATACCAAGCATCACACAGGATTTGAAATCACAGCGTAAGCTCGCAATCCGGGTATGTAATACCCTGCGCCCCATGCCGATCCCCTGCATTTTCCAACAGAATACATAACATTTTCATTTGTAATTAATAAATTTCAACGATTTTTTTAGTGTACGGTTTATTAGCCTTTGAACAGTCTCATGTTTTTTTCACATAGCTTTGTTTTGCCTTTTAAATAGAGAAATTCTGGAGAAAGAAATTCTGCAGATAGCTGGAAAAGTGAGAATATAAAAAGAAAAGTTAAATGCGATATATTTAACATGCTAAATATATTCTCCCAATTTGACCATAAGATAATTATATTCTCCCTATTTGACGATAAGTCCACTTTGACGATAAGATCTTGTAATTTCATCGCAATTACTCAATTAGGAGAGCATTGGGTGGTAAGATCTGCGCTTCGAGCCCTGGATGGGACAGCAAGGTTCTTTGCAATGGCGCCCGAACAAATTGGCCCTGCAATTAGCGAAATGCAGAGATGTAAAAGATAAAATATGTGTGCCTATAGTGCAGTGATGTTAGGTATCTGAAAGTGATTCTAGTACTATTAGTACGGATTCAGTGGACTGTAGTATATTAAGCGCCGACTTCAATTCGGACGGCAAGCAGGAAATTTTATATAACGACTAATCGATGTGTGCTCTACTATTTGGATAAAAATAGTATCAGGAGACTAACTATAAACCTTTGTTATTATTTTGTTCGGTTACGTTATATTTTGTGCTTGACTTTATATTAATAACTTCTGACTAGTTCGGTTATGTAGACCAATCGAGGAGCCAAGTAACATTCTGCGGTCCTGCACAGCGACAGGATAATTTACTGATCGTGGGTTAGAAAATTCATCTGGAAAAAGCGTCTAACTGAAGTCTGGGGAAAGATGCTGGTTGAAAGTCGAGCTGAAGGTCAGTCTGAGTAGAGTTCTGGTGAAAAGCTCGTGGAAGTCAGTTGGGAGTTCTGTTGAAAGATTTGTTTCTATTAAGAAAATCTCATTATCTATATATACTAATTGCCAAGTGTCCATCTGTCTGTCACGCTTTTTAGGCACTTCCCGAATAGATAGAGACTTTCAATTTGGTACACGGCTCGCTCGCTCGATAAAAAAAGCCTGGAAAAATCGAATTTTTTTAAACCCGTCTCTAGAAGGGGTGCTCCACACCAAAATGTACGAAAAGTGAAATGATAGGAAATCATACTTTGTGATGAGATAGAGACTTCAAATTTAGTGTATGGGTAAACCGTTCGAAGGGAAGAAAGTGTGCAATTTCAGATTTTCAATATTTACTACTCTGGGAGGTGCCGCCAACTGAAATATTCGATTTGCCGAACAAATGAGAAACGCCTGCTTTCAAATTTGATAGAAGCTTAAAATTTGATATATGGGCTAATCATTTAATGAAAATACCCAAGACAAAAGTGTTTATAAAAGTTGTTATCTTAAGGGGGTGCTCCAGAGAAAAGCGTTCGAAAAGTGAAATGACGAGAAACCATGCATCGAGATGCGATAGAGACTACCAATTTGGTGTACTGGTAGATAGTTCGAAAGGAAGAGCATGTGCAATTTCAGTTTTCCGATATTTTTTACTTTAGGGGGGGTAAACCCAAATGTTCGATTTTCCGAATAAATGAGAAACGCCTCCTTTAAAATTGTAATAGAGACTTGATATTTGGTATATGGGGAAATCATTTAATAAAAAATAAAAGAATAGTTTTTCAAAATTGTTCATTTTAGGGGGTGACTACTCCACACAAAAACATTCGAAAAGTAAAATGATAGTAAAAATATGCTTCGCAATGGAATAGAAACTTCAAATTTGGTATATAGGTAGATAGTTCGGAGGAAAGAAATTGTGCAATAGAAAATTTCCGATATTTGTATTTTTGAGGGGTTTCGCACACCAAAACGTTCGAAAAGTGAAATGATAAAAAAAATGCCTTGCGATGAGATAGAGACTTCCAATTTAATGTATGGCGATATCGCTCGAAAGTAAGACAGTGTGCAATTTCAGATATCCAATATTTGCTACTTAAGGGATGTCACGCACCAAAATGTTCGATTTGCTTAATAAATGAGAAACTCCTAATTTAAAATTTGTTGGAGGCTTTAAATTTGGTATATAGGCTAATCATTGGATAAAAAACCCAAGACGAATAGAGTTGTTCCTAAATGTTCATTTAAGAGGGTGCTCCACATGAAAACGTTCGAAAGATGAAATGATAAAATTGCATGCTTCAGTATGAGATAGAGACTTCTTATTTGGTGTGCGGGTAGATAGTTCAAAATGAAGAAAATCGGCAATTTCAGTTTTCTAATATTTTCTTCTTTAAGGGGTTCAGCACACCAAAATTTTCGATTTTAGGAAAAAATGGGTAACGTGAATTGTTCAAAAATGTATGCTATTCAGGAGTTGCTTATTGTGAGACCGTTGATTTTCAACGGGTATTCGGCTAGTGTAAATACTATTTTTTGAGTGTAACAAACTCAAACTAGCTTATATTTTACACGTTTCTACTACGTATTTATTATTTTAAATGCAAAATAATTCAATATTTCTGTTCATAATCATATACAATTCTAAAATCAACAGATTTGTCGATAACTATGCTCAAAATTCTCCACTTTTGAAAAACTTCCAAATCAAATTTCCAAATCAAAATGAAAAAATAAAACCCGAATTATTCCTGGGAATAAATAGACAGAGAGTTTGCATACCTTTGTAACTCCACTTGCATACACAAAAACTAATTTGCAAATCGGGTAAGCAAATATAGATAAACCTTATATTTATGAAAACTGTTCATCATTACGTGGCAATTTAATGTACATTTAATTTGCAACAATATGCATAACATGATTAATTGAGGAAGGAGAATCTGCAAATCTTCGAATGTATCTTCCTTCAGGAAAAACTTTGCCTTCCTCAAGAAATAAACTGCAACTTTATTAATAGACTTCGTGGGTGCTACTGGTTAGCCATTATTTGATGCTTCTCTCTAAATTGGAGAGAAACATCATCGGGTTCTTAATGACGTTGCCAAACTCTATCAGAAGGGGTTTCTATTTTTACTATTTACTTTCTGCTCAAACGACAGGAGCCAATTGAGGAAATAAGGACATGCATTTTCATGCGAACTGAAATTTTAGCAACAGTCATTTCACATTAATTCTTTTGATAATATGTGTGTATATGGTGTTTTTAAATATAGAAAATTTGCAATGTTTTTGTAATTATATTTCTATGTCCAGGAGGAAAATATTTCTAGACAAATGTGAATGATAACCATGTTTCTAAAAGAGGAATGCCTTTTGTGTAGAACTTTCTAAAGGAAACTGTGACTTATTTGAGTTAAGTACTGTTGACCCCGCTTAATTGCATACACTTGGTTCACTCTATTGTATGCGATTAAGCAAGTACATAGATTGATATTATTAATAGCTCTCTTGATTATATGCAATAAAGATAATGAATATAAACTAATTATAACAATTTACATAATAAATATTAGTAATTTATTACTATATACATAATGCATTACCACTGCTTACTATGTCTATACCTGTTGAACTACATGGGAAAAAACCGGAAGTTGCTAAGTTTGGCGATTTATCACTTCTCCCATGTCTTGCAACACTGAAACTGACATTCACGAAATTGATAGCTCAGCTTTTATGCAATTAACCGGGGATTACAATATGATAAAACGAACATTTATTCTATGGGATTTGTATTTTACCCACAATATTCTATGCATATAAGCGGGATATGAAAATATTGTTTACCCAATTAAGTGGGACCGACTGTACTAAAAAAACTATAAAAAGCTAACAATCTCAGCCATTCATTTTAAGACATCACAGTGGACGATTAAACCCATGTCTAGTGGCTTGACTTCCATGTACCACTGGTAAACGTCGTAGTCATTGCGTCATAAGTTGGCTTGTGTTCAAAGTAATCGATTTAACGAGGATCACAAATACAGGATTCAACGATCAAAAGTGGAGCCAATATAATTACTTGTTCAATTATTGAACCAATCCCATCTCCTCCAAATACGCTACTCTTAAAGTTTTCTATATGAAATAAAAGGAAAAAAATTAAATTGCGATTCCTGCTTCCTTTTCTTAAGATAACCTAATAGCATAAATAATGTTTTCGTTGTTTCGGAGATTGGAAGGTGAATCATAACTAAAACGATTTGAGCGAGACATTTTAAGGAGATGAACTATCAAAAATAAAGTTTGTCTAATTTCCAATTTACCCATATATCTGATATTCGATAAACAGCACTAAACATGAAAATAATAAAATAAGATTCTAATCCCTCTGTTGAAGATATCATATGAGAATTCATTTCTGAAAAATTAAAATTTTCATCTAATTAAAAAAACAAAGAATTTAATGCATTAAAGAAATTGTTACTCCTTAGTATAAAAAAAAGCTTTGATTCGTTGCAGATTGTGCCTACTCAACTGTGAATTCCGAAGTAAGATTGAATAAGGCAATCTCCGTCAATTTAATATAGCTCTACAATATATACTCTATAACAAAAAAATCGACGCACCAAGAAGGAGTTGTCCAATTGTAATGAAATTTGTACGCAAAGACATTTTGAGCGCACATGCGAATGAATAAAGATTGGTGTCCAATGAATAAATAGTGG
Source organism: Amaurobius ferox (assembly GCA_951213105.1). NCBI lineage: Eukaryota > Metazoa > Arthropoda > Arachnida > Araneae > Amaurobiidae > Amaurobius > Amaurobius ferox. The sequence continues at coordinate 73,952,950 of OX578136.1, forward strand.
GAATTCCAGTGCATCGGAACTGCGCATTCAGCAGGTGTATATAAGGAGTGATTCTGAATCTGTGGTCAAAATTTCTGTTGTATTTCGAGTGCGGATATCTTACGTCTTTGGTAGTCATTTCTGGCACACTGACAGTATAGCGGTACGTAGACAACATTCTACGACCGGTTGTGTTACCGTTCCTTTTGCGACACCACGGACTTACTTTTCAACAAGATGATGCCAGGCCGCACACGGCACGTGTTGCTATGAATTGTCTTCGAACTTGCCCAACACTTCCTTGGCCAGCTAGGTCTCCTGATCTCTCTCCCATAGAGCAAAATTGGGATGTTATGGGAAGGCGATTGCAACCATCACGGAATGTTGACGATTTAGCCCGACAGTTGGAGACAATTTGGCAAGACATTCCGCAGGACACCATCCGTGAACTTTATCAGTCTATGCCACGGCGGGTGACATCTTGCATCCAGGCCAGAGGTGGACCAACACCTTATTGACTTCCCCCTTTGTATACGATCAAACTCTAAATCATTAAATTGTTCTGAAATTTTAATCGTTTCTGTTTTTATGTATGTTCTTCACATTCACCAATTTTATCACAATCGGACAACTCCTTCTTGGTGCGTCGATTTTTTTTGTTATAGAGTGTATATGTGCATTTCTGAAATGCGTAATTTTATAAATTCAATGGGCTATAAGTTTCTTATATAGAAAATAATTTTTACTCTGTAAGAAAATAGTGACATTTTGACTTGAGGTGCTGCACCATACCAAAATATTTCATACTTTTCATAATATTTCAATTGGAATCCGTGCTAATGTTCTATCGCCCATTTCACTTCAACTATTGAAGAGCTGTGGACCAGTAGGCGCCAATGGACTGGCCAGGCAGCAATCTGTGTCTTGAATCCCTCGGCTAGAATATGGATTATTGACAGTCTCGAGTATAGAAAATATTGTTTTACATTTTAAAGTATCCTTCTTCGATGAGAAGAACTTGGAACCTTAGTAGAGAAGTAATAATAAAACTAGATCATCGGGTGCTATACGATAACATGGAGGAAATTGGAGTGCTATACACTCAAACCTATTTTTGTGCGGTGGATAAGAACCGCATAAAAGAAAACGCATAAAAAAAATCGCACAAAACTTCACGAGTAGCTATAAAAAATAGTTTTCGCAACACAATTAAAAAGTATTTTTTTAATGCGGTGAATAGGGACCGCCTAAAAAAAGTCTCACGTAGAAAATAACTCAAAACCTTACGAAATAACTAGGAATTGCTTTTTTAAACGAAATCAAGACACGAGGCTTAGCAGCTACTTGGAATCTCGCCAAAACTTTTGGAATCTGATTTAGAAAATACACATGCGAACATTTTTAAATATTTTATTTACCTATGTACTTATTTTACACATACAAAACTTTTCAAAACGTATAACCATTATCCTTCGTAGTCTGACAATACGCGAACTTTCTTGTGGTAAACTGGTTCAAAATCGCTTTCGTCACTTGAAGATACTACCTCGCACTCGTTTAGAGTTGACTTTTCTTCAGTTACCATGTAGTCGGTGATCAGTTTTTGCGACGACTGTTGTTTCACTAGACGCTTGTATATGTCTCGGTAGCCAGATATACAAGATTGAAGCTCCTTTTGGAATTTTGAAGTTCTTTCAGAATTGGCATCGATTGCAAGAAAATGACATTCTAATTTATGACAAAGTTGGAGTCCTGCATAGATTTCATCTGCTGTCATGTTCCAATTTGATTGAAATTTTCATATACCGCACAAAAAAAATCGCACAAAAAAAATCGCACAAATAAAAAATCGCACAAAAAAAACCCCGCACAAAAAAAGGTTTGAGTGTACTTTGCCATGTTATATAGGGCATCAGATGGATAGAGGTGGATTTTCTACATATCACATGATCAACCACGAAGGGATTTTTCTCAATCAGACAAGAACAAAAGAATATTTTTCTTAGTAAAACGATAAAAAGTATTGTTCAGGATATTTTAAGAGTAACATTGAAATGTATATTTCATATAACTTGAATGCATATATTGAAAGGATACTTTTAATCGTTTTAGTTATTAAACCCATACGTATGCTTTTAATGTTGGTGTATCTCTTTTACCCAATTATAGGTCCCAGAAATGTGTGAAATTTATTTAATATTCTCTAAATTGAATTAAATTATTCACTTTATTAGTTAACTTTATTAGTCATTTTATTAGTGAAATATGACTTTAATGGATTGTCCTCAACCACTACTATCCGCTGCATATAAATACACCGCAAAAATCTAATTTTATATATTTTTCTCATTTAAACTTAATATCCATACGCTAAGCACTTTATACCATCATTTAAAATATAACGTTTTTCATCATAGGAAGATAATCCCACTTTAATCTGCTTCACAGTATCAATTTCATGGTTTTTGCTTGCAATTCTAAATTTCTCAACTTTGTTGTATTTTCGTCTTGCCAGACAGTTATAACTGTCTTCATGATGAGTAAATTTATTTACAACATTTTTTACAAGATTTTTATAAGCACCTTTAGCGGTTTTCTTCTCCAGGGATCGAGTTTTTAAGCTGTACAGATAGTCTTTGTGGGTCTTAGGTCTTATATCTAACTCCGCTGCAAATATACAATTCAATTCATCTTTGAATTCTAAAAGAACCTTTTCTTATATTTTTGTTAGAATTAAGTGGATTATCACATGGATTATCTGAAAAAAAAATAGTCTTCATAACTTTTGAAACCTCTGTAAACATTCTGTCTTAATCGCATAGCATAACGAATCAATATCTGCAACGAGTAATTCATCTCAGCTATCATATATCTTCATAAAATCATAATGAAACTCATACATGAGTGTTTTTCTTAAGTCGAGTACTGAAAATCCTGCACAGTTCGATCCCCCTTTGCAGACATTGGCGTCCATGAACGCCAATGTCTGCAAAGGGGGATAGAGCTGTTTGGGATAGGGTATGTCAAATACCTGTTTTTTTCAGAGGTTCTTTGTTTGGGATTGAAGCTGTCCCACCCGTAATCAAAAGGTTAGTGTTGCATTCAAGGCAAAAGGTGATACAGTTAAAACAGTGAGTAGAGTCTATTCCATAATAATTCAAGCATAAATCACGGAAATTTGCAAAAATGTCCGCTAGCAGAAGAATATCAGTTTTTATATAAACATCACGATACTCGCTACTATCATTAATTTCTAAGAATGTTGGGCATATGCATAGGATTTATTGGAGACCTTCAATAGTTTAAATCCTGAAGAGATTTCCATTGCTTATGGAAAAGGTAGGTAAACTGCGGCTCCCAAGCTACTTTGCGACTTTCGAAGCTATTCTATGCGTTTCTAGAGACAATATTGAGTTTCCTTGCCATTTTTGTTTCATTGCCTCTCTGTTTTTGTGATAACTTACTGCTGTGAATTTCTCTTCTTCGTAATGAAATTCATCTAGTCAAAACACCATTTCCTCACTAACAGCTACCTCACGGAGCCTCTTGAAATAGCTTTAACACCCTACCAGACAGTAGGCCAACGGCCGTACCGTGCTGAAAACACCGGTTCTCGTTAGATCACCGAAGTCAAGCAGCATCGGGCGCGGTTAGTACTTGGTGGGTGACCACCTCGGAACACCGCGTGCTGTTGGCCATCTCGGGTGCGGTATCCCCGTGGTTTGCGCGCTAAGATTTGCACGCTGCCACAAATGCCGTGTGTTCATGCGGAGTACGATCACGTTAAACATGTGGGTCCGTAAGTCCTTCCGAGAGGTTGGTGGTAGGGGAAGGAGGGTACGGTCCCTGTGGATGCCTCCCCCACTGGGTTCCGGTCTAAATTGGGTGGCACTTCCCGGCCGTCCATACAGTTACCTTACACCTTTCTGGTAGGTCGGACGGTCTGGGTCTCAACAACAACCCTACCAGACAGTGGGCGCGGTAGCCCATTGGTTAGCGCGCAGGAGTTGCACTCGGTAGGCCCGGGTTCGATTCCAGCCATTGCCAAAACTGCCGCCGTGTTCATGCGGAGAACGATCACGTTAAACATGTGGGTCCGAAAGTCCTTCCGAGAGGTTGGTGGTAGGGGAAGGAGGGTACGGTCCCTGTGGATGCCTCCCCCACTGGGTTCCGGTCTAAATTGGGTGGCACTTCCCGACCGTCCAAACAGTTACCTTACACCTTTCTGGTAGGTCGGACGGTCTGGGTTTCAACAACAACAACAACCCTACCAGACAGATTTTAAACGATTAACTGCAAAAATGAAGACTCAATCTTCAACAAGCACAGATTGAACATGTTCTGCTTTGCTGAATAAGACTACTACATAATTGTATTTTTATTATTTAAAATACAATTTTAAAATAATGTTTTCTATGGCTCTTGAACATTCAAAAATATATGAAAAATATTTTATATATATCTTTGTATCAAATAAATTTCCCAGCCCTGGGTTATACCGCATGGACTGGCCAGTTCGAAGATCAACAATATGATTCCTGGTTGAAGCAGTGAGGAGTTTACAATTCTTTACTCTGTAAGGTGAGTTATAGTTAGGTTATAAAATTGAAAAAAAGACGCACATAGTGTCGTCTTTCCGGAATTGAGCAACAACTGTTTTGTTCTTAGTAATAAATATTTCGCAACTGCTGGAAACGGTTTTTCTTACAGGTTTCAATGGAATTGTTGCATGCATAATACCGATAATATTAGGCGCTATATTAAATCCTGTAGCCAATAACGTTGTATTTGGCATTATTCGCATTTCTATGCTACCGTTTGTTTGGTCGACGCGAACTTTGCAGCAAAATCGTTCATATTTATAACCAAGAATCAGTTATGGAAATTTTCAATGACTTAGTATGACTGACCAACAAATAGAAGGAGAAGCTCCATTTTGGGGGAGAATTAGTAAGCGAAAGTATTTTTACGCTTTAAGAGATAAGGATTGTTATGAAAAATTATTTTATTTCATTCGATTCATTATTTAAGTCATTTAAATTTGTCATTTTATTTACTTCAATTGTCTTGTGGTTGTATTTCTTTGCTTTTGTAATTTTTGATATCCTCTTGATAATTTTATTTTGCATTGATATTTTTTACGTAATTTCAATTACTATATCCAGATAGAGTCTTACTTAAGCAGATATGATATTTAATATGCCGCCTGTGTTTGATGCTCAATGTTTATTTTCACAAACGAAAAAAGTGGGAGACTATTTTTAAGGGTTTTATTTTTCCTTGCAATATATTGTGTACATGGATATTAGCATGACTCCAGATTGCTTCAATCCCCTTATTTTATACCACTGATATTGATTGCTTACACGTGGACCTAATATTATGGAATATGAATGTATTAGAAAGGAAAGTCGATTGGAGATTTATACTCACTATTGTACTTCAATTTTAAATCCAGTTTTAATTTTCTTGTGCACGAATTCAACGAAGCAAAACAAAACAATCATAATCCCGGTTAAATGGTAAAAAAATAATAATGGATGACATGCCTTATTTACTCCACAAAGAGCTCAATACAGTATATGTGCAAATGAGCAAATTCTCTGTGACAGTAACCTACATACATTTCTATCGCAGTATTGTAAAAAGTTCATTGCCAAGAATCTCCAGATTCCAATTGAATACACACACTCCTGCGCTCCAGATAGGAAACAAAATGACGTCGGTCTTGCTTCAGTAAATACTATGATTACCTTGAATATAAAAGCCAAATTTGTTTATTCTGGTTTCAAGTTTGTAATAGAGCATCATTTAGGGCTTTTATGTCTTTGATTCTAAAAAAGGATACGAAATTGCTATTTTTATGTTAAAAATGTTAAATTTTCAAAGCAGTTTTATTTTTAGCTGAAAATAGTGCGTTAAATATATCAAATTTCGTGTTTTGATGTCTTTAATAATGTGTTTAATCTTATGTTTGCATTTATTTATGTTGCAAGTTTTCATTCGCACTCAGCTTCAGGTTTGTAGTAACCGAATGGAACACATAAATATTTAAGGGAAAACAAATGAGAAAACGAAACAAATAATTTTGAACAAGAATCAGGCGTGACAAGTCTGCAACTTAACAATTACCTTACACCTTTCTGGTAGATCTCGAAGGTCTGGATCTCAACCACAACGTCTCCCAAAGGAAAGAAACCCTCATGGAATTTTTATCTAGAGAAATGACTAAATTAAATAATTAAAAATGATTAAATTAAAAAAATAATAATGATTATATGTAAAAGTAAAAAATGATCAAATTATAAATTAAAAATTATTAAATTCACGAATTAAAAAATTTTTAAATTAAAAAAATGATAGAATGATTAGAAATGATTACGTGCGCAATCGGTTAACACTGTCTCCCCAAATGTTTGACAAATAGTCCTGCACTATCACCCAGTGCTTACAATCATAATGTTTGTTGTTGTTTACAAATGCCGGTCGTTTGGCTGCTAGACCATTAGACAGCGATCTCTCCAGTATTTATCGTCTAAATGTTTTCCAAACATAGGCTGTCATAGGTCACATATGGCACAATTCGGGAAAGCAGCAAGTCCAATTTGATGGAGATGAACCCTGAGACAGGCATGACCAGCCAGAAGTCAGAACCTGGCAACTGCTTCTTCATCCTGAGCAGTTGTAACTCTTGGACCTCCACTTATACAGGTCTTGGCTTCACTGTTCCTTCACTTTCCACAGACTCGACAAATGACGGAACGATTGACACTCAGGGATCGGGCTTGTTGCCCCCCTTCGAGACGCCCTATTACCTCCCAACACCTGGTGTCACTCAGATGATTTCGTATACTCATTTTTTAAAATTTGACTATTTCGATTTCCTATAGGAGATATTAGTAGGAATATATAAGTAGATATTGTTCCAGCAGCCGTTGAAGAATCCTTATAATCTTAGATTATAAAATTACCCCTATTAGAATTAGCTAACTTTTGAACTAAACTTTTAGTCAAATTACAGTCAATCCAATTCATTTTTTTTAGATACTATGTTTTCTTTATATAAATTTAGGCAATTCGTCTTAAGTTTGGACAAGACTTATCCAAATTTAGACATTTCGTCTGCATAGTAAAACAAGAAATTCCTACATCTATGATAAGGTTCTAGCATTTTTCGTATCTAGTCGCTCTTGATAAGACTCTGCTAAAAGTTCTTCTGCTAAAGGTTCATATACTCAAGGTTCTTGATATAGTTTATTTCCGATTCATCCTGTCCTATTTCTTCCCTTACACCACCCTTTTTTTAAAATAGTATCGCTTCATCCATAATTCCAACTCACTCAACTGACGGGGGAAGTAAAATCTATGAAATTACTCCTCAGGGGATGAATTCCATCGGGCTCAGTCCGGTTAGCATAGTGTTCCTTTATTACACTTTAAATGAATCTCAAAGATAGCTTAAACAATTTAATTATGTATAAAATAGATATACATGAACATACATCCTCCCAAAGGGACAAAACACATTTCCCGCGAAGGAATATTATATGTTACAAGAGTATCTGAAAAAAGAATATAAATTTACTCAAATTTATCTTTACTGAATATTTCAAAACCAAGTAAAGCCATTTCAAATGGAACTGTTGCAAGTAATACAAATCTCCTCTAACAAGCGAGGTGACCTATGGAGAAAGGGACTGTTGGGGAATCACACTTTTTTCCCTATATACCAACTGGTGAGGAGCAAGGTACTTTAAACAAGGGTGAGGAACACAGGGGTTCATACCGGATGAACTAGGAATATTAGAAGACAGGGGATCAAATGGGAAAAGATGAAATAGGACATCACCCTTGGCCCTTGCCCTCATTCATAAAGCCGTTTCCTGAGAGGTTTAATCATGGCCCTTGTTATCAGAAAGCAGCCCCCTTCTTCAAGTTACACAGGCAGAGCAACCACTAAAACAAGGGATAGATGACTGTTTGACTAGTTGATGTGGTTACAATATTTTTGTTCTTCGAAACCGATTGATGCCTCTGATAACTTATTTTATGCTGCATTTTTACAAAGATGTTAATTTTTTGAAGATTTACGTTTCAGAAGTTTACTTCTTAGGTGTTTACTTTTTAGAAGTTTACCTTTTAGAAGTTGTTATTTAACTCAGCATTTTGTGTGAATATTTCATTGCAATTTATTTATCTCGTGGGATTTTATGATGCGATAAAGAGACTGATACACGAAAAAATGGTGTTTCATCAAAACTTGTTCAAATTTTTACCACAATAATGGGATTTAACAAAGCGAAAGAAGTAAACTACAACTAGCTAAATAAACATTTTTAATGCAGAAGCAATGAAGTTAAACAGTGTCGATCAGATAATTGGAACACAAAATATATCAGGTGGCTGACGGTATATTTAAGGAATGATTTTTCTAAGACGTCAATTTACCAGTGGCTTGATTCAATTAAGTAACGATTTTAAAATGAGAATCAATTGATTGATCAACTTTTAAAATTTTGATTCAGTTGCGTTTTTGAGTTAATTGACAAGTGAACCAAATAATCAATAACTACAGTAATAACACACACACCAAAAATAATTATACCTACTTAATTTTACGATTAAAATAGATATCAAAAAATCTAAATGTAAATTCTTTAAAATGTTTCCTTTAAATTTTGTTTAAAATTCAAAGTTTTCCTTATTTACAAATACGAAAATATAGAACATATTTTTTGCTTCAACTATATGTAAACGAATGGAATGCGATGCGCCCATTCTTGCTTCCAACAGGATATATAACCGCATTTTCTCTAAACAAACTCAGCCTACATATCTTTTGTTTATATTTCAATGAAAAATGTATATCATCCCATCCAATTAATAAACGTGTATTGCAAAAACGCAAAAATTCCAATTATGCATATTGGCAACACTTGGATATCCAGACAATCATCAAATGGAGATTCTATTCCATACAGTTGAGTGAACACGGTACTGCAAAATGGCTTGTACGTTCAGGGAAAGACTGCGATAAAAAAAAGTCGAAGAGTAATTCAGATTTGAGTTCCTTCTTGTGGAGATCCTTTTTCCCTTTAACTATATAGCTTAGAATCTGAAGACTTTTAGCTTTAATGTACTTGACTGTTCTTTCAGATGGGTTGTTCTCGGAGCATTTTGGATTAATATTATTTGACAACAGGATTTATAAGAGGTAGGTGTAAATCAATTATTTATTAAATATTTAAATAATATCCAAGTACCTCTTAATATAAGAATAATCTCGTATAAATATAATTGATTTTTAATTTTTGATGTATAAAACTAATTACGAAGGAAAATAATCAAAAGCTATCATGATTTACTAGCATAAAATCTGGGCGATATGTACAGCTCATACATATGAAATGAGAAATATTTTCTCAATACGTCCACATTTAAAATAAATATCCATTACGTAAAATGTCGTTTTTATTTACAAAATACATTTTGTATTTCTTTAAAGCAGTTGTCTTGAACCTTTTCTTGAACCACAGACTACATTTGAGCAAGTAAGAGACTCGCGGTCTGCATATAGGACGTGGGTGTGTGCTGAGGGGGGGGGGGGTATATATGAAAATTTTTTAGATAGTACTTTCATTGGTTAAAATTGGCAGCAGAGTTTGACGACCCCATTATTTGCCTACCCAGTATGTTGGTACTGAATAATGAGAATATTTAGATCCATAAGATGAATGAGCCATTTTGTCGCTAAAATAGGGGTTGCAAGATAGAAGAAATCCAACCGTTACTTAACCTACCACTTCTTTTTGTTCTGTTTCACCGTTATTGTAGCTTATCTGGAAAGGGCAAAGGGTATGGGTTGAACGAGCAGCAAAATTGCTATACTGACTAAATATCTGAATATGAAAAATTTTTAGATAGCAATAATTTGGTACTATCATTGGTTAAAATTGGCAACACAGTTTGACGACCTCATCATTTGCCTACCCAGTATGTTGGTACTGGTTAACGAGAATATTAAGATCCATAAGATAAATGAACCATTTTGTCGTTAACATAGGGGTTACAAGGTAGAAGAAATTCAACCGTTACTGAACCTGCCACTTCTTTTTGATCTGTTTCACCGTTATTGTAGCTTATCTGGAAAGGGCAAGGGGTATGGGTTGAATGAGCATAAAAACTGCTATACTGACTAAATATCTGCAATTTCGCCGTTACAAAATTATTTTGAACCCATCTGTCAAGGCACATAGTTGGCAATGGGAATAGAATATCTTGACCTCGTAATGCCATGTTCAAACGAAAAGGAAAGAGTGGAATGGGTGTTGTATATGTAAACTGCGACAGAAATCACCGCATATTCATTCTTTGCGCCCGAATTTTTCGGTCCAAAAGATAAGGCCAAGTGTTGGGAAAACTGAAGTAATAAACTTAAAACAAACTGGAGTTCTGAAATATTTCTGGTCCAACATAGCTCATACTATCTAATATAATATAAAGAAAATATTCTTTTTTTCCCGAAAATTTTCGTATTCGAGATTTTGATGCCACAATATGTTTTAGGACCTCTTGAACACGTTTTGACTATTTTTGGAGTGATGTCCGTTTGTCTGCTTGTGGTCGATTGCTTGTAGACACGATAGCTGCCACAAATATTAATAGACTTACACGATACTTTATATCCGGCTCTGTTATCGAAAAATCTAAAACTAGATAGAATTTTTTGAAATTTGAGAGTAAACTCGAAATTTTATATTTTTTTTAACACGGCATCATAGGACAAAATTTGACATACTCATGCATAAAAGGGGTTATTTATGGCACAAGGTTCACCAGACTTAATAACTTCAATCATTGTTGTGAAAAATAGAAGAGATACAAATTTTTGTGTTTGTGACGTCATTACTCCCCCCCCCCCGCCCTCGTTGGAGGGCGCAACGTAATTTGTCAAGTATGGTATCAATCGAAAGATTTGATACCATATTTTAACATAACTTGCCATTTAAAGCGAAGGGTAACACCCTATAATTGTAATCATTTGGACCAACGGTACCAATTTTCGAAAATTTTACTTGCAATATTTGAAAAAAATAAAATAACAATCACACATTACTCAAAGATGGATTGTGGTATGAGAAAGTCAAGTTGATCCACATTCCAGTTAATTTTCCCTCGTTAGCAAGCATTTGATACGTCGTTGCTAAAAAATCAAAATTTGAGATTTCAAAGCCTGTTAAAGAGTAATCCAATCCTGAAACTCTCTTTACAGATCCAAAAGAATTGCAGAAAACTTCCTTCCACAGTTTAAAATAAATGCAGAAAACTTTCTGGACGCCATGAACCGTTAAAATTGTTTATGGTATGATGACTATGTCTGCAGTTACTTCATTTGCGACTCCCATTTCAGGGTAGAATAATCCCTGTAAGGAAACGTTTTTTGACCCCGTTATTTAAAAATGTTTACCTCTTCCCAATAACCATTAAATGAAGATGAAACTTGTAGAAGCATGCTGATGCGGTAACTATGGTTTTAATTTGGACTTTTAAATATTTTTCATTGCCATTTGTCACTACGGGACGATCGATGAGGTAACAAGCGAGCACAAAACTCTTTATAATAATAATTTTAGAATTTTTCTGGTAGAAGTATTTACTTAAATTCATCAACATTTTAAGCATAGTTTCAGACTGGTCCACTGTTTATAAAATTCTATGCATTCAGTATTATAGCGCAGTGACTTCTACTCTATAACAGGGCGTTACATTCAGGCAAAGAAGTAATCAAATAGTTACTCATCATCAACATTTATTACCGTTGTTATATTATGTAAAATGCTTACCATTATTATGTATGAAAAAAGCTTACCATTATTATTAAAAATTTAAATGAGTCTGAATTTATAATAGACATTGATACAAATCTAAAGGTACTTTATTTATTCTATGTCATCAAATCGGTTCGAATACCGGAGTGAAGTTATATTTTATTTTGCTAACAAATTCATATAATCGCATAGTACGTATAGTCATAATTGTATACTATATAAAATATAATGTTTTGAATTTTAAAAACATATGAATAATGATTAAACAAGAATGGCCTCTTTAATATGGCCTCTTAAACCCTTAATACTTTTACATTGTCGTTTCATTCTGCGTTACCAATGATGACTTTCGTCGTGAACATTAGTTGAGAACCAAATGTGGAGGTATTAGAAAAAAGCTATTTTAACTTATTTATTATTTATTAAAATATTTGGGTTTATGAAAGATAATATTCATTTTGGAAAACTTAAAATTGAGTAAAAATAATGGTTACTTTTTTATAACGGAGCACCTGTATTTAACACTTTTCAAGATCGCAATAATTATAATTGCAAAGATATTCAAAGAAAACAGAAAGGGCTCATTACTTTGACCCAAATATTGCATATATTATTTAATTAACTCAAATTCTTAAAGTTTAATTTATATTATTTTTGAACAAGCATAAATGATTCGATTTATGTGTCGCATTCTTCCGCATTTAGCATAATGTTGCCATATAAAATCTAAACAAGGGATTTGAATATAAAAATAAAATAACAAATAATTTATTTATTTTTAATCAAAAATTTATTTAAAAACGCGAATTAAGGTGAATGGTAATCAGAAACGCTGTTTAACCCTCTTTAGTTAAACAGCTTTTTTTATAGATTTGATTCAGTTAAATTTATTGTTTATAGTTTAAAATTTTGTGCATTGAAAATTGTGATAAAACATGTATAAAATTCCAATAACCCCAAAATATATGAACCTTCAGGTTTTCTAAGATACATCATTATAAATACAATTTTTCTAACTTATAAATACATAAAGAAACAGTATCTCTTAATGATAAATATTGAAATTCTGGTGTAGCGAAAATTTAACAAAGTCTCATAATATAACAATAGTACCTCTATACAGGGTGTCCCAAAAACATCGGATTTTATTCCTTAAATAATCTTAAACATATATAATGAATTACAAAGTTACGTAAAATAAGGTACAGAATTTTATGAAATTGATAAAAATTTTCAAGGGAATTAAATTCCAAGAAATACAAAATTTAAATTTTTATACGGATCCCGTACAAAAACATTTCCAATGAGTGAAATGTGCCCTATCCACTAATAAGTTGATGTACAAAATTTCAACATTTTATCATAAAAAGTCCCAAAGATATGAAAAGACAAAAATACTGACTTAAACTACTTTTCGATGCATCTACATGGGTTCTCAGAGGGGAAAAATCATGTCGGCAGATCGCAATTCAGGAGTCATACACAAATTACTAAAGAAAACAATGATTACATAAATAAATAATAATTTTGTTGCTATTTATTGGTACAAAGTTCTACACTATGTAGAAATAATAACTTTACACAAAGATTACAAAACTTGTTCAAAATGTTTACCATCCATGCCAAAGATCCATTAAAGATAAGAGGCAAATATTAGTTGCGTATGATACATTTCTGCGTTGTGTCATTTACACTCTTGCTGTAAACATTTATATTTTAATTTATGATTAATCCCTCACCAACTTTGTTTAAACATATCTCTGGGACTTTTTATGACAAAATGCTAAAATTTTGTACATCACCTTATTAGTGTATGGGGCACATTTTACTCATTGGAAATGTTTTTGTACGGCGGCCGTATAAAAATTTAAATTTTGTATTTCTTCAAATTTAATCCCCTGAAAATTTTTGTCGATTTCATAAAATTCTGTACCATTTTTATACAACTTTGTAATTTATTATATATGTCAAAGATCAATATTTAAGGAATAAAAGCCGAGGTCAATGTTTTGGGACACCCTGTATATGTCTTTAGTTAATTCTATTGGATTTAACTATATAAAAATAGCTGACTGCCAAAATAACATTAATTAACTTATACAATAACTTTTAGGAAAATGCAATAGTAGCTTTTGACCGTAACGTCCAGTTACTTTATTTTCTCCGGAATAACTATAAAGGTGCTTCAGTTACTCATTACGGACGGACAAAGCGAAATCCATTCTCCATTTTTGAAGAAGCGAAATCAGCATTTGCCTGAATTTTGTTATCCCTTTTACTCGAGAACTACAATAGGTAGGAACATGAAATTTTGCATACATACGTGAAATTGCGCGCAGATTTGTAGAATCACAATTTCAATTATTGAAACGAATTGTAACAGGGAAAATCGTCCAGTCTTTTAAACTGCGCGTACTCATTAAGGCTTCCTACAAATAACATGTAAGAAAAGCCGTTGTTGTACAAAAATTAAAAGGGTGTCCAACACTAGGCCTTACTACACAATTTTTTTTTTCTTTTTTTCCCACAGTTGTCAGAAGAACGTGACAAAACAAAATACATACCATGGAGTTAGAGAGTTTCCCTACTTACATGATGCATACAATAATAAAACGCAACGTAATAAAACGTGTTGGCGATTCAACTGTCTTACTTTGATTCCATTGTTTTAATGTAGTATTTTAGTTTGTTTAACTTACAATTCAAATTTTAAAAACTTCTATGCTGTTTTATATTAGTATTCTCAAATATTGAAATTATTTTTGTATACTTCTAATTTCATAATTTATTTGTTAAATTAAGATTCAATTTACAATCTTTCACAGCCCTCACACTTCATACATGCTGGTCCATTCAAAGCAGGCTTTTACTAGTTTACAATATAAGGGTAAATTACTTCTTACATTTTCCAAGTAACTTTACCCAACCATATTCCAAGTAACTTTACCCAAGTAACTTTACCCAACCATTCACATGTATACATGACAACTTAATATACCCCGTCATTTGAAATACTTAACAGCTAGTATATTATTATAAAATATCCTTTCCCCACCGCAAAAAGACAATCATTCAGAAGCCTGAGAAACATTATACGAAGAAAGGTAAATACCAGTGTAAATTATAAAAGAAAATTTTCTTTTTCCCACTTTGAATGCCATTATTAAATAATTCAGCATTAAATATAGTGTGTAATAAAATAAGACAAAGATAAGATTTAAGAAGTAATCGTTGTATGAAAATTTACTCCGTTAATGACAATACGGATTAAACTAGATTGTTTTGGTGCTCTACGATCGTTTGTTTGGAGCTAATGGGGACTCAATTGTTGGTGTATGTACTATTATTCAAAGTTGATTCCGAACCACTAATAAGCATCCACGAAGTATCCCAGATACGAGAGCAAGTTTGCCCTCGTATCAGTGGCGGCTCGTGAGCGAGGTGTAGAGGGAGGCGCTCATATATGTATTTATGTATAGATGGGGATATTTAAGTATAGAGGCATACTATAATATGTATTTATGTATATTATAGTATCCCTCCTCAGTTTGTGCCAACTACGTCTTTTAGACTTCGAGTTCGTCGTTTGTCCGGCACTGATAAATTCGTTCCGGCGTTACCTCGAAATAACTGTATACCAAATTATTATTTTACTTGCGCTGATATGCATTTGCAAGTTTCCTTAAAATGAATAAGAGCCTATTGTAACCATGGAAATTATTTGAATGTATTTCTAAATAAATTTATATCAAATTTGTAAAAATTAAATACTCTCAGTCGTATGCATGTGCAGTATTTTATTATGATTAGCGCAATTGTTTGTACACCCAAAATGCACACAATTTCTCTCAGGTACACAATATGGCTAATAGTTTTGTACCTGATCATCCTTGTAACCCAAACAGTAACATAATTAGAGAGCGAAAATCAACTAAATCTACGGCCGTTTATATGTAGAAACGGAATAACTATTTTCATACAAGTTTAAGAATGATTTTGGAATTTACAGAAAGTTCTTATGCATTATGGTTTTCTCTATTCGTCTTTAAAATGATATGAGCGAGTTCTGCCTGCTAGTAATCATTATATATAGCAATCAGTTTCTATAGCAATAAGCAGTTAGCTCGCTGCACGGATTCAACAAAAGTGGATCAAAGTTTAGAGTGAGCAGATCGAGTGGGTCCATTGTAGAGTAGAAAATACAGTGTGAAAATTGCATCAAAATCGGAGCAAGTGTCACTAAGATAGATAAAAATGTAAATATAAAAAAGAGGAGGGTCTCCCCTCTTCCACCACGGTTGTTTCATATTACATAATAACAGACGATGTTTGTGTGTCGACGTGTGTGTGTAAGGTCTGTAGCGGAAAATGTAAACATCGTACGGTCTTGAAATATCGTGCACGGATATTTCAGGAACCAAGGCGATGCATTTTTGTAAAACCGAAATATGAAATTGAGGCTACTTAAAGTAAAAGTTACGCCCAGAGGGTTGACATAATAAGGTTGTATATCTAAGTGATTGCCACCAGCAAAATCTAAATCGCTCAATTAGAAGGTGAAATAAGAAATTTGGCGGGGGGGGGGCCTAACCGAACTGAAAGTTGCGCCCAGGAAGCTGACACAATAAATATGTATATCCAGTTCACATGTACAAATGGTGCCGGGACTATAGCCACCAACGGAATCAAAATGGCTCAATTAGGAGCCGAGATGTGAAATTAGAAGAGGACTACTTAAAGTAAAAATTGCGCCCAAGGGATTGATATGAAAGATATGTATATTCAAATGGTACAAAGAGTGTAGCTACCAGAAGATTCAAAATCGCTCAATTTAGGAACCGAGAAGTAAAACCGTGCGGGCTAGTTAAACTAAAAGTGACGCTCAGAGGGTTTGAATAAAACAATATGCATGTCCAGACGATACGCGTATAGATAGATAGTGCAGAGACTATAGCTGCCAGTAGATTCAAAATCGTTTAATTTGGAAACGAGATGAGAAATTTTAGGACTACCTCAAGTGAAATTTACGGCTAGGGAGTATCGGATCAATATTGGACTTCAATGAAATTAGAAGCAAAACCAGGGGGATTGAATAGTCGCCGGTGAAGAGGGGGGGGGGGGAGATTTTAAGGAAAACAACGTCAGATCAAAGAATCAAGTATCAGGTTGAAAATTAATTTTTAACTTCTTTAACAAATATTTATATTTTTTTTCAATCTTTAATGTTAAATAGCTGAAAAAGTAAGACAGCTGAGTAAATCAAGAGACCCACCCCCTCAGACAACACATTTCTGAAAGTGTCACTAAAAATATCCACGGGCATGCCACAAATACAATTCTCGTGACTTTTAAGCAATTAAGAAGTCAAACGCATTGAAATTCATCACAAACAAAGCATGGAACTACCCCAAATCAGAAATAATTCCCTTTCCGAAGGACAGACAGAACCACCCTACATCAGAAATGCCCCCCCCCCCCCCGTCCGGGCGCTTACGCAGCGAAATTAAACTGAGTGCTCCAAACAATGCATTTTTCTACCAAAAACGAAGAACGGAACCCCCAAAATACCATCAATAACCCCCCCTTATTCAATGAAGTAAAAAGCACAAAATATATATCGAAACTTTTTTGAATTTCTATTTTCTATATCTAATACTACTAAACTATTTCTTCATGAACCAAAACTGAAAAAGCTAGGGGTCAATAGGATCAATAAAATAAATCAGAATTAGATAAATACAGTAATTTATTTTCAAATATTTATTTAAACATCCAAATTTATTATTTTAAAAAGAAGCGAGAGCGAGAACACTCATTTATCAAGAAAAATTCGAGGCCAAATTAGCGAAACTCAGCCAATTCGAGTCAGTCGTTCACGATATTCGAGTCTTCTTGGCTTCTTTAGAAGAGAGCCGCGATATAAGCCGCGGCTCAGATCAGATTGGAATATTGCAATGTCTGTTTTTTTAGCTGAAATTTCTATTGCCGTTGTATTCACATACCATTCTTTCTATTATCAGAGAGTCGCTAACGGGACGCGGATCTTATTAAAATCCCTCGTCTTTCCCTATAATGCAGTATTTTTCCCTATAAATTTAATATAGTATGAAGAGGGGATGAGAGATTTTATTGAAAGTCAAAGCTTTAGTGCTGCCATCTAGTGACAAATTTTATCATTTATTTCCAATAATTCGACTTTTAGTTGAAAGAAATTTCAGATAATTTCCTTAAAAATTGTAATTAACCTATATAACTAAAGGAATTTGAAGTGCTTGATCAAGGGGGTCCGCGCGGCCCCGCGGCGCCCCTGAATAACCGCCCCTGCCTCGTATGTAGGATATTTTTCGATAAAGTAAGGCCTGTTTGACTAGATTCTTTTTATTTTAATAATAAGTCAAAATAAAGAAATAATTGAACAACGAAAGACATAAATAAAAGGACTACCGCTAGGTTGCTTCTATTTCTTTGTATGTAAACGATGATCAAATTAGCAGAAAGATGATTATGCTATTAGAAGGGACTAAAAAACAGTATTATAAATTAGACGTTCATAAAATTATGCCGATTCTTCAGCATGGAATTCCCAAGCTCGTTCCACTACTCGACCACTACTAAACTTTAATCATATTTTTAAATTTTCTAATGTTAATATAATTTTACACATGATTCTTAATAAACTTTCTTGAAAGATTCTTCTTTCTCATTCAAGTTCCATTGTAAATAATAATTCTCTTTTAATTTCTTCTGCCTCAAAATCACTTACTTAACTCCTCTTTACTCTTTTCCTTTTAATTTTAGTTTCCATTACCGGGTTGTTTTCTTTTTATGTTACTACTTTACTTTACTTTCCGGATGAAGTTTAGTCATTTAGTTTCCGTTATCGGGTTGTTTCCTTTTTATGTTACTGTTTTACTCTCCGGATGAAGTTTACTCGTTTAGTTTCCGTTACTAGGTTGTTTCTTTTTTATATCACTGTTTTACTTTACTTTCCAGATGAAGTGTGCTCCTTTAGTTTTCCAAAATTGATTGTTTATATTTATATGTAACTGCTCTATTTTTACTTTCCCGATAAGTAGCTAATTAAGTTTCTGAACCTGGTTCTTTTTTTGTCAATGTGACTACTCTGTTTTACTTTTCGGGGGAAGTTAACCAATTTAGTTTTCGAAACCAGTTGTTTCTTTAATACAAAATTGTTCTGTTTTTCTTTCTCTGATGAAGTAGTTCATTTAATTCAGAAATGGGTTGGTAAATACTGGAAGCCTATTGTTTTTAAACACAATCGAATGTTCAGAACCCTCCTAAAATTTCGACTGAAATTTTAAAAAAATCATCAAAACATCAAACCCTTTAATAAAGTTAGGCAAATAGATATTTCTTATGTAATTTTTCCTTAGAAAACGATTGGCATAAAATTTAGAACGCTAGCATGAACAGTTTTTGAGACATTGCACATTTTTCAAATAAATTTATCAAAAAATCCCATAAATTAAAAAATATTAACTGTTGAGAAACATGTTCACTTTTCATATGTAATATCATGCGATATATTTGGTGACATCATTCTCGTGAATCTAGTTCGTTCCATTCATAAGAAAAGATACTTTGAATAATACTTTTGTATTTGAACGCCAACGCCAATAGTCATTTATCTGCTATAAGAATAACTTATTTCTCCGTCCATAACGCTTAGCGAGATTTTGGCAACGAATTTGGCGGACAACAAGTATCTACTATAAGAATAACCTATTTTGTTTTTACTGTAAAAGTAGTAAATTTATTGCATTATATAAGGAAAGTCATGTGATGCCCACATCAAATTTTTTATTACTTTCCTTATATACATCCTGTGTAAGGAAAGTGTTGTGACGGGGTCGAAAATTCGAATTTGAGTTTTCGACGGGAGAGCACGTTTCAAGTATACCTGATCACGAATCGAACATTTTTGAGGTGATGTCTGTGTCTGTGTGTGTGTCAGTGAGTCTGTGGAGACGATAACTCACGAACGAATGAAGCTATTCAAATGAAATTAGGTACAAAAATCACAATCCATGAATACTGGAAGGCTATTGTTTTAAAACATAATCGAATGTTCAGAACCCCCCTAAATTTTCGAGTAAAATTTTGAAAAAATCATCAGAAAATTAAAACCTTTAATAAAGTTACGAAAATAGACATTTCTTATGTAATTTTTCCTTTGAAAACGATTTACATAAACTTTAGAACGCTAGCATTAACCGTTCTCGAGATATTGCACATTTTTCAATAAATTTATCAAACAAATCCCATAAATTAATAAAAAATATTAACTGTTGAGAAACATGTTTACTTTTCATACGTAATATAATGCGATAAATTGGTGACATTATTCTCATAGATCTAACTCGCTCCATTCACGAGAAAAGATACTTTGAGTAATATTTTTGTATTTGAACACCCAATAGTCATTTATCTGCTGTAAAAATAACTTATTTCTCCGTCTATAACACTTGGCAAGATTTTGGCGACGAATTTAGCGGAATATCGCCAAACTTGGCGGCATTTTTAAATGTTGCCAAATTATCAAGAATCTCGCCAAAAGGATAAATATGACGCTAAATCAATGTAAATGACGACTAATTGAAGAAAATTCAATATCTTGGAAAGAGTATAAGTATCTACTATAAGAATAACATTTTTTTTAACTGTAAAAGTAGTAAATTCATTGCATCATATAAGGAAAGTCATGTGTTGCCCACATCAGATTTCTTTTCCTTTCCTCGATGAATGTAGCAGATTTAGTTTCTAAAACTTGTTTATTTTCTTTCTTTGAAACAGTTGTATTTTACTTTTAGGATAAAGTCATCTCATTTCTTAAATCAGTTGTTTCTTTTATATGTAGCTGCTCTGTTTCCACTTTTCGCCTGTATTTAGACAATTTAGTTTCTATAGCCTCTTGTATCCTTTATATGTAACGGCTATTTCTCCACTTTCCGCATGTAGTTAGCCAATTTAATTTCCATAACCATTCGATTCCTTTATATATAACAACTTTGTTTCTCCTTTCCGCTTGTACTCGTATTTACACAATTAGGCTTCCGAAAAATGTTGTTTATTCTCTATGTAAATGCTCGTCTTTTCTTTACTCGAAAAATGTAGCTTATTTAGTTTCCAAAACTGTCGTATGTTTTTTCTTCGAAACTATTCAGTTTTGCTTACATGTAAAGTCAGCTCATGTAGTTTCCGAAACAAGTTGTTTCCTTCCTATGTAACTGCTCTGTTTACACATCCCACGTGTACTTAGACAATTTAGTTTCCATAACTAGTTGTTTCCTTTATATATAACTTCTATTTTTACACTTTCCGCATGTATTTAGCCAATTTAGTTTACTTTATACAGTATGAGTCAGAAATCTTGGGCCAACTTTAAGGAGTAATAAATTACATCTAAACAAGCAATTTTTGTCATACAAAGCAGGGTCGTAACACAAGAGGTGAACCGCTAGGTGGTAGCTCATGAAATGAGGAAATGATGACTCTCTCGTGAAAAGAGGAAACACAGAAATGACAGAGTTGGCACGAAGTACATTTTACTGATAGAAATTGTAGAATGCATGGACAAAGTTACAGAAACTGCTCAAAAGTGCGACCACCAGCAGTAATGCAGGCTTCACACCTGCGACGTAGCGAGCGGCGCACGTTAGCAAAAACGCCCGCCATATCTTTAACAACGCCGGCAGCAACAGAAATCCTAACAACAAGGTCCTCGTCGGAGTCGATGGAGATATCGTAGATGAGACTTTTCATATGGCCCCATAAGAAAAAATCGAGACAGGAGAGGTCAGGAGATCGTGCCGGCCAAGTTATGGGACCACCCCGACCAATCCATTGTCCTGGGAATGGATTGGTCGGGGTTCTAAGGTGTGCCACACATCCACGCTGAAGTGGGGTGGTGCTCCGTCGTGTTGGAACCACATACATTCTTTAATGTTGGCAGGAACATGTTGCAGTAACTGTGGCAATACCTCCTGTAAAAATAGGAGGTATGTTCTGCCGTCCTCCAGCGGTTGACCTCTTGCGGTTCACTTCTTGCGGTTCACCTCTTCCCAGCGGCCCACCTCTTCCCAGGGGTTCACCTCTTGCGTTACAACCCTGCTTTGTATGACAAAAATTACTTGTTTAGATGTGATTTATCACCCCTTAAAGTTTGGCCCAAGAGTTCTGACTCACCCTGTATATAACTGCTCTGTTCACCCCTTTCCAATTGTATTCAGACAATTAAGTTTCCGAAACATGCTGTTTACTTTATATGTCTGGTCTTTCCTTTATTCAAAGAATGTAGCTTATTTAGTTTCCAAACCCTGTGTATTTTATTTCTTTGAAACTGTTCTGTTTTGCTTTCAGAGTAAAATCAGCTCATGCAATTTCCAAAACCAGTTGTTTCATTTGTATGTAACTGCTCTGTTTCAATTTAGACAATTTAGTTTCCATAGTCATTTGTTTCCTTCATATGTAACTTCTATTTTCACTTTCCATTTGTAGTTAGACAATTTAATTTCCATAACCATTTTCTTTTATATGTAACTGCTCTGTTTCTCCTTTCCGCTTTTATTTAGACAATTAAATTTCCATAACCAGATGTTTTCTTTATATCTAATTATTTTTTTTCACTTTTCATTTGTAGATAGACAATTTAATGCCCATAATCAGTTATTTCATTTTTATGTAACTGCTTTTCTTTCCACTTACTGCTTGTAGTTAGACAATTTACTTTCCATAGCAATTTGTTTCCTTTATAACTGCTGTGTTTCTCCACTCTACTTGTAGTTAGATAATTGAGTTTCCATAACCAGTTGTTTCCTTTATATTTAACCGCTCTTTTTCCACTTTCCACTAGTAGTTAGACAATTTAATGTTCATAACCAGTTGTTTCATTTATATATAACTACTCTGTTTTTACTTTCCGCTTGTAGTTAGACAATTTTGTTTCCATAACCAGTTGTTTAACATTTTTTGTTCGGTGCTACTAAATTCCAAAATTGTGTATACTCTCGGTTACTTTACGCTTTTTTTCGGGAGGGGGGGGGATATTACTTTCTCATACTATTGTATTATAAAAGTATTGTTTTCTCGAAAATTGTCGAATTCGGGATCTTAACCACAGATAGGCGTGTTTTAAGACCTCTTAAACTAATTTCAAGCACTTTTGGGGAAATATGTCTATTTCGTTATCAGTTTGTGTGTATGTGTATGTGTGAGAAATGAAGACATAGTAACTCAAGAACAAATGCTACAACTCTTATTGAATCTTATCGGTTGATACATTATGTTAAAAACTAAAACTAGATGTGATTTTTTGTAATTATCTTGATTTGAACTCGAATTATTTAAATTTTAAAACTTTCATAGCAATATTTTCTACGGAAAACAACGATATTTCCCAAAACAATAATGGTACTATATAGTATGAGAAAAAAATTTATATTTGAACTGGTCTATGTATATTAATGGTATCTTAATAATTCATATTCACACAGAAATATCAAATGAATCCATCGTCATCACTAAGCTGTTGCCAACGTGAAAAAGAAACTTTTAAAGAATTTTTACATTATATTTTAAAAGATTAACCTGGATACAAAATATGAAAGGTAATAATCATTGTGATACAAGTAGACCTAAAGTCACCATGGAATATGAATGGATGAGCAAGTCGAGTGGAGATTCCCACCCCAGATATTTTTTGCATGCTTCTTCCATTCGTTTCACTCTATTTCATACCTCATATGTTATTCTGTTTTTTATTTCTTTCGTGTTGGCAACGTTTTAATTTCTCAGTCACGTCATAGCGCTTTCGGGTATTTTTATGCACTTCATCAGTGAACTGATGAACAACATAATAATGCCTAAAAGCGCTATGGGGATTTTAATTAAAAACTTTTAATAATAGCCAATTTTTGGTTGTCTTTATTTTTTAAAGTTACAATATATATTATAATTTATCATTTACAATTATAAACATTAACTACATTTGTCTATATTTCTACATGTTTCTTAAATTCTTGAACAAATTGGTTAGGGGTGTCTCTTGATCTTCAAATTTAACCATTTTGCTACTAGTGTTCATGATGAGGAACAAATGTTACAATATATATTATAATTTATCATTTACAATTATAAACATTAACTACATTTATCTATATTTCTACATGTTTCTTAAATCCTTGAACAAATTGGTTAGGGGTGCCTCTTGGTCTTCAAATTTAACCATTTCGCTACTAGTGTTCATGATGGTGAACAAATGTTACAATATATATTATAATTTATCATTTACAATTATAAACATCAACTACATTTGTCTATATTTCTACATGTTTCTTAAATCCTTGAAGAAATTGGTTAGGGGTGCCTCTTGGTCTTCAAATTTAACCATTTCGCTACTAGTGTTCATGATGGTGAACAAATGTTACAATATATATTATAATTTATTATTTACAATTATAAACATCAACTACATTTGTCTATATTTCTACATGTTTCTTAAATCCTTGAACAAATTGGTTAGGGGTGCCTCTTGGTCTTCAAATTTAACCATTTCGCTACTAGTGTTCATGATGGTGAACAAATGTTACAATATGTATTATAATTTATCATTTACAATTATAAACATCAACTACATTTGTCTATATTTCTACATGTTTCTTAAATCCTTGAAGAAATTGGTTAGGGGTGCCTCTTGGTCTTCAAGTTTAACCATTTCGCTACTAGTGTTCATGATGGTGAACAAATGTTACAATATATATTATAATTTATCATTTACAATTATAAACATCAACTACATTTGTCTATATTTCTACATGTTTCTTAAATTCTTGAACAAATTGGTTAGGGGTGCCTCTTGGTCTTCAAATTTAACCATTTCGCTACTAGTGTTCATGATGGTGAACAAATGTTACAATATATATTATAATTTATCATTTACAATTATAAACATCAACTACATTTGTCTATATTTCTACATGTTTCTTAAATCCTTGAAGAAATTGGTTAGGGGTGCCTCTTGGTCTTCAAATTTAACCATTTCGCTACTAGTGTTCATGATGGTGAACAAATGTTACAATATATATTATAATTTATCATTTACAATTATAAACATCAACTACATTTGTCTATATTTCTACATGTTTCTTAAATCCTTGAAGAAATTGGTTAGGGGTGCCTCTTGGTCTTCAAATTTAACCATTTCGCTACTAGTGTTCATGATGGTGAACAAATGTTACAATATATATTATAATTTATTATTTACAATTATAAACATCAACTACATTTGTCTATATTTCTACATGTTTCTTAAATCCTTGAACAAATTGGTTAGGGGTGCCTCTTGGTCTTCAAATTTAACCATTTCGCTACTAGTGTTCATGATGGTGAACAAATGTTACAATATATATTATAATTTATCATTTACAATTATAAACATCAACTACATTTGTCTATATTTCTACATGTTTCTTAAATTCTTGAACAAATTGGTTAGGGGTGCCTCTTGGTCTTCAAATTTAACCATTTCGCTACTAGTGTTCATGATGGTGAACAAATGTTACAATATATATTATAATTTATCATTTACAATTATAAACATCAACTACATTTGTCTATATTTCTACATGTTTCTTAAATCCTTGAAGAAATTGGTTAGGGGTGCCTCTTGGTCTTCAAATTTAACCATTTCGCTACTAGTGTTCATGATGGTGAACAAATGTTACAATATATATTATAATTTATCATTTACAATTATAAACATCAACTACATTTGTCTATATTTCTACATGTTTCTTAAATCCTTGAAGAAATTGGTTAGGGGTGCCTCTTGGTCTTCAAGTTTAACCATTTCGCTACTAGTGTTCATGATGGTGAACAAATGTTACAATATATATTATAATTTATCATTTACAATTATAAACATCAACTACATTTGTCTATATTTCTACATGTTTCTTAAATTCTTGAACAAATTGGTTAGGGGTGCCTCTTGGTCTTCAAATTTAACCATTTCGCTACTAGTGTTCATGATGGTGAACAAATGTTACAATATATATTATAATTTATCATTTACAATTATAAACATCAACTACATTTGTCTATATTTCTACATGTTTCTTAAATTCTTGAACAAATTGGTTAGGGGTGCCTCTTGGTCTTCAAATTTAACCATTTCGCTACTAGTGTTCATGATGGTGAACAAATGTTACAATATATATTATAATTTATCATTTACAATTATAAACATTAACTACATTTGTCTATATTTCTACATGTTTCTTAAATTCTTGAACAAATTGGTTAGGGGTGTCTCTTGATCTGAGTTATTAAAAATTTTTCGTTCAAGGTGTTGCTCCAGAGAAAAACGTTCGAAAGGTAAAATGACGAGACACCATGCTTCGAAATGCGATAGAGACTTCAAATTTTATGCACGAGTAGATAGTTTGAAAGGAAGAACATGTGCAATTTCAGTTTTCAGATATTTTCTACTTTAGGGGTCCCGCAAATCCAAATGTTCGATTCAAAATGCTTCGCGATAGAGACTTCAGATTTGGTTTACAGGTAGATAGTTTGAAAGAAAGAAAGTATGCAAATTCAGATTTCAAATATTTGCTACTTTAGGGGATGCCGCACGATGAGAAACGCCTCCTTTAAAAATGTAATAGAGGCTTGATATTTGGTATATGGGGAAATCATCTGATAAAAAGCAAAAGAATAGAGATTTTCAAAATTGTTCATTTTAGGGGGTGGCTATACTCCACACAAAAACGTTCGAAAAGTAAAATGATAGTAAAAATATGCTTCGCAATGGAATAGAAACTTCGAATTAGGTATATAGGTAAATAGTTCAAAAGAAAGAAAGTGTGCAATAGAAAATTTCTGATATTTGTAATTTTGAGGGGTTCCGCTCACCAAAACGTTCGAAAAGTGAAATGATAGAGAAACATGTTTACGATGAGATAGAGACTTATAATTTGGTGTATGAGTAAACCGTTTGAAAGGAAGAAAGTGAGCAATTTCAGATTTCCAAATATTTTCTAATTAAAAGATTGCCGCACACCAAAATGTTCGATTTATCGAATAAAAGATAAACATCTCCTAAAATTTGATAGAGGCTTGATATTTGGTATATGGGCTAATCGTTTAATTGAAACACCCAAGACGAATAAAGTTTTTCAAAACTGTTCCTTTGAGGGATACTACAGAGATAAACGTTCGAATGGTGAATTGATTAAAAACATGCTTCGGGATGAGATAGAGATTTCAGATTTGGTGTACCGGTGAATAGTTTGGAAAGAAAAAAGTGTACAATTTCAGTTTTCCAATATGTTTTATTTTAGGGGGTGCCGCACACCAAAATATTCTATTTTCGGAATAAAGTAGAAACGCCCCTTTTCAAACGTGATAGACTTGATATTTGGTATATGCGCTAATCACCTGTTTGTAAACCCAATCAGAATGGAGTTTTTCAATAATGTATATTTAAGGGGGTGGGAACTGCACACAAAAACATTCGAAAGGTGAAACGATAGAAAAAGCATGCTTCGCCACGAGATAGAAATTTCAAATTTGGTGTACAAGTAAATAGTTGGAAAGGAAAAAGTGTGCAATTTGAGTTTTCCAACATTTACTGTTGTAGAGGGTGCCGCTCACTAAAATGTTCAATTTGCCGAACAAATGACCAACTCCCCCTTTACAATGTGGTAGAGGCTTGAAATATGAGTTCACCATTTAATAAAAACACCCAATATGAATACAGTTTTTTAAAAAGGTTCATTTAAGGGGGTGTTACATAGAAACGCGTTCGAGAGGTGAAGTGAAATTTGGTGTACGGGTAGATAATTTGAAAGGAAGAAAGTACGCAATTTCAGATATCCAATATTTGCTGCTTTAGGGGGTGCCGTACACCTATATGTTCGATTTTCCGAATAAATGAGACACGCTTCCCTCTAAATGTGACAAAGGCTTGATATTTGGTATATGGGTCAATCATCTGATAAGAAACTCAAAATGAACAGAGTTTTTCAAAATTGTTCATTTATGGGTGTGCTCCACAGAAAGACATTCGAAAGGGGAAATGGTAAAATAGCATGTTTCGGGATGAGATAGAGACTTTAATTTTATGTACGAGTAGATAGTTCGAAAGGAAGATGTGCGTAATTTCAGTTTTCCCATATTTTCTTCTTTAGGGGGTTCTGCACACCAAAATATTCGATTTGCCAAATAAATGTGAAATGCGAAATATTCAAAATTTACATTATTAGGAGTTGCTTATTGTGAGACCGTTGATTTTCAACGGGTATTCGGCTAGTATATACTAATTGCCAAGTGTCCGTCTGTCTGTCTGTCTAGATAGAGACTTGCAATTTGGTACACGGCTCGGTCGTTCGATAAACCCTCCTAGAAAAATCGAATCTTTCGAAAACGTTCTCTAAAGGGGGTGCTCCACACCGAAACGTTCGAAAAGTGAAATGATAGGAAAGCATGCTTTACGATAAGATAGAGACTTAAAATTTGGTGTATGGGTAAACCGTTCAAAAGGAAGAAAGTGTGCAATTTCAGATTTCCAATACTTTCTACTTAAGGGGGTGCCGCATACCAAAATGTTCGATTTTCCGAATAAATGAGAAACGGTTCCTTTAAAATATGATAGAGGCTTGAAATTTGGTATATGGACTAATCATTTGAGGAAAACACCCAAGACGAATATAAGTTTTCAAAAATGTTCGTTTAAGGGGTGCTCCAGAGGAAAACGTACGAAAGGTGAATTGATAAAAAAAATTGCTTCGGAATAAGTTAGAGATTTCAAATTTGGTGTACGGGTAGATAGTTTGGAAAGAAGAAAGTGTACAATTTCAGTTTTCCAATATTTTCTACTTAACGGGGTGCCGCACATAAAAATATTCGATTTTTGAAATAAAGGAGAAACTCCCGTTTTAAAACGTGATAGAGGCTAACTGATATTTGGTAATTGGGCAAATCATTTGATGAAAACACCCAAGACAAAAGAGTTTTTAAAAAATATTCGTTTAAGAGGGTACTGTAGAGAAAAACGTTCGAAAGGTGAAATGACGAAAAACTAGGCTTCGGTATGTGATAGGGTTTTCAAATGTGATGTACGAGTAGATCTTTCGAAAGGAAGAGAGTATGTACAATTTTAATTTTCAATATTTTCTGATTTAGGGGATGCCGCAAAGCCAAATGTTCGATTTTCCAAATGAATGAGAAATTACTGCTTTAAATTTTAATAGAGGCTTGGAATTTGGTATACGGGCTAATCACTTAATGAAAACACCCAAGACGAATAGAGTTTCTCAGAAATTTTCGATTAAGGGGATGCTCCAGAGAAAAACTTTCGAAATATGAAATGATAAAAAACATGCTTCTGGGTGATATAAAGATTTCAAATTTGGTGTACGGGTAGATAATTTGGAAGGAAGAAATTGCGCAATTTCAGATTTCCAATATTTTCTACTTTAGGGGGTGCCGCACACCAAAATGTTTGATTTTTTGAATAAGTTTTACACGCTTCCTTTTAAATGTGACAGAGACTTGATATTTGGTGCATGGGCCAAGCATCTGATAAAAAACCCAAGACGAATAGAGTTTTTCCTAAATGTCCTCCACAGCTGTGCACCACAGAAAGACGTTCGAATTTGCAAATGATAAAATAGCATGCCTCGGGATGAGATAGAGATTTTAATTTTGTGTATGGGTAGACAGTTCGAAAGGTTGAAGTGTGCAATTTTTGTTTTCCAATATTTTCTTCTTTAAGGGGTTCTGCATACAAAAATATTCGATTTGCCGATTAAATGTGAAAAGCGAATTATTCAAAAATTTAAATTTTTCGGGGGGGGGTGCTTATTACGAGACCGTTGACCTTCAACGGACTAGTATATACTAATTGCCAAGCGTCCGTCCGAAAAATCGAATTTTTCGATACCGTTCTCTAGAGGGGGTGCTCCACACCAAAACGTTCGAAAAGTGAAATGATTGGAAATCATACTTTACGATAAAATAGAGACTTCAAATTGGGTGTATGGGTAAATCGTTCGAATGGATAGAAAGTGTGCAATATCAGATTTCCAATATTTTCTACTTAAGGGGATCGCACACCAAAATGTTCGATTTACAGAATAAATGAGAAAAGGCTCCTTTAAAATTTGATAGAGGCTTAAAATTCAGTATATGAGCTAATCATTTGACGAAAACACCCAAGACGAATATAGTTTTTCAAAAATGTTCGTTAAGGGGGTACTCCAGAACAAAACGTTCGAAAAGTGAATTGGTGAAATACCATGCTTCGGAATGAGATAGAGATATCAAATTTGGCGTAAGGGTAGATAGTTTGGAAGGAAGAAAATCTACAATTTCAGTTTACCAATATTTTCTACTTTAGGGGGTGCCGCACCCCAAAATGTTCGATTTTCGGAATAAAGGAGAAACGTCCCTTTTAAAACGTGATACAGACTGACTTGATATTTGGTATATGGACGAATCATCTGATAGAAATCACAAGAATAGAGTTTTTTTTTAAATGTATATTTAAGGGGATAGATACTCCACACAAACACATTCGAAAGGTTAAATGCTAAAAAGCATACTTCGCGATGAGATAGAGACTTTAAATTTGGTGTACGGGTAAAAAGTTGGAAAGGAAGAAAGTGCGCAATTTCAATTTTCCAACATTTGTTATTGTAGGGGGGGGGGGGGGGGTGGCGCTCACTAACATGTTCAATTTGCCGAACAAATGAAAAACGCTTCCTTTACAATGTGATAGAGGTTTGAAATTTAGTATATGGGCTAACCATTTGACAGAAAAACCAAAGATGAATACTATGGTTTGACAAAAATTTTCATTAACGGAGTGCTACACAGAAAAACGTTCGAAAGGTGAAGTGATAGCAAAATATAGCTTCCCGATAGGATACAGACTTCAAATTTAATGTACGGGTAGATAGTTTGAAGGGAAGAAAGTGTGAAATTTCAGATTTCCAATATTTGCTACTTTAAGGTGTGTCGCACACTAATATGTTCGATTTTCCGAATAAACGAGGCACTCTTCCTTTTAAATGTGATAGAGGCTTGATATTTCGTATATGGGCCAATCATCTAATAAAAAACCTAGACAAAGAGAGTTTTTCAGAAATGTTCACTTGTGGGTGTGCTTCACAGAAAAACGTTCGAAAGGAGAAATAATAAAATAGCATGCTTCGAGATGAGATAGACTTTAATGTGGTGTACGGGTAGATAGGTCGAAAGGAAGAAATGCGAAAATTAAGTTTCCGAATATTATCTGTTTTAGGAACTTCTGCACACCAAAATATTCGATTTGCCGAATAAATGTGAAACGCTAATTATTCAAAAATTTACGTTGTTCAGGGGTTGCTTATTGCGAGACCGTTGATTTTCAACGGGTATTCTGCTAGTAAAATCCTAAATATGATAGTTCTCATATCAATTCAAGACATTTTTTGGCGCAATACTTATTATATTGAAATTATAATACCTTCAAATATCTAAGCAATATCACTAAAATTGAAGATTTCAACTAATCGTAAAATTAATCCCGTCTATAAGTTCTGTCTGTAGCTTTGTCTGTCCTGAAAATATTTTTTTTTCATTTTTTAAAAACCAGTATTTATAGTTAAAATTTATATTTTAAAATCTATCATTTATTTTTTATTTTCAATGGCATTGTGTGAATACCTAGACATTTAGCTGCTATTTAAAAGAAGACGAAATTCTAGGGCAAAAATTAGAATAATTTCAAATGTATTGAAGAAATGTAGTTTCGGATTTACAGACAGTTTTGGAGATACATAATTGAACATCTATTAATATTTTTTCATTTTTTTTTAATTTTTGAATGTTTCGGACAAATGCTCTGATCATTACTGACTTCGTAGACCAGTAATTGGCGTTTTAAATCTCGAGATATACAAACCTTAGACTCCTTTAGAAGTTTTGTAAATAGTTATTTATTAAATGTAATAGTTCAATTTTTAATAAAAAATTTGTAAATATATTAAATCTTTTGAATTTAGAATGTTTTGAACAAATGCTTAGAACATTACCTTAATTTTAAAAAACCGCGAATTTCTAGGCCTAGTAAGGCTTTATAATTCGAGAAATATACTAACATGACTTGGCCAGTTTTAATAGTGTAGCTAAATCGTAAAAAGACCCAACACCTACTCTAATAACAGTATATTCTTATTTTTGCAGCTTCTACTTTCATTAGTTACCAATTGATGCCAAAATGTTACTTTCTTCGAAACATGTCGTCCTTTTCACCTTCCTCCTGTTGCTTTGCTCAGTACAAGACATTCACTGCCATTTCTTGATGAAAGCCATGCTACACGGGGCAGCCATGGGCATGATGATGCGCCCCAGATTTCTGCCAATCCCCATTCCTCTAAGCAGAAACATGCTAACAGGGTTCACTGATATAATGTCTGGGTAAGTCATAGGTTGAACTAATCATATTTACCATTTGATTCAGTTAAACTAACTTGTTTCTTTTCGTCTGTCGTGTATAAGAGCTAGATGTTTTCAAAGGCTCACATATAAGGACATATAAAGAGAAAACAGAAAGAAGCTATCCATACTTACGATGAAAAATGTAGCTATCTTTTAGACAAATCCCAGATATAGTTGTATTACCAAAAAACAAATCTTTCATCACGACATCACGACATATATGCAAATATACAGGCTATTTCACTAGGTAGTCCCCCAAAGGAGTTCTCCCCCCGCCCCTTTACAAAGAGACATGACTTTTAGTTTACAAGTGACCTTGATCCATAAAAAATGCGTGGTAATCACTTTCGCTGTAAACCGCAAATTCGCGAATTTCAGTGATTACAAGCGTATCAAAATGCCACGATATGTCAGGATAAAAAGGTGTAACTTAAGAAGTTTGACAATTTATTTCACCTTAAATTTGCACCTTGGAGATTCGATTTTCTTTTAGTTTGACTAAATGAAGTGTTGACAACATTTTTGTAATTTAATTTTTTTCGTTAATGGGGCTGTAAAAAAATTCAATTTTTTCAAAAAGTTTACAAAAATATTGAACATTATTTAAATTACTTCTGCATAATTTTCTATAATTACCAGATCCAAACCATATTGTGGCTATTATACGTTTAGTCATTATGACTTTTATACATGAAGTCCATATGGAAAGATGATATTTTCAAATTCTATGGATTTTAATTTACAGAATAATCGATCTTGTTAAGAATTATATTCAAAACAGAAATCATAATATTTTCGAAGCCATGAGTGGCAAAGTGTGCATATTCAAAAATATTTTCAATTGAAGATTTTCATATTTCTCAAATTTCTTCATATGACTTCAGTGTAACTTAATTTTAAGATGCAAAGGACTTGAGGTTTGACCTATATATTCCCTATGGCATGTTGGGCATATCAATTTATAAACGCAATTAAAAGTCTTGCAAAAGTTGTGATGGCTGGAATCAATGATTTGATTACAATTTGCAAGAGGACAAAATTCTCACAATAGTAAAAACTATAGTTTTAAATACTGTATATATAGGTTTGAATGCTGCATCCAAGGATTATTTTGATAAAAACATTGGCTTCTGGATGACGATCCTCCAAGATTCGTCTAAAAGCACCGGACATTAATACTCGGTGATCCAAACACTAGTTTTCCAGTTGCTAAATTATTAATTATTCTAAATTATTAATTATACAACAGTGTATCGTAATTATTAAATATAATATTGCAAAACTATATAAAGTTATAAAAAGACACTTCACACAACATAATTATTAATTATGTCATAGCACAGTGCACTATAAAAATACACTATGAAACTAAACTATACAAATATATTTAATGACTTCATCATTTAAATCTATAAACTATAAAATTATTATCTTGGATAAAAATAAGTATCTTGGTTGAATTCCATATTCTAGACTAGGGAAGAAAAAGTATATACACATCATAACAAAAAAATTCGCGTTTACATAGTACATGAGAAACAATCGACTTTGACTACAAACCATCAATCACACATTACTACCGCCACAAATATAAAACAGATAACTCACCAACTATACAGAAATAATATTTCTAATTTTGCTATAAGCAAAATTCACGAAGCCTAGAGAGATGTTATCATAGCAAATGTAGTCCAATTTGAAACAGTTTCACTGTAATAATACTTTCCTACATCCTTACATATTGTACACTCTAAAAGTAGTAAATGGAGAAACTGAAAATTAATAGAGATATAGATATATCTAAGAGGGTTTTGTACCAACAGATATAAGCATCTGGTTTTGCTAACATAAAAATATACTTATCTTAAAGGGGAGGTTCCTCTAACAAGCTCAAAAATCGTTGTTTGTGTATTCAAATTTTATGGATCTACAATTATTTCTTCAAATTATATACATTTTTAGGATGTATTGCTTTACTCTTTAACTATTAGTACAAAAGAAAACGCATTTAGTATAAAGTTGTTTCTAGTAATTTTGAATAGAAATTTATAATGAAAACTGCTCGGAACGATAAAGATTATTTGATGTTATGAGTAATGATCTAATATCTGGCCACTGTTTGTGAAAGAAGAGGAGGTTGAAAACAATATCGTGATAAAAAAGATACTTTAGAAATATATGAATTATTTCTTTAGTTATAACTTTTCATATATTTTTTTGTAATATAAAATGTATAATTTGTTCAATAAATGATATAAATTTGAATGGATACCAAGTTCATTCATTTCATGTGAACAAGTATTGTTATTTTTATAGTTTTCTATATAGAGTGATATTTTATATGTATTTGATAGTTTTTATATTTTGATCTTAAAAAGAACAATTTTATCACCCAATTTTGAGAGTGTATTAGCATTCCAATATTGGTTATAAATAGGCAGACAATCTTATATTGGTCCAATATCGGGTCAATGTTGATTGTAGCTTGGTGTACCAATATTAGCTACAACTTGTCAGCCCATATTGGCTATTTTGTCCTTTACAACTAAAGTGAAAGTGACCTGCAAATATTTACTATTTTTTACTCTTTTACAGATTTCGAAGGCAATTTGATTCCCCTCGAGTTCTTGTGTTGCAGCAGCAGGAAAGACAACCTAAGCAAAAAATCATCATCATACAAAACCAAGAGGAGTGTTGCAATTGGGAATGAAATTTATGTGATTACGTGAACATTTTCCAACCGACATTCATCCCAACGCATTTAAAATACATTTTGTAGAACTTGAAGGACAGGTTAATATTGGACAAACCTGAATAATCATATATATCAGTTTAGGTTTGAAACTTTAACAATTATCAACTGAGTTCAACTGGAGAAATTTCCAGGTTTGCTATCCAATATTAAATGGGACTTAGGATTATATTTTCATACTTGCACACCACAAATCCTAGTCAAAAATTTTATATCTATTAAAATTTCATTTTGTTATGAAAAGTTTCTGCAAAGGACTTCCATTCGATTATAAAGGACTTTTATTCGCTGAAAGAAAGAAATTCTTTTATACATCCGACAGATATTACAAGCGACATAAAAACATGTTCTAAAATATAGAAACAATCTATCAAAACGGTTTTAGAATTATGGTCCATTTTTAAAGAACTCTTTATATTTATATAGAAGTTTCTATAGAAATTCTACTGAGAATTGCAATTTCATCTAAAAATTGAGACTCTATTGCTCTTTAAAAACGCACCTTTTACAAGAAATGTATAAAGCTTTATAAAATCGCGCCATAATTCTAAAAATTTTATTTCAACAATATTTTTTATATAATACTATGCATTTTAAATAGAATTTTAAAGAACTTTTTTGTATGATCAAATCAGTACCAAGTATATGAAAATAATGCACGCAGAATGTAAATTCTGATTTTATGTGACTGCCATACGTACTTGTGCCTTCTAACTTTGTATAGATTAAATTCATGATAAAATTAGTATTCATAAATACTGTATAGCAACGCTTGGGTGTGACGTCATTTCTTTAGAAAATTTTAGCATGTAGAAATCAATGACTACATGTTAACTGAATACTCTTATTGTTTAAAGAATGTTTCGCTATAAAACATTACATTTGCTTTGTTTTAATAAATTTACACGATTGAGTAAGTATATAAATATATAAAACTGAATTCTACAAGCTTATCATGATAAAAACACTATAAAATGCACAAATACAGCACTTTCGAACACTTAATCCTTGTGCCCAGTTACCAAGAGCCCTGACTAGATGACGTTTTCACACATTGCTTTGCTGCTGCACAGAAATGTTTAGAAATATCATTTTACTGAAGGTTTCAAATATCACAATTTGTAACATTAATCATATATGTTTAAAAGAATGAAACGAAATGTTGGTTGAATGATGTTGACTTTAAATTTATTTTGCTTGGATTTGTGCTTCCAGTACATCAACCAGCATAGGTGGACAAGTTTCAAACTTGTTAGGAGTATTCTACCGAATAGACGTTAACTATGCTTTCATAAACAAATAATAGCTATTATCCATCATTTCGCTAACCTTTATATTGACAAATAAAGTAAGATACGTAGTAATTTGTATAAAAGAAACGCATACTAATTTTTCCCGTAGCCAATTCAGTCAATGGCAATTCGAAGCCTATGAACTCTAATAAGAGCACAATCGTTTCAGCGATGCTGGTTGCGCTGAGATAATAATACCAATTTTTTAAACGGATCTTTTTGACTGTTTTCATGACTATGAACTAAGCTTTATAATCTCCTATAGTCTGAACTCGATCTTATATGGCGCAGTTTCTATTTTTTTAACTTTTCATTACAATTTTCTTTAAAATTTAAAGACTATTTTCATATGTACATTAAATAGCTTTTCAATATATAGAAAACAAACTTCGATTGCTAATTTATATTTACAGAGCAAAAGGCTCCAATTCAAAATATAAAATAACCCTAGAAATTTAAGACATTTTTATAACTGTTGACATGCTTAAATGAATTGGACGAAGACCAACTGATAGTATATACCATTTCAGACCATTCAGACCATTTAATACCTTAATAAACAAAGTTTCAATAATTAAAGCAAATATCTAACCTTACCTGTAATACATATTCCGAATGTTGTAATATTTGTATACAGGTATAAATTATAAGAAAATACTAAAACTTTCCTCTTATTTTGGTAATGTACTTAATATTTTCACAAATCATCGTTTCTGCGTCAACAACAAATAAAACGAATTTCGTTTATTGCAGTCAGCTGCTTATTAATTATTAAACGCGGGACAAACGCAAAAGTTCATTGTTCCAAAAGTAAAGTGTTCTCAGTCTAGTCTGAGCAGAGTATTCAAGCAATATAGTGATAATGGTATTTTCCAAAATAATCATTTAAACAGTGGAGGAAAGAGAATCATAATATAATGAAGGGAAGATAACAACGGTAGTAGCAGTTATCAACATAATGAAACAAAAAATAGATCATTTGAAATAGCATTGATTAATTAGTCAATTAAAAATTCTAAAAACTTCAATTCTAATTCTTAAAATGACAGGCGTTTGAAATTCTAGATATTAAGTTAAGTTTGTAAGTTAATTTGTGCATTATTTTCTCTTTTAACATATTTTTTATATAAGATTTTTTTTAAATATCGAAATTTGTGGTGGTAACCGGGTAAAAAAGCTTTCTGAGGCTTTGCAACAGTAAATCTATGTTAGAAAAAGCAATTATACTTTAACCAACTTATATTTCTGTTGTTTGTATTCTCAATCAATATATTTCGAAAGTTTAAAACGCTTATAATATATTGTGGAAATCGATTGAACAGCATAAAATATTTTAATTGATTAATTATATTTAATGCTCACACTAATACATTAATTTTTGTTCGAATCGCGATCTCATTGCAGACAGCAACATCTATGAACCGGTTTCATGCCTATTACTGCTCGTCAGCTTGGAATAGCCATTACCTGAAATGGTAGCAAGAAAACTTGCTATCTGCCATAATTCTGTGCTAAGGACATCGATAAATTCAGTTCTGTCACAATGCCGACATCAACTTTCTTCAGATACGATTGATCTCCGACTTCAAAAATTAGATTGCACTTCATTGCAGATAACAGCATCCATGAACAGATGCGGTGGTGAAAGTGTAGACGATGTAAATGTGGAGCTCAAAATTCGAGAATGTCTATGGATTTCAAAATAAAGAAACAAGAAGATTTTGAATTTTTAAATCCAAAAAAGGTCTTTCAGTTTGCGATTTTAGAAATAATGATGAATTACATAATCGCAAAAAGACCCTAATTAACAATCCTGCCTGTATAGTAAGTGAATGCATAGCCGAAGACAGGCAGAGGCCAGAGGAGGCTAATCCCCCTCCCTCCGCCCTGCAAGAGGTATACTCAGCCATTTGATGAAAATATTCCCTTTTTAAAAGTAATATCATATTTTATCCGACAATTTTGCATAAAATAGACTTGAGAATTTTTTATGAATTACCTCCGTACTATACCAATTGGTATAGTGGTATAGTACGTAAATAATATTTCTTAGTTTAACCAAATTTGTGATGATACAGATAATCATCAACTTATTTACACATTTATTTAAAAAATTTTGTTTAAAAATATTTAAATGTTTTAAAAATTAAATGAAGACAATAAAGTGTGGGGGTATTTTCGCATTATTGCTAGGTTGTCAAATTCAACTGACGAGTAATTTTGTGAGTTTATATTAGGTGTTAACTTGTATTAACTTTTAGAAATTTTCTTCAATTAATCAACAGTTTCGCTACTAACTAATAATATAATAATATTGATGGATAGTATCTACATGGATTTTTTTTTCACAATCAACTATTAGCTTACATAGCTATATAATTAACAATGCATTAATATTTTATATAGTAATTTATATGAATTGAAATATATAACTATCAGAATTTACAGATGCAAAGGATTAATAGGCTATGTGGTACATGAACTTTGACTCAATAGCACATAATAATAGTGGTAATGAAAAATACCTTATTTAATTATAATTAATTAAAATATTTTTAATAGAGCTATTTATTAGAAGACTATAATTTAATATTTTAATGCATTCTCCTCAGCCCCCCCCCCCTCCACCCCACTCACCATAAAAGGTTTTTAATGAATCGTCTTCAGGACTGTTGAATAGCTTTTAATTTCTTTTCAGTCTCTCTTCATTTCGGGTCCTGAAAAAATGCATAATTTGAGTAATATATCAAAATATTCTCAAATACCTACGTTACCTGCATCGGAAGATTTAGGAGACGGTGATTGTTTTATTTTAACATGATTCAGCTTCACTGCACAGAAGCAACAAGTCAATGACACGATGGTTCCGACAGGGGCTCAGTGTACTTCCTTTAAATGTAATCTCACTGGATTTAAATCCGATTGATAATTTGTTGAAAATTGTTAAGGAAAGGCTTCAAAAGGTAGCCCCGAGCGGTTAAAAGAAATCTAATGTAGCTTTAAAGAGCTTAACGAAGAACATTTGTAGAGGAGGCTGTAAAACCCTTGTGCTAGACCATAACAAAAAGATAGAGCTAAAAATACTCATTTTTCCTATTATAACCTTTTTCCAGAGGAAGATTCCGTGTATTATAATAAAAATAAACAGGTAGAAAAATATTCTAATTTACCACGTTCTAGTTTTTCCGTATATTCTAAATAATGACCATGAAGAAAAATAATTTATTCATTTACATATATTTTAACAATAATTTACTGTATTCTAGTTTTGTAATAATTACCATATTCTGTATATTCTAATAATAATTTACCATATTATATTTTCTTTGTATATTTAATAATAATTTCTAATAATAATTTACCATATTATATTTTCTTTGTATATTTAATAATAATAACAGGTTTAAAAATATTCTAATTTATCATATTCTATTTTTTTATATATATTTTAATAATAATAATAATAATAATAATAATAATAATAATAACCAGGTGTAGAAATATTCTAATTTATCATATTCTAGTTTTTAATATTTCAATAATATAAAGCGGGTTAAACAATATTATAATTACTTTCTTATATTCTAATAATACTTTACAATATTCCATTTTTCTACTATTTAACATATTTTAATTATTTTCTTATATTCTAATAAAATTTTCATTTTTTCATTTTATTATATTCTAATTTATTCCATGTGTTCTAATAATAATTTACTATATTCCAATTTTATTTTTGTATATTCTAATAATTATTTACCATGTTCTAATTTTTAGCATATTCTAATAATAATAAGCAGGTAGAAAAATGTTCTAAGTATTTCCATATATTCCAATAATAAGAACTAAGTAGAAAATATTCTTACATTATAAACACTCTAAAATTGTCGGTATTGATAGCAATATGTTAGTTAAACTATTGTTTGAAATTTATAATTAAAAGTATCAACGTAATAATATTATTTTTATTGTTCTTTGTTCGCATTCCTTTAAAAACAAACGTTCTTAAATTACTGTTCGAGTTTTATTTTAATGTTTAAAATTGAAGTTGCGCATATAGAAGTAAATCCTTTCAACCCTCTTAATCACTTTGATCTCATATTAGGCTCAAATTTTTAATTTTAAAATTTTATTTAAATATGTATCACTTCTTTTGTTCTTTTCAAAATATTCCTATTTCGACTTTATACCTGTAGCTTTAATCTTATTTCATTTGGCTATTATTATTTTTTTTTTCAAGCAGACCGCAAATATTGGTATAACTTTCCTTGGAAACATCAATTTTTCTGTTCGATTTTCTACTTTTTTATCATTCGATATTGCTATGCATGAAAACTTGTAACACATTTTTTTTAATAATTAAAAAATGATATGCAATATACAGAAAAAATATTATAATAAGTTTTCCCTTTATTAAAACCTTGTTTATTAATATCTTTGTTATTATTTTCTTTATTCCTTTTTGTAATTCGTGAGTGAGAAGATTATAAGATATTGCCTGGCATGGCCAACAGGATGTAAGTGTTAGCATATGTAATCACTAATCAGGAGACCATGGTTCGATTCCCAGTAACTGCCGATTGTAGGTTTTTAATAAAGTATTTTCCCGATCGGTGCGAACATAAAAATATCCTTTGTGATGCTGTTATCTATTCTTAGCAAATGATCTGTCCATTGCATTCTGTTAATTTTAATGCATTTAATTATGTCAAAATCTTTATTTAATTTTAGTTAATTTTAATGCATTTAATTGTGTCGGAAATGCTGTATAATTTATATAGTTCAAAATTATGTCTTCTCCAAATATCATTTTCCTGAATTCCATCAAAAATACTGCGCAAAAATTTTGGCTCAATGATAGTAAGATATTTTTTACCATGTTCAGTCCAGGTTTCTGAAGCATAAATTAAGGTAGGTCTTATAAGTACTTATAAGTACTTTATATTGCTATCATCAACTGACACCCAAACAAAAAGAAAAATTGTGGCAGAAAGGGGGTGAAGGGGAGTTGAATCCTCCTGATAAAGGAGCGTGTCAGGGATTATCTTACATGGCTGGGATATATTAAGGGTTCAACTGACCGAGTGATAACTGAGATTCAACTCTTGCTACCAACAGATTGTAATTTTCGAATGAATTGTATTCTGGTGTTCTATAGGATTAATATGTATTCAATTGACGTCTATTGTTGGACATTTCATTAAAACATAAACTATAACGTGTATAGTTTAAATAAATAGACTCTGACATTTAATCATGAATCGCTCATTTTCTGTTATTCATCTACCTTGTCTTTCCACAGAATTAAAAGAAAGTCAGATGAAATTTTCATTATATGTGTACAAATGCCAATGTATCATCAAGTATTTAATAAATATATTTTCTGAATGTATGTCTGTCCAATCGTTTCTTGATCATTTTTTCCTTAGCACAATTGACATCCCTTTTCGAAATTCGACAAATGTTTTTAGACACACCGTTTCAATTTGAAAGTTCGTAAAAATTCAATGTGAAATTCTTTCATGTATTTTTTTTTTCCTGTTGGTGGTATTTTCATAGAAGTAAGGGATATAAATTTTATACGGTCTCAAGAGATAAATGTCCAATTAGAAAAAATTGCGCTGTACAATAAATAGTCTAAAGAAAAAATGATGCAATTGTTTGCAATATTCATGAAGATATTTACAATAAAAACAACATAAAAACTACCAAAGTAGTTTAACATCGAAAAGTTGGGATTTGGGTTCACAATTCTGACTCGTGCTGAAAAGACTGACTGTGCAATTTTGAGTAGTCCGCGCAATTTATTTGCAGGTGATCCCGGATTTGTAGAGAAAAAAATCCTAAATATTATTAATTATAATTGTCATCATTATTTATTTATTGATTGGTTTTTATAATCAATAACTCACCGAATGTTGTACATAATTGCACTTTTTTCTGGGGGGAGGGGGGGGGGGGGTATGCTCTGTACAATCGACTAAAAAATATGTGATTACCACTCATTATTCTGGCTTCTCGGGTCGTAGAGTCAAAATTCCTGGATTTTACAATTTCCTCATTGCATATACGCCAAATTCCACATGCATATAAAGTTTCAATTTCCTACCTTCTGCACAGCTCTGTGTATCTTAGTCAGCCTTTTGTCTCACTAAGCTGTTTTACATAGGGGAAAAAACTCCGCGATTTATAAATTTCTCCAACAAATAGATTTCCAAGAATTTTTCCAACATTTAGAATTCTCTTATTATCGATAGATCTAGTCCCAGGCATATGCAAAGTTTCAATTTTCTACCTTCAGTAGTTTTGGCTATGTAAGTATCCCTTATCCAGTTCGTCAATTAGTCTCCCTCGGCCGTATGTACACGATGGGAAACTCGGGAGGAGATTGACACGCGAAATATTCTATGCCACTTTACTAACGAAAACATTTATTCTTATTTGATATTTGTAGCATATTTCTTTCAT
This sequence comes from Amaurobius ferox, assembly GCA_951213105.1. NCBI lineage: Eukaryota > Metazoa > Arthropoda > Arachnida > Araneae > Amaurobiidae > Amaurobius > Amaurobius ferox. Next base: position 73,995,771 of record OX578136.1, read on the forward strand.
CAGATATTTCTCGATAATCCATACTAGATCAGTATTATTACAATAAGGAAGTCCATTAACCCGTGTAATGTCTCTAAATCAAATCCCGAAACAAAAGGGGGAATTAAGAAAAGGAAAAAGCTTTCGTTTTCTTGTCCACGACGCTGACAAGGAGAGACAACGCAAATCATGTGCAAACTCCCGTGCAGCTCATTATTGGCGACAACCTCGGGTTTTTCGTCCGGAAACAATGCACTAAAGAACTAATGACGAACATACCCGGCAGCCATTTTTGAACACAGTTCTGAGAAAGAGTGAGAGCATCATAAGCGTGGTTTGGAAAGGCCAACACAAAAATTTTCAAAACACCCAATTATTTTTTTAAGTTTTAAATTGTTTTGCTTTGATTGTTAAATCTGTAAATAATTTCGTAACTGAATTATTCCTAAAATTTTCTCATAATTTTAAAGATATTTATAATACATGTTTTTATTTATTTATTTACTAGCCGCCTTTGGCGACCAGCCTGTTCGCTACCCTTGAAAATTCTGACCGTGGCAAACTCGCTGGCGCGACCCACCAGAAAGGTGTAAGGTAACTATTTGGACGGCCAGGAAGTGCCACCCAATTTAGACTGGAAACCATTGGGGGAGCCATCCACAGGGACCGAACCCCCCTTCCCCTACCACCAACCTCTCGGAAGGACTTACCGACCCACATGTTTAACGTCATCGTACTCCGCGTGAACATGGCGGCAATTTTGGGAATCGAACCCGGGCCTACCAAGTGCAAATCCCGCGCACTAACCACTGGGGGTACTTCACCCTCCGCGATATTCTTCATAACTTTCTTTTTATTCACCCAATTTAGACCGGAACCAAGTGGGAGAAGCATCCACAGGCATCGTACCCTTCTTCCCCTATTACCAACCTCTCGGAAGGACTTACGGACCCACATGTTTAACGTGATCGTACTCAACGGCAGTTTGGGCAGAGGCGGGAATCGAGCCTACCGAGTGCAACTTCCGCGCGCTAACCACAGTGCTACCGCGTCCACCCAAGAATTATCTTTATAAAGGCTACTTTGCCCTCCGCGACAATCTCCATTTTTTTTCTTTTAATTCATCCAATTTAAACCGTACCCTCCTTCCCCTACCACCAACCTCTCGGAAGGACTCACGGACCCACATGTTTAATGTGATCGGACTCTGCGTGAACATGGCGGCAGTTTGGGTAGTGGCGGGAATCGAACCCGGGCCTACTGAGTGCAATTCCCGCGCGCTAACCACTGGGCTACCGCGCCATCCGCGACAATCTCCATAACTTTCTTTATATTCACCCAATTTAGACGGGAACCCTGTGAGGGAGGCATCCACAGGGACCGTACCCTCCTTCCCCTACCACCAACCTCTCGGAAGGACTTCAGGACCCACATGTTTATCGTAATCGTACTCCGCGTGAACACGGCGGCAGTTTTGGAAGTGGCGGGAATCGAACCCGGGCCTACCGAGTGCAATTCCTGAGCGCTAACCACTGGGCTGCCTCGCCCTCCGCAACTTTCTTTATATTCACCCAATTTAGACGGGAACCCTGTGAGGGAGGCATCCACAGGGACCGTACCCTCCTTCCCCTACCACCAACCTCTCGGAAGGACTTACGGGCCCACATGTTTAACGTGATCGTATTCCGCGTGAACACTTCGGCAGTTTTGGCAGTGGCGGGAATCGTACCCGGGCCTACCGCTAACTTCCCGCGCGCTAATTTACAATTTAAAATGACCATATGCTCTCTAAGTTCTTAATTCCATCATCCTCGTTCCATTGTTCCATCATTTAAAATATCCATAAAATTAAAATATCCATCGTTCCATCATTTAAAATATCCATAAAATTAAAATATCCATCGTTCCATCATTTAAAATATCCATAAAATTAAAATATCCATTTAAAAAATCCATATCGTTCCATCATTTAAAATATAAATATAATAATTTCTACAATGCATATGTTAAGCTCTTATTTCATTTAAAATTGGAAGCGCGGGAAACGGAAAGTAAAAACTAATTCGGTTTCTAATTGTCCCACCCATCGCTATGCATATACAGAACCGTGACGTCACCTCCACCTTAACGTCCCCACCCACCACCTTCCCTGCTTCTGTGGGGGAGAAACGTCGGTTAAGAAATGCTTTAGCGGATCGCCGAGAAATTGAAATTCGGAAAATCTTAAAATCCCGATCCTGTGGCCAATACGGAATATTTCTTGACCAGATTGGACTTGTAAGAATGCCAGATATTTGACCTTTCTAAAAATGTAAATTATTAGTCGAAATTCTGAGTACTTTTTACTATGCGAGAATTTAAAAACCAAAAATCGTTTTTTTGAGTCAAAAGTGACTTTTGTTTTAAAATCATAAAAAAATATTAGAATTTGTCCCTGAGATTTGAAATTGATATATTTTTACTCGAAATTTTCTGCTCTTTCCGATGGTGTGATTTGTTTTTTTCTACGATGTCCGGATCGTGGAGAAAAAAGAGCAAAAATGTCAAAAAACGGTCGAAATCGCATAAAACATTAAATAACAAAAAAAATAATTAAAATTTTAAAAATCGGTTTTCACGTGTCCCCTTCTCACCCCCCAGGGTCTCCGATTGCCAAATTTCATAACTCTCCGACGCGCGGTCGCGAAACGTATAGTGTATAAGACACACAGACACACAGACACACAGACACACAGACATTGCCTTTTATTATATAGATTACTTTTCTTATATACATAATGTATAAGGAAAGTATTGAGACGAGGTCGAAAATTCGAATTCGAGTTTCTGACGGGAGAGCACGTATCAAGCATCACTGATCACGAATCAAACATTTTTGAGGTGATGTCTGTGTATGCGTGTGTGTGTGTGTGCGTGTGTCAGTGAGTCTATGGAGACGATATCTCACGAACGAATAGAGCGATTCGAATGACATTTGGAGAAAAATTCACAATCCATAAATACTGGAATTTGTTTTACTGGAGTTTGTTTTACATAAATACTGGAATTTAGCCTATTGTTTTGAAACGTAATCGAATGCTCAGACCCCCCCCCCCCCCCCTAAAGTTTAGAGTGAGATTTTGAAAAAATCATCAAAAAATCAAAACCTTTAATAAAGTTACGCAAATAGACATATCTTATGTAATTTTTCCTTAGAAAATGATTGACATAAACTTTAGAACGCTAACACGAACCATTCTCGAGATATTGCACGTTTTTAAATAAATTTATCAAAAATCCCATAAATTAAAAAAAAATATTAACTGTTGAGAAATATGCTCACTTTTCATATGTAATCTAGCTCGTTCCATTCATGAGAAAAGATACTTTGAGTAATAATTTTATATTTGAACGCCAATAGTTATTTATCTGCTATAAGAATTACTTATTTCTCCGTCCATAACGCTTGGCGAGATTTTGGCGAAGAATTTGGCGGAATGTCGCCAACTTGACGACTTTTTTAAATGTTTCCAAATTAATGAAAATCTCGCCAAATAGATAAAAATGACACTAAATCAATGAAAATGACGACTAATAGACGAAAATTCAATATATTATAAAGAATATAAATATCTACTATAAGAAAAACCTATATTTTTATTGTAAAAGGAGTAAATTCATTGCATTATATAAGGAAAGTCATGTGTTTCCCACATCAGATTTTTTATTATTATTATTGTGTATAGGTTAAAAATATTTGGAAGGGTTTTATAATGGATAGCCATTTCCACCCAAGCTTCGCGCGCACGAATTAGCTAGTGGCCACTAAATGTAACACCACAAAATTTCTGAATATCAAATGCCGTTTTTAAAAATAAACATATAATTAGCGCATATTTTATAGTTCTGGCAACATGGAAATTGTGGTATGTAAAATAATATTTCATTTCTGATCACTGTATATTGTCATATTTTTAAAATTTTCAGAAATTTTAATCTAAAAATCCTCTATTAATGAAAAAACATTTTAAATAATTCGATAAAAAAAATAGACAAACGGCAATTTCGGTATTTAAAAAGTAACTCTACTATGGTTACAAATGGAATGCAAAACTGTATAAATATTGAGTTATGATCTAATAAAAATTTGTCTGCTATAACTATAAATTAAAATACACCCTGTTGCATAAAAAATATATGCACCCATAAGAAATTGAACTTCAGCAACTCGGCATGCAAATATCGTTTTAAGAGTTATGCAAATGATCAAACTGTCAGCGCCAATGAACATTCACTCGAACTATATAGTAAACTATTAAAGATAGATATAAACAGTAAATGACAAAATGTGTATTAGGAATTTAAGTATTAAAATCTATATGTATTATTAAGAAATGCTCTTATAGTTTTCGAGAAATCATCTTGTGAAGTTGAAGAAAATTGAAAATTTTCAGTTTTTCAAGTTTGTAATGCTTATATCTCAAGAACTAAGAGAACTCTTTGAACAATAAGCAAGAATTTGTAACTCTTCGAAAGGCCTTTACGTGTATGTAATTGGATTTTGCATTGATGGTTGTATTATTATTATTTTCTTAACTTATGCGTCCAATTGAGTTTCTGTTTATTGTTGTTGTTGTTATTGTTCTTTCCATTTTTCATAATTGTATTCGAAATATTTTCGAAACTATAAAAGAAAGATATTAATAGTAAACGACAAAAATATGTATGAGAAAATTTAGTTTCTAAATCTATATTTATTTATTTTTTTAAATACTCTTCTAGTTTTCGAGTAATCGTTTTGTCAAGTTGAAGAAGTATGAAAATTTACGTTTTGCAAATTTGATTACGTTTTTCAAGTTTAGTATCTTAAAATCTAAAAGTGATAGCTGTAAAGAATAAGTAAGAATTTGTAGCTCTTTAAAAACCCTATAAGTGTATATAATCAAATTTTGGATCGAGTTCTTTTTTTTTTTTCAGATATTACAAAAGTTGAGTTTCATTTTACAAAACGTTATTCCCGCAAAGCCATTTTGGCTCCATTGGAATTTTTAATGTATAAGTATTTTCATAAATAGATATGTAGTGTAAAAATTCATCCCAGGAACTTCCCTGACCTCTGAATCTCGAACCATCTGTCTACCAACTAAGCTACCTATGCATCCCATTCGTTATCCAGTTCCTAATTTCGAGACAAGAATAAATGGCCTAAAAAATTACCTTCCGCTTTTCCTCTCTTGAATTTCTCTTTTTCCTTTCTTGAACTTTTTTCTAACACCAGATTCAAGAACTTCGAATGTCAGTATGATCTCCAGGAAGAGACTCAAATCCCGACATTGGTGGTTGCCAAAGGTCAGAGGAGGCTTAGGGCCCCCTGACCTCCCTACCCTAGAGACCGGTTCAACCCCGATGCATATTTTTTCAAGAGTAGAAAGCATATTCAATCTGTTAGATGGCCAGTATGGCAGATTAAATGTCTACTCCTCTAAGATGAACACACAAACAAGTGATTAAAATCATTTTATGAATAATTATTTTTATATAATTCAATAATAAAAAAACATTCAGTTTTGATTAGTGATTAAGCAATAAAATGGTTCAAACGATCTGGAGAAAAAATACAATAAACTAATATTGTAGGAATGAAAAATAAAAATGATAATAAATGAAGAGGCGAAAAATGCTAACTAACACAAAGGTTTATTATTATAATTATTATAGAAATCATGAGAAATAGCACCAAGGTGCGCAAATTTAAATTTAAAACATTAAAAAATATATTAAACTTTTTAAGATTAAAAATAAATCATTTCTAAACATAATAAAATTTAACATCAATGTAGTTCCGAAATAATGGTTTTCAGCACGATTCTGTATGTAGGGAATATTTAAGTTAGAAATAGGTTTTGAGATTTTTCCTTTTATGTATTAGATCGTACCAAAAGTTCTATAACACTATTTTCGTGGTCTGCTGATCTTGAACTTGAGTTGAGTTGTGGAAAGAACTTTACTATTTTGGAGTATTTTTTGCACATTTGTGAGTACAACTGTTATTTCATTCCTTTGCTATTTCTTACTTGCAATGGCCTCTAGATCTAAAGACCATTGGGCAATCGATTTAGATACTAGTGCTAGTGAAGGAACATCGGAGTAGAAACACTTCATTAAACTGTCCTAAAGTATATGGTTAAAAATGGCTGCTTCCATTTTTAACAATGAGTCAGCTATCACCTTTCACGATAACCTCCCCGATCCAGCACGTTCCAATTCAGCACTTCGGAAAATCCACCTTAGATTAGAACGATAGCCATCTGAAGGATCACAATGTCTAAAATACACTAGAAACACTCGACCGTATACAGGAAAAAGAAACACCCTCCACCCTTATATGAATTTCGTAGGTGTGTGAATGTGGAACGATCGATAAAAATGGAACAAAAACATTCGAATAGGACTGTTCCCAAATTCGAAAAAGGATCGCCCTTGAAAGTTCGGAGGCGGAATCTTTGGACAGAGATATTCAGTATTTAACATTCGGAAGAATACAAGAAAACAACATTTTCTTTCGGCATCTTGCGACAGAGGTCTCATCGGTCAAAGTCCAGGTAAGTCATCAGCATTTTCTTGTCTTGATTGAATGAAATAAATATATAATTGAAGTTTTACGGGAGAAGATTAATTACTTTATTGTATAGAACAGGGCTGCCCAAACTTATTGTATTTGAGAACTATTTTTTAATATATACCAGTGAGGTCCGCAGCATTCTATCCGCAAGTAATTTGAAAAACCGGTTTATTCATGGGATATCTTCTATAATAAAATACAACACTCAATCACTGGCTGAGTAGACACAACACAAAAGGAAGTATTATAATATCCATTGTTGTAAATAAATTAGAAATGAGTCCAATATCCAGCTTCGTTTTCTGTAGCTGATGTCATATGCAAAGTAGAACCCCAAAATACTGCTCTTTATACATAGATAACGTCATCGCGATCTACATATGTACGGGGAAAATGAGAATGTGATAAACGGGGTGTTTCACAATGAATATTCAATAGCTAAGTGAAAGTTAAGTGAAACATGAAAAATTATCGGCAAACAGACAAGAATTTAGCTATGATAGTTGTATTTCCGAGCTGATATTTTCATAAAAGTGCAAAATTTGAATTTTTATACGGCTCCCCCTCAATCAAAAAAGCATTTTCGCCGCGCTTAATTAGTACAAAAAGATTTTACCTGGTGCATTTTGATGAAAAATTTGATGAGATATTCCAATCATTGCTATTGTGAATTTTTTATTCGATTAAAAAGGACCAGCAACACAAATATATTATTCAAAATTAAATGAAGCTTCCCATATTTACTTTCATAGAAAGTAAATTATTCACATTTGCAGTTCATGTGACATGGGATGTCAGGGACATGGGATGTCATGGGATGTCAGGGTAACATGGGATGTCAGGGACTTTAATTATCAATATCTAGGCAAGTTTTTCATAAAATTTTACCGAGTAAATTTCTTTCGTACTAATTAACACGGCGAAAATTTTAAAAATTGATATTTCTGGGGAAGGGGGACTTATAAAAATTTAAATTTTGCATTTCTCTGAAATTATTATTAATTTCAAAAAAAATTATTAGATATCCTATATTTTACATTTAAAATGCAACTAATATCAGTTTTATAGTTCGTCTTCTTCGACCCAGACCGTCCGACCTAACAGAAAGGTATAAGGTATCTGTTTGGACGGCTGGGAAGTGCCACCCAATTTGCACCGGAACCCAGTGGGGGAGGCATCCACAGGGACCGTACCCTCCTTCCCCTGCCCCTAACTTCTCGGAAGGGCTTACGAACCCACATGTTTAACGGGATCGTACTCCGCGTGAACACGGCGGCACTTTTGACACTGGCGGAAATCGAACCCGGGCCGACCGAGTGCAATTCCCGCGCGCTAACCACTGGGCTGTAGCGCTCCAATTTTAGAATTCGCCTTGTTTCTTATTGGAATCAATTAATAAATTGCTTTGCGTACATATAATGGAGGGGAAAATAAATATCCACTCAAAAAATCACGCCACGATCGACTAGTAGATCGCGATCGACGTGTTGGACAATCCTGGTGTAGATAAATTATTGTTTTCGAAAATCTTCAAATTCGTGATTTTGACAGAAAAACACGCTGAGAGACCTTCTGAACTCATTTCGAATACTTTTAGCACTTTCGGAAAAGTGTCCATCTTATATGAATATTAGTGTATGCTTGTAGGTCTATATGGTATGAACATGGCAACTCAAGAAGAAATACCGCTATAAAATTTTATGTGTAATTAATTTTATATTGTATTTTGCAATAGAACATACTCTAAGCTGAATGAGATTCAAATTCCTTTCTAGAGCTTTTTTTTTTATTCAGCACAAAGAAACAAAAGTTCTTGAGGTATATATTTCCATATCTATAAAATCAATCACATATGCATGATGTGAAAAACTAGAATTATATAATATATTTAGTAATTCTCATGACGAGAACTTTAATTACTCGAAATGTTGAGCTATTCATAGCATTATTTCCTATAGAAAAATATTATAATTCCCGGAACAATAATGACAGAGTATTAAGTAAAGCACCATTTATACGCTTCTCATTTACATACTTCTCATTTATACGCTTCTCATTTATACATCTCTTATACGCCTCTAATTTATACGATTTTATCATTTCCACGCTTTACTCATAATTTCCTATCCATTAAGGTTAATTTAGATTATTCGTTTTTGCAGTTACATGCTATTTGAAGCCTCGTTTTTGCAGTTACAGGCCCTTGAGAAGAATATAAACGATGCTTTGTTATATAGGGGATTAATAAATGTGATCTGCCTTATGGATTTTAATGGTATCAAAACAGTTTTAATTAACATAGATAGATCAAACATATCCATCTGCGTCACTGATATTTTAATAACTAGAAAAAAGAAACTGTTTAAGATGTTCTAAGAGAAATTTTTAAAAAATAGCCTTTTTTAAATGAATCACGAAGTTTTTTTTTAAATGCTTTTCAAAGAAAATATTTTGTTGACTTCCCATTTGTAAAAATTATTCTCTGTTTTTTTTTTCTTTTTAATGAATTGTTGTAAAAAAATAATACTTTAAACAAATAATTTAAGACAACGTATTGTTTCGTGAAATTGTTCCGCGTTGCTTTCTTGTCACCTATTAAGCACATTTCTTTTCATTTAAAAATTCTCGTTTTTAACACTTTCCAACATAGTTGTAAAGTGTTTATGACTTTGCTCATTCTGTCTGTCTGTCTGTCTAGTCGCACTAGACCTGCCGTAAAAATGGCTTTATCAAAATGAAATTTTAGTATGTTGTTAAGACGGACTATGAAACATATGGGAATAAATGAATAATATCGCCCAATTACGCGTTTCTAATTTTAAAAATTCTCGTAGTTTCTAATTTTACCCGGGTTAAAAATATGAAATACATTGAACCCCATGGAACATAATTTTTCAGACATTTTTTAAGCTGAGTTAAAATTAATAAACTGCTTCAAAATTTTTAGAAAATATTCAAATTATCGCGTAAAATGTGTAAAAAAAATTCAGCAAAACATGTCAGGTAATTTTTTAAATAAAAATTTAAATAATTATTACACCCACATTATATGAAGAGATCACGTGACTCATATCAAAATGAAATATGGCATCCATTTTTTCCCCTATGTAAAAATTATGATGTTTAAAGATCATTTAAATTTATATTTAGTGCTGCATACATACGTTATATAACCGCATTATTTTTGCATATTATCTGTGTATCTAAATTCTGTGCCAACGCAATTACAACGTTTTTGCTTTTAAATGATCACTTGATTATTCCTACAACGAAAGCATGCTAAGTATAAACAAATTAAGCTATTGTAAGATGAGTTTTATAATAATTGCTGAATTTGTTCAAATAAAATTGTTTAGCTCTGGAGTCTGGAATATAAGTGATATGAATGAAATAAATTTTACATAGAGACGCAGACGATTTAGAGCATTCCCTATTTTGATGAAGTTTTAAGTTTTCAAGTATATTAAATTATTGTAGTACCGTGATAATTTAAAAAATATCAGTGCTAAATGTATCGTATTTTAGAGATGTTTAAATAAAATTGCATTTCAGTTGGAAAGTGTTTCATAATCAGTGCTTTATGCCTGATTGATCTTTCTTGTTATTAATAATTTTAAACATTAAAAACGCTATATTTTGTAGTGTATATTCAAAATTTATATATTCTGTTTTTCTTTATTCCTCCTTAATTTTTAATTTTAATATTGCAGCCTGGAATCTGGAAATCCGGTTCTTAAGAAATTCCGGATTTTCGGACTTTTATTCGAACTATATGACATATATTCATAGCACAAAAAACATTAATCACATAGATTAATTATAAAATATGTAAATTCCTAGAAATTTATGTATCTTTAACGACAGTATCTGCAATACAGAAGAGGTTTAGAGCCAACTTTCCTCACATTGATCACTGGCTTTCTCGAATAAACAATAGTATTGTTCAAAATTGAGAAATAGGCCAAAATTAATTAAAATGGGTGATTCTGTGCTCTCAATCGAAAATTCGCTTTCGCCCAATAATCCTATTCTTCGTTGGTTGTTGGACGCTGACAACAGGTAAGTTCGTACTTTCAATATTTGCCTTAATATTTTTATTCATTTATAAATTGTTACCACAAACAAAGATTAATCTTTTCATATAAGAATTATCAATATATGTGGAACTCAAATCGATACTCAATTTCTGGTGTAAATGTATGAGATCGAGATAAAAGTACGCTTATTACGCGCTATAAAATAAGAAAATACGTATGCGTATTTTTACGCACCAATTTTGTAAAGAAAAAAGAATGAAAAACTTTTTTAGAATAGCAAAAACATTTGAAAACTCATTTCATAATGTTTATAAGGTATATTAATTGTGCTATCAAATATATAATGTATTTTGTTTATTAACACAAATAAAGAGCATAGTGCATTTCTTTTTTTATACAAAGCACAATAAATTTAATAAATACCTGGAAATCGGAGAGTAATTGTACATTTATTAAAAATTACTCCTCTGAAAAGTAAAATACTCCTTCAAATCAAGTAAGGGAGTATTTTTACTCTCCTGGAAAAATTCTAGCTCGATCTCTGTGCATACATATTCCATGTTTCTTTGCGTCCATTCGCATCAAACAGTATTAGAGTGAAAATGAGAGTCGCTTTTATTTATAAGTAGTTTTTTTGGAAATGTACATGATTTTTTGCGTTAAAATTTTATAAGTTGGCAACAGTTTGGTCATTCCGAAGCATTAGATAAATTGGCCAGAATTTAGATTAATCCATACTATTTATATGCATTTCACTTTCATAACGAATTTCAAAACTGTCAATTTTAGGTAATTACTTTACGACTTTCCTTGTTTCCGGAATTATCCTAATTCTTCATAGAAAATAAAGAAAATCGTGAAATTCGAACAATTAGTGTTTTAATTAATCATGAGAATTAGATACAGTTTTATACATTTAGTTTTGTTTTTGCATAACTACACATAAAATTTAATAGCCATATACAGTGATGCTCAATAAAATTACATCACTTGCAAATTCCTATGACTTTGTTGGAGAAAATATGGACAGTAACACATTTAAAGTGTTTAATATTGATGAATGCATTCAAGACGAGGAAGTGCAGTAATATAGAAACATTATTTAGTTATATCCGTGTGTGAAATATTCCAAAATGATGTAGAATATGTCACATTCTTATTATATTAAATATTTAATAATAAAAAGCTTTTCATAAATAAGAAAAATATTATTTTTAATTTTCGAGATAACATGCGGAGTAATGACTATTGCACTATAATAATGGCTAGAGGAAAATGATAATTGAAATTTTCATATAAGGATCAATGCACTGAAAATAGGATGCAACGCTATATCAAACATTTATTTTGAAAATATTGAATTTTTCGGAGTGGTGAAATTTTCTTAACACCTCTATAAGAATATGTTTTTAAGTTATCTTAGCTATCCCTCACATATTTCGTTTAGAACAATCTGATTAAGCACACAACTTTGATAGAAGGTCTTTCATTACACCTCTTATAAGACGTACAAAATCCAGAGCTCTTTCGAGCGTTAATACGCTCATCAGTGGCTACATGGAAAGTAAAAAGGATCGTTCATATATAGACCAGTCAAGATGACAAATTTGCATAAATACAATTAGTAAATGAACATACAATTATCTAAGGAAAAATACACAAAACACATAAAATATTTTTAAAGGATTCAAAAACGACTATATCTCAAGAAAAGTACAATTAAAAATGCTATTTTATTACAGGAATGCAAATTCAGAAAGGACAGTGAAGCCCAATCCTCATGAGTATGACGTCAAAGATAACTATGGAGAGACTTGAATTGCATAGAGTCGAGAATGAGTAGCCACGCATAACTTAAAATTTGAACGGGGTCAAAATTACAAATCGATGCACAGTAGATATAAAATAAAAAAGGATTCAAAAAGGAGAATATTACGGAGGTTATTACAACGCATTAAAGGGAAAGTTTTTTCAAACATCGGCAGAAAATTATCATAAACAAAATAATGAGTAAGGGCCGTAGAAAGTTTACCACCTTTGACATCCCGAGCGTGTTCTGCTAAACGGATGCCAACATTGCGTTTGGTACTGCCAATATAAAATGTATAGTCACCATCGGTAGACAACAGGGGAACCACATACACCCCAGCATAGCTTTTAAAGTCATCCATATCCCCAAGTTTATCAGAACGAATACGGTTAAATAAAGTAGTAATATTAGAGTGAGCAGGCTTGAAATCAAATTCATGACAGAACTGAATAAAGGGACGGAAAATCTTAGGATGGTAAGGAACACTAGATTTATGGACTAAACGATCTTTTATAGCAACAAGTTTAGTGTCAAATTGAGTAAATTTATGGCGAACAGGGGCGAAAATCTTATATATAAACTCAAAAGAATAGGCAGCCCTGTGGCCAAGATTAAAAATAAAATTTTTAGAATAATCTGTGTTCTAATTATACAATTTACAAAAAATTATATCCAATTATAGTTTTCTATATAATGTACCTTCACATAAAATTCCATAAAGTTATCTTCATCCATTCTTGAGTTATTCCCTACTTAATTGATTTAAAGTCCATAGATTAACTCATTTTGTCTCACGTGCGCCAATGAGTTCTCAGAAAGTCTTATGAATAGAATTTCTGTGTTTCTGACACTTGAATATCTCTTGTTAAGAGTTTTTTGACTTGGAAAACGTTGAGTCTTTTTAAAGAAAAGAACTGACTTTCCCTTCCAGCAAAAAAAGCTTAACATTTTTTACAGTATTAGACGAATTATCTGAAATTTAAAATGTTCATGGCATTATTTCTTATGAAAAACAATGGCAATTCTCAGATAAATTGTAGTAGTGTAGTTTATTTTAAACCTAAGATATATCGAATATGTTATTAGAGATTGATTTAGAAAATAATGGCTCAAATTTTAATGTGACATTTACTTATTTATTGTTAATCTCTACTAATAGAAATTGGTAAAACACATTTTGAATTTTAACGTTGGCAAAAATTGTCGCAAAAATAAAATAATCCATACGTACAGAAAGAAGCTTTAAACAAATAGTTTTATCAAAGAGTTATGTTATTACTTAAATTATTTAATATTTTCCTGTATATGTAAAAGTCTCACTGAACTACCTGGACAATATTCCAACATCTTCTAGTGGACTCTATATAAATTTATCCTGAAGAAATGGTAGGTCATGAAATAATTCTGAAATTACATGCCTTGCTAAAATTCGTTATTGAAATGTTAAGATAAATAATAAAATTGATGAATATTAAAATTATTATGATACATAATAATTTTATAGTCTGTTTAGTGAAGAGTTCGGCACTCTGGCGTTCGGGGTCAACATAAATAATATTTGAGATAAACAATAAATTAGGAAAATTCCAACAGATTACCCCCAGAAAAAAGTGACAAATTAATCTGTCAGATTATTTTTAAGACATGAAAACAAAATATTATTTTTAAGACATGAAAACAAAATGTTATTTTTAAGACATGAAAACAAAATGTTATTTTTAAGACATGAAAACAAAGTATTTTCAATATTATTTGGCTAAATCTTTTTATGTTTTTCTCTACGTAGACAGGATGAATCTTTGGAGATTCTACCACATGATGAAATTATTCCTGCTGTTGGCGTGCTGTTTGTTCCAGCAAACAATTGCTGGGTTGTTTCTTACCAAAGACTTGGTGTTACTAACCCTATTAGGAAATATACTGAAGCCGAGATTTGTTCCTTTGCCTATTCCCTTTCCCCTTCCCATCAAGTTCAGCAAGCATACCCACAAAGCCTATCCGTAAGTTCTTATACTTATCTATAATACAAGGTAGGATCAAAAAGTTCGGAGACTGCGCTGATAACTCCAACCCTGATTGGTGGAGAGTGGAACTATTTTACCGTGGCGTAGAGGCACATGTGACGCGAGATGTGAAAAAGAAGAAGAAGGTTCTTCAAACGCCATTTCCGTTTTCGACGAACGCGAACGACTGCAGTTCACTGATGCGCATTGTCTGGAAAAACACCTGTTTCTTCCTTTTCACATCTCGCGTCACATGTGCCTCTAGGTCACGGCAAAATAATTCCCCTCTCCTCCAATCAGGGTTAGAGATATCAGCACAGTCTCCGAACTTTTTGATCCTACCTTGCATATATCTTATGTATGGTATATTACGAGGGAAAACATTATTACTTTCTCTTCGTATATAGTATAATATATATGGAAATTATTGTGGTGGTCTCGAAAATTCGAATTTTTTGTCGACGGATATACAGGTTTTGCACGTCTCTGAACTCGACTCGAACCCTTTTGCACATTGGACGGGTGTGTGCATGTGGGTATATATATGCGTATGTGTCACTATTTGTGGACACAATATTACAAAATCTACGCCAGCAAATCAAGTGAAACTTAGTATCAAAATCTATTCATATTTTAACTCTGTTTATAAATGCTGTCGAAGATTCGGAAGCTCAAGATTTTCGAATGATAAATTCAAAATGATGCTTTTAAAAATCTGGACAGTTAATCATCTTACATAATGAAAGAAGATATCTATGTATGTGTTCTGGGTAGTTTGTAGCAGGAAATCGAAGTGTCGTACGGCCATTGAATTTAGTACACAAATACTTCAGAACCCGTGAAGGTGCATTTAGGAGATATTTTTTTACTTTCCCTGCAATACATAGTAATGTATAAGGAAAGTATTGGAATCATACCAAAAATCGCAACTCGAGTTTTCGACGGATCTACACGTTTTGAGACCTCTATAACACGAAAAAATTAATTTTAGCCTGACGTCTGTCTGTGTGTTTGTCTGTCTGTGTGTCTGTCTGACTGTCTGTCTGTGTGTCTGTCTGTGCAATGTATGTATCCACTCTTACTCAAGAACTAAGAGACCAAATTTCATAAAATTTGGTAGGTAAGTCACTTGTGTGTCACCATGGTGCCGATTAGTTTTTGGTATAATTCCTGATAAAAGAACCCGCCTATTTTTGCGTAATGGCCCGCAAAAATCGTTAAAATATAAAATAAAAAACTGCGTATGCTCAAATATATCAATTACATACTTGTTTTATACGTAATTTTTAACGATCAAAAGAATAAGACTAACTCCATTACACTAGGTCTAGCCGTTCTCAAGATAATTTAGTTTTTGGCATTTTCACTATGCCACCTTTGAAAATAAGTCCAGTTACCCAATGAAAACAAAAATTGAATTAAAAGTGCAAATTCAGTGTAATTTAAAATAATTGTGGCTATTATTTAAAGCAATTAAACTCAACTCAAGTTAATGAGTTATTGAAGAAATAACGAGAACGTGAATATGAGTCTGCAGGGAAAGTCATGTGCTGCCCACATCAAATTTTTTTTTAATTCGAAATCAATTTTTAGTAATTTAATGTTTCAGAATTTTCACACAAATCGGTTCCTTAGTAACCGAAAGTATTATCACAGACTTTCCATATTACACCATCGCAAAGATCAAAAAACAATTTTTCCAACGATTTTCAAATCAAATCCAGGACAGCTAATTCATATTTATTTATCTTTTTAAAAATATATCGAAATTGGCATTTTTTGGTTATATAATACTCTAGTTATATTGAAATTGGCATTTTTTGGTTATATAATACTCTAGTTATATCGAAATTGGCATTTTTTGGTTATATAATACTCTAGTTATATCGAAATTGGCATTTTTTGGTTATATAATACTCAAGTTATATCGAAATTGGCATTTTTTGGTTATATAATACTCTACTTTTCTCTAGTTTGTATCTAATTTCATAATTATTTTATCAAAGATCTTTTCAAAGTACTTTTCTTATCAAGGCTTTTATTTTAATGAATAGTTGAAATTCCATTTCATATTTTCTCTAATTTATGTCCCATTTTATATATATATATTCTGGTTTGTATCCAATTTCATATTTTTATTGTTTGCTTCCCATTTTATATTTTTCTCTAATTTATATCTAATTTCATTATTTTCTATAGTTTGCTTCTCATTTCATCTGTGTTTTTAATAATAATAATATAATAATCTTCATAATATTTATTTTAGCGTTCCTATACATAGCCACTCACTATCTGCCCATCAGGTTGGAAACGCTGCTCTGCCTTACGATTTAGGTGCCGGTCATCAGAACTTGCATGGACAATATGAACTGTCTGATGCCTCTCATCTTTCTGCTGGGCACGAAACTATCCATCAGTTACCTCAAACTTCTCATAACTTTGTCGGACATCTGGGAGACGAAACAGAACTCATTCACGATAGCTCCAACCAAGTGGAAACCATCCAAGATATAGATACAATAGGAGGTTTTGACCTGCTCACTGACCTAGATGAACTAGGCGGCAGTCAAGATTGGTGGTCACCATGATTTGTTCCAATGTAAATAGCATCTTCAGCCAATTATTTTTGTTTCGTATAAGTTCAAAAGGTGTCCAGTCATGTAATGTGGATAACATCTTCTTCAATCAATCATTTTCGTTTTGTATAATTAAAAGCTGAATAAGTGCCCCCTTCATGTAATGGCTTCTGTTCATATATCACGAAGCATATAGCATTTGCATTTGAATTCTAATTTTACTCGAATACAATTAGATTAATAAACATCTATAAGATACCACGTGATATGTAATTTATCAGATATATTATTGCAAGATCGTGCTCTCCTTACAGATAACAGCTTCTATTACTCTAAATTTGAAAGAGTGCCTATTCACTCAAAAAGAGTGAATAGTCACTCCAGAACGAACTTGAAAATGAGCCAGTTTCTGCAATTTTATAAAATATTTTTTTTTTATATCACACAAATCGTAACTCCATTTATTATCCTTACAGTTATGAAAATTTTATCTCTGATAAAAATGTATTCCTGTCATATATATATATATATATATATATATATATATATATATATTAGTATCCTATTTTCATCTAATTAATTTTCATTATCGAGCACGCTTTTGTAAATTATTATTATAAATCACTATTAATTTTATTAAAAATTTTATTTTCTTATATTACACAAATTAAAATTCCATTTGTTGTTTTTCATTTATGGAATTTTAAAATTCAAAATTCTATTTTCAACAAGAAAATAAAACACCTAAGAAAATAAAACACGCTTCAAAATAGATTGGAAAATAAATCTTGTGTTTTATCACCATGAAGTTCCACTATTTTATAAAGATTTATGAACTAAAATTTACAGCAAATGTAACAAATATTTTTAACGGTGTAAAATTATAAAAATGTGCCAATTACCTATTTGACCCCAAGGATCAAATCGTTTACCAAAATCGGATACCTGTTTAAATCAAAGTAAAAACTGTTGAAATTTAATAACTCAACTTTTATTCTACATAAATAATTTAAAAAAAAACATAAATTTATGGTATTTTATGTAACGTCCTCATTATTAATACACGTGAAAACTCTCATAAAAAACAATAAGAGTAAATTGCGGTGAACATCAAATTAATAATAAATAGTTCATTTCAGGTTGCAAAACTCATAAATAAAATACAACTCATCTCTGCATTACTACAAAATTCCCCAATTGCGGTGAATTTTAATGTAGCGCAGAATAATGAATGAATGAATGTAGTAATGGATTTTACGAACTGAATTCGGTAGTCAGAACAGACTCACAGGAACTATCCGATATGAACTCCCTGTCTCGCGAAAACATGACATCGTTGAGTCTATACTCTACGTACAAGTTTATCTATTAGATTTAATTTATAGATAATTAAATATAGAATTATATTTACCAACTGATTCTCTGTAGTAGATTTGTTGAAAAGTCAGTCCAAAAGTAAGGTAAACTTCATAACTTTTTTTTGTCAAAAATATTTCACTGAATTTCTACAAATATTAAATGGCTCTATGTCACTGATCTAAATAATTTAAAACTTTAATGCAATATATTTTGAAAGAAATCGTCACATCGCAGGCCCACTTTAGCCTAAAACAGTGGCACCCGCATACCCTATTTTATCTATTTTATCCCCTTTGCATTATTATCAAAAACCTAAATGTCAAATGCTATTTTACATCTTTATTTGTTTTCATTATCAAACACAATTTTGTATATAGTGTAACTGCATTTTATGATACTTTTAATTTTCCTAGTGTGACAATATTTTCAATTGTGATTATTCTATCATAATTGGGAACATTTCAGTGAATTTGTTCAAGAATCTTATGTATTCCTTATTTTGTAAATAATACGAATATAACTGCATTTTGTGATACATTGCTTTTCCCAAGTGTGATTAATCTATCATAATTAGGAACATATCAGTGAAATTGTTCAAGAGTCTTGTGTATTTCTTATTTGTTAATAGTGTGACTGCATTTTATGATGCATTATTTTTTCCTAGTGTGACAATCTTTTAATGTGTGATTAATCTGTCAAAATTATGAATATTTCAGTGGAATTATTCAAGAGTCTTGTGTATTTCTTGTGTTGTAAATAAAATAAATATCAAGTTAGAAATATTTTGTGGCATGTATTGATTTTATATTTCTTTTCTGTGAATTGGACAGATACTATTATCCATCCATTTGATATAAGTCTAAATATAAAAAGGAATTTTATGAAACATTCTTCATGGAAACAAGCGGCGTGCACGAATCTTAGGAAAAACTGAAATTGGCATTCCCGGAGCCAAAAATAAATATTCTTACTGACCCCCACCCCCTGCTGAATCCAAAATTTGATTCTAAATCCACATTAGTCGTCCTCTAAGCTCTATTTATAATCAATTTTTAGAAATAGATATTTCAATAAAAAATTTAGCAAAAAAAAAAATAGATAAATTCTTTGCCACCAATAAAATCTGACATATAGTACATGACTTTTCCTACAAAAAAAAATTCTGATATTTTGGTACATGAAGAAGTTCAGCTTTATTTTAACTCAAACCAATAAGTGTATTGTAGTTACCAATTAAAATGAGCCATATCATATTTTATGGAAATCACCTCACTCTTTCGAGATAATATCTCGCTCTCTGTGAGGGAAATGAAATTTCTATAATCTCGAGAACAGATTTTGAAAACTCTTGAACAATAGTGTCCATTTATTTCTGAATAAAATACTTACAAAACAATTCAATGATAGCGAACATATTAAATTTTTAGAATTTAATAAATTTGAAAAAAGCTGCTTGAGGTTATAATATTATTAATTATTATTAAAACTATCAGCTATATGCCGTATGTAGAAATTTTCAAACTTATTTTAAGTTTAAAAAAATTCTCTAGAATTTGTGCCGTAAAATTTGATGGCTAAAATTCTAAAGATATTTTGTAAAATTTGCAGTTTAAAACGCTATTAAAATACTGTAAATGTTTACATCACTGGTAAAGTTAGAGTAAAAATATATGTCAAAGAAAAGCAGAATTCAAATGCTATCAACTATTGTAAAATGCACAGTAAAAAATGTTGGCAAAATAACATCTAAAAATGCGATAAAAGTGATACTATTTCCTTTGTAATATTTACAATAAATAACACTGTAAAAATACAACAGAAAGTGTAGTAGAATTTTAGAGAAGTACTGTAAAATTTACAGAAAAAATTTAGGGTGCCACAATTGTCAGTAACCTTTGTTTTAAAATTAACAAGCTTTTTAGTGTACTTGCAATGTTACTTCGTGCATCAATATTTCACTTAAAAATAGTCCTTTAGCAAAATTTAATAGCTAAAATTCTAAGGAATTTTTTTAAAACTTGCAGCACGAAACGCTATTAAAATACTGTAAAATGCTTACAGCACTGATAAAAATGCACAGTAAAAAATGTTGGCGAAATTACAGCTAAAAATGCCGTAAAAATGATATTTCCTTTGTAATAATTACAATAAATAAAGCTGTAAAAATACAACAAAACGTGTGGTAGAATTTTACATAAGTACTGTAAAATTTACAGAAAATAATTCAGACGCCACAATTGCCAGAAACGTTTGCTTTAAAATTAACAGCACTTTTACTTGTGCATGCAATGTTACTTCGTATATTAATATTTGACTTAAAAATAGTCTTTTAGCAAAATTTAATAGCTGAAATTCTAAATAAGTTTTGTAACATTTGCAGTATAAAACGCTGTTAAAATACTGTAAAATGCACTGGTAAACTTTAGAGTAAAAACATGTAAAAAAAGGCAAAAAAAATACTATCAACTATTGTAAAATGCACAATAAAAATGTTGAAAAAATTACAGCTAAAATGCCTCAAAAATGATATTTCCTCTATAATATTTAAAATAAATAACTCTGTAAAAATATAGCAAAAAGTGTAGTAGAATTTTACAGAAGTACTGTAAAATTCACAGAAAAAATGGCGGCTGCCACAATTGCCAATAACTTTTTAAAATTAACAGAACTTTTTTTCCAGTGTGCATGCAATGTTACTTTACATCAATATTTCACTTAAAATTGTGTTTTAGTAAAAATTAATAACTAAAATTCTAAATAATTTTTGTAATGTTTACAGTTTAAAACGCTGTTAAAATATTGTAAAATATTTACAGCACTGGTAAAATTTAGAGTAAAAACATATGTAAAAAAAAGTTAAAACCAAATATTATCAACTATTGTAAAATGCACATTAAAAAATGTTAGCAAAATTGCAGCTAAAAATGCCGCAAAAATTATTGTTCTTTTGTAATATTTGCAATAAATAAAGCTGTAAAAATACAGCAAAAAGTGTAGTAGAACTTTACAAAAGTACTGTAAAATTTACAGAAAAAATTTCAGGTGCCACAATTGCTAATAACTTTTTCCTTAAAATTAACAGCACTTTTTACTTTCCTTATATACATAATGTATAAGGAAAGTATTGTGACGGGGTCGAAAATTCGAATTCGAGTTTTCGACGGGAGAGCACGTTTCAAGCATCCCTGATCACGAATCAAACATTTTTGAAGTGATGTCTGTGTGTGTGTATGTGTGTGTGTGTGAAAGTATGTGTGTGTGTCAGTGAGCCTGTGGAGACGATAACTGACGAACGAATGGACCGATTCGAACCAAATTTGGGACAAAAATCACAATCCGTAAACACTGGAAGCCTATTGCTTTTATATGCAATCGAATGTTAAGAACCCCCTAAATTTTCGAATGTAATTTTGAAAAAATCGTCAAAAAATCAAAACCACTAAAAAAGTTATGCAAATAGACATTTCTTATGTAATTTTTCATTAGAAAACGATTGACATAAATTTTAGAACGCTAACATAAACCAGTCTCGAGATATTGTACAATTTTTCAAAAAAATTATCAAAAGGTCATAAAATAAAAATATTTCCTATTGAGAAACATGTTCACTTTTCATATGTAATACCATGTGATAAATTGGGTTACATCATTCTCGTGGAACTAGCTCATTCCATTCATGAAAAAATATACTTTTAGTAATACTTTTGTGTTTGAACGCCAATAGTCATTTATCTGCTGTAAGAATAACTTATTTCTTAGTGCATAACGCTTGGCGAGATTTTGGCGACGAATTTGGCGGAATATCGCCAACTTGGCGACTTTTTGAAATGCTGCCAAATTAACGAAAATCTCGCCAAATGGATAAAAATGACGACTAATTGTCGAAAATTTATTATCTTGGAAAGAATATTAGTATCTACTATAAGAAAAACCTACTTTTTACTTTCCTTATATACATAATGTATAAGGAAAGTATTGTGACGGGGTCGAAAATTCGAATTCGGGTTTTCGACGGGAGAGCACGTTTCAAGCATCCCTGATCACGATTCAAACATTTTTGGAGTGATGTCTGTGTGTGTGTATGTGTGTGTGTGTGTGTGTGAAAGTATGTGTGTGTGTCAGTGAGTCTATGGAGACGATAACTGACGAACGAATGGACCGATTCGAACAAAATTTGGAACAAAAATCACAATCCATAAACACTGGAAGCTTATTGTTTTTATACGCAATCGAATGTTCAGAACCCTCCTAAATTTTCGAATGAAATATTGAAAAAATCGTCAAAAAATCAAAACCACTAAAAAAGTTATGCAAATAGACATTTCTTATGTAATTTTTCATTAGAAAACGATTGACATAAATTTTAGAACGCTAACATAAACCAGTCTCGAGATATTGTACAATTTTTCAAAAAAATTATCAAAAGGTCATAAAATAAAAATATTTCCTATTGAGAAACATGTTCACTTTTCATATGTAATACCATGCGATAAATTGGGTGACATCATTCTCGTGGATCTAGCTCGTTCCATTCATGAAAAAAGATACTTTAAGTAATACTTTTGTATTTGAACGCCAATAGTCGTATATCTGCTGTAAGAATAACTTATTTCTTCATTCATAACGCTTGGCGAGATTTTGGCGACGAATTTGGCAGAATGTCGCCAACTTGGCGACTTTTTGAAATGTTGCCAAATTAACGAAAATCTCGCCAAATGGATAAAAATGACGCTAAATCAATGAAAATGACGACTAATAATTCAATATCTTGGAAAGAATATTAGTATCTACTATAAGAAAAACCTTTTTTTTTTACTGTAAAAGTAGTAAATTCATTACATTATATAAGGAAAGTCATGTGTTGCCCACATCAGATTTTTTTTACTGTAAAAGTAGTAAATTAATTACATTATATAAGGAAAGTCATGTGTTGCCCACATCAGATTTTTTTACAATGTGCATGGAATGTTACTTCGAGCATCAATATTTCACTTAAAAATAGTATTTTACAAAATTTCTTAATAAAAACGGTATATGATTTTAAAATTATCAAAACCTTATATGGTACATTCAAATCTTATATATCAAACCGGTTAAGCCGTTAGTTATATGAATCTGGAATTAAAGAAGTTAATGTTATACCAATTCAATGATAAAAGTCCAGCAAGTAGCTTAGAACCAAGGTTGAGTAAAGTTGATTTTTAAAATATGAGAAATAAGTTCAAACTACTTTATTAATGGCTAACTGAAGTAGCGTTAAAGTTACTCAAGAAGGAAGGGAAATATAACTGGAAGTTATAAGTTTTCGTTACAATTTATACTTTTCCTGCATTGTAGTACAATGATAGGGAAAGTATGATGTTGAAGACCCAGACCGTCCGACTCTTCCAGAGGACTAAGAGCAACTAGGGAAAGTATGATGTGTCAAAAATCCAATTTTCGGGTTTTGATGTAGCTACGCGTTTCATCATCAATGAATACGAATCAAGCATTTTTCAATATCTGTGAGTATGTCTGTGAGTCTGTGTCCATAATAGCTCTAAAAAATGGGCAAATAGAATGGCATTTGGTACTATTATTTTCATCATTATTTCATATCAGTAAATTGAGGTCTCAAGATAGTCAGACCAGAGAAAGACCCTCTGTTTGTCTAACATTTGTTACTTTATAAATACTTTTAAGCAAAAATTAATAGACGCCATTATTTATTATGACGAGCCATTCTCGAGATATTAGAAATTATGCTTATCCACAAGCAGCATGACATCTCTCAAAATAATGAAGTAAATTACAGAAAATTTGATATGCTATAAATTTTAAAAGGTAAAATCGAAAAAGCCTATCGATTTTTAACAATGTTTAACTAAAGGTAAGCTTAATGCTATTAAATGCTACATTAAATACATACAATGCGATAAATTAAATTTTTTAAATTTTTCAAATCCAATGTATTTATATTATAAAGTTTTCTTAAATTTTCAAAATAAAGTTTTAAATTTAACTCACATTGATTGCAGCAATTATTGACACTCAACAAAAATTCCATCATTATTCGCTATTTAAAATGAATTTTAAATTCAGAACAGCAACTCCATCAGAAATTAAAAATTTCAAAGTCTGTTATCTAATGAAGTTTGCAGAAAGTTCTTAAACTCCACCTCACCACTTAAATTTTTGATTAATAAAAGCAGATATTCTTTGTTTTGGTTTCTCATATTTAGATATCTTGTTTATATTCCATCAGCCAACAAAAAAACAGGGTACAAAATAATGTACATTAAATACATTTAAATATTCTAACACATTACAAATTAATTTGAATATTAAGATTTGAATGTTGATGATAAATGTAAAGATAAATTGTAGAATAAATTGTGATAAATTGTGGAATAAATTGTGCAAGTTACCATTTTGTGACTTTTAATTTTTTTTTTATTTGGTAAAATAACGAGTATTGAAAAGTAGCAAGTACTTTTTGCTCTCTTTAACGATCATAATGCAATATTTACACCAGAGCAAGGTGAGTTCGCGGTAGCCAATAAAAAGAATCCACACTTTAAAAAATTCTTCTGAAATTGTAAAAAACCCGACTTTTTACTGACTATCGCTAAACATACCGTTACACGAAAAGTAACACTACAAGTATTGCCGGTACTTACTACTCTATTCTGCTCAGAACTTCATCAAAATCTATCCCACTAAGGAAGAAGGTAAAAACAGAGGTAAAGCTAATAATTCCACCGGCATAATAATAATAACTAAATTCATCGGTAGAATCTACTCAATCTCTATTTTTCAAACTCCTGTCACTTCGATTTTCTCAATTACTACTTTCACTGAAGGTAATCTTATTGTTACTGCAACGGAAATCATCTTCTCCATCAGTTGTACAAGCAATGACGAAGTCTATTTATTCGCACGTGTCTTAGCACCCATTGTTTTTCACATCATCCATTCCATAACGTGAATAAGAATTGACTCGGGGGCTCCACGACTCTTCGTCCATACCTCGTGGTTGACCTGAATTTCGCAAACTGTTTTGAACATAGACTATAAAAAGCCTTCCTTGAGGGCTTCAGAATTTCACAACAAGAAGAGCTATTTATTTTCGATGTTTCTTTTCCTTATTAAACCCACGTGCTACCCAACTTATGATAGGAATAGTTGTCTGTTCCTTCCTGTCGTTTGGTCTGGTCTGGCGAGGAACATCAGGCTTCATCAATTGAGAACAACACCACTCTCATCTGTTGATGAGGCATGGAGGAAGTTATTTTATCAGGTTATTGGCGATTTTTCGAGAAGCACATTCTGGTATTAATTATCTTCTGCATTACTCTTACTGCGTACAAGGAAGGGAAACTATTTTCCTATTAAATAATAATATTAATAACAATACTAAAACAACGATAATAGCAATATCAATAATAATAATAATAATAACAATAATACAGTAAAGAACATGACTTTATGCAATAAGAATAAATAAAGCAATCACAACTTAAATTGCTGCTCAAATAATATCATAAGAGAATAACCATCATTTTAGAAACTCGTGGGTTTCCTGTTTTGGTGAAAACAAGCCAAACACTGGACAAAAAATGGCATTTAATCTCCAACTACATGTCATTGGCTAAATTCTCTTGTATTTGACTGTACATAATCAAGAGAATCAGATTCAAGTTTGGATTCCACAACCGATTTTCATTTTAAATTGAAATTAAGAATACTCTACATTGAAATATTCTAAAAACCCATTATAAGAAGCTTTTGATAACTTGAAATCATACTTTCGATGCAGCCATTGACAGTTGGGCTCTTAATAAATTTCAACAAAAATGTATAATCATTCACTGCATTGAAAATTTGCTGTGCCTCAATGTGATGCAAAGTCTCTGTGGGGAATGGGAAGAGAGCAAAGTTAGAGGGAATCCAACTTAATACATGTAGTGAAGATAGTGAAGTAGTGCATACATGACAGTGAATAATAAAATTTCTAAACTGTTCTGAAAGAAAATGCAATGAAAGAAGATAAATGATTTCTGCAACCACAGAAAACTTACATACTTTTCACGGCAAGTAACACAAGTTTTATAATCTAACAATTTGTAAAGAAACTTGCTGCTCCAACCGGAAATCGAACCCTGCATCTTTGAACTGGCCAGCCAACTCTCTATACCGTTGAGCTATTGGGACGAAATTGCAAGGTCTTATTGTTGAAGTGGACTTTGCAAATTTCGGCGAAAATATAAATTATGTAGATTGCACCTTCATTGCAGATATAAACGTCGAGTATAAATTTCTACATTAATTGATTCAGCAGTATCTCAAACGTATCTGCCCAAAATTTTAGTTTATTACTTTCAATAGCTATAGCTGAACTGAACTACTGTTATTAGAAATCCTCTTCAATTTCCTATTTAATCTATTTGAAAAAAAATTCAAAAATGAAGTGGAACGCAAAGTTTGGATTCTTAACACTTTATTAAGCTAACAATAAAGTATAAATTAGCACAGATGGCATTGTTATGGTATTTGTACTTAGACAATATCTCTAATTGAAAATGTAATGAACAATTTTAAAACCAGTGAGGCTTATAAAGAAAGTTTCTCTAAACGAAATCGGTAATTTTTAAAAATAAAATTTACATACAGTTCTAAATCTATAACAATACAGTGCTGACATTTTATAACTTCTTGCAAAAATGAAGCTGCGAAATCAAAGAGGAGTTATTAAAATAATTCAGAAAATTTTGAAAAGTTTTATATTTCTTTTAATTAAAAAGCGATAGAAGCATCAAATACAGAATACATAGCCTAAATTTGATATATATTTTTAATTCCTGATGAGGACTGACTGAACAGTAAAATCAAAATTGTGTCAGTTAGCTGACCCTTTATGTCTTTAATATTAATGGAACAATCTCAAATCAATTTTTATAGAAATCCTTTTGAATTACACCTTTAACGTTTTACTACAAAATTATATTATATAAAAAAAAATTTCAAAAATTTTTGAGAAAATTTTATAACTTCATTAATACAGCTTTTACTTATTCGATCTATATCAGTTTCTCTTATATTTACTAATAATTAACATTCAATACAAGCTATTTTTAACCCAACTTTCAAGCCTCTAACCCAAATATAACTTGTCCGCAGCTTGATTAATTCCATGCTGTGGCAGATGCATGAAATAGGTAACAGGAATAGTCATTATATTTTCTTTTAAATAACAAAATAATAAACAAAAATTTAGTAACGAAAGTAAATAATTTTGAGTTTCTCTATGGCTTATTATGTTAGTTATGTCAGCCAATTAGTTACACTAATATGTCAATCAAAACATTTTTTGAAATACGTTTAATGGTTTAGGGAAAGACGCATTTGTTTATAATGAAAATAAGACCTAAAATTTAAAAAAAGACCTAAAAGTCAATAAGATCTAAAAATTAAAGAGAATAAGGTAAAAATATGGCATATTGAAGGTATAGATTAGGGAATGTGTAAGTAAATCATTCTACGCGCAACCTTCATTTTACAATCCTAAATATTTAAATGGACCCTTAATAACTTTTCTCATATATTTCCAATAATTAGGATTAGAAATGCATAAAAATATATATTTAAGATAATTATGATTTGATAAAAATTTTGATCACATAAAAAGTAGGTGTTGCTATTTAAAATTTTGGAAATAATATAAAAATAAATATGAAGACGGCAACTTATTCAAATGAGATGAATATGTATTTATAGTAGATATTATTCCGAGTCTAATAATACTTTTGGTTTGCCTGTACGATCCGAGGAGAGTAAATAGCAAACGGTGTTCAGATACTTTGACCTACTGTACCGACAGAGACATTACTGAAACACAGCTGACCGTTATAAGATATCTACTATCATTTGATGTTTAAGAATTCATGGAATTATTAACTTTAAAAACAGAAGCCCGCAAACAGAATATTCATTCCTGAATCTGCTTCAATAGAACATTCATTCGAAAATCTGCAGCAATGTCCCAAAGTAGCACTTTTTCTAACGATTTAAAGTCTATGCTTTAATGTTGTAACGTCACATATCAGTTATTTCACTGCGTCCTGAATTTTGAAGCATTATTGCAACGTTGAATTATCACTCAACTGTCGCTTGACATTGCCGTTAATTTTACGACGTTGAAAAGATATTTAAGAAAGTCTTGCCTCACTGAAGTGGAATAATTGGTACCATTATTAGATACTATCCACAAGAGACATAACCCATGAAACTCAAACATATACATGGACCAGTCACTTATTATGCGTTAGTTAGCATAGTATATTCGATACCTGCAATGGTAGAAGGAAAACTTGTAATGTGTCCTAATTCTTAGTGCCTTTTTCGACAAATTCAGTCCTACGACCTAAGTTTACCTTCAATCCTATAAGAGGTTAACTTTGTGGTTTGAAAGTGAATGGAAATACATATTTTTTCTATACCTTTTAAGTGACATTTCAATTTTGCAAGAGTCGATAAGGTTCGCCAGAAACTGTTAAGTTATGACAAAGAAAACTACGACCTTTTTAAAATCCTCTGTTTTATAACTTATGGTATAAAAATAGTTCTAAATTAAGCTTAAGACTTTCTGAAATCTGTAAAGTACTCAAGTCCCAACCGTGATTTGAACCACGTATCTTTGAACTGGCCAAAAGATGATTTATTCATTAAACTCATATATAGTGAGCGCCAACCCTATACATTTTAAAGTAATTTTACTTCGTAAATAAGTACTATGATTTAAAAAGCGATTTGCTGTTCCTCTGAGAAAAAATAGTAATTTATTTTCGTAATAATAATAGTTGCTTTCCGTCTTAATTTTGCCCCGATAATAAACATTTTACTTCCAATCGATATTGAAATACAGTTCTTTTACATCATGTACAAGTAGTTAACCAGTTTCAAATTATTTACATAGCATGTTGTGTTAAATTTTCCTTTAAGGCTGATGACGTTTTGGATAAAATACAGTAAGGTGCAAAATTATTAGCATTGCAAAAGCCTTGCAAATTATTAGCACTATGCATAGACAAAATTATTAGCATTGCTCGTCTGCAAAATTATTAGCATTTATAATAAAACATACTTTATAAAAACCAAATCAGTTAAAGAAATGTAAATCAAGTTATATTTTAAAAAATTAGCAGCTTTTTTTTTTGTTAAGAGAAAACATAAAACAATGCATCTGAAAACGAATAAAGTATACCAAATAAATACTCCTTTTTTTTCAAGTGAGCAGAGTTGCATTTTCCCTTGACGAAAAATACTCCTTTTAAAATTTTAACACCGTTTAGATAATATTTTCCCAATTATTAAAGCATATTTTTACTGTGTATCATCTACAATACTGCAAGTTCATAACTTTGGTTTAAAACAAGCACAGTCAAAATATGAGGCTAATCAATTCAAACCCTTTAATAACAATGTTGAAATACTAACGTATAACATTTTGAAAACTTCAACGTTTAATTGTTACATCTCTAGTGATTCATTTAAAAAGATAACAATGCTATGCTACTACTGAAACAGACACACGTGCATTACTACTCACAATAATAACCCCGCTGATTCATATACAAGTGCTATTTGAAAGTTTCAACTTTTGCATTCTCATTTCAAAAATTTCAATGTTTTTTGTTTGTTTGATTATTATTTTTATAGTGTCAACATTTTCCCCATTATGTATATGAAGATAAATGCCTACCTTATTGTTTTTATTTTCATTGCATTTCTTATTTATGTTGAAGTGACAACGAATAAACCACACAATGTAACTACACTAGCGTTTATTTATGAACAAAACAATATAAACATTCTATTTACAAAAAAAGATGATCACATGAGTTGACTGACATTAAAAATGGGACTGAGCATGTCTGAATGTAAATTACATATGTACAATGCGCTGAAGCGCTGAAGTTTTAAGGGATTTGTACTAGATGAGGAGGTCTAACTCTCTGCCTCTTTTCACCATCCGTGGTGTCCGGCGTGGTGAGCATAGACCATGGGAGGTTCGTGGATATGGACGCTGCAAAAATAAAATAAAATTCAGTCAAACAATAACGAAAATCCATCACTAGTTAGTAATGTTTATGATTGGCATATGGCATTGTTAATTTAATAAAAAAAACATTTTATTGTTAAAGAAACGTAATTTTTTGAAAAATTGATCGAAGAATTCGCGAGTTATATATTTAAATTTCAAGAGGATACGTTTGTCACTCTTGACATTTCGTGCATCGTAGAGTTAGTTTAATTGTTTAGATCTTAGCAGAAGTAGTGTATTTAGTTTTGAAACAGCCAAACAAATGAGTCAATTAAATTTTTTCAAGAATGAACTCCAAATCGCCCATCTAGGTATGTGGCAATAAAAACAACTTTCTTGGTCTAATTCAAATTTCAACATATAAGGTTACCATTTAAAATTAGCTAAGTAATAAAAGAAAATATGTGTGGAACAAACAAAAAACCAAGCTTAGCTTTGTCAGTAAGCCATTTATATGGCTATAAATGTTGTAAAAGTCAGAAATTTGTTTTGGGTCTCAAGCGAATCGGAGGGTAAAGACAGCACTGCTAATAGAAATCAAGTTTGAAAGTTTAATCACTTAACCTATTTAGAAAACAAAATACAAACAACTCGGAAAAAAAGAGAAAGGTAATTTTACACGAAGTTCAGAGATGCATAGAGTGGCAATGGCTTTCTGGAGGATCTCTTAACGAAAACTGGACCGTAACCACGTACCATGCATGAAAAACTGAAAACCTTTCACACACAATCACCGACTGATGATCGAAGTTGCAAACTATTTGACGCAAAACTCCTTTCCAAAGTGATCAGTTCAATCAGCATTTAATAGTAGGCTGGCATTACACATTTACAGGTCTGAAAAAATTTATTTGACAAGATTATTTGATCATATGTGTTTAAATTACCGTGCTCGTTAAAGTGAAAAATAACTACTTGGTTATAATTTATAAGCAATTAATTTTACTACTGATCACTAAAAGTAATAATCGTGAAAAAAGGCTTCATTTCTCTAAAATGTGAAATAAAGTTTCTATGAAATAAAATCAAAACATGCTAGTGCTTAAAATATTAATAGCTGATACGTACAAATAATAAAAATACTTATAAAGAGGAGTTAATGTATAGAGAGGGAGAAATTTAAGAGACGAGTGTGTGTGTTTACAATCGCTAATCTTGTAACATTCAAGATTCACATTGAATGTAAACATTTTGCTAACTTTATAAAGTATACTGCATATGCTACTGACATTACCTTAGAATAATGGATGAAACGAAAAAAAAGGACTAAGTGTTGTCGAAGATTAGGGGGAAAAAATCATTCGAGAATTATGGTCTCATTTCTGAAAATTAGCATCTGCAACAATTAATTCATCCATACACACCTCAATTGAAGAAGAATTATTAGTTAAAGTATTTACTTGAATTAAATCGTAAAAATTCATTAGGTAATTCAAAATAATTCCTTGCATGGCCGGAGTAATGTCACTGGAAGCATAACTGGGTTTTGCCCAAGAGTCTCGTGGTTAATTCTTGGTTTTAGTTAATTGCTATTTCAAGGGGGAAATTAGCCTGCTGTTCTGCAGTTCTTACGTGTGTACATAAAATTTCACTAAGAATATTTTATGTAAAGCATGCAATCAAAGCAAAGCATTCTAGATGGTATGTTTTCAGTGTTAGATATTCAAGCGTTAGTTAATCTTATATGCTTTGCAAAATGTAACCTAAAATTACATTAAAAAAACCAGTTGAATATAAATATTATTCAAATTATACCACTTAGGACATTTATAACAATTTGACAGTGCAAAGAATTTGAAATATGAGGTATATCTCAGAAGTCTGATACAGAAAATTTTTCGTTATTAAACGATGGAACGTTTTTTTTAATTCTTTAAATAATTATCCAGAATTTATAAATATATTTTATGAAAAAGTCTATAAAAGCAATGACTAATTATTTATAAATAATAATAGTATTTATCAATGATATAATTTTCAATTTGTAACCATTATTAAAGTGTGAAACGAAATGAGAATCCTTGTCTATGAAGCTCAGGCAATGTCAAAAGAATTGTGCAGTGGATAATATTTTATACTACATTTGAACTTTTACACATATGATATACAATTAATCCATCTTCACAGATCTTAAAAAAAATCTTTCTCCTATGATTTTATTTACATTTTTACATAATGATCCCTCTTCATATATTTTAAATTTATATTCATTACATATTTTGACAAGTACTGCAGTTTGAAATGTATCAATAAAATTGCAAATCTAACTTGTCACAATTCTACAAATATTCATATTTAAAATGTTCCTATTATGTCAGTTTTAAAGTTATAGGCAATGTAGATATTATTTTCATCCATGTTAATTAAATATTTTGAAATTTGAAAACTAAAAATGGATTTTAAAGTTCTGTTAATTTATTTTTATTTTTAAATCTTAATATCAACTAACTTATTTGTTTGTAGTGCCCAAATATTTCTCAAGGATGATTTTGCAAGAAACGCTCTTTCTTTTTTATTTGAAATTACATTTTATTTTTATTTTTTTTAATTTAAACAAAAGCAGGATGTAAAAGTTTCAGTTTATAATAAAAAATGAGTAGAGTAAATACACTAAAATTTAAATCCTTAATAAAAAAATATAAGAAATTTGAAAATAATTTAGTTATGTTAGAAGTTTCACCTACATAGTAAATACGATATAACAATAAAGTTTGAATTTATAATCTAAATTTAAATTATTGAAATACTCAAATATAGAATTATTCTTAAAATACTCTAATGAAGACTGTTTTCGGAAATCTTATAAGAAATGTACATACTTATTATTTAATTTGTTTAATTTGATAGTTTTCCTAATACAAAGGGCAAAGGTTAAATAAATTGGCACAGAACATACCGATATTGGTATCGTTCTAACGTTGGTCTAAATATTTCTAGGTCAGCTACTAGGATCAGCGAACAGGTTTTGCTTTAGTTAGAGCTCATCAACAACAAATTCTCGATAATTTCAATGACAACTTGAAAACTAAAAGAGAGCTACCCGATATCTTATTTAATTACACTACTTCTTGTTTAATTTGATAAATTTTCATAACACAAAGAGAGAAAGCTAAATGAAATTGCAGTCACAGAACACACCTATAGGTAACGTTCTAAAGTTGGTAATATGTCTAGTGCAGCGACAAGCATCAGTAAACCATTTTTTCTTTTAGAGTTCATCAGCTACAAATAACTGATAATTTCAGTGGTAACTTGAAAATTAGAAAAAAGATACTCGAAATTTCTGTGATGACCAACAAATATATAAGTAATATAATACGCAGCTAGCATCACATTTATTGAAGATCGATCTCTAATTGCATTAGACAGCAAGGTCAAGATCAAAATGCATTAATACATTTGTGAATTAGTTACCAATATTTTACACCTCTAGGTTATATATATATATATATATATATATATATATATATATATATATATTTCTGAAATTCAATTTGATACTTTTCTGAAATTAAATTTGATATTTTATGATATTTTGTAAATATAATAAAGGAATCCCTCAACAATTTTCTATGCACAACTTTCATATCATAATTTAGTGCATAGATAGTACATAATCTTAAAACAGGAGTACCATTAATGACATGTAGCACTTTTGTGGTGCAAAATGTGGATATTAGAATGAAGAACATTCTTCACAAAATTTTTGCACAGAATATGTATTACAAATTGTTTGTATTAAAGTTAAATTCTCTACCATTATTTTCTTTATGAAAATTGTTTTAATTTATCTATACTCATGTATTGAATAGGAATTGAAATCATTTTATCGTTACGTAGCCACAAGCTAATATGAAAGTGTTAAGCTTTGAACTTCAAGATATCTCCATGTTTTTGCATGTAAAATAAGCTACTTACGGGTGTTTAGCATGGCTGTCTTTCTTGAACTTGATTGGTAGTGGCAAGGGCAGAGGAATGGGGACAAAACTTGGTTTCAAAGCTTTGGCAACGAGGTAAGCTATAAGGTACTTCTTCCTTCTAGCTGAAACCTCTTGGGGGATGAGAACAACGCCAACAAGGGCAACGCAGAGAACAAGGCACAAAGTCTTGGTGCTGACCATAATGAACTAAAGAGAAAAGAAAAAACACTTAATATTCACTAACGTCATTTCAGGAAATTTCGTGTCACACAAAAATTTGGGTGGAACAGTATTTCTAAATCACGTAAATAGCATTAGAATTCAAATTCAACATAAATAGTAAATAGTAATAGAATTCAAAAACTTAAATAGTATTAAAATTCAAATAACGTAAATAGTATTGGAATCCAAATTCAAATTAATTGCAAATGGAGTTAATGCTCGAAACCGTCGAGCAAAGATCGTGTAAAAATAGCATTAAAACAGAGCTACTTCTGTCGATAAAAGTTCCAGCACAAAGTTGAACAATGTAAGAAGTAAAATAAGAAACTCTGTAGTTCAATATAGTATATAAATGCTATAAACCGGACTTAATAATAATTGAGACATAAATTTTATTTAATAAATTTTAATATCAGCTTCTATAGAAAAAATTATCAAAAAACATTAGCAAAAGTTGTATAAAAGAGTTAAAAAATAATATTTATTTAAGGTCAAGTAGCATTCATTACTAACTTTAAATTTTATAATAAACAATTGCGTCAGCTGCATTATATATAACGCCAAACTCACTAGAACTGGAAAGAAAAAAATAACTCGATTTTATAAAGTATTAAAAGACTAGATTAACGGCTTTTAAAATATTAAAGGCATTAGGGGCCAAAGCCGTATGAACTATAAGAACTTGAAGTTAGATGTAATGCAATTTTATGAAGTAATCCAGTATCCATAGAATTCTCAAAACGGTATAAAATGTAGCTAGAAACCAGCTACCAGCTTCAGTGCTTAAGAATGAACACAGGTAATCCAAGAAAATATCCTTACTTGAAGAGAATTAGTTCGACTTGAACAAAAAAGGCAAGTAAAAACTTTTCTTAATCAAAAGACTAGAAGCTGTTCGAGATCTTTTCAGAGGAGGAGATCGCTACCGTACTGCCATGGGAATATCGGTAACTCTTTTATATGTTTTTCATTCATAAGTGGAATGCAACATAATCCCATGTAGTTTCAATATCACGTAATAAATATACCTTCCTTCCTCCAATTAGAGAGCCATTCGAAAGTAAAAACTAGCCCTTTAGCGAGAAACATATCCCCGAATTAAACTAACGGCCTAACTTGAGGCACCGGGCATATCTAAAAACGGCCGAGGAAAGTAAAAGTAACCGGCAACCCTGAAGGAAAAAGTGATCTTAAATATCCCATCATCAGCATCCCGTTCTGGGGCAGAACACGCAGACAGCATCACACCTGGACAAGTGAAGCCTGGGGGCTATTTGGGGCGATCCCATTGGACGTGCCAGAACTTCCAATCGCTCCGGTTATGGGTTAAAGGGAGCACTGGAATAACGGGTTGGCTGTTGCGGCAACCTGACAAAGGAAAAATCCGGCGATGTAAACAATTATAGTAACAGAGTTGGATTTTTTTTCTTGTTTTGCTTTGTTTTGCAAGTGTCCAATGGGGGCACCTGGAATCTTGAGGAAACCCAAGGGCTATACCTGGTTTAATATAAAAGGGTGGACTCTGGAAAAAGTGCCATTATATCTATTGAGTACTTTCAATTGGAGAAGTTAAAAATCTGCGGGCTGCTCCTTGATAACTAGCTATAGACGACAGGTAAGCTGTGTATCAGCTGCATGGATTATGACTAACACTAAACCAACTGCATGGATTATGACTAACACTAAACCGACCGCATGGATTGTAATTGATAATAAATTTTTAGTTGGGTATAACAACTCATTTTTGAACATTGGATACATCGTAAGATGAGACTGGATAAAATTCGAATAACGTAGATATTTAGGAATAGCAAGATATTCTAGAAAATATAGAGATTCGTGTTAGATTTATCGCAAAAAAAGAAAAATTCGATTTAAGCTCATGCACTTTGAATGGGAACAAATAAAAAGTAATCGTTTTCCTATCGGTTATGCTTAATAGCAACCGCATTGCACCACAAGGTTCGTAGGTTAGTCTACCTATCAGCGCAATGCGTCTCAGGTTCGAATCCTATATAAGAGAACACAAATGCTCTAAGAGTGCAGATCTTCATTCGCAATTTTCTTAGGCTGAAGTGTACCCATGCATTTTAAACTGGAGTATTCCAATGTGTGTGCCAAATTCTACGTTCTCTAAGATAAGGAGAATTTTGGGTACCTTACACACCCGCGTGTGATGGGATAGTCCAAATTGTAATGTTGGAGTAACTCCACCCTGTTTGTATCACACTTCAAACGTTTAAGGATATTACCAATAGTTTCAGTAAATTTATAAAATGTAATCCAGATATTATTTATTTATACCACCCTTTCACAACTTTGTCATGATGTTGACCACTGATTCAGTGACAAGCTACAGAGTGCGAATTTAATCCTACATTCCTATATTATTCACATGCTATGTGTGCTAAATTTTCAAGTTTCTATAATATAACACAAATGCTCTTGAAAAAATTCAACCAGTGTGTTTTCATATAAGATCCTCCGTAAAAGGAATCCCCCCGGCAGAATAGTTATACCGACTGTTTTCTTAGTAGCTATTCCTCGTCTTTCTCATCTTTATTTGTGTTCAACATGAAAATCCTCCCCTCTTTTAGAAATAGAACGATTTCAGATCTTTCATTAAAGTACTGTTTCTCCTCTTCCGAATTGAACATTAAATAAATAAAAATAAAGGACTGCATAGGCGGTGGTGTTTTCCTGCAAAATTTCTGAAGAAACTGTATTTTCAGAACATGCTTCAACTACATTGAATTTTCGTATATCACTTTAAAAGTATTCAACTTTTAAGAACGTAATTTATTTCGATGAGAATATTTCTATACTAGCCATTTAACGCACGCTTCGCGAGTTCTGAATGGCTAGTAGTTACTAAACGTGACACCTACACATTTAATCAAAGTTATTTATAACCAGTTTTAATTGTTGGTAGCGAGAAGATATCATATTGTGTATTCATTATTTTTGAGAGGCAAAGTAATGTACATTTTTTTTAAATCCCTTTATATCGTTACTCCTAATTCGAATGTTTGAACTTTTTGTTGATCTGGAAGCTGAAATAGACCGAATAAGACCAAAACCGAAATTTTGGCTCGAAGGGAAGTGCTCTAACAATTTGAAAAACGATTTAAAAAATTTTAATTACTCCTTTGTATTTTCTCCTCCCCCTCTAATTTAATTTTTCAAAATATTAGATTTTCTCGCTAACTTGGAAGCTAAAATGTATGAAATGAGATCAAATCTAAGATTCTAACTAGAGTGAAAGTTCTTAATTATTAAAGTTGTTTTGAGTTTTTTTATTATTCCTTTGCACTGTCACCCCTAATTCGAATTTTTGGAACTTTAGATTTTTTCGTGGTCTCAAGGCTAAGACGTATCAAGTGACACCAAACCAAGATTCTAACTGTAGTGTAAATGCTCGATGATTTTTATACATCACCCACTCAATAACTCAGTCAGTTAAATGCGTATTATAAAGATACTTTAGGAATCATTCCAACTGTGAAAACAATACATGGAAAACTTCGAAACAACATGGCATTTTTCTCAATGTTTTGGAAATAAATTGACATTAATAGTCGATTTCATCATAAATAAATATTTTTAAAAATGTTAGATATTTTGCTAAGTTCCCCAAAAGTTTAGTTTTCAGTTGTCCAGTTTGAAGTTTTATTATATATATTATGAATATTTCAGAGCATTACTCACACATAAATGTTTGAGAAAACATTTTGTTGGATTTTCTCAGAACATTCTGGAACAATAACACATATTCATTTGTAACCATATGAAAATATAACCAAACAAAACATTTAAGTTTGCTACGCATTAAGCTTAAAAACCTCGCTAAGAATTTTTCTCGAAATTTTTAATCAAATACATTACGAAATCAAATACTTTCTAATTAAATACTTTACTTTTAATCACATACTTACAAGACGAGCATTTCCTAGAATCTAGTTTATCTGTTTTGTTGTAATTTGCTAATTTTGTTTTACGAATTTAACAAATTAATCAATTTTTCAGCTTTATACTAGATTCATCATTAATTTATTTTTATTTTTGTAAATATTCAATTAAAATTTATGAGTTAATTTTATGAAAAAAATTTCAAGTTTTTCTAGTCTAACGCATATCATCTGTTTCCACTTATATACACACTTAAAAATTATTTTTAAATAATGAATGCAAAACAATTATGTAATATATCCTCTATTATTAGTTTTCCATATTTCACTTATATTTTAAAAGTACTTTTTTTCAGTACTAAATGTTGAATATAACTTGCAATTTATTTACCAAGTTATAAATGTTTTTAAAGTTTTAACAATTTCAGATACTGTTTTGGACATATTTGCTTGGACTGTCTGTTATACTTAAGTTAAATCTAAAGCTCAGGTAATGTTTTATTATCGTGGTGATCTCGTTCTCTCACACTTTCAAATAATGGATGATTCTTTACATCATAGACTTTTATAATTTATTTCTATTCATATTTTGTTTGATTTTTTACTGCCTTGAAAGACTTTATGATGCCTTCATCTTAAAGATTAACGAAATAGTAAACTGTAATTAATAACTGTAATTCTGAGTATTAATAACTGTAATAAATAACTGTAATTCTGAGTATTAACAACTGCAATAAATAACTGTAATTCTTGCACACTAATAACTGTAATTCTTGCACACTAATAACTATAATTCTGAGAACGTTAATATAAGCATAAATTATTATATAGTAGTAACATATAGTTATATTTGCATCGAATTACACAAAACCATTCGCTAAATGATAATGTTTCCCAAAAGTGTACAGTAAAATTCTGAAACGTGAAATATTCAAATATACAATGTCAAAAATACTCTAAACATTTTAGAAAATTACAGTCTCTGTATCAAATATATATAATTTATTTTTATTTAAAGAAATAATTTAAACAATCATATTAATATGTTCCCTCAACTATTATTCATATTCTTTAAAGCCGTAATTTTTGTTTAACAATTGTTGTTTAACAATTTTTGTTGTTTTTGAAATTTAAGGCATTTTAATCTAGAATGCAATATAAAAAAAACATGTCAAATCATCGAATAGCAATGACCAAAAATCTGTTTTCTTAATACAAATCCTCCTCTTTGAGAGTTTCTCCTATTATAGCAACAATTTAAAACAGAACACGTGCAACTTGCAACTAACTAAAAGTATCACATTTGTTTTCGAAAAATGGATGATAACCAAAATTTAAAAGTATCAAATCATCAAATGAAACTAATTACTAACGAATCCACTGATAGTTTTTAACAGCTATTTGTGCGGATTATTGCAAAAACAATATATAGTAGTCTTACCTGGAAAAGATCTTCCTACATTCATGAAAATCATTTTGAGATAGAACGCGTCAAATCAAAAGATACTTTAAAAAAAATCGTCTACCAGGATAAATAAAATATATTTGGGCAGTGAAATATTCCATTTACAGTGAACGCATTTCTAAAATTATCAAATAAAAATGATCGAATTCTAAATATAAAACAAGATCATGACATTGAAAAATAAAATTTAAAAAATTAGAATAAGTGAAATTTTAAATTCGTGAAAATCCTTTAATCTAAACGTATCAAATTGTAAAATAATCTATCGTCTGCTGGGATAAATAAAAAATATTTGAACTGTGGAATATTCCATTTAAATGAAAAGGAATTTAAAATTTAATTTTTCAAATAAAATTGACCGTATTCTGTTATAGAATAATAAAACCTTCGTCTAAATTTAGAACATTGCTTCAAT
Source organism: Amaurobius ferox (assembly GCA_951213105.1). NCBI lineage: Eukaryota > Metazoa > Arthropoda > Arachnida > Araneae > Amaurobiidae > Amaurobius > Amaurobius ferox. The sequence goes on from OX578136.1 coordinate 74,036,148, forward strand.
ACAAAGTAAAGAGTAAATGAAGTGGCAATTGAACACCTATTTCCCGTCACCAGATCGCTATCTCAAGAGGAAGCAAATGTCTTTCTTCTCAGGTAGAAAAGAAAGGAAGAGTCATCCAGGTTAGGTCCGGTCGACCTGGAAAAACAACTTTTGCTTTCCTTCTACCACTTTCCATTGCGGGAGGATCTGCGTCCCAGATCTCAGCCTCAAAATGGAAAGTAAGGCTATAAACAGGCCTGCTGGACCGCTTGTCAGCATGGTAGTGGGATCAAAGGGTAATTTTTGAGTGAAAACACAATTTGGAAGGAGAAAATAGAATGGTGTAATTTTCAAAGATTATCTCTTCAAATACATGAAAGTCGTAATAGGACTTGTGCACTCTGATTGTTAATTTGGTTCCGTTATGGAGATCTGTGTATTATTAGCAATCTAGAACTTCTATTATTAGAATAAAAATTAGATCTGATTAGCAATTAAATGAATTTAGGTCAGATAATAAGATTTGGAATCACTTTCAAACAATTCTAATTAGGAATTAAGAAGGTTGGAAAGTTGATAAAAAAAAATGAGTTTCACTTAAATGGGTCATAATAATTCATTAGAAATTAAAATAGTTTTGTACCCGATATTTTAAAATGAAAATAGTTCCAGGAATTATTTTCGGATCAAAACAAATTCAAACCTTACTTCCTCTTTTCTTATAATATTTAAATCAGATTGTAATATATTTTCTGAAGGAGTTTAATATTTCAACACAGAGTTAGATTGATTGATATTTTTTTTTCAATTTTTCTTTATTTTCAATAGCATTTAATATTATAGCACTATGCTCTCATTTAGAAGATATATTTAAAATGTCAAGGAAAATAAATATTTAGGTATTTGATTATTCAGCAATTTTCATGATTTTTAAATTCATAAGCTCTACATAGTTGGTTGTTTTACAGAACGTTTCTGATACCACAAAGTCAACTAGATTTACAACTCTAATGCTTTGTTAACGATGTTCATTATACAGGCGCTTATGTAATACTAACCTGTGTCCAACTCAAATCCTGTTCTGTAAGTTGAAATTGGTAACTTGTATTTTTCTGTTATGCACCTACTGACTTACTATTTCTGCAGATCATCATGGTGAACTGTAAGTTTCTGTGCTTAGCGGTATGTGTTGTGCTGCTCGGAGCAGCCATCTTCCCACCTGAAGTAGTAGCAGCAAGGTACAAGAAGCTCATTGCAGCCTACGTCATCGCCAAAGCCCTCAAGCCCAGATTTGTTCCTCTCCCAATTCCCCTGCCATTCCCCCTCAAGCTCAATAAGGAAAGCCACGTAAAATATCCGTAAGTGTTTGATTTCGAATTTTAAAATGGCTTATACTATTTCACAAATAATTTCATACATATTATGTAAAAAAATGTCACAAACCAGAACTTTATCTCTAAATATGCTTATATTAATTTGATTCGTTGATATATATTCTATACTTTGCACTATATACATTTATTTGTTTATTCCTGATGCAACTATTTATATCATTAAATGTATATTAGACTCCCAACAATGAAAACTTGATTTCTACTGCAATTTTAGTCAGTTTCAGACTTTCATCGGCAAAGTCAACTTCTCCTTATAATCAACGCATGTTTCAGCTAAGAATTGAACCATCAATCACCTACTGGTTAGACAGCTCACTATTCATTGAACTATTAAGACGATTATCTTTCCTTTTATATTTAAAGTCGACCCTTCCTTCTACATTTGAATCGAACATTCGCATTTTTCAGATTTTAGATCCAAAAACGATTTCTAATCTGCACGACTTCAGCTCACAGAATAAACCTGACTAGATGAATATGATCAATAATTCGCATTTCGGCAGGAATATTCTTTACAAACTTACTAAAAGCAGCATTCGATTGCACGCTAGTCTGAGAATTTTAAACTGGAGTTTTAAGATTTCAGAAAATTGGATGACCCGACATTTTAAGCGATTCATTTATAAGCAAAATAAGCTTGCAATACGTTAAGTCAAGCAAACAATTAAAATTAACATTTTTTTAAGGAAACGCGAAATGAAATATATATTTATGAAAAAATGTATTATGCACGTCTTTAAGAAACGATGCATGGCAAAAGTATTCGGTAAGGTACTATGTTCTCAAAAGATAATTCAACAAATAAAAGTAAGTTTGAACATTACATTACTCTGTATTTACATGCATTGATCTTTATTTTGAGTTCAAAACATTTTTATACATATGTACTATACGTTTTATTATTTTTGTGAATGTAACGAATAACGGTTATAACAAGCATTTGTCACTGTCCGAATCATCGCGTTATAACCGCGTTTCGACTGTATTTAGACAATAAAACAGGTAGCTCTTTCTCCATCTCTCAATCCACCGTTATAATGCACAAATTAGTATATCCATTTCTAACGAACGTCAGAAACAGAGGTGTAACAATCGGGTAACAAACACGAGTAACGTTTAAGGGCCTTAGAACTGGAAGAGGCGGGCCTCAGGCAGAACCGTAGAGCTAGATATCCACCAATTGCCATTATAAAATAATAAACTTAAAGTGTTCTGGTCTTCCTTGCACATAATTTCCTATTGAATTTGCACACATCAAAACATTGATTAAAAATATTTTGAAACTACAAATGACGAACCACAGAAATTCTGTCTGACAATCACAATTAAGTAATTTAACCTGTCTGACATTTGTAGAAAGGACAAAAGATGGATATGACATAGCTTATTGCTAAATTTTCTGCTGAAATGGCTGAAACAACTTTGTATATTTATTTTATTTTATTTATTATTATTACTATTATTATTTTTTTATTATCGGCATGCTTATGTAGTACAATTGTGTGTTATTTCTTTCATATAGCAAATAAAATAATCAAATTATCTCAGAATACACCCAAACATTTTCAGCTGGGAAGGAGGATGGAGCACTCAAGATAATTTTACTCGTGAGCAACAAAATTACAGTTATATGCCTTTGATAAAAAAAATATAAGCTTACACAATAGTTAAACAATAGACATAACTGCATTGGTATAGATCAGAGTTTTTCAACCTGGGGTACACGTACTCTAAAGGGTCAGTGAAAAGTCAATGGATATAAGCGCAAAATTTTCAGTAGTGACGTATCATACGAATTTATATTTATTTTTCAAATGAACCATTACCTTTAAACATTAGAAACGTGGACAAATCTAAATTTCTAATGTAACGAAATTCCTATGACAGATATACCGAATTATAAGAAAAAATTCGATAACATTCTTATGAGAAATTGTAAATGTTGGAAAATTTATTTCAATGGCATTAACTGTCAAGGGGCATTTAAGCGAATCATCTTACTAATTCATCGATACATCTTGAATCGATGAATTAGCAAGTTTAAACGCTCTTAAAAATTAAAAATGGAAATTATACTATATAAAACTAATGGTTTTAGCAAATCAACCTATTATTATAATTAAAATTCAAAATTATACTCATGATATTTTATATTTCAATAAAAAATATTCTAAATTAATATTCAAATTGAAATCTGTCACTATCTAATCAATGTACTCACAATGAACGTATGAGAAAGAAACTGAGATCATGGCTTCCACGGTGTTTTCAAGATAGTCTCAATCGAATTAGTGTGTTAAATGCATGAATGTAAAGGGCAGGAGTTAAAACTTCATGTTTGTAAAACGCCAAAGTCGTTTGAGACAATAATTCAGGCTGCATTAGGGTAAAATAAGTCCCACCACATCGTACATATTTCTATGACGAAAGATTCATACTGAATAATATAAAAATTATTTCATCTATTAATTTTACAGAAATAAATTATCAGTGCCATACAAAGTAAAAAGCAAACAATAAAGAATAATTCGAATTCATTTTACCATTCAATTTAATTTTTGTCTCTATATATTATTTTGTATCCTGTTCTACAACTGGGAAAAAATATTGATTACTTCTGCTGAAAATTAGTGAACTTTATTTGAAAAATAATCAAAAATACATATACTAATTTTACGCTTTCTTTCTGTGTCAAATAATAACAGATGAAATTTTATTAACACTACGACATCCAGGTAAAACTCTCAAAGCATTATAGAGCCCTATAAATTATGCAAAAATATGGAAAATACGGAATTCCGCATAATCTGATGTCGAGAAGATGAGAGGGAATAGTCAGTATATTCTGAAATACTTTACATAATTTTACTCTAGCATTATTTTTTCCCTGGCTTTAACCTTTTATCATCGGAAAAGTCAAAACCTGGTTTTACAAATTCTCGCTGTTCCACAATTTACAGATTCGGCAAAAATGCATCCTTATCTACTGAACGACGTTCATCCTGAAACTGTCCAATCGGCAAGAATTTCTCAAGCCGTCGTGCAATGCCTTATAGATATAGAGATTGATTTTAACAAAGTGTCAGCAATCTTAACCGACAATTTAACCGATATGACTCGAGCTTCTAAGGAAGTTCTACATACTGTACTTCCAAATTCAGTGCACATCACTTGCAATGCTCATATTGTAAACCTAGCCTCTGACCAATAGGGTCTACATTTTGTGGAAGTGGATAAGTTTACCGGATTCTTTATAAAGTTTTCCAAGCACTGTTCTGCTAGAAAGCGGCGTTATATCTACGGTTTTGACAGAAAGGAACAATAATACGCTGGAATTCCTGATTCAAATCAGTGCAGTGTATCATACTGTATACTGTGACGGACGTTAAAACAGACTTCTTTGATAGTGAAATGGAACTTTCTATTTACACTAACAGTCTAAATATCCCTGATGGAAACTAATATATCTGTAAAGACTTTCAGTTCGTTGCAGAACACACCCAGATTCTGATGGGCAAGCTGCTCTTCTTCTAAACATATAGAATGTCTATTCACAAAGCATACAACAAGGTGCTTGGTCTGAGATCTAAATTACAGTTTACATCAAAAGCAACCTATTCTCAAAAATGCTCACGCAAATTCGCCTCTACAAGAAATGGTTCACGAAGTTAAATATTTACTATTGCTACTCCATCTCCAAAAAGCAAAGACTCAAGTTTTGCCAACCTGGTTTGAGTTTCATGAAGGAAACTTGACTTTTTGACCCCCACCAAATGACCAACATAGGTATTGATGACGACGTAGTATTCTAAAGCATTCCACCAGAAATTGATGATCCGTCAGTAAGACTTGAGTTTGTTGCGTCAAAGAGTATGTAAAGGAATGACGATTGCTGATGTAATCAAATTCTGGAATTCAGAAACTGTTTTAGAGAGATTTCCAGGACTAGCTCGAAATGCAAAGCAAGTACTGTCGTTATCCAATTCTGTAGATTGCGAAACAGTGATGTCGTGTTATATCCAAAGAATTCGGCTAAGAAAGACAGAGTTTACAGGGATTTTCGACTGCTGGACTAATATCTCTTTATTTTAAGAAGCTGTAATTCAGTAACAAAGATTATTAATGAATATAAAGTCTATTTATTTTTGTAACATGCATGCATACTAGTACAGTTCTTTCCTAGTCCGTATATTGTCCACATAATTTCCACTAAATTATATTTCCACTAAAACTATATTGTCCACATAATGTCCACATAATTTCCACTAAATTGCAGCATCAATGACGCATAATTTATAGGGGCATTTATTATAGTATTTTTAAGTTTTTATCCATGGGAGTTTTTTATTATCTCCTTCTCTCTAACTTTATGGTTAAATGAATTGTTTTTTCATATACAAACAATCGTCTTATAGGTTCTTATAGGTATTTCTTATCAGAAAACGCAGAACACTACCATAAAGGTAAAGAAAAGCAATTAAACTAATATGTTGGGAAAACGCCAAAATCGAAATAATAATTCAGGTAGCGCTGGGGTAAGATAAGTTCTACCGCATTGCATGTATTTCTATTGTCAAAGCCTGGTATTCATTAAATAATATTTATTTAGACTGTTATTTTAAAAAGATAATCAATGCGATGCTATTGCTCAAACAATAAATAATATTCATATATACTCAAATTTATTTTCCCTTCCAATTTATTTTTATCTTCAAATATTCTATTCTGAAAAAAACACGGAATTATAGCGAAGGCGATACCACACCAATTGACGTAAAGCTTGAAAATACCATATTGCTTCGAGAATTATATCTAGGTGTTGCTAGTAAAGTCCCAAAAGATAGGCGTAGTGTTTAGTATACGTATTTTTGATTATTTTTAAAGATAGGCGTAGTGTTTAGTATACGTATTTTTGATTATTTTTAAAGATAGGCGTAGTGTTTAGTATACGCATTTTTGATTATTTTTAAATGAATATTCCTGACTTATGTATAGAAGTAGTCTGAGTATTTTTTTCCTAATTATAAAACAGGGTACAAAATATATGGAGATAAAATTAGATTGAAAAGCAAAATAAATTTTAATATATAGGAATATTCTTTATTATTTAACTTCTAATTCTCATTGGGATGATAATTCTTTCCGCAAAATAAAGAGCTTAAATAGATATTATTTAGTTCAATCTGAGCCTCTTGCCATAGAACTATATACAATGCAGTGTGGCTTATCTTACCCCCAGCGCCACTAAAATTTTTGTCATAAATAATTTTATCGTTTTTCTAACATTAAGTTTTGATTCCTTCCCATCACCACCACAAAAGCAACATAATAATTACAAGAAGAATGGTAGCAGTTTCGTTGCCAACTTGAAAAAAGAGTGAAATAATTTTTAGGAATTATTTCAAGAAATTTTTTTAAAAGAATAATAATTGATGAACGAATGCCCATTAAGATACGTGTTTATACTAATTATTGTACACTTGGACATAAAGAATTTTTGATAACATAAAAATATGAAAAATTGAAGTGGAGACTCACATTGTAACTATTTAACATAATTAGATAACTCAGGTTTTCATTTTTATTTTTACAGCGTACATTCTCACAGCCACTCTGCTCACGCTGAGTTTGTTGGAGGCCACGGAGGAGGAGGATATGATGGCGGTTTCGGAGGCGGACACGGAGGATTCGGAGGTGGTTACGGTGGTGGACACGAGAGTTGGTAAAGAAGCTCAAGTCATAGACGTAGCAATGTTATTATAGTTAATTCCGCGCCTACGCGTATTGTACATAATTCTCACAGTTATTTGTACCTCATGTCACAAGCGTCGTGTCCAGTCAACATACGCTTCTTGTAAATAGAACTCCTTGTTTTTATTGATCAATAAATACAATCATCTTATAAATCTATGGTGCTATTTTTATGTCAAAGAGTACACAAATCTTAATGAAAGGCAAATTAACGTTTACAACTAAGAATACATTAGATGCAAATTTTGATATTCCCTTCATATAACTCAGTGGCCTTCATACTTCTAGCATCTACTGAACCCTACCATTTAAATGTAATTTGTGTGAAAGTACAGCTTATATATTTGTAAGAATAAAATAAATAAATCTAAAGATGCAAATTATTTATTGAAACAGCAATTAAAAATCTTTATTGAAAACTTTATTAAAATTATACAATGATAATCTATACTATAATCCTGAAAGTTTATCTATCTGTCTACCTTCCAGGATGTACGAATTCACACCGTTTAACCCAGCTCAACTAAATTTATCATGATGACAAAACCAGCCAAAATAATTGTCAATCGACATGTCTGTCTGTCTGTCTTTCCAGCTATACAAATTCACACCGTTTAACTCAACTCGCCCAAATTTAGCACGCTGACAAAGTTAGCCAATAGAAAGCGCGTACTGGGGATTTAGATGCCGACATAAAATTCTAGGGGTGTTTGTTCTATAGAAATAAACCTGCTTCTCATATGTAAATCATACTTACAGATGTCATAAAGGCTTGAACTTTAATGCGCAAGTCAGAAAATTTTTTACGAAAATTAGTTTAATAAGTTTAAGAAAATACTAAAACTTCTATTTTAGAGAGTGCTTAATCTAGAGAAAATTTTCGAATTATCGAGTAAATATGAAGCACTTTTTACTGAACTAGAAATTTAAAATTTGGTACAAAGGTAGATGATGTGGTTAAAAACATGGATAATGGTTGTTGTCAAATGCTTTTCTTTTGAGGTGTCATATGTCCGGTTAAATTGCATTATGATATACTAAAAAACATATTAAATACCTAAAACATTCTAAATGCTACAGAAATATCTCTGAAAAGTTCTCAAAACCTAAAAATCATCTGAAATAAACTAAAAGGGTGCTAACTGACCAGCTACCCTAAATGCATAAAAATATGCTACCTTGTAAAATTAAATGGAACTTTCCTAAAATAAAAATACATTAAAGTATAAAGAAAGAGCACAGAGTTTAAGTTTTCAAAAATCTAACGTTTATTTAAAATGTTACTTCACTTTTAAAAAACCATTAAAATTTACATCCTTTTTAACATCTCATTAACTAAGCAAATCAAATAATTTATAATATAATTGAATTTATAAAGTGGCCGGTCGTATAGTAATAGTAAAAACGTTGGAATCTTAAAAGTTAAAGAAAACAGCATTTAATGTTTAAATTAAGTTATGTTAAAGCTATAGAATTATTTGTCAAACTACAATTTAGAATAAAAAGAACATCAGTTAGCCAAAAAGAAAATTTAGAACATAATAAAAATCCCAACTAAAAGTTAAAGAAAATCATAGGTTCTAGAGATCTAAAATATATAGGTCAAGGGGTCTTATTCCAACCAAATCAATTTAACTTTAAAATAATGTAAAACTGATAAACAATTAAAATTAGAATAAAAACTTATTTTACTAACGAGGAATAGAATTAGAAAAGGTTTCACCAAATGCTCCAAGGGAAAAACAGCAGAGATCTGCAGGAGGCAGTATCACCAGAAGATTCGCCAGACCTACCGCAGATCCAGGGAAAAACAAGCAGAGGAAATCCATGTCACCGGATCAAATTTATGTCCAGAAAAAGTTTGGAAAAACGATCGTTCCACGAAATCCAACTCCAAGGGGGGTTCTCCATACCAGCTGGACATCCAGCAATGCCGAAGTTAAATAATTTCTCCAAATCGTAGCAGCGGACTTTTGGCATCAGAATGGAACTCAAGACATATGTCCGTTTAACAAATAACGGAAATGTTGATTTCATTCTTCATAATAAGAGCCGCACAACTTGAGAAAATAAACAATTTGCCGGCAAAACTTCTTCGGCAGACATCGCATAAATCGCAGAACATCTTGGATCAGCATTTAGAAGACAGGAAATGGAAGAGACAGGTGTTCAAAACATCTCCATTCAGTCATTAAAGATGCAACATTTCAGAGGCTCTTTAAAAATGATTTTCGTTCTCTGGGCGTAGACAAAATACCGCCGCATTCCGAAAGGGAAGATTTGATAAAAAAGAACGCTTTGTTCCATTGTGACCCTCGCGCGTCGTAGCGCAATTACAATAACTTAAAAGGATCACATCTTAAGTTCTAATCAAAAAGAGCAAGAGAAGAGAGAGACTGAAAAAGAGCGCGAGTCTATTTATATACCGCCAAACATCGCTGTCATCATCGTAAACGAAACTATCGATGAACGATAAAATTAATGACAGACGATTTTAATATTACTGTCAGCCAATCAAAAACTCAAAATTTTAAAGAAGAGAACAGGGATTTTAAAGCAGCCGAAAATTAAAAAAGGAAATGAAGTGAAACGATTTGGAATGTACGAATTCGGCATACTTTAAATATGGACGATTCTGAAAATTTTAAAAACTGAAAATGGAATAAAAATGAAAAATCACGATAAATCAACGAATTCTTAACCGAGAACAACAAATTTGGAATCAAATCGAAGGGAATAAAAAAGGCAATAAATGGAATCACAAATTAGCCACTTTAAATAAATTTAAATTGCTGAAACCTAAAAAGAACGAACTTTGACCATTTTGAACACAATAACTATAGAATAAAACCTATTTGGAACAGAAGAATATCAAAAACCTAAACAATTGGAAAATGCATAAGTAAAAAGAGAATAACTATGTAAGTAAGACCCCTGAACACGTTTAGATTAAAAGCAAAATTCCTAAAATTATTAAATAGGCAAATGCAACCCAACACATATATCAAAATATTTGCATTGTCGAATAAACAGAAAACTGATTTTTCCAAGTATAATTTAAAGAATTAAAATGTAATTAACAGAAAGATCGTTTGACAAATCAAGCAGAAAATGAAAGTTATCAATTTTATACATTTAAGGTGGGCTGCGGACTAAGATATTTCTAAGACTAAGATAGACTAAGATATTTCCATAAGATTATAAAATAAAACTGAACAAAAGCTTGGAATTGCCTACAAAGTGTTAGACAGTTAACAAAAATCGGATCGTAGCACTTTTAAGAAATTCCACAACCTAGGACGTGAGACTCACCCGAAAGTTTAGAACTCTTTGATCCACGGCCGCCTTCTAAGAAATTAAACATATTAGAGGGGCAGAGGGCGCTCTAAAGGTTATTGTTTAATAGGGGTTTCGCAGATTAAAACATTAAAATTATCAATCAAACAACTTTTAAGTAGAATGCCTGTATAAGAGGAACTCTACTTGATATCTTATATTGGCTCTCTACTTTCAAGCGACAAAATGACTCGTAACCATTACACACATAACTCGTCCGACAGAGCTAACGGGAAAAATACAAGTTAAAAATATTTGCATTTAAAGCTGTGTTCGAAACAAAATTTTCTGAATCTTTAACACTTTAAATATATAAATAACCCTAATCAAGGTAAATTTAAAACTATGGGGGGGATGCTAAACCGTTTATTAGCAGCACTGCGAAAATATTGAGATTTTACAATATTTAAATTGAAGGGGTAGCAAAGGCAAGTAACGTTCAAATTGTCAAGCGAACTTATAATTAATATTTCTAAATAAAATTTATTCAACATTTAGTAATCAAAAATATCGTTTTAACAAAATAAACAATAGAATGAAATATTTCAAAATTATTCTTTTACAGAACAGCTGAAGTCCAAAAATGTACAATATGTATAAGACAAATTCGAAACGCACATTACTACTAAATAAGAAAATAAAATTTTATTCTAGTGAGAAAAAATTATATATAAAGTAACGGTTAAAGCCCTGTTATCTACGTTCAATATTTTAAATATTCGAATTATTAAATTAATTCAAACCACCTGACTTAAATCTACACAGATTTGAAATTATATAAACAAAAGTAACAAGATTATACAAGTTTTTGAAATTTCACAATGTAGTGTGTGCAGCTTAATGAAACGTTCCAACTAATGCATATTCATAAAAAAAATTACTTTCAAACACACAGGATCTGTATTCGCATATATTAAATTAACTGTCGTGTAGCTCAACTCAACTTTCTCATTCCAGAATCCATTTTCAAATTTATTATTATTTTTTTTTCATTTACAAGAAATATTTTGAAAAATCGATATCATGGATCTACATCATGGATCTGGAAAATTTTCGTGAAAACAATACTTTCTCTCTATACTATATTACATAGAATAAGAAAGTTAAAATTAAATATTATTGCAAAAAATAAAAGAAAATATAGGTTAATTAAAAAAATCCATTACATTAGGAAAACATGCTACCTGGTAACACGTTTGGAGCGATCCAGGATGATTGATCAGATTCTCGGTTCCGGTCAAGTGTTGTATTAGAGTTCAAATCCATATAATTGTCTAACGTGTTTGCGTTTTCAGTAACCTCTTTGGTGAGCGAGAATTCTATATCTTTACACACTTACAATATTGACCACGGAACAGAACCAAACAGCGCCGGATATTCGATTATATTGAACAGCTGTTGAGAAATCAATGTTTTAGTGCATTTAAAGATACTTTTGAACACCAGTATATATTTAATGCATAAAGAGCTCTGACAGACAGCTGTAGAACTAGCTGTACATAAATGGACTGTCGTGTGAACATGCTAATCGATTTCTGATATTACAGAACCTTTTGCATTAAAGACAAATATTATTTTTACTTTCCCTACATACATAGTATAATGTACAGAGAAAATATTGTGACGGGGTCGAAAACTAGAATTCGAGTTTTCGACGGAAGAGTACGTTTAAAGCATCCCTGAACTTCAATCGAACGTTTTTAAGATGATGATTGTTGATGATGATGATGACGATGTGTGTATGTGTGTCGATACAATGTGATATCTCACAAATAAATAGAGCGTTTCAAACGTAATTTTGAACGATTATTACAATCCGTGAATAATACTGGAAACCTATTTATTTTAAACGCGATCGCGCGTTCGGAAGACTCCCAAACTTTCGAATGATTTTTTTGAAAAAATCACAAAAAATCAGGACATTTAATAATGTTCATTAAATAGTCATTTTGTACGCATTATTTTATTCCAAAACGAATGACATAAACTTAAACCGTTCTCGAGATATTGCACGTTTTCAAATAAATGTACCTGAAAGAATATATAAAATTGAACAGTAGTAAGTATCATGAAATATGTAACACTTGGCGAAAAAGGTGTCGACCTTGAGACTCATTTGGTTCACCTTTAATTTCCCATTCATCCAGAAAATATCATGCATTTGCTAAATTTCATTTAAGTATTGAATAGTTTCCGAAAATTCGTTCAGTATCCATCCATTCACTAAAAAAATGAAATTTTAAACCCCTCGGAATATCAAGTTGTGATAAGATTGAAAAGACACTTTCTTGTTTATTGAATATTCATATTTTCCCATTCAGTCGTAATTGCTTCATTAAAACAATTAACATCTCCAAAAAATTCACTCAGTATCGATCCATTCACTCACATAATTAAATTTTAGCCCCCCCCCCACCGTCCTATAATATACCACATAGTTCCCGAACATTCGGTAAAATTAATGTATTAAACATAATTTTTTTTACAAAATACTTATTTTAATAACACTCTTTCATATCTCTCTTCCCCATTCCACCATTCCACGGAAAACATTGCCCCATTCAAATTCCCACTAAAGATATACCCTATCGCTGCAATCTCGTCAACTCTTCATAGAGCAGTAGATATCGCATTCACACGCCACACTACGGCTCCCAGATCAAATCCAGCTCATTCCCAGCCGATATATCCTTTTAAATTCAGAACTTTAAAAAAATCCAGATAGATGGCGCCACTCAAATCTTCAAACCTCCCAATATTCTTTCAGATTCACATGACAGCTCAAAGTTCAAGGTTATCTCATCGTCCAAAGTTCAAGTGTCCTCATTACGTCATCGTCCAAAGTTCAACTCACTCGCCCACATTATCTCTCTCAATATCAGCTCAGATTAACTATTCAAATATTTCTCAATACTTCCTCCTCATTACGTATCAGTCCAAAGTTCATAAGATAATCTCATAGATCCAAAGGTCAAGTCCTCCTCATGACGTCATCCCTCGATGAAGTCATCGGTAGGTGCAGCTGCTGCATCTACTGAGGTGGGACGCCTGTTTTATATCTACTAACGAATAACATAAACCGTTCTCGAGATATTGCACGTTTTCAAATAAATGTACCCAAAAGAATACATAAAAATGAATAGCAGTAAATATCATGAAATATGTAACACTTGGAAAAAAATGTGTCGACCTTCAGACAAATTTGGTGAAATATAACCAACTGATAACTTTTTAATGTGGAGCGAAATTGACAAAAATGTCGCCAAATTGACAAAAAAAGACTCAGTTACGAAAATGATGCCAAATTGATGAAATCATAATTAACATATTTTAATATAGAGGATGTTGCTCAGCAGATATTAGGAATATTCCCAATTATTAAGTTGGATTTGCGAGAATTATAAGTTAATTTAGTACTTCAAAATAATTTTACATATTGTCATCTAAAAAAGCCCCCAATATCAATGTTCAAAACATTCCGTTGTGGATCTTGTGCATCCTTATTTCGCATTGAAAGAAGTAAAGCACTTACATTATGTAGGGATAGTCTAGTCATGTGCTGCTCACATCAGATAACCGGAATCAGATAATTAGATTTAACAGAAAAATAAAACATATATTAACCTCGTGCCAGAAAAAAATATTAGTCTTAAATATATTACTTTTTCTACATGAATGTACGGTAACTGTTAATACTATAGATATATTTTTCCATGAATGGAATATTAAGACGAGAAAGATCAATCATGCATAAACCATTGATTGTTAAATACTTTCCAACTGCAATACAATTTCATTTAAACATCTCTAAAATGCGATACATTCAGCGGTAATATTTTTGAAATTATCACAATACTACATTAATTTATTATATTTGAAAACTTAAAACTTCATCCAAAAAAAAATGAACTGTATTCAAATGACGTCATTGAAATTATAAGTCGCCTGGTTTAAACATATCTAAAATGCGATACATTTAGAGGTAATATTTTTTAAATTATCACAATACTACAATAATTTATTACATTTGAAACTTAAAACGTCATCGAAAAAAATGAACTTTATTCATATGACATCATTGAAATATAAATCGCCTGGCTCTCTATATAAAACCTGTAAATATTTCATTCATGCACTTTTATTCCATTCCTTTCATTCATCACAATACTAAAATAATTTATTTTATTTAAAAACTTAAAACCATGGATGTAAAAATAATTTCACTCTATTAAAACTTCATCAAAAAAGTCTGCTATAAAATCGTCTGTTCTCTATGTAAAATCAATGAATGTTTCATTCATATCAGCTATATTGCAGGCTCCAGAGCTAAATAATTTTGTGTTAAAGAAGTTCAGCAATTCTTATATAACTCATCCCACATCTTTATGTGCTTACATTCTCCATAAGTGAAAAAAATTAGGCTTCGTTGTAGAAATAATCAAAGTTTGATGATCATTTAAACTCAAATATATTGTAATTGCGTTATTTCAAAATATAGACGCACAGAAATTAAGCAAAAATAAAGCAGTTTTAGGACGCATACAACACTAGACATAAATTAAAAAGAACTTTAAAAATCACGATTTTAACACAAGATGGATGGCATTGATCATTTAAACTAAAAAATACTGTAATTGCACTGTTTCGGAATATAGATGCACAGAAATTAAGCAAAAATAAGGCGGTTTTAGGACGAATACAACACTAAATATAAATTAAAAAGAACTTTAAAACTCACGATTTTGACACAAGATGGATGCCATATTTTACTTTGAAGTGGGTCACGTGACCTCTTCATATAATATGGGTGTAATTATTATTTTAATTTTTATTTTAAAAACTACCGAATATATTTTGCTGAAATTATTTTCATATTTTTATGGGATAATTTGAATATTTCCTAAAACTTTCGAAGCGATTTGTAAATTTTAAATTCGCTTAAAAAATGTTTGAAAAATTAGGTCCCATAGGTTTCAATGTAATCCATTTCTTCAACCCTGGTTCAATCCAAAATTAATTAGGTGATATTATTCATTTATATTCTCATAGGTCCCACAAACCGTCTGAACAACATACTAAAATTTAATTTTGATAAAGTCATTTTCACGGCAGGTATGGCGCGAACAGCAGACAGACAAAATGAACAATATAAACACGTTTCAACTATGTTGTAAAGTGTTAATAAAAATGGAGGAGCTGGGGATCGAACCCAGGGCCTTTCACATGCGAAGCGAACGCTCTACCACTGAGCTACACCCCCACATAAGAAAACTGCTAACTTTCCATTTCACGATATATTCGCTTTTATTTGGATAGCTGGATATTGGAATTTTCTCCATTTATATAAGACGCAGGCTCAAAATGAATATTTAGTCCACAAGTTAGTTCTATAGATTATCTCTAGCAATTCGTTAGTATGCTCCAGTGACAGCCCATTTACACATTGAGAGGGCACTGAAAAGTCAATGTAACGATAGAAAGGGCAATGCAGCCTCCATCTTACATAATAAAAGAAGTCTATAATGATAAAAGAAAATGTTGGTTTGTCTATCTGCTTGTTGATATAGTTGTTGCAGATAATCTAAGCTACCCACAGCTACGAAATTTGGTAGGGTGATACTTCAGTTCAGGTCCATAGACATGGAACATGGAAATAAAATGCATAGGTACTGTCTTTCTCGTTTAAAAAACAAATTGCACTTACATGTCTTTTTTGATTTTTTCTTCAATTTTAAAACTATTAGTGATGGGACCAAAACACCAAACGCTCGGAAATAATGGATGCACTCATTTATATGATTTATAAAGCCGAATTAACAACTTTTAATGTCTGTCTACATTTATATTGATCAAGCAGAGCTATTCAAATTAGGTATATAATATGATTATGTAAATGGGTTAATAGAAGAGATATATAAATTTTTAGATAGATCGTGCCAGAGATAAATCCTCAAATTTAAAAGATATTTTCAGAAATTAGCCTTTCATCGGCCTGGCTGAAAAGTCACACAATCGCAGGAGTTGGACCCAAAGATTTAAAAGCATCTCAGACCAAAATTGTATTTTGTAATCTTAAATTTTATGGAATATATTTATAGCCGTTAATAAATCAAATAGTAATTTAAAAATCTGATGTGGGCAACACATGACTTTTCTTGTGTAATGCAATGAATTTACTACTTTTACAGTTAAAAAAAAATGTTATTCTTATAGTAGATACTTATATTCTTTCCAAGATACAGAATTTTCTTCAATTAGTCGTAATTTTCATTGATTTTCATTTTTATACATTTGGCGACATTTTTGTTAACTTGGTAACAATTAAAAATGTCGCCAAGTTGGCGACATTCCGACAAATTATTCGCCAAAATCTCGCCAAGCCTTTTAGACGGAGAAATACGTTATTCTTACAGCAGATAAATGACTATTGGCGTTCAAATACAAAAGTATTACTCAAAGTATCTTTTTTCATGAATGGAACGTGCTATATCCACGAGAACGATGTCATCAAATTTATCGCATGGTATTACATATGAAAAGTGAACATTTTTCTCAATAGGGAATATTTTTTTTTATTTTATATGACTTTTTGATAATTTTTTAGATAAATGTGCAATATTACGAGAAAGGTTCATGTTAGCGTTCTAAAATTTATGTGAATCGTTTTCTAATAAAAAATTACATAAGAAATATCTATTTGTGTAACTTTATTAGCGGTTCTGATTTTTTGACAATTTTTTTCAAAATTTCACTCGAAAATTTAGGGGGGTTCTGAACATTCGATTGCATATAAAAACAACAGGCTTCCAATATTTACGGATTGTGATTTATGTACCAAATTTCGTTCGAATCGGTCCATTCGTTCGTCAGTTATCGTCTCCATAGTCTCACTGACACACACATACACACACACACACACACACACACACACATACTTTCACACACACACACACACACACACACAGACATAACTTCAAAAATGTTTGATTCGTGATCAGGCATGCTTGAAACGTGCTCTCCCGTCGAAAACTCGAATTCGAATTTTCGACCCCGTCACAATACTTTCCTTATACATTATGTATATAAGGAAATTAAAAAAGCCCAACTGGATATTTATTGATGAAATATACACTTAAGGGTCGTACAAACCAATTCCGGATGATTCATTATCAACAAATTATGATAGCAATAAAGGGCTAACATTGGCGATAAAAACTTTGCCATACTGTGTTTTGGAAAAAATCTGCATTGAAACATACGAGGGCTATTATTTTAAGTAAGGTCCGTTTTGCAATAAATACTACGTAAGTATATTTATTTAAAAAAAAGCATTTACTTTCTGAAATTACATTCAATTCTATATTTTTCTACACGATTTCCTTGCCAATATAAGGATTTATCGGAGTGATATACTAGTTTTTGGATACCGTCATCATAGAACTCTGCCGCCTGTGATGGTAGCCAGTTACTCACGATCGTTTTCACTTCTTCATTAGTGAAAAAAAAAAACTACTGTTCGATATACTTGTAAGGAATATAATAATATAAAGATTATTATATTTTTATATATCCATTGTAAAGATTATAGTAATATAAAGACTGTTTAAACTACTGTTTCGATATACTTGTAAAGAATATAATTTGCAGATATTCAACGGCATTAATGGAGATTGGAATTTTTTATTTTGGCCGTAAAAGAGGGACTGAAATCGTGATTTTAACTAGAGAACTCACCTACGTTGGATATATACCGTAAAAGACTTCTGTGTGAGCCTATTTTTTCTAGATCACGTATTTGTTTCAACGATAATGTATTTTTATCTTTCTTTTCTTCCGATTCACACCAAATTAACGTTGTTTACAAATACCGGTCGTTTGGCCAATAGGCCATTAGACCGAGAGCTAGCTCTCCAGTATTTCTCAATGACTGAATTAAAAGTCAGTAGTGCAGGGCACTTGTCCAAATCTTTTCCAGACACAGGCTGTCATAGGTCACATAAAATACAATTAGTACATAAAATACAAATAAGTAATATTTAGATTTGTAACTATTCAAAATACATAAATGCAGGTAGTTCAGATCTTTATTTAAATAATTGCTTTTTTGAAATGGCAACAGCGTTTACAACAATGAAACGTAATTGTTCATGACAATAATAATTGAGAAATGTTCTATTTGTTCATTACAACAATGCTTGCGAAACTTTATGTGTGTTTGTAAAATTCAACAATTATGAATTTACTACAATGCTATACATTTAAAGAATCGTAACTGTATATATTCCCATGCTTTGTAGAAGTTTGATTTTTGGTAAGTTATTAATTACATTTCAAATTGTATCATATGTATAATAAATATTCATTAAGAATGAAAAGGAATTCTGCGACATTACCATCTGTACTGTTTTGTCGCCAGTTTCCTGTCCAATTAGCTTATGCCTTGACGATAAACAAGTCTCAAGGCCAAACTTTTGACAAACAAGTTGTGTAAATTATTTATTTAAAAGTAAAAGGTATGTCCGTCACACGGAATTCAAAATTAGCAAATCATTACCTCGCATTTGGCGTGATTTTCATTAATTTGAGGATGGATTTAAGATTTATGTAGAGATCCCCTCTGAATTTGCAGTCTAAGCGTTTCGGCCTCTTCTTTTCAAATTTTTTAAAAAGATTCTTAACTTTGACGTGCTCGCCATCTTCTCAGACTTTAGTTGTTTAACCGACGTTTCTTTTCATTTCTGTCCTCACCATTTTCCATTGGCCAACACGTTTGTGAAATAAAATGTGTTTTGAATGTCAAAAACTGTTGCAAATGCCGGTCGTTTGACCAATAGGCCTTTAGACAGAGAGCTAGCTCTCCAGTATTTCTTAATAATATAATTAAAAGTCACTAGTTCAGAGCAATTGTCCAAATGTTTTCCAGACATAGGCTGTACTAGGTCACATAAAATACAATCCGGGGAAGCAGCAAGTCCGATTCGATGGAGATGAGCCCTGAGACAGTCATGACCAGTCAAAAATCTGATCCTGCTAACTGCTTCTCGTCACACCAAATTAATAATGTATACTACCTCGATATGAATTCACATTTTCAAAACCCAATTATAGGAGGCGTTCCCGATGCCCCTATTTCCGATAGCAATATCCATTGACCGGTTTAGTGACTGTTATGCTCGTAAGCATAAAATAGCCATTACCTTCAATGACAGAAATGAAACTTGCTAGTTGTAGTGCTGTCACAGTGGACATCAATTGTTTTATGCTGGTGGCTGCATACAGACGCATAATAAGTCAGTCATAGGAACGCAACAGCCATATCCGATCACCTACCTACCAGACTGAAAAAATATATAACGGAAAATGTTTCATACGCTCTTCTAAAATATAGTAAATGCACTTTCATTAAATATCAAATACTTTTATTCACAGTATTAGATTTTTATATTTTGATGAAAAACTCTTGCCTATTCTCTTTTCACGGAATACTGAAATTTCGAAAAATGTTTGTGAAAAGCTGTAGCAGGAGAAATTAAAAATTATCGCTGTTCAGCATCCGCTTCAAAGAAATGTATTTATTACATCCCATTGATTGAAAAGTAATTGAAATATAATCACATACAGAATACCACAGTGTTCAACTTGAACAAACAAATTAGATTTTCCGAGTGATTTCTTATCGATGGGAAATGAGGACTTGTGTCCCAGATTTGGATATTCCATGACCGTATCTTTATTTCAGACCACAATGCAACATCTTAAATGTACTATTATATTCCTTTGCTGCTGAGTTAGTTTTCTTCAACTGCTTAAGAGTAACATAAACATCTTTAATGCTTGATCTGTATATATGCATATAATCACTTGCTTGTATAACAAAATGTATAATTTATTTTGCTTTCGAAAAATAAATATAATACAGCTTCGACAAATTTTAAGATTTGTTGAACTCATTTCGAACACTTTTGAAATGGTAATTGACACAAAACTCGATTTCATTTTCCCAATTTCTTACTTCAAATTTAACTCAGTATAAAATATTTGTATTGATGCAAATATGATATAATTTTTCAGCATGAGCCTGCCAGGCTACGCTAAATCTAATTTCTCTTATGAACTGTTTATCTCGCATTATTTCATTCTGTTAAATTTGACTTTAATTAAAAAAATTTGATATGGGCAGCACATGACTTTCCTTTTTTATGTATTTACTACTTTTACATTGTATTTACTACTTTACAATGTATTTACTACTTTTACAGTAAAAACAAAATAGGTTATTCTTATAATATATACTTATATTTTTTCCAAAATATTGAATTTTTGTCAAATAGTCGTTATTTTTATTGATTTAGCTTCATTTTTATTCATTTGGAAAAATTTTCTTTGATTTGTTAGCATTTTAAAAAGTCTCCAAGTTGGCGAAATTCCGCCAAATTCGTCGCCAAAATCTCGCCAAGCATTATGGAAGGAGAAATAATTTATTCTTATAGCAGATAAATGACTATTGGAGTTCAAATACAAAAGTATTACTCAAAGTATATTTTTTCATAAATAGAACGAGCTAGATCCACGAGAATGATGTCACTAAATTTATCGCATGATATCACATATGAAAAGTGAACATGTTTCTCACTAGGAAATATTTCTTTTTATTGTAATGTATATAGCCTTTAGAATGTATATAGCCATTATAACAGAATTAGTCCATTATGAAATCCGTTGTAAACGGCTCGTTGGGGCAATGGTCTGCGGTAGATGGCGCTACATCGGTTGAATACAACAATTTGAAATTTTACATGCATTTAATACGTGAATCCTTCATATAAGTTAAATAACTTAAAAAAATGTGTTAAGATAGAAATATTAAAGCATATAATGGCACTGATATTCAATAGCCTTACTAAGTATAGAATGCAGGTAGAGCATAATATTATAAAAATTTCACTGTGTAATGTCTGGCCAGTACATTTCGTCGTTATATCTAATGTGTTTATCTGATTTGAATTACGTTCTGCTTTGGCAGCAGATATAGAGATATGTGCCAGAGATAATCCGTAGGATTTTGTTTTGTTTTGTCTCTAGGAGGTCTATTGTAGTTTTACAGGCATATCCCCATACGAATGCTGCGTACAGCATTCTCGGGCGGATGACCGATTTATAAATTAGCAGTTTGTTTTGATGACTGAGATTATAAGGCTCCTGTATAAGGCTCCTGTAGTTATATGCGCTTTTTTGATTAAGTTCGTTACGTGCTGTTTCCAGGTTAGGTGGGAATCTATCGTTACACCTAGGTATTTAGTATATTTTTCCGCGCGTAAGGCATGATTGT
This sequence comes from Amaurobius ferox, assembly GCA_951213105.1. NCBI lineage: Eukaryota > Metazoa > Arthropoda > Arachnida > Araneae > Amaurobiidae > Amaurobius > Amaurobius ferox. The sequence goes on from OX578136.1 coordinate 74,057,937, forward strand.
TTATATACAGTGGCGGCGGCGGTTTGTTTTTCCTCGAGAAATAGATCCAATGACATTTATTGGGGTTTAATTTTATTCGCCATTTTTCCAGCCATGTTTGGAGTATGTCTAAGTGTTGTTGCAGCTGTCTGTACATTACTGAGACATAAGGGTGTTTTGCGAGTATAGCGCTGTCGTCTGCATAGAGTGCCAGCTCTGTGTTTGGAGTCCTGGGGATGTCGTTCAGGTATATGTTAAAGAGTGTCGGGCCCAGGATAGAACCTTGCGGTACACTACTTTTAATGAGCTTGGGTGTTGATAAGTTACCTCCTACTCTGACTTGAAAGTGTCTGTTTTTTAAGTATGAGATTAAAAGTTTGACAAGAGCGTCAGGGACTTTTAAAGTGATCAATTTGTACGCTAATCCACAGTGCCGTACTTTATCAAAGGCTTTTTGTATATCCAGAAAAATCGCAGCTGTGGGTGTCTTACTATTAAGTCCAGAAAATACGTACTCTACCACTCTCAGCAATTGATGAGTGGTGGAGTGCTTTGGCCGAAATCCAAACTGCTCCGGAATGATGATGTCATTCTCACTAAGGTGCGTGTTCAGTCTCTTAAGAATTATTTTCTCAGTAATTTTACTAAGTGTCGGTAGCAAGCTAATTGGTCTGTAGTTGGCTGGAATTGTGGCATCCTCACCTGGCTTAGGGATTGTTATGATTATCACTTCCTTCCATTCTTTGTGAAAGTAGTTTAGTTTTAATATTTTATTTATTAAGATAGTCAAGTAACATATTACGTTTAAGGGTAGATTTTTAACCGCAATATTTCTGATTTTGTCGTGCCCTGGGCTTTTACGGTTTTTGATAATTTCTACTATCACCTGCGGGGTGGCTGGGTTAATCTCAGCCGTTACCGGGGAATTCCTGAAGTTATTTAAAGTTTGTCTAACCATTCTTAGGGTGTCCTGACACATTAGATCGTGGTTTGGTTGGAATTGTTTTTCATAATGGCTTGCAAGCGCCTCGGTTTTTTTCTCGTCTGAGTACGCGATTTCAGTGCCGTCCATTAGAGGCGGGAGCTTAATTTGAGGTTTCCTGAGTCTTTTTGCGAATTGCCAGAGCGATACATCTTCTGGGCTAAGGGATTCGATTAGTTCTTCATACTGTTGCTGCTTTTCTGCGACAATTTTTTCCCTGACTTTGCACGTGAGTCTGTTATGCTCCCTTTTAAGGGCGGGGTCTCTGTTAGCCTGCCATGTCTTACGTATTCTATTCCTTTGCCTGACTAATTGTTTGACATGGTGGGAAAGTGTGGGCATTTTTGGAGACTCACGATGTGTTGTGGCAGAGGCAATTGCTCTCTTGATTTCTGTTGTGAGTGTGTGCGTGGCAGAGTCAATATCCGCCGTGCTCATTATGTTAGGTACTGCTAAGTGCGGCTCGAAGAGTGCTCTTTTGAATACTTCCCAGTTGACCCTCTCTTGTCCCAAAGAGGCTGGAAGAGGTGTGTTCAGCTCGAACGTCACCAGTACCGGTAGATGATCCGAGTCGAATTCATCCAGGGTACTAATAGTGTGAGCGTAGTCTATGTTTCGCGTCAGGACAAAATCTATGAATGTGCCGCTGGCGCCTGAGAAGCAGGTTGGTGTCGACGGTGCAATAATGTTAGTGTTTGTGGTGTTCAGCAGTCTATGTATCTGTGTACCGCGTGCATTGGCTCTCCTACAGCCCCACGCTCGGTGATGTGCGTTGAAGTCGCCTGCGAGTATCGTGTTTGGATATCGCGAGAAAAGCAGTTCCTGTTGCGCAGCTACGTCTACTCTACTCATATTTTTGACATATGTTGAGGTTAGGATAAACGGGCTAGTATTATTAATTTTAATTTTTATACTAATATTTTCTATACTTTGAAGATTTATGCTTTTTAGTTCCGCATGGGGAATATTTCTTTTAATGTATATTGCTGTTCATTCCATGGGGCGTTCTAGCATTAGTATTTGAGCTAAAATTATGATAACCAGAGTAGTTAGCTATGTTTAGTTTTTTACTTTCTCTAACTCTAGTTTCCTGAATTAATAAGGAGTCTAAGTCATTTTCGTTTACATAGTTCCTAAGTTCAGCCTCTGATATTGAATGAAGTTATTTTTATATAAATGATATCGTTATAATGATATTATTGGTCTACCACAAAATTATGCAAAAATAAAATATATATCCGATTTGGCTAAATCTGGTGCTACTTAAATAGATTCCGTCGCAAAAAATTATACTTTTGCTCTGTCGTGTTATAAATAAAATAAAATGTATATAGCCATTATAACAGAATTAGTCCATTATGAAATCCGTTATAAACGGCTCGTAGGGGGCAATGGTCTGCGGTAGATGGCGCTACATCGGTTGAATACAACAATTTGAAATTTTACATGCATTTAATACGTGAATCCTTCATATAAGTTAAATAACTTAGAAAAATGAGTTAAAATAGAAAAATTAAAGCATATAATGGCACTGATATTCAATAGCCTTACTAAGTATAGAATGCAGGTAGAGCATAATGTTATAAAAATTTCACTGTGTAATGTGTGGCCAGTACATTTCGTCGTTATATCTAATGTGTTTATCTGATTTGAATTACGTTCTGCTTTGGCAGCAGATATAGAGATATATTTCCTATAAGCAGATATAGAGATATATTTCTCTTCGGCTCAGATATTGAACGAAGTTATTTTTATATAAATGATATCGTTATAATAATATTATTGATCCACCTTAAGATTATGAAAAAGTAAAAATATATATCCGATTTGGCTAAATCTAGTGCTACTTAGATAGATTCCGTCGTAAAAAATTATAATTTTGTTCTGTCGGGTTATAAATAGAATAAAATGTATATAGCCATTATATCAGAATTAGTCCATTATAAAATCCGTTGAAAACGGCTCGTAAGGACAACGTTCTGCGGTAGATGGCGCTACATCGGTTGAATACAACAAATTGAAATTTTACATGCATTTAATACGTGAATCATTCATCAAAAATTTATATATAAGTTAAATCATAGAAAAATGACTTCAGATGATAAATTTGTGATAAAGTGAAACGTTATTCTTTAATGAATTTTCATGTTTTTATATGAAGAAATTTATTATGCCAAATCATTGTTTGTTGTGTATCTGCTAAGTGTTCTAAGTTCTTTTATTTCCTACAGAAAGTTTTTTTTCTATGTAAAGTACATTAAAAGTAACAGAGCAAAATGTGTATTTCTCCTATTGAAATGTATATAATTATTCTTAGCTTTAGGACATGAGTATAGATTATGTATGACCCCCCCCCCTCCCAGAGATGCAAAATATGTAATAATACTTTAATAATTGATCTCTTTCACGTATGTCTATTATAAAAGTACTTTCAATATAACTGAGATTGCCTAATTTAAGTGATAATAGGCTGGTCATTTGTGTTAGTTAAAATTTTATATTTAGACTACATTAATAAAAATTGTGCTCTAAATTTTTTTTATTTCATTCAATATCTATATTTTAGCATTTAAAAAGTTACACCCCCTTCCATTCAGACCCATAAACATCTTTCAAAGTATGTACTTGTGTTTTTTTTATTAGTAACATAATCATAATAAGTATTTTATGACTCTACAATATTAAAAACTTTAGATCACAGACCTTTGTATATTGATCATCTGCCTAAGATGCAGAACAGAAATGAGAGTGGTGAAAACAAGTTTTTGTATATTTTTTTATAAAATAAAAAGTGTCATTCAAATAGAAAAATTGAATTGCATTAAAAATCTGTGTGTATAAAAGCATCCAGAAGTTGTATTTGACTACACTATTGTTACATAAAAAAAAATGTGTGTGACTTATTCCGCCCGTACTAGCCGTAGGCTAGATCAGGTCCAAGAGCCCAAAAGTTACAATGAAATTAAAAACCAACAAAGGGCTTCTGTCGCCCTTAACGGTAAGGGCACCACCAGGGGATTTCCTGTCATACCAGGTGTGTACTGGAGGGGTCATCCATAGTTTCTCGTTTAAAATTTTCCTTTTTGAGTAGATTTCAAGGTAAGACAAAGTGTCACATGAAGAAGAAGGAAGAGAGACTCCCTCCTTGGCCAGAGCATCAGCAGTCTCATAAATGAGTCCTATATGAAACGGTACCCATTGTAAGTGAACTTCATAATGTTGAGAAATATCTTTGAGGATCTCAAGTATCGAAAGTGAAGTTCTATCTCCAATAGTCCAGTTACTCAGGTGATGGATGGCACTGCGGCTATCAGTCAGGATCCAAATATCCCAATAAGAGGTATCAGATTTAATAGATTATAGTCAATCCTCGATGGCAATAAGCTCAGATCTAAAAACTGAGCAGAAATCTGGATTCCTAATCCTGAGATGATTTGTGAAAGTAGGGGTTTTGAAAAAAAAACCACTGCCGCAGGCATTAAATTCATCTTTGCTACCATCTGTATAAACTAAAGAAAAATAATCTAAATAAACTATCTAAAGAAAAATAAATCCTTTATAAGGAAAATCTATAATTTTTGACAATTTTTTTCAATAAAATGAAACAAATTCATAACATAAAATACACATACCTTAATTTTCCCTTGATACACACAACCTTGATTTCAATATAAAAATATATATAAGAACATCCAATGTGAAAGTCATATCAGCAATAAAATTAACTTTAATATCATAAACCACAAAAATAAACCGTAAAATAGACCGCAAAAAACATTCAATAAACCGCAAAGAACATTCGACACAAGGACGCCCTCACGCGGTACAATGTCGAAAGCCCAGGCCGCCTGACTCATCCGAAGATATAAAGCAGCAGATTAGGAAACCGGACGCGGTACAATGTTGTTGTTGAGACCCAGATCGTCCGACCGGGAAGTGCCACCCAATTTATACCGGAACCCAGTGGGGGGAGGAATCCACAGAGACCGTACCCTCCTTCCCCTACCACCAACCTCTCGGAAGGACTTACAGACCCACGTTTAACGTGATCGTACTCCGCATGAACACGGCGGCAGGTGTGGCAGCGTGCAAATCCTGTACGCAAACCACCGGGCTACCTCGCCAGAACGGCCCGTAAGGCCCCGCGCTAGAACGGCCAACGGCCCTACCGTCCTGATAACACCGGTTCTCGCTAGATCACTGAAGTCATGCAGCATCGGGCGCGGTTAGTACTTGGGTGAGTGACCACCTGGGAACACCACGTGCTGTTAGCACATTTCGGGCGCGATAGCCCGGTTGTTTGCGCACTGGATTTGCACGCTGCCACAACTGCCACCGTGTTCATGCGGAGTACGATCACGTTAAACATGTGGGTCCGAAAGTTCTTCCGAGAGGTTGGTGGTAAGGGAAGGAGGGTACGGTCCCTGTGGATGCCTCCCACCCTGGGTTTCGGTCTAAATTGGGTGGCACTTCCTGGCCGTCTAAACAATTACCTTACACCTTTCTGGTAGGTCGGACGGTCTGGGTCTCAACAACAACAACAAAAGTAAAGCGACTATTTTGCACTGAGACGAGCTGTCATGCACTGCAGATATACCGAGATACTGACATCGAAGTATAGCTGAAAACGCCGGTTCCGTTAGATCACCAAAGTCATGCAGCATCGGGCGAGATTAGTAGTAGGGGAATAGAGAGAGTTCTGCGGCACTTCAGAGGCGGTGATACCTATACTTTAACATGGGGAACCCTCCGAGGCCAGAAAATGAGTGCATCAACAGAGGCGGTGGTAAAGTCCCATGCTTTAACATAGGGGTTCTCAGAAGTCGCTGTGAGGCAGCATAGTTCCTTAAGGTGACGTCACAGAAGAGAGTGGAGTTTATGACGTATATTTTTTTTTCTTTCTTTGTTTTTTTTTAGTAACAAAAATTTCGTAAATGTAAGTTTTTTTCTTATAATTTTTCTAAAATGTAAGTTTTTTCAACAAGTTGTATTTTGGGGGTTGTCGGATTTCTCTATGGGAAATAACATGAATTTTAAGAAAGTGTCACTTTTAGCGTTTTTTCACAAAAAGTTTCAAAAACGTTAAAAAACAACAAAAATGAACGTTTTTAAAATAAATTGTGGTTTTTAGATTGTTTGAATTCTCTATGGGAAATAATATGGGTTTTCGCACTATTTGTGTATTTTTGTAAAAAAAATGTGCGTTTTTGCAAAAACGTTACCAAAAGGCGTTTTTTGAAAAATGTGACATTTTGCGATTTTTTTTCAAAATGCCAATTTCTCTATGGGAATTAACATAGGTTTTCGCACTTTTACATTTTTTTTTTAAATGTGCGTTTTTTCAAAAGTGTTACCAAAAATGCGTTTTTTGAAAAATGTGACATTTTGCGATTTTTTTCAAAAACACACTTTTTACTTGTAAAAATTAAGAAAAACACGTTTTTAAAGTAGCAGAATTTTGGGAATCTCGAGAATCTCGGGAATTGGGTGTATGGGAGAGGTGTGTGTTTCTCCAATCATTCAAGTCTTGGATTTCAAAATTTAAATGCAGTAACGTCTCTTTAAAAAATTAGATGCTGTTAGAAAAATATATTATTTTTTTAATTGTGGTCCCACCTCCACCCGGTGTATAGGATACACCGCCACAATCTCTATTTTTTTTTCCCGTTTTTCTTCTTTCTCTTTTTCCTTTTTTTATTTTAAAGTGTCCGTAGGCAGAACTTGTAATGCCATCCTCGAGTAAATATCTTTTATGATCAATGGGTGACAAAGCCACCTTGTTCTGGCATACAGTGAATAGTTTATGATGGCTACTATCAATTCTAATCTGCCCTTCCATAGTAGATCTAACACTCAACAGGCATTGTCTATAGTCATTGTGTGTAATTTTCCGTGCAACCACATGTGTAGAAACACCTTTAGCTCTTTTCTTTTCTCCAGCAGATGATAGAATAGAGTACATTTTAGGTTAAGTCCTATAAACTCTTGAATGGGGGATGAATTCAGTTCATCTTTAAAATATCCAATACGTTTTTTTTTTGTCTTCACTGAAGAGGGGATGATCCTTGGGATAGTCAGAAAAATCATATAGTTGTTTATGCTGGTTCATATCTTCATAAATATCAGCAGTTTGGATTTCATAAACCAATGAATCAGTATCGGTGAAGAGTAGCGAAGCTTTTTCACCATATTGGCTTTTAATATGTTTATAATGAAACTCATACATCAGGAGTTTAGATAACTCCAAGATAGCAAATCCAACGTATATAGGCCGATTCATTAAAATGCAACTCTTTACGCGTTCAACACCAACCAGATCTTCGCTAAAAATCCTGCTAGCTCTATAAGCTGGGGATGCCACCACCTTCAGGGCCCGCTTTGAAGAATTCACTAGTTCAATATTCACTCGATTTCGAAGATTCTCCGTCGTTTTTCCAAACACAGCGTTATTAAGCAATTTAAAAAAGTCTTTCTCAAAATTAGTCTTTGACTTCTTTCTTTCTTCTGTGTTAAATTGGATGTATTTCTCCAACCAGGGCTTCTGATTAAATTTTAAAGCCTTCTGAATTTTCTTGAGTCTTAAACCTAATGATAGGTATAGCTGAAGGTTGCGATAGTGAACAATATAATGTTTCTTATCATGCAGATTGGGTATCAATTTCGTTGTACTAACAAAATGTCCATGATGTAACTGTTGAACCAGTCGTTCAGCATAGGGGGACAGCATTTCTCGTTCAGTCTTCACCCTTTCAGGGGCTAGAGGGTATTCATTATGGTAATCATGTAAGGATTCAGGATACTCCAGATCCACTTCAAATATATATCCCTCTTGGGCATTATCCTTTAGGTTCATTATCCAGGATTCATTCAAATTTTCTGTAGATATCCATTCAAAGCCACCATAGGGCAGTGGTTGAGACATGGCCCAACCATATAGGTTATTGGCATCAAGATAGATAATGTGCTTATCAGGCTTAGTAGAATCGTAATTTTCCAAATAACGATTATTAGCCTCGGATCTACGCTGGCTAATCATACATATGCCACCGCGGATTCCACGTTCTATAAACAGTAGCATATTTTCATCTGTGAGTAGTTCTAGGGTTTGCTCAGTCATTTTCAAAGAGGCCTGCCAAGCCAGTCCAGGGGCGGTCATCATATGAGCGGCATCTAAATCATAGTTCTTCTTGCAAATTTTTCGAAAATTCTCAAATACATCGGCTAATAGTAGCACATCTGTTTTCACATACAGGTCGTGGTATTCTCCCAAGTTCATTATGTTAAAGGTATCCCATACAGTTTGGGCATGCCGATAATCTTCACTCTTAATATCTTCGCCTTTAATATTATTATGAAATGCAGAAGGGGGAGGGAGTACATTTTCATCAAATTTTTGAAAGGATGTCATATAGCTATAGGGATATACTCCTTTCCTAATAAGAGCATTCTGTTGTACTATATCAGGGAAATGTTCTCTGAGAATATGAAATTCATTCAAGTCTAAATTGGAAACTAACTTTTCCAGGGAAGCATTCAGAAACTGTAGGCTATCAATAAATTGTAAACAGACACGGGGCCCCTCTTTCTTTGAAATCTTAAAAGATATGTATTTTTCAATATTAGTGGCAATCACATCAATTTTATGGTCTTGCAATTTCCCAAAACTCAGCATAATATGATGAGAATCATAATTTTTTAAATTATGAAACACTACAGGAATATTAATAGTTTGCCTATAGTTAAGATTACAGGCATTATGCAGGGCACCTCTATAGGCTCCAGCACGTGATTGTGATCACGCACACGATCTGTTTTCAGTTCACAATGGCACACATTACAATGGGTAGCTCTTTCAAAGTCAACTTCATTCTCCTTAGTCATTCGCAGTGGTTTAACACAACGTAATTTCTCTCCAAGATACTGTTTCTTCATTATCAAGTTGTTAAGGAAATGATTCACAGGGTCGATACCTCGATACACCGTAGCTTCTTTCAGGCACTTTCCATCAGGCCCTATGATAACATAAGCATATCCACAAGGCTCATGAATTGCTAGTCTATGCGTGTAAGATCTGATATTCGAGGGTTTAGTAGTGTCTTCTTTAACGATCAAGGCTTCAAAGTCAGCATAAATGATGAAAGGGATTGAATGCTGATACTGTTTGTTCGTGAATTGGAGATATTTCTGATCTTCCGAGGGCATTTTAATGCGCTGAGGTGCATGTTCTTTGCAATATTGAGCATGATCTTGTAAAAGATCGTCTCTGCTGTAACGATGTAAACATCTATAACATATATATTGGGCTCCATTGTGCTTAGTTATATCTCCCAGCAAGCGTGACATATTCCTAATTAAAGTATAGTGTTGCTTATCTTCATCACTAATCAACAGGAGATTCACACAGTCTTCATCTTCACGTTTGGATATGCAAAGGAAAAATCTCTTCGTCTTCATATCCATACACACTTATTCGTATATTATTCAATTTTTCAATCTGAGGAATCTTCACAACTGAGATAGGGTATTGAATATCTCCAAGTTTAATGTCATTTTCAAAACTATTATAATGTGACACTCTTTCAGGCTTATCTTCACGGGATATATAGTATTTGTGGGCTAATAGGCACCACACCAAGCATTTCTCGTCTTCATTTCGAATATTTAGTAAAGCTTTCTTGGCTGCAAGTTTTGTTGGCAAGGGTATATAGCTAGAAGCTGCAAGAGGCTTATACTTTGCACAGAAAACATCTATCTTTCGCATCTTTCGTAAAGTCCATCCAGAGCCTCGGCTGACAAATTCTTCGAATAACTTTTTGATTAATTTAAGATTTGGGAAAAAGCTTCTTCAGCATTGTTGGGAGGGGTATCATCACGAAGTTCTGTCACAACATCTGTTCTAAAATATGAGCTGGATACCTCTTGGCCATTTGCAATGTCACGAATAAATTGCACATCCGCAATAAGATACCACTTAATAGATCTGTATGCATCAAGTTCGTCTTTTAATATCTTCAATAGCTGAGGGCGAATCTCATCAAAACATAGCATAAGATCCCCCTCTACACTTTCAGTGGGTTCCAGAGTGTGTACAGAGAATACATCTAAACCCTTCTTCTTCGTTGCAATCTTGGGGCGTTTATTAGAAGTTGAGGCTAAAGCAGGAGCTTTTCTCTTTTTAGAACCATGTTCTATACGCTGGTGGCGTATGGTATTACTTTTCTTGCTGAATATAAGTTCACAATGCTTGCATTTCATACCATCCTTCAGATGAACTATCAGATGGCGCTTCAGGTTATCCCGTCTGGTAAACTGTATGGAGCATTGAGTGCACTCAAACACTTTAACGGGAGAATGCGTATTCGCATGTCTAGCCAAATCTTCCTTACGAACAAATGCACGTTCGCATACTTTACATCGATAATTCAAGGCATCATCATCAGAATGAATCTTCATATGTCTTGCTAAGGCATCTTTTCTGGAAAAGTGCTTATCACAGGATAAACACACCTGCAAGAGATAAAAGAAAATACAAGACTTTAGTATAAACACGCTATTCTCGGTAACAATGTAACACATTTCTCAAGATGTATATAAAGTAATCGCTAATCCATTATACTATCCCATTAGAAATAATAAAATTCCTGAATTAAAGAATATATCCAGATACTTAAAACCCCAAGGCATTTCATTAAATTCATAAAAACACTCATTAAAAAGTTGTTACGCATCATAAAAATACAAAGTTTAATAAAATGAGAGAATAAAATCACATTAAAACAAGTACTTACATGTCCAATCCTGTTCAAAGAGAGTGCATTACGCATAATAACGTCAGTAACGGTAGGGATAGTACCTCCGATATTACTTTCTAAGGCAAACATATTCGCAGAACAACTTGAAACACGTCTGAACAGCACGAAATCCACAACAGAAATGATAAAATCGCTGCTTAAAGACCACCTACGTCCATTCATAAAAAAATAGTTCTTGGTGTATCCTTCCGCCAAGGTTATCTCTAAAGAGTTCTTGGTGTATCCATCCGCCAAGGTCACGTGATGGTTATATCACGGTTACCGCTAAACTTACAACACACAAATGTAATTATGCGCAAATCCAATAAAAATAAACAATTCGTTCAAAATCACAATCGATTATATCCTTTTTAATAATCGTAATCGATACATTAAATAAATTCACATCTTAAAAAATAATAGATTTTAATAAAATAATTAAAGAAAATCCCTTTGCGAGAAGAAAAATACCTTAGAACCCCCAATCCTTATGCAATACAACAACGCGCTATCCCTTGCAAGTATAAAAAACGTTGAATAACATATACCTCTTTTTCCCCATCACTACCTGTCCGAGACATCACACCAATACTCCCCGCTATTACTTCACCACACGCTAAACGTAACCCGTAGCAACCGGAATCCATAATAAAACATTCACCTTCGCCCCCAACGTACATCCAAATACACAGTCATTCAACGTGAAACCCCCGTACTTTTGCAAGAAAACTCACTTTACAGGGATTCATAGAATGGACATAAAACGAAAAAATCATCAAATTCACCCAGAAACTAGCTAAAACCCTCAAATTACTTATAATTATCATCTACATATGCTATATAACTCTTTATAACCTTTAAAAGGTGAGGATGCTAGTAGAAAAGGAAAGCCGGTTCACCACGGGAGGCGGAATAATGCGGAATGCGGAATCCAAGATGGCGGCCATTCCGTCTTCCGTAATCCTGGACGGGGGTGTAAAAGGGGGGGAGAATGAAAAAAGGTGGGGGTAAAAATTTTGGAGAAACTTTTTGTCGGGTGGCAAAGATTTCGTAGTCTTATACGAGGGGTTGAGGGGGAAATAAATTTTTTGGATGAGATTTTTTCTAAGTATAGGGGAAACTTTTTTGGGGGTGGCAACACCATCGGAGGCGGAATGAAACCATCAGCGCCCCATAGCGGCCTAAAGGGGTACTAATAGGGTAATTATGAATTTTGTGAAAATTAATAAAAAATTGAGTTTTTAATATTTTTTAAAAACCTTTTTAATTTTACCAAAATATTACATAGAGGATACTTTCTGGAAATACCAAAAATATTTATTTTTTCTTTCCAGAAACTATTTTTAGGCGGCATTGCTTCAACCGCATTCTGGTGAACCGGCTTTCCTTTTCTACTAGCATCCTCACCTTTTTAAGGTTATAAATAATTATATAGCATATGTAGATGGTAATTATAAGTAATTTGAGGGTTTTAGCTAGTTTCTGGGTGAATTTGATGATTTTTTATGATTTTTTCGTTTTATGTCCATTCTATGAATCCCTGTAAAGTGAGTTTTCTTGCAAAAGTACGGGGGTTTCACGTTGAATGACTGTGTATTTGGATGTACGTTGGGGCGTCACCTCCGAAAGCAGAGGCCGGAGCACTAATTTTTGACGTCTTGGCTTGTAGGCCCACTGCGAGTAGGTCTTCCAGATCGCGATCGAAGCTTTTGCTATTTGTTTCCCTTTTAATTCTCTGTTCGATGTAAAGGAATCATAATTTATCAGTAAATCAAATAATATTCATGAAATTTGGAAGTATGTTCGATAATGTTCATTAAAATGGGTGATTTAAAATATTAATATTGCTGTACATTTCCTTAAAATAAAATATTTATAATGACTCATTCACTGTAGGAGCAAAGATGAAAGGATTCCATTCAGTTAGTGTTTTAATAAAAGTTTGAAAAAGAACCCTGTATATTCATTGCTTAATCAGGCATTTTATTTGAATAATTCTTCAGTACATTCAGCTAAAGTATGCGTGCTTACAGATAAAGTATGCAGAAACTAAAATGATTACTGAATACTATATCTTTAAATATCATAAGATAATCATTAAAAAGAAACTCAGAATTTAACTTTTAATATGCTTACGTGTTTATTTATTTTTATTTCATTTTATTTTATTCATTTTTTGTTGTTATAAATTGTAAAATGATTTAGAATTAAGATAAAATACTAGTTGAATGTCATTCATTAACCTATGCACTATAAATTGTAGAAGTTCAGGTTTTCTAATATAGCACATCTTATATTCCCTTTTTTACTACCAGACATTAACAAATTGTAAACAATTTTGCTTAATTATAGAGTTTGAAATACCTCAGGGGCTTTGAAAATTTAATAAAGCTGTATAATAAAACTTTTTGGTATTAATATTTCATTTACAATTCCATTGAAGTGAAAATGTAAGAAAGATTAAATTAGCTTTGTATTATTAAAATAACATTAACTATAATATAATGAAATATACAATGGTAACTTGAAATTGTAAGTTAGTTACTTTGCTTTTTTCCAAGTTATTTTAACAATTTTCAATAACATAATAACTCGCTACATAAAAAATAAAATGTGCCCAACCTAAACACAAATGACTTCCTAACCTATTCTTCTAAAATTTCAGCATGCCATAACAAATAATAAAAAATATACGTGCAATATATTAAGATACTATATCTTTTATATGCAATTACTTACTTATCAAACAGTTAAAATATGTTATTTGATGTGTGAAATATTCCATTTTACATTATTTTACTTTCATAACTTTAGTGTAGCATTTTTATTGCTACGATTTCTTACTATTGACAATATCTTAAAAAGAGAATGACATTTTTTTATCTATATAAATAAAATTGAAAATACATGTATCTGCCTGTGTGTTTATCTATCTCATCATCACGGTAGAACTGCTGCATCGAATTTCATGAACATTCTGTGGGTAGCTTTGAAATAGCCCTACTTAAAATTTAGTCCATGTTTCGAGTTTCTAGGACCAGGGATTGTCGAGATATGAATAAAAATCCCACAATTAAACCTTCCATAAAAATAGAATTATGCAGATGATATATTTTCCACAAATTTATTAAGAAAATTATATCATGATGCTTAGCAACGCAATTAAATCAAATGTGTTTATTAGGCAGACGATTATTAAATTTTTTAAGATTTAAATAATAAAGAAATCAATATAAAACAAAATTTTATAACCATTTTTATACAATTTTAGCGCTTTTATTTTAGTTTATATTGATCCAATTTCATATATATTTTATAATTTGTTTTCAAACGAGAATGTTTTATTCAGATCTGCTTGAAGATAATTTTGTATAGAAAACACAGAAAGGAGAATTAAATGAAATATTTTAATAGAATGTTTTGAGTAAGAATGTCATTTAGAATACTGCAGGAATTTGCACATATATTAAATCATGGGCAATGTCGGGTATATCTGCTATTAACAGTATACATAAAATTGTATGTTGTACATCTATCTGTCTGTTTATTATCTCAGCACGGTAGAGATCACCTATTTTCATTTCATTAGAATTATTATAAAATTTCAAAAATTGAGACTCTAAATATTAAAACTTCACATCAAATTCTGAATTTTAGGTTTCTTGTATTATATGGTCAGTATGAAGAACGGACATGCTGCTAGTCTATTATAAAATATTACACAACTAACAACATTATTAAAGTAATTTTAAAATATTTGCAGGAGACTGTATAATTTATGTATAATGACACATGTATAATAGCTGTATAATGACACAAGCTAACTTGATAAAATATACATTTTAAACATTGAATGATTTTAAATACTTTACAATTACTTAGCAAAGCTTAATTTTACAAGTACCTGGGCAGTTCTTAATTAATATGGCAACAATAAAATTTTAAAACAAACTAAGAAAACTCTAAAAGGTTTGTTGACGTTATAATTAGCATCAAAACAATTTAGAATCCAGTTAGCGTTAATTGAATAGCAATAATTTGATTGCCATATATTTAAAATTCTATATAATTTTAAATGACATGATAATAAGCAAAAAATGGTAAGCACTTACTTCTAAATAGCATTTTTCGTTTTTCCCATTACGGTAATAAGGTAATTAGTAATCCAATGTTATAAGGTATGTAGTCGAAGGTATGCTGGTCAAAATGTTTATTAAATGATGAACTAACATATAAGACATTCAAAAATACGATAAAAAGACCGTTATGCATCCACACGCGCGAGCCCACGTACTGCACTGCACATACGATACTTCTTTGTGTGGGCTACTCTACTAGGGGAGAACTTTCCAGAAAAGTTGAGACGGAGGAATTCGAATTCGAAGGCCAGAATTGGGCCTACAGCTAATACGTCACGAGGTACAGGGGGGGAAAGTAGTTCGGCCTTTTCTACCGGGGGTGACGGTTGGGGGCGAAGGTGAATGTTTTATTATGGATTCCGGTTGCTATGGGTTACGTTTAGCGTGTGGTGAAGTAATAGCGGGGAGTATTGGTGTGATGTCTCGGACAGGTAGTGATGGGGAAAAAGAGGTATATGTTATTCAACGTTTTTTATACTTGCAAGGGATAGCGCGTTGTTGTATTCCATAAGGATTGGGTATTTTTCTTCTCGCAAAGGGATTTTCTTTAATTATTTTATTAAAATCTATTATTTTTTAAGATGTGAATTTATTTAATGTATCGATTACGATTATTAAAATCGATTGTGATTTTGAACGAATTGTTTATTTTTATTGGATTTGCGCATAATTACATTCGTGTGTTGTAAGTTTAGCGGTAACCGTGATATAACCATCACGTGACCTTGGCGGATGGATACACCAAGAACTCTTTAGAGATAACCTTGGCGGAAGGATACACCAAGAACTATTTTTTTATGAATGGACGTAGGTGGTCTTTAAGCAGCGATTTTATCATTTCTGTTGTGGATTTCGTGCTGTTCAGACGTGTTTCAAGTTGTTCTGCGAATATGTTTGCCTTAGAAAGTAATATCGGAGGTACTATCCCTACCGTTACTGACGTTATTATGCGTAATGCACTCTCTTTGAACAGGATTGGACATGTAAGTACTTGTTTTAATGTGATTTTATTCTCTCATTTTATTAAACTTTGTATTTTTATGATGCGTAACAACTTTTTAATGAGTGTTTTTATGAATTTAATGAAATGCCTTGGGGTTTTAAGTATCTGGATATATTCTTTAATTCAGGAATTTTATTATTTCTAATGGGATAGTATAATGGATTAGCGATTACTTTATATACATCTTGAGAAATGTGTTACATTGTTACCGAGAATAGCGTGTTTATACTAAAGTCTTGTATTTTCTTTTATCTCTTGCAGGTGTGTTTATCCTGTGATAAGCACTTTTCCAGAAAAGATGCCTTAGCAAGACATATGAAGATTCATTCTGATGATGATGCCTTGAATTATCGATGTAAAGTATGCGAACGTGCATTTGTTCGTAAGGAAGACTTGGCTAGACATGCGAATACGCATTCTCCCGTTAAAGTGTTTGAGTGCACTCAATGCTCCATACAGTTTACCAGACGGGATAACCTGAAGCGCCATCTGATAGTTCATCTGAAGGATGGTATGAAATGCAAGCATTGTGAACTTATATTCAGCAAGAAAAGTAATACCATGCGCCACCAGCGTATAGAACATGGTTCTAAAAAGAGAAAAGCTCCTGCTTTAGCCTCAACTTCTAATAAACGCCCCAAGATTGCAACGAAGAAGAAGGGTTTAGATGTATTCTCTGTACACACTCTGGAACCCACTGAAAGTGTAGAGGGGGATCTTATGCTATGTTTTGATGAGATTCGCCCTCAGCTATTGAAGATATTAAAAGACGAACTTGATGCATACAGATCTATTAAGTGGTATCTTATTGCGGATGTGCAATTTATTCGTGACATTGCAAATGGCCAAGAGGTATCCATCTCATATTTTAGAACAGATGTTGTGACAGAACTTCGTGATGATACCCCTCCCAACAATGCTGAAGAAGCTTTTTCCCAAATCTTAAATTAATCAAAAAGTTATTCGAAGAATTTGTCAGCCGAAGCTCTGGATGGACTTTGCAAAAGATGCGAAAGATAGATGTTTTCTGTGCAAAGTATAAGCCTCTTGCAGCTTCTAGCTATATACCCTTGCCAACAAAACTTGCTGCCAAGAAAGCTTTACTAAATATTCGAAATAAAGACGAGAAATGCTTGGTGTGGTGCCTATTAGCCCACAAATACTATATATCCCGTGAAGATAAGCCTGAAAGAGTGTCACATTATAAAAGTTTTGAAATTGACATTAAACTTGGAGATATTCAATACCCTATCTCAGTTGTGAAGATTCCTCAGATTGAAAAATTGAATAATATACGAATAAATGTGTATGGATATGAAGACGAAGAGATTTTTCCTTTGCATATCCAAACGTGAAGATGAAGACTGTGTGAATCTCCTGTTGATTAGTGATGAAGATAAGCAACACTATACTTTAATTAGGAATATGTCTCGCTTGCTGGGAGATATAACTAAGCACAATGGAGCCCAATATATATGTTATAGATGTTTACATCGTTACAGCAGAGACGATCTTTTACAAGATCATGCTCAATATTGCAAAGAACATGCACCTCAGCGCATTAAAATGCCCTCGGAAGATCAGAAATATCTCCAATTCACGAACAAACAGTATCAGCATTCCATCCCTTTCATCATTTTTGCTGACTTTGAAACCTTGATCGTTAAGGAAGACACTACTAAACCCTCGAATATCAGATCTTACACGCATAGACTAGCAATTCATGAGCCTTGTGGATATGCTTATGTTATCATAGGGCCTGATGGAAAGTGCCTGAAAGAAGCTACGGTGTATCGAGGTATCGACCCTGTGAATCATTTCCTTAACAACTTGATAATGGAGAAACAGTATCTTGGAGAGGAATTACGTTGTGTTAAACCACTGCGAATGACTAAGGAGAATGAAGTTGACTTTGAAAGAGCTACCCATTGTAATGAGTGACATTGTGAACTGAAAACAGATCGTGTGCGTGATCACAATCACGTGACTGGAGCCTATAGAGGTGCCCTGCATAATGCCTGCAATCTTAACTATAGGCAAACTATTAATATTCCTGTAGTGTTTCATAATTTAAAAAATTATGACTCTCATCATATTATGCTGAGTTTTGGGAAATTGCAAGACCATAAAATTAATGTGATTGCCACTAATATTGAAAAATACATATCTTTTAAGATTTCAAAGAAAGAGGTGCCCCGTGTCTGTTTACAATTTATTGATAGCCTACAGTTTCTGAATGCTTCCCTGGAAAAGCTAGTTTCCAATTTAGACTTGAATGAATTTCATATTCTCAGAGAACATTTCCCTGATATAGTACAACAGAATGCTCTTATTTGGAAAGGAGTATATCCCTATAGCTATATGACATCCTTTCAAAAATTTGATGAAAATGTACTCCCTCCCCCTTCTGCATTTCATAATAATATTAAAGGCGAAGATATTAAGAGTGAAGATTATCGGCATGCCCAAACTGTATGGGATACCTTTAACATAATGAACTTGGGAGAATACCATGACCTGTATGTGAAAACAGATGTATAGGTGTATAGATGTATGATGTATAGATGTATTAGCCGATGTATTTGAGAATTTTCGAAAAATTTGCAAGAAGAACTATGATTTAGATGCCGCTCATATGATGACCGCCCCTGGACTGGCTTGGCAGGCCTCTTTGAAAATGACTGAGCAAACCCGAGAATTAATCACAGATGAAAATATGCTACTGTTTATAGAACGTGGAATCCGCGGTGGCATATGTATGATTAGCCAGCGTAGATCCGAGGCTAATAATCGTTATTTGGAAAATTACGATTCTACTAAGCCTGATAAGCACATTATCTATCTTGATGCCAATAACCTATATGGTTGGGCCATGTCTCAACCACTGCCCTATGGTGGCTTTGAATGGATATCTACAGAAAATTTGAATGAATCCTGGATAATGAACCTAAAGGATAATGCCCAAGAGGGATATATATTTGAAGTGGATCTGGAGTATCCTGAATCCTTACATGATTACCATAATGAATACCCTCTAGCCCCTGAAAGGGTGAAGACTGAACGAGAAATGCTGTCACCCTATGCTGAACGACTGGTTCAGCAGTTACATCATGGACATTTTGTTAGTACAACGAAATTGATACCCAATCTGCATGATAAGAAACATTATATTGTTCACTATCGCAACCTTCAGCTATACCTATCATTAGGTTTAAGACTCAAGAAAATTCAGAAGGCTTTAAAATTTAATCAGAAGCCCTGGTTGGAGAAATACATCCAATTTAACACAGAAGAAAGAAAGAAGGCAAAGACTAATTTTGAGAAAGACTTTTTTAAATTGCTTAATAATGCTGTGTTTGGAAAAACGATGGAGAATCTTCGAAATCGAGTGAATATTGAACTAGTGAATTCTTCAAAGCGGGCCCTGAAGGTGGTGGCATCCCCAGCTTATAGAGCTAGCAGGATTTTCAGCGAAGATCTGGTGGGTGTTGAACGCGTAAAGAGTTGCATTTTAATGAATCGGCCTATATACGTTGGCTTTGCTATCTTGGAGTTATCTAAACTTCTGATGTAAGAGTTTCATTATAAACATATTAAAAGCCAATATGGTGAAAAAGCTTCGCTACTCTTCACCGATATGGATTCATTGGTTTATGAAATCCAAACTGCTGATATTTATGAAGATATGAACCAGCATAAACAACTATATGATTTTTCTGACTATCCCAAGGATCATCCCCTCTTCAGTGAAGACAATAAAAAACGTATTGGATATTTTAAAGATGAACTGAATTCAACCCCCATTCAAGAGTTTATAGGACTTAGACCTAAAATGTACTCTATTCTATCATCTGCTGGAGAAAAGAAAAGAGCTAAAGGTGTTTCTACACATGTGGTTGCACGGAAAATTACACACAATGACTATAGACAATGCCTGTTGAGTGTTAGATCTACTATGGAAGGGCAGATTAGAATTGATAGTAGCCATCATAAACTATTCACTGTATGCCCGAACAAGGTGGCTTTGTCACCCATTGATGATAAAAGATATTTACTCGAGGATGGCATTACAAGTTATGCCTACGGACACTTTAAAATAAAAAAATAAAAAAAGGAAAAAGAGAAAGAAGAAAAACGGGGAAAAAAAAGAAAAAGAAAAAAATAGAGATTGTTGCGGTGTATCCTATACACCGGGTGGAGGTGGGACCACAATTAAAAAAATAATATATTTTTCTAACAGCATCTAATTTCTTAAAGAGACATTACTACATTTAAATTTTGAAATCCAAGACTTGAATTATTGGAGAAACAAACACCCCTCCCATACACCCGATTCCCGAAATTCCCGAGATTCTCGAGATTCCCGAGATTCCCGAAATTCTGCTACTTTAAAAACGTGTTTTTCTTAATTTTTACAAGTAAAAAGTGTGTTTTTGAAAAAAATCGCAAAATGTCACATTTTTCAAAAAACGCATTTTTGGTAACACTTTTGCAAAAACGCACATTTTAAAAAAAAATGTAAAAGTGCGAAAACCTATGTTAATTCCCATAGAGAAATTGGCATTTTGAAAAAAAATCGCAAAATGTCACATTTTTCAAAAAACGCCTTTTTGGTAACATTTTTGCAAAAACGCACATTTTTTTTACAAAAAATACACAAAAGTGCGAAAACCTATGTTATTTCCCATAGAGAATTCAAACAATCTAAAAACCACAATTTATTTTAAAAACGTACATTTTTGTTGTTTTTTAACGTTTTTGAAACTTTTTGTGAAAAAACGCTAAAAGTGACACTTTCTTAAAGTTCATGTTATTTCCCATAGAGAAATCCGACAACCCCCAAAATACAACTTGTTGAAAAAACTTACATTTTAGAAAAATTATAAGAAAAAAACTTACATTTACGAAATTTTTGTTACTAAAAAAAACAAAGAAAGAAAAAAATATATACGTCATAAACTCCACTCTCTTCTGTGACGTCACCTTAAGGAACTGTGCTGCCTCACAGCGACTTCTGAGAACCCCTATGTTAAAGCATGGGACTTTACCACCGCCTCTGTTGATGCACTCATTTTCTGACCTCGGAGGGTTCCCCATGTTAAAGTATAGGGATCACCGCCTCTGAAGTGCCGCAGAACTCTCTCTATTCCCCTACTATTAGTATTTGGATGGGTGACCTCCTGGGAACACCGCGTGCTGTTGGCAAATTTCGGGCGCGGTAGCCCTTTTAGTTTGCGCGCTGGATTTGCACGCTGCCACAACTGCCGCCGTTCCATGCGTAGTACGATCACGTTAAACATGTGGGTCCGAAAGTCCTTCCGAGAGGTTGGTGGTAGTGGAAGGAGAGTACGGTTCCTGTGGATGCCTCCCCCACTAGGTTCCGGCCTAAATTGGGTGGCACTTCCCGGCCGTCCAAACGGTTACCTTACACCTTTCTGGTAGGTCAGACGGTCTGGGTCTCAACAACAACAAATGTAAAGTTGTTTAGGACGGCGCATTACTAAATACAAATTAAAAATCACAATTTTGACATTTGCAAAAAAGATGGATGCCATATTTTTTTTTTTTTTTTTGAAGTGGGGCACTTGACCTTTTCATATAATACAGGTGCAATTATTATTTTAATTTTTTTTAAGCTACCGAACATATTTTGTTGAAATTTTTGGTATATATTGTATGGGATAATTTGAATATTTCCTAAAACTTTCGAAGCAATTTGTGAATTTTAAATTCGTTGAAAAAATGTTTGAAACATTAAGTCCCATAGGTTTCAATATATTTAAATTTTTCAACCCGGGTTCAATCCAAAACTAATTGGGTGATATTATTCATATACATTCTAGTATGTCCCAATAACCGTCTCAAAAAGATACTAAATTTTATTTTGATAAAGTCATTTTTATGGCAGTTATCGTTCGAACGGACAGATAGAGAGGCAAAATGAATTAACAAAGTCATAAACACTTTTCAGCCATGCGTAAATATTTTGCGTAGATAATGTATGACGAAGCTCTTCCAGCGATTTGTGTAAAGACGCTGATCAAGCGATTAGTATAAAACTTTCTTGCTCTCCAGAGAGACTCTAGATTTGCATATGCCGGATGCACAGCACTTCTACCCTGGTTCTTAGAAGCGAGCCTCAGAACTTTATCACCATCATTCGGACATTCATATTTCGGCTGCTGCACGCGTTATAATGTAGCTCTATTGTAATAATGTTCTTCTATATAATCTACGTAATGTTCCTGTATATAATCTATGTAATGTTCTTGTATATAATCTACGTAATGTCCCTGTATATAATCTATGTAATGTGCTTGTAAATAAATCTATGTTTCATGCTTGCCGGATGCTCTTCAACATCGCAACTTCGCCTTATGTATGACCCTAAGCTATAGAGTGGTGACCCTGAGATCTGATGGCTCCAACTTTACTAAAACGTAATGTCTCCAATCCAACTTACCGGAGACGTGGTGGATCCAACTTTCCTGAGGCTCCAATTCACCGGAAACTAGACGCTTCAATTTATGTGAGTATCTACTTCAATTTAAGTGATGTCTGAAAAGGTACGTTTTCCGTAGTTCCTAACGAAACTATGACTGCAACCGAGACTATCGAAACTCGTTTGACATCAGCCAACGAAGCAAAAAGCTCTTCAGCTAGCTGGCTCAATCATTTCGGAGACGATGCATAGAAGCCTTGGGAACATTCTCTTATTCCTATAAGTCAAGCTACCTCATATTCAATTTCTAGTCGACAACGGCGCAATGATATCAGTTTTTCGAAGCAACACGCATACTGCTATAGCAAAAAAAAGATTTCCCCGTTATAAGCAGCAAACGAACCAAATTTAAAACGTTTGGAACAAAACTGATTTTAAAATTTGGATTACAATGAAAATTCATTTGGAATGTCGTAATTGCCGATGTTTTCCGAGCAATTTTAGGTGCAGACTTCCTAGAAAAATTCGGATTACTGGCCGACATGAAAAATCAAAGACTAATCAACAGCTGTACAAAAACCCACATCAAAAGAAGTACGACACAGATACTCTTACTTGTACAGTGAGTAAGATTCACCCTATACTAGGTTGCTAACTGAATTTCCAAGTTTAGCGCAAACCATTTCTCTGCAAGCTGCAAAACACAATACAGCTCACTGTATTTTAACTGGAGGACCTCCAGTTCATGCAAAAAGAACCACAAAGAACCACAAGGAACATCCCAAGTTAACACATAATTTTGTACTTCGTATGACGACCGTCACAGACCTCATACGATGGACCTTTCCCAGTGTGTGCACGCACAGACATTACCCACTGAATATCCGAGGACGAAAAAGCAACATCTGCATTGACCAAGTTTGAAACCCGCATTTCTACTAAAACTCTTAGAGGATTCAAAAGAGACATCCACACAGATATCTGACATATCATCTTTCACCACGAAGCTCCTCTAACGATTTGTATAAAGACGCTGATCAAGTGATTAGCATAAAACTTTCTTGCTGTCCAGAGAGACTCTAGATTTGCATATGTCGTATACACAGCACTTCTACCCTGGCTGTCGTAAACGAGAATCCGAACTTTATCACCATCATTCGGACATTCGTATTTCGGATGCTACCTGCAAGCGAATTATGATGTAGCTCTATTTTATAATGTTCCTGCACATTATCTACGTAATGTTTTTGTAAATACAGATAGAGAGAGAGAGAGAGAGTATGTTCTTGTAAATAAATCTATCTTTTATGCTTGACGCTGTAATGGATACTCTTCAACATCGCACATTCGCCTTATGTATAGCCTATGCTATAAATGTTATGTTACATAAAACTACAATAAAATTCAAGAAGTTGATTTGTTGTTATCAATCTCATTTGCTTCGTTTACAACATGTAGCCTATGGTAAATGTATGGCGAATATCATAAAACTCCAATAAAGTCACATAAAACTCTAATAAATTTCAGAAAGTTATTTGCTATTTTTAATTTCATCTGTTTTGTTGAAAACATATAATATGGATCTATGGTAACTTTACTGGCGTATATCACAAGACTCTAATAAAGTAACGTAAAACTCCAATGAAGTTTATTCGTTGTTTTCAATCTCATTTGCTTCGTTTACGACATATAATATGGGCCTATGGTCACTGCACGAGGGATACCATATAATTCAAATACAGTTGCATAAAATTTCAATAAAGTTCAGTTTTTTCATTATTTTCAATATCATCAGTTTCGCTTTTCACATACACTCTTTTGCAAAAAAAAAAAAAAAAAAAAAAAAAAAAAAAAAAAAAAAAAAAAAAGAATGATCAATCATGCATAAGCATTGATTATGAGACACATTCCAACTGAAATGCAATTTCATTTAAAATTTCTCAAAAATGTGATACATTCTGTGGTGATATTTTTTACATTATCACAGTACTACAGTAATTTATTATACTTAAATACTTAAAACTCTATCGCAATATAAATCATCTGATTCTCTATGCAAAATCAATGAATATTTCATTCATATAACCTGTATTCCAGACTCCAGAGCTAAATAATCTTGTGTGAAAAAAATTCAGCAATTCTTATGTAACTCACCCTACAATCGCTTGAGATATTTGCATTCTGCATAAGCTAAAATTAGGCTTCGTTGAAGAAATAATAAAAGTTTAGGGATCATTTAAAATCACAACTATTGTAATTGCATAGGCACGGAATTTAGACGCACAGATAATACACAGATAATATGTGTGTGTGTGTGTGTGTGTGTGTGTATGTATTCAAAGTATTGGAATCGTGCCGAAGATCGGAACTCGAATTTTCGAAGGATCTACACATTTTGGGACTTCTAGAACACGAAAAACTATTTTTAGGAAGACGTCTGTGTGTGTAAGGGTGTATCTGTGCATGTTTCTGTGTGTCTGTGAGGATATTGCATCCACTCTAACTGAAAAACTGATGGACCGAATTTCATAAAATTTGGTAGGTATGTTTTTTGTGGGAAATCCTGATGTTCATTAGATTACAGTACGTTTCGTAATAAAAGAATCTGCCTTCTTTGCGAAATGGCCGGCAGAAATTGCCTTTATCCACTCTAGCTAAAAACTAATGGAACAAATTTAACAAAATTTGGTGTATAATGTTTCAATAACCTACAAGTGATTTATATACCAAATTTAACAAAATTTGGTATATAAATCATTTGTAGGTTATTCTAGTAGGATTCGGGAAAAAGGAACGGGCTATCTTTTCGAAATGGCCCGCAAAAATCGTTAAATATAAAAATATAAGACTACGTGTGCTCAATTATATCATTTAAATTCCTATTTTATACGTGATTTTTGACAACAAAAAGAATAAGACTAACCCCATTACTCTAGGACTAGCCGCTCTTGAGATATTTTACTTTTTTTCGCGTTTTCGCTACGCCACCTTTGACAACAAGTCCAGCTATCAAATGAGAACCAAATTTAAGTTTAACGTGCAAATTCAATGTCATTTAAAATACTTATGCCTGTTATTTTGTGCAGATAAACTCAAATTATTATTAAAAAAATAAAGAGAACGTGAATATGAGACTGCAGGGAAAGACATGTGCTGCCCACATCAGAATTTTTAACAATATCACAACAATGATTTATAGAAGTGAACGGGGATTTTTTGCAGGTCATTTCGAAAAAAAATGTATGATCTGTTGTGTGAAAAAGATTTAGCAATTCTTATGTAACTCACCTTACATTCGCTTGAGATATTTGCATTCTGCATAAGTTAAAATTAGGCTTCGTTGAAGAAATAATAAAAGTTTAGGGATCATTTGAAATCACAACTATTGTAATTGCGTAGGCACGGAATTTAGATACACAAATAATAAACAGATACACAGAAAATATATGTGTGTGCGTAGAAAACCCAAACCACACGACAAACCCAAAGGCTAATGGTAGCTTTCTGTGTGGCCGGATATGTGTGTGTGTGTGTATTCTAATATGTGTGTGTATTCTAAGTATTGTAATCGTGCCGAAGATAGGAACTCGAATTTTCGAAGGATCTACACGTTTTGAGACTTCTAGAATACGAAAGAACTATTTTTAGGAAGTCGTCTGTGTGTATAACGGTGTATCTGTGTGTTTTTCTCGGTGTCTGTGAGGATGTGAAATTTCATAAAATTTGGTAGGTAAGTTTTTTGTGGGAAACCCTGATGCTCATTAGATTATAGTACGATTCGTAATAAAAGACTCTGCCTTCTTTGCGAAATGGCCGGCAGAAATTGTCTTTATCCACTCTACCTAGAAACTAATAGACCAAATTTAACAAAATTTAGTGTATAATATTTCAATAACCTACAAGTGATTTATATACCAAATTTAACAAAATTTGGTATATAAATAAAGTTATTCTAGTCCTATTCGGGAAAAAAATAAAATAGAAATTAAATTGTATATAATAAAGTTTTTCTAGTACGATTCGGAAAAAATAAAATAGAAATTAAATTCCTATTTTACACGTGATTTTTGACAACAAAAAGAATAAGACTAACCCCATTACTATAGGACTAGCTGTTCTTCAGATATTTTAGTTTTTTCGCGTTTTCGCTACGCCACCCTTGATAATAAGTCCAGCTATCAAATGAGAACCAAATTTAAGTTTAACGTGCAAATTCAATGTTATTTTGTGCAGATAAACGGAAAGTATTATTGAAGAAATAAAGAGAACGTGAATATGAGTCTGTAGGGAAAGACATGTGCTGCCCACATCAGAATTTTTAACAACATTGCATCAATGATTTATAGAAGTGAACGGGATTATTTGCAGGCTATTTCGAAAAAAATGTAGGATCTATATTTAAAGATCCACCAAATTTTTGTAGAATAAAATGTTCTACAAATTTAAGCTGTGTACCAAATTTTAACTCTGTAGAACGTAGGAAAGTGCATTAAAAATCCCATCAAATAAGTATATCATGAAGAGTTATATAAAATTTTAAAAAAATTGAAAAAAATTGTTATCTACCAAATTTAATTTAAAATGTAAAGCCTCTCTCATATATAAAATAGTTAAACTCTTGGAAAGATATTTATTATATAATATATCTCTTTTTTCTTTCTGGAGGATATCCCAAAAGTCAAAATTTAATTGAATTTGTTTTTCTCCCTTTATTAAATAATTTTTAATTAAAAAACTACCTAACATATTTCACTGAATTTTTTTATATATTTCAGGGAACAATGTGAATATTTCCTAAAAATTTCGAAGCAATTTGTGAAATTTAAATTTGCTTAAAAAGTGTTTGAAATATTAGGTCCCATAGGATTCAATGTATTTCATTTTTTCAACCCGGGTTCAATAAGAACTAATTGGGTGATATTATTTATTTATATTCCCATAGGTCCGACAGACAGTATGAAAAACATACTAAAATTTCATTTTGATAAAGTCCTTTTTACGGCAGTTATCGTGCTAACGGACAGACAGACAGACAAACAGACAGACAGACAGAATGAACAAAGTCATAAACACTTTTCAACTATGTTGTAAAGTGTTAAAAACTATCTAACATATTTTACTGAAATTTTTTTTATATATTTTATGGGATAATTTGAATATTTCCAAAAATTTTTGAAGCAATTTGTGAATTTTAAATTCGCTTAAAAAATGTTTGAAACATTTGGTCCCATAGGATTCAATGTATTTCATTTTTTCCATCCGGGATCAATAAAAAACTAATTGAGTGATATTATTCATTTATATTCCCATAGATCCCACAGACCGTCTGAAAAACATACTAAAATTTCATTTTGATAAAGTCATTTTTACGGCAGTTATCGTGCTAACGGACAAACAGACAGACAGAATGAACAAAGTCATAAACACTTTCAACTATGTTGTAAAGTGTTAATAAAAATGGATAATAAGACATAAGATATCCAACCTCGTAGTGAGTATCACTGCTTTATATGATCTCTGTCTGTGTAATGCTTTATTTAGATGCATTTGTGATAAAAAATTTTGACACATATTAACGTATTTTTGATCTAAACAATTTTCATCGTCAATTTGTTTATGATCCCTATTTTTACTGATGAAACAGCCTCTCACATGGTACGGAAAAGTGGCATAAATCAGATTTTTTCCTTTATCATAATTCGCTCAATTTTAAAGATACAGATATGCGGGTTTTTAACACTTTACAACAAAGTTAAAAAGTGTTTATGGCTTTGTTCATTCTGTCTGTCTGTCTGTTAGCACGATAACTGCCGTAAAAATGACTTAATTAAAATGAAATGTTAGTATGTTGTTCAGACGGTCTGTAGGACCTATGGGAATATAAATGAATATCATCACCCAATTAGTTTTGGATCGAACACTGGTTGAAAAAATGAAATGCATTGAACCCTATAAGACCTAATTTTTCAAACATTTTTAAGCAGATTTAAAATTCACAAATTGCTCCGAAAATTTTTAATATTCAAATTATTCCATAAAATATATAAAAAAAGTTTCAGCAAAATATATTCAGTAGTTTTTTAAATAAAATTTAAAATAATAATTACGCCTCTTATATTAAGCGATCACGTGACCATGATATGAAAAGATCACGTGACCCACTTCAAAATAAAATATGGCATCCAACTTGTCTCAAAATCGTGATTTTTAACACTTTACAACAAAGTTGTAAAGTGTTTATCACTTTGTTCATTCTGTCTGTCTGTCTGTCTGTCTGTCTGTCCTTAAGCACGATAACTGCCGTAAAAATGACGTAATCAAAATGAAATTTTAATATGTTGTTCAGACGGTCTGTAGGACCTATGGGAATATAAATGAATAATATCACCCAATTAGTTTTAGATTCAACCCGGGTTGAAAAAATGAATTACATTGAGCCCTATGGGACCTAATTTTTCAAACATTTTTTACCGGGATTTAAAATTCACAAATTACTTCGAAAATTTTAGGTAATATTCAAATTGTTCCATAAAATATATAAAAAAAAATTCTGCGAAATATATTCAGTAGTTTTTTAAATAAAAATTAAAATATTAATTATACGTCTTATATGAAGCGATCACGTGACCATGATATGAAACGATCACATGACCCACTTCAAAATGATAGATGACATCCATCTTGTCTCAAAATCGTGATTTTTTAAAGTTCTTTTTAATTCATATTGAGTATTGTATCCGTCCTAAAACCACTTTATTTTTGCTTAAATTCTGTGCATCTACATACTGAAACAACGCAATTACAATATATTTGAGTTTAAATGATCATCCAAATTTGATTATTTCTACAACGAAGCCTATTTTCCACTTATGTAAAATGTAAACAGCAGAATATGTAGAATGGGTTGTATTTGAATTGCTGCATTTCTTTAACACAAAATTATTTAGCCCATGGAGTCTGCATAGCTGATTTGAATGAAATATTCATTGATTTTACAAAGAGAAGGACGATTTTTTTCGATGAAGTTTTAAGCATAGAGTTTAATTACTTGTAGCTCCGTGGTCTTAATTTTTAAATAAAATAAATTATTATAGTATTATGCTGAATGAAATGAATGGGAAAATGTTATGAATAAAATGCTGTTTTTATAGAGAAATTCAGGCGTGTTAAAAAATGAGAAATTCAGGCGTGTTATTTTTTCTATGACGTCATTTGAATGAATTTCAGTTGTTTTCGATGAAGTTTTCAAATATAATAAATAATCGTAGTATTATGATAGTTTTAAAAATATTACCGAGGAATGTATCGCATTTTAGAGATGTTTAAACCAGGCAACTTATATTTCAATGCGGTCATTTGAATGAAGTTCATTTTTTTCGATGGAGGTTTAAGTTTTCAAATATAATAAATTAATGTAGTATTGTTATAAGTTTTAAAATATTACCGAGGAATGTATTGCACATTTCAGACTTGTTTAAGTAAAATTGCATTGAAGTTGGAAAGTGTTTCGTAATCAATGCTTTAAGCATGATTAATCTTTCTTGTTAAAGTTCTTTTTAATTCATATTAAGTGTTGTATTCGTCCTAAAACCGCTTTATTTTTGCTTATATTCTGTGCATCTACATACTGAAACAACGCAATTAGTGTTGTAGTCGTAAAAAAAACAGAAGGTATACCATGGGCGCCCGCAAAATTTTTTACAGGGGGAAGCGAAACATGTACTTACTACTTACACTTTCCAGAAAGGCAAAAAACATGTACACACACACACACACGCACATACATGTATATATATAGGAAATCCATAAGGCAGGGGGCGATCGCCCCTTGCTCACCCCCCTCCCGGCGCCTATGGGGTATATTCGAAGGACCGGGGAAATGTTCGAATTAATCGAAGTTCAAATTCTCGAGAAAAAAAAAGTCTATTAATTTTATATTACAGGAGAGGAATTGTGGAACTTTGAAGAAACTTTGACTTGAGTAGAAATTCGTATTCACAAGGTTCGAGTTATTGGGAGTTTACTGTATTTATGTAAAGCAAAATATGCAGACTAGCATCGAGTGATATTCCAATTTGAAAATCTCACTATATTAATATTTAACTATGATATAAAATAATTACAGGAAATGTTAAGAGAAAAATATTTAAACACATATAATGTAGGATGTAATTTTATTTTATTTTAACAAATTTTAAGGCCTACCTCTATCATTTTCATTGAACTATTTTACAAATTGCTTGACGAGAGAAATCCGTCTCTGCGTCTTTTATTGTAGCGCATGCTCTTGATCTATTGTCAACTGAAAAGCGATGACTGACCAACCAAGAATTCACAAATTTTTCCGGTTGAATGTGTTCTATAGGGGGTCCATATGCATTAATAAACATTAGATTGGAGACGTGTGAAATTAATAAAGATGATCTCAAATCTGTTACTATGTTGTTCATTAAGCAAAGCGTTTTGCAAAGCGTGTACGTAGTTTTTAAGAAAAAGCAGAGGGTATACGGAATTTGCTGGAAAAACCAGAGGGTATACGGTGTATACCGCCAAATACCCTCCACAACAGCTCTGAACGCAATGACAATACATTTGAGCTTAAATGATCATCCAAATTTGATTATTTCTACAACGAAGCCTATTTTTCACCTATGTAAACTGTAAACAGCAAAATATATAGGATGAGTTGTATAAAAATTGCTGTATTTTTTTAACGCAAAAGAATTTAGCTCATGGAGTCTGCATAGCTGATATGAATGAAATATTCATTGATTTTACAGGCAGAAGGACGTTGTTAGCTAGAGTGGATAAAGACAATTTCTGCCGGCCATTTCGCAAAGAAGGCAGATTCTTTTATTACGAAGCGTACTATAATCTAATGAACATCAGGATTTCCCACAAAAAACATACCTACCAAATTTTATGAAAGTCGGTCCATCAGTTTTTCAGTTAGAGTGGATGCAATATCCTCACAGACACACAGAAACACACACAGATACACCCTTACACACACAGACGTCTTCCTAAAAATAGTTTTTTCGTGTTCTAGAAGTCCCAAAATGTGTAGATCCTTCGAAAATTCGAGTTCCGATCTTCGGCACGATTCCAATACTTTGAATACATACACACACACACACACACACACACACACACATATTATCTATGTATCTGTGTATTATCTGTGTATCTAAATTCCGTGCCTATGCAATTACAATAGTTGTGATTTTAAATGATCCCTAAACTTTTATTATTTCTTCAACGAAGCCTAATTTTAACTTATGCAGAATGCAAATATCTCGAGCGATTGTAGGGTGAGTTACATAAGAATTGCTGCATTTTTTTCACACAAGATTATTTAGCTCTGGAGTCTTGAATACAAGTTATATGAATGAAATATTCATTTATTTTGCATAGAGAATCAGATGATTTATATTTCGATACAGTTTTAAATATTTACGTATAATAAATTACTGTAGTACTGTGATAATGTAAAAGATATAACCACTGAATGTATCACATTTTAGAAATTTTTAAATGAAATT
Source organism: Amaurobius ferox (assembly GCA_951213105.1). Lineage (NCBI taxonomy): Eukaryota > Metazoa > Arthropoda > Arachnida > Araneae > Amaurobiidae > Amaurobius > Amaurobius ferox. Next base: position 74,089,815 of record OX578136.1, read on the forward strand.
GCATTTCAGTTGGAAAGTGTTTCATAATCAATGCTTATGCATGATTGATCTTTCTTGCTTATTTATATGTGTACTGCTAAGCAGAGTTTATTCTCACTTTAAAGTAGGAATTCTTTAAGTCTTCACCTTCACACAGTCTGAAAGTTAATTTTACATATGTACATATATTGGCCTTATTTTTAACACTTTACAACAAAACTGAAAAGTGTTTATGACTTTGTTCATTCTGTCTGTCTGTCTGTTAGCGCGATAACTGCCGTAAAAATGACTTAATCAAAATGAAATTTTAGTATGTTGTTCAGACGGTCTGTAGAACCTATGGGAATATAAATGAATAATATCACCCAATTAGATTTGGATTGAACCAGGGTTGAAAAAATGAAATACATTGAACCCTATGGGACCTAATTTTTCAAACATTTTTTAAGCGGATTTAAAATTCACAAATTGCTTCGAAAATTTTAGGTAATATTAAAATTGTTCCGTAAAATATATAAAAGAAATTCAGCGAAATATATTCAGTAGTTTTTTAAATAAAAATTAAAATAATAATTGCACCTCTGATATGAAGCGATCACGTGACCATGATATGAAAAGTTCACGCGACCCACTTTAAAATGAAATATGGCATCCATCTTGTCTCAAAATCGTGAGTTTTAAAGTTCTTTTTAATTCATATTGAGTGTTGTATCCGTCCCAAAACCAATTTTTGCTTGAATTCTGTGCATCTACGTACTGAAACAACGCATTTACAATATATTTGAGTTTAAATGCTCATCCAAATTTGATTATTTCTACAACGAAGCCTATTTTTCACTTATGTAAAATGTAAACAGCAAAATATGCAGAATGAGTTGTAATAGAATTGCTGTATTTCTTTAACACAAAATTATTTAGCTCATGGAGTCTGCATAGCTGATATGATTGAAATATTCACTAAAAGAGAAGGACGATTTTTTTAGATGAAGTTTTAAGCATAGAGTTTAATTACTTGTAGCTCCGTGGTCTTAAGTTTTTAAATAAAATAAATTATTTTAATACTGTGATGAATGAAATGAATGGGAAAATGTTATGAATGAAATGCTGCTTTTATAGAGAGAGCCAAGCGTGTTATTTTTTCTATGACGTCATTTGAATGAATGTCAGTTGTTTTCGATGAAGTTTTCAAATATAATAAATTATTGTAGTATTATGATGATTTTAAAATTATTACCGAGGAATGTATCGCATTTTAGAGATGTTTAAATGAAATTGCATTGAAGTTGGAAAGTGTTTCATAATCAATGCTTTAAGCATGATTGATATTTCTTGTTTTTTAATGATCTTGTTGCATTAAAAATAAAAATTTTCTGATTGACCAAATTTGTCTAAGGAGGTCATATAAAAAGTTGAAAAGTGTAACTTTTTGAAAATTAATGGGAGGACTATTTCATTAACGTAGTCTCATTTCCTAAATTACTTTCAACATTTTTGCACTTTACATTGCCCACTTATTTCCAACAGGTAAAGAATTAAAGCGCGTTTCAATCTTTTGGGGACACCCTGCATACATTTTGTGCTTTGAATTCGTTCCCCATTTTAAAATTGCTATATAAAAAAATTGACCAACAATCCATGCTTCATAATTTAACATTAACTCCTTTAAATATCATACACTGCTCCAATACAACAAAATTCCTGAAACAATCGCTCAATAATTATAAGTTTCAGAAGATATAAATGCATGGATATTTTTTCCACACCTTGAACCGCCACACAGAATCATATAAAAAAATTTGTACACGATTTGTGCCCTTTGTGCCCGATTATAAGCACCGATAAGCTGAAATTGCATTGTGATGTCTCCCTTTCTTGGAATTCGGTAAGAAACATCAGCTGAAGGTAGCAAATTTTCATCACGTGACGTCACTCGGAAGTTGTGTTCTCAAGATATCTTTTATTGCAAGTATTTTAATTTACAAAATGTACTGTTGGTTTTAAGTGAGATTAACAACTTCCTTTTGAATGCATCCCGAGCGCATATTTTTAAGGCGTAGCAAAAGAGCTTTTTTTAGGACTTACTTAAGAAGATTATTTAAAGCATATCAAAAGAGCTTATTTAGGGCATATTACGCTTATTTAGGTAAAGAGCTTATTTAAGGCATTCAAAATGTGGTGCAATAAAAGAGACTATTTAAGAGTCTGTATTTAGGGTTATCAAAGATACTTATTTAAGGCCTATCAAAAGACGTGTTTAGAGCGTTTCCCGCTAACGCAGAGGTCAGAAGACGTATTAAGGGTGTATCAAAGTGGATTATGTACAGCGTATCAAGTTTATATACAGAACGCGTTGGAAACTTGACTTGTTCATGGCACGAAGTTCAATAATATTTTTGTACATTTTGTGACATTTTATCTTTTGTCAAAATTAATTTTATACGTGAAGTGTACTCCTTTTTCTGATTGTATAAACTATACAAATGTTACATATAATGGCCAGCTGAATCTACCAGCTTTTTATCCAGAGTTCATAATTGAAATATCACAAGATTATATCAAGATCAAAATATGATAAGAATGCTGTCAAGAACAATAGTAGCGGAAATATGTCAGCAAATAAAATTCAAGTAGCCATATTGTCAATCGCACAATGGGAAACCGAAAATTTGATTACTAACAGCTTGTGTTATAGTAGGAAAATGAATTGTTTTGAACAGCTATTGAAAGTTTTTTATACGTAAATTTAGGTCTGCAAACACGAATGAATTCTAATCAGAATTATTAATTATTAAAATTTTACCATTTTAACTGCACATTTTAGTATTCGTGTAATATAAAATATTATATATCCTTTATTATACGATATATTGAAAATCTGTTTAATTAGTTAAGCATTCATTTATTAACACTTTACAACATAGTTGAAAAGTGTTTATGACTTTGTTCATTCTGTCTGTCTCTCTGTCTGTCTGTCAGTCTATCTGTCCGTTAGCACGATAACTACCGTAAAAATGACTTTATCAAAATGAAATTTTAGTATGTTTTTCAGACGATCTGTGGTACCTATGGGAATATAAATAAATAATATCACCCAATTAGTTTTTTATTGAACCCGTGTTGAAAAAATGAAATACATTGAAACCTATGGGACCTAATTTTTCAAACCTTTTTTAAGCAAATTTAAAATTCACAAATTGCTTCGAAATTTTTAGGAAATATTCACATTATCCCATAAAATATAAAAAAAAAATTTCAGTAAAATATGTTAAGTAGTTTTTTAATTAAAAATTATTTAATACAGGGAAAAAAAACAAATTCAATTAAATTCTGACTTTTGGGATATCCTCCAGAGAGAAAAAAGAGATATATTATATAATAAATATCTTTCCAAGAGTTTAATCATTTTGTATATGAGAGAGGCTTCACATTTTAAAATAAATTTAATAGATAACAATTTTTCAAATTTCTTTTTAATTTTATATAACTCCTCATGATATACTTATTTGATGACATTTTTAATGCACTTTCCTACGTCCTACAGAGTTAAAATTTGGTACACAGCTTAAATTTGTTGAATACTTTATTCTACAAATATTTGGTGGATTCTTAAATATAGATCATACATTTTTTTCGAAATGGCCTGCAAAAAATCCTCGTTCACTTCTATAAATCATTGTTGTAATATTGTTAAAAATTCTGATGTGGGCAGCACATGTCTTTCAATGCAGACTCATATTCACGTTCTCTTTATTTTTTTAATAATAATTTGAGTTTATTTGCACAAAATAACAGACATAAGTATTTTAAATGACATTTAATTTGCACGTTGAACTTAAATTTGGTTCTCATTTGATAGCTGGACTTATTGTCAAAGGTGGCGTAGCGAAAACGCGAAAAAAATAAAATATCTCAAGAACGGCTAGTCCTAGAGTAATGGGGTTAGTCTTATTCTTTTTGTTGTCAAAAATCACGTATAAAATAGGAATTTAATTGATATAATTGAGCACACGTAGTCTTTTATTTTTATATTTAACGATTTTTGCGGGCCATTTCGCAAAAATAGCCCGTTCCTTTTTCCCGAATCCTACTAGAATAACGTACAAATGATTTATATACCAAATTTTGTTAAATTTGGTATATAAATCACTTGTAGGTTATTGAAACATTATACACCAAATTTTGTTAAATGTGTTCCATTACTTTTTAGCTAGAGTGCATAAAGGCAATTTCTGCCGGCCATTTCGCAAAGAAGGCAGATTCTTTTATTACGAAACGTACTATAATCTAATGAACATCAGGATTTCCCACAAAAAATATACCTACCAAATTTTATGAAATTCGGTCCATCAGTTTTTCAGTTAGAGTGGATGCAATATCCTCACAGACACACAGAAACACACACAGATACACCCTTACAAACACAGACGTCTTCCTAAAAATAGTTTTTTCGTATTCTAGAAGTCCCAAAATGTGTAGATCCTTCGAAAATTCGAGTTCCGATCTTCGGCACGATTCCAATACTTTGAATACATACACACACACACATATTATCTGTGTATCTGTGTATTATCTGTGTATCTAAATTCCGTGCCTGTGCAATTACAATAGTTGTGATTTTAAATGATCCCTAAACTTCTATTATTTCTTCAACAAAGCCTAATTTTAACTTATGCAGAATGCAAATATCTCAAGAGATTGTAGGGTGAGTTACATAAGAATTGCGTAAGATTTCACACAAGATTATTTAGCTCTGGAGTCTGGAATACAAGTTATATGAATGAAATATTCATTTATTTTGCATAGAGAATCAGATGATTTATATTTCGATACAGTTTTAAATATTTAAGTATAATAAATTACTGTAGTACTGTGATAATGTAAAAGATATCACCACTGAATGTATCACGTTTTAGAAATTTTTAAATGAAATTGCATTTCAGTTTGAAAGTGTTTCATAATTAATGCTTATGCATGATTGATTTTTCTTGTTTATTTATATGTGTACTGCTAAGCAGGGTTTATTCTCACTTTAAAGTAGGAATTCTTTAAGTATTCACCTTCACACAGTCTGAAAGTAAATTTTACATATGTACATATATTGGCCTTATTTTTAACACTTTACAAAAAAGTTGAAAAGTGTTTATGACTTTGTTCATTCTGTCTGTCTGTCTGTTAGCACGATAACTGCCGTAAAAATGACTTAATCAAAATGAAATTTTAGTATGTTGTTCAGACGGTCTGTAGGACCTATGGGAATATAAATGAATAATATCACCCAATTAGATTTGGATTGAACCCGGGTTGAAAAAATAAAATACATTGAACCCTATGGGACCTAAGTTTTCAAACATTTTTTAAGCGAATTTAAAATTCACAAATTGCTTCGAAAATTTTAGGTAATATTTAAATTGTTCCATAAAATATATAAAAAAAATTCAGCGAAATATATTCAGTAGGTTTTTAAATAAAAATTAAAATAATAATCGCACCTCTTATATGAAGCGATCACGTGACCATGATATGAAAAGTTCACGCGACCCACTTTAAAATAAAACATGGCATCCATCTTGTCTCAAAATCGTGAGTTTTAAAGTTCTTTTTAATTCATATTGAGTGTGTATCCGTCCCGAAACCACTTTATTTTTGCTTAAATTCTGTGCATCTACGTACTGAAACAACGCATTTACAATATATTTGAGTTTAAATGCTCATCCAAATTTGATTATTTCTACAACGAAGCCTATTTTTCACTTATGTAGAATGTAAATAGCAAAATATGCAGAATGAGTTGTATTAGAATTGCTGTATTTCTTTAACACAAAATTATTTAGCTCATGGAGTCTGCATAGCTGATATGATTGAAATATTCATTGATTTTACAAAGAGAAAGACGATTTTTTTAGATGAAGTTTTAAGCATAGAGTTTAATTACTTGTAGCTCCATGGTCTTAAGTTTTTAAATAAAATAAATTATTTTAGTACTGTGATGAATGAAATGAATGGGAAAATGTTATGAATGAAATGCTGCTTTTATAGAGAGAGCCAGGCGTGTTATTTTTTCTATGACGTTATTTGAATGAACGTCAGTTGTTTTCTATGAAATCTTCAAATATAATAAATTATTGTAGTATTATGATGATTTTAAAAATATTTCCGAGGAATGTATCGCAATTTAGATATGTTTAAACCAGGCAATTTATATTTCAATGCCGTCATTTAATGAAGTTTATTTTTTTCGATGAAGGTTTAAGTTTTCAAATATAATAATTTAATGTAGTATTGTGATAAGTTTTAAAATATTACTTAGGAATGTATTGCATTTTAGAGATGTTTAAATAAAATTGCATTGAAGTTGGAAAGTGTTGCATAATCAATGCTTTAAGCATGATTGATCTTTCTTGTTTTATTTGTAACCGTACTAAAATATATAGCATAAAACTTTATTTGCTAATTTTGGCCTCCAGTTTTCTGTCTCACCAAATTATTTTATCACTCTCCGCTGTTGTTCTCATATCGGTTATTTAACAGCGCCGTTATTACATCTTTCCGAAAGTAATGTAATTATGTTCAGGCGATTTTAAAACGTACTTTCCCATCAGAATTACGAATTTAAAAACTTCCTTGAATACAATACTTACTTCATACAAATATAAGAAAGTAAAATATCTAATGTGAACCATCAAAGTGTCCAATGTCAACAATCAACGTATTCAATGTGGGCAATCAAAATATCATAGTGAATTATTTAAACTCTTTGTGTCTGTATTATTTATATACATTAATTTCATTTTATCACAAAAATAGCAAAATAATGATGAAAATCTCATTTAAAATAAAATTTGCATTGATTTCATTTTTCATTTGACGGCTGCGCTCTTTTTTGAATAATGCCAAAATTCTAAAAATTTGACAAAATTCTAAACATATCAACATCATAAAAAAGTTTATCACAGTATACTATGAGAAAATAAAAATATCTAATGTAAGGAAACAGTAGGTGAATTTTTCTACAACTCAAATCCTTGCATATGTTTTTTATATACATACATTCGTTTTATCGCACAAAATAGCAAAATATTAAATATATTGAAAATTAAAAATCAAGTTTTCATTAATTTCATTTTTTATTTGACAGGATTTTCTTTTTAATAACGTCAATTTGACAATATTCGAAACATAGCAATCATAAAAAATGTTTATCAAGAAAGTAAAAATATCTAAGGTAAGCAAACAGGCGGGAATTTTCCTACAACTAACATCTTTGCATCATTTGTTGCTATATGCATTTAGATTTATTTTATCGCACAAAATAGTAAAATAATAATTACATGTTGAAAATTTAAAATAAAGTTTTCATTAATTTCACTTCTTATTTGGCGACTGAGATTTTGAAGTTCTCATTAATGTCATTCTTTATTTGACGGCTGCGCCTTTTCAATAATGCCAATTTAACATAATTCTAAGCCTGTCAATATCATTAGAAAGGTTAAATCACATCAAATTGTAATTTTACTCAATTTTTTAATCAAAATTTAAGTATAAAAAAAATTTACCTAATAATGTTAAACATGTTATTTTTTTTATCTATTTTTCGATTTCATATGATATTTCGAAAGGAAAACTTTTCTAATTCACTTTTTTCCACTTTTCTCAACCAAATCTAACCAATCAAATCTAATAAGTCACCAAACTTTCACCTTTCATGCGAGTTCAATCGATAATTTTTAAGATAAAGTTAATAAACGTAATAAAATATAAACATAAGTTAATAACATATTGGACAGACAGACACGTTCAGAAAGAGAAAGATGCACACCCACGGACTTCACACTATAAATAATTTATTCGTGTTCTAGGATTTCTAAAATGGTACACTCAATCAGCAAATATTCAAATTTTCAATTTTGGTAGTATTTTTTTAACAAAATGTACTCACCAAAAACTAGATACATCTTTATCACACGAATCCTGCTCGTCTTGAATAATTACAATCAAATGTTTGCGCGTAGCAATTTATACGATATCTGAAACTCATTTTGCTGAGCATTTTTATATAGTCGTACCGTCTGACATTTCTACATTATAATTATCTATTAAAAGACCCTTTCCAAAACATGATATCTGGAGCACCTATTGCCCATCTTTGTAATCAGATACCTTGTCAATAATGCAACATGGCAACACCCTGCTAGTCCAGCATATTTCAAGTAACAGAGCCACACAACATTATCTTCCTGGTGGACCAAGAAACATTTTCTACTATAGAAAACCTCTGTATTGTAGAATGAATGGAAACACATTTCAATCAATACTGATGGCGAAATGGAGATTAATAGTCTTTAGGGAAAAATTATGTATTGATCATGTCAAAGGCATTTCATTCCGTTTACTTGGTGCTCTCTTTTCATTTCATTTCGATGCAAATTTAAGCAAAATAACCGCAAGACAGACGAAAATAGACGACGATACATTCAATCACCGTCTTCTGTCATTTCCAATAAAATTAGTTCAGGAGGAAGGGGATATCTTGACAACTATTCGTTGTCTTTGTCTTAATGCTGCAATTTGTAAAGGCGATAAGTTTTGCGAGTATTTATTTGTACGGTGAACTAGTTCCAGATCCTTTTTGTATCACTTGTGGTTTGATTGATCTATACAATAAGAATGATGAAACTTATACACTTATCGGAATATTATGTATACAAATGTTTTCTGGAGCCTAAATTAACTTCTGAATTGACTTATTTTTCTACCTATTCCTCGTGATTAAATATATCGTCTTTGACTGGTAGCCGTTATTTTTTTCCAACCAACACTTCCAGCCAACATTTTTTTCAACCTAAATATAAATAAATAAAAAATCTGATGTGGGCAGCGCAGGACTTTCCTTATATTATGTAATGAATTTACTACTTTTGCAATAAAAAAATAGGTTATTCCTATAGTAGATACTTATATTCTTTCCAAGATATTGAATTTTCATCAATTAGTCGTCATATTTATTGATTTATCGTCATTTTTATCCATTTGGTGAGATTTTCGTAAATTTGGCAGCATTTAGCAAAGTCGTCAAGTTTGCGACATTCTCCAAATTCGTCGCTAAAATCTCGCCAAACGTTATGGACGGAGAAATAAGTTATTCTTATAGCGGATAAATGACTACTGGCGGTCAAATACAAAAGTATTACAAAAAAAGTATATTACAAAAAAAGTATACAAAAGTATTACTCAAAGTACCTTTTCTCATGAATAGAACGAGCTAGATCCACGAGAATGATGTCACCCAATTTATCGCATGATATTATGAAAAGTGAACATATTTCTCAACTGTTAATATATTTTTTTAATTTATGGGATTTTTTTATACATTTATTTGAAAAATGTGCAAAATCTCGAGAACGGTTCGTACTGGCGTTGTAAAGTACATGTTAATCGTTTTTTAAGGGAAAATTACATAAGAAATGTCTACTTGCTACTCTGCTGTCACGCCATCACGTTCTACAGTAGAACACGTATTTATTCTTGATATTCCGCAAACCGCTTATGTAAAGTTTAAAGCGAAAACCGACTGTTTTTACACTTATCCCAAATCAAGTTTTGGCCTTATATAAAAAGCTTGTTCGCCCATAATAGATTTTTTTAATGGCAACTCATACGGCAACTCATATGGCAACTCATACACAAACCATTAAACCTGTGTTGAAATGATGAGCTGGTATCATCCAGAATCATCATCATCATCATCATCGCACATTATTTCTTTGAAAGCGAAAGCAAAATACTATCAACATTTATCCTCGTCCTATTGTATTCTATTGTAATCATAAAATTGAAAAATTTGAAATCTTCACTTATTCTTTCTTCTTAATCCTTGTAAATCCTGTGAAACTTTTTATCCACCAAAGTAGTGTTTTTAAAACAATGGTTTGTAAAAATCTACATTCAATAAGCTTGTTCTTTTCTTTGTCTCTCAGGAATTGAAATTTTCTCATGAAAATGCATTCTACGCATTCTTCGTATGATTTTCCCCACACTTTTCAAAGATTATATATAGCTTACAAAATGGCGGCGGAAGTAGAAGAATTGCGTCCCAGAGATTCAACAAAACCTCTATTTATTTTACATTACTTACTGCCCATATCCCGAATAAGATTAAACATTAACAATGCCGTCAAGAATAATTCGACATACACATCAACCTATCCAATGATAAACAATTCCATTGTCAACCACCTTTCAATTGCAGAATCTTCAAAACAAATCCTTCTTTCCGCAAATCACTTGTAGACGGAGATTCAAGGAAATAATGGAATGCAAACATACAGCCAGGTACGGATTCAGTTAGAAGGTTTATTTGCACTCTGTTTGACCTTTTCTGACGTTTTCTAATGGGAAATGTTGTAAGTCAGCTTCTGCATGCAGGTTTTGTGAAAATCTGCCGGTTTGGAACGCTATTTTTGCTTTTCCTACATGCATAGTATAATATATTAGAAAAGGTATTGAAACGGAGTCGAAAATTCGAATTCTAGTTTTCGGCAGAAGAGCACTTTATAAGCAGCCCTGAACTCGAATAGAACACTTTTGAAGTGACGTGATGTGTGTGTGGATGTGATATCTCACGAGCGAATACAGCGTAACACACGTAATTTGGTACAATCAGTGAATATTTGAACTCTGTCGATTTTAAACGTAATCGAAAGTTTGGAAAACCTCTCAATTTTCGAACGAATATTTGAAATTACATTAAAAAAACAAGACTTTCAATAATGATAAATAAGTAATCATTTCAAACTTAAATACTTGTTATAAAATGAATAATACCAACTTTGGAATGCTCGCATGGACCGTTCCTAAGATACTGCAGATTCATGAATGACTTCTTGAAAAATTCATTAAAAAATCAGATCCTTTAATACTATAAAATAAATAATCATTTCATAAGTAATTTGTCATTGCATAAACAAATGAGCTAAGCTTTAGAATGTTACTAGAAACGCTTTCACTAGTACAACTGCTCTCCCGAGATATTGCCTATTTTATAAACAATTTATCAAAACAATTGCATAAAATTTAAAAAGAGTAGTAAGTATTATGCAATATGTTCACTTTTCATCTGCAATATTATACAACAAATGTGTTAACATCATTCTTTTGGATCTAGTTCGTTCCAATCACGAAGAGAAATATTTTTTGTAATAATTTTGGATTTAAAAGCTAATGAAGTTGCTAATAGTCAATTATTTCACGGTATATTAATTAAATATCCATTACATTTTTTGAAGATTCTGTACATGAGCATGAACAAGTTATTTCGATTGGACTAATTAATTGTCAAAAGTGACTAATTACAATTTAAGTGATATTGCCACTGTCAAAAATATTGTGGCGTAGATTTTGCAAACGATTATTTTGTTAGTTTCAAAGTAACTACATTTTGCAGTAGAAGTCATACGCTTGCCACATTAAAATTTTATTTACGATTATGCAATCCTGTTTGACGCGAGTGATTTGACACGTTATAGCGAAACACGGACATTTTTAAATATTTCAAATTATTTATTTCGCACACTTTCATTTGCAAGTGTTAGAAACTATATTTTGTTTACAACTTTTTGACGGGAAAACGCGTCATTAGCGTCGTCTTAAGGTATCATTACACGGAGCAATCAAGGAAACTGCTTTCCAGAGGAAAAGAGGTGCACCATTATCATCTGCAATATTCAAAAGAAGCCATTGGGATAAGAAAATTATATATATATATATATATATATATTATTGCATTTCAAATAATATATATATATATATATATATATATATATATATATATATATATATATATATATATATTATATATATATATATATATATATATATATATATATATATATATATATATATATATATATATATATATATATTATATATATATATATATATATATATATATATATATATATTATATATATATATATATATAGGTTTAAACTTAGTCTATATTTCGTGTACTATTATAGAAAATAAATTCTGTCTATAGAAAAAAAATATAATTTTTATGGCTATATATTATATTTAAAGAGGAGTCGTTGTTTTTTGTTTGTGTTGAGAAAAACAAGCGTCTTTTTGAAACAAAGTAGCAAAAAAAAAAATGAAAATTTCTGTAGGATAAGCTCCAAATATACCATTTAAATTTAAGCATAATTTGATTCTTAAAAAATTATGATTTTGTGGTATATTTTTACTCCATTACTCCATTTTTCCTCGAATTACACATTTGCGACCCAAAATTGTTCTTAAAAATCTGATGTGGGCAGCACATGACTTTCTCTGCAGACTTATATTCACGTTCTCTTTATTTTAATTAAATTTATTTCACTTTTAATTCAATTTTCGTTCTCATTAGATAACTGCACTTATTTTCAAAGGTGGTGTAGAGAAAACACGAAAAAACTAAAATATCTCGAGAAGGGCTAGTCCTAGTGTAATGGGGTTGGCTTTTTCTTCATTAAAAATTACATATTAAATAAGCATTTAATGGATATATTTGAGCATACTTTGAGCATTTTTATTTTAGATTTTGGCGATTTTTGCTGACCGTTTTGCAAAAAAAGGCAGGTTATTTTTTTTCCGAATCGTACCAAAATCTAATCAGCACCAAGATGTCCCACAAGTGACTTATCTACCGAATTTTGTGAAATTTGGTCTATTAGTTTTTCAGCTAGAGTGGACACAATCTTTTGCAATCAATCTTTTGCAATCAATACATTTCGCAAAAAAAGGCGGATTCTTTTATCCCGAATCGTACCCAAAATTAATCAGCACCAAATTCGCCCACAAGTGACTTACCTACCAAATTTTATGAAATTCGGTCCATTTGTTTTTTAGTTAGAGTGGATACAAATCTGCACAGAGAGACAGACAGACACACAGACTCACAGACACACAGACAGACGTCACGCTAAAAATAATTTTTTCGTATTCTAGAGATCTCGAAACGTGTAGTTTCGTCGAAAACTCGAGTTGCGATTTTCGGCATGATTCCAATACTTTCCCTATGCATTAAAATGTATTGCAGAGAAAGTAAAAAAGAATATTGCAGTGTTTTGAAAAAAGTATATATGCTAATTATCACACAGATGTGTATAAAAATGCCATTAAAAAGTTAAAAAATTTCCATATTTTATTATTTAATTTTTAATTTTGATAGGATATTATATAAAATAATCTGATGTGGGGAGCACATGATTTTTACTGCATATTGCCATGAATTTACTTCATTCAGAACGAAAAAATAATATGCAAGATCCAAAGCAAGATCTTTTTAACGTTGAATTGCACATTTGGAACTTTTCTGATAGCAGCATTTATGCTATCTCGAAGTACCCAAACTTATTTGTCGCACAAATGTAACTTGGCAGTTATCAATAATGACAGCATCCGCAATAAGCAATATAGTTTACATTAAGAGATTTCGATTAATTCATCAATTTAGAGTCATTTTCGTTGATTTATCTTCAATTTTGGCGATATTTTCTTCAATTTGGCACCATAAAATGTCATGATATTTCGGCGTGACAGACAGGTGGATAGAAGGGATTTTGTTATATATAAATAAATGACTATTGCCGAAATGTTGGGCGTCAAAATCCAAAACTATTACACAATGTATCTTCTTTCTCCCGGACGCCCAATTTGCTGCTCATGTCTTCGGACGAGCCGGTCGTTCTGGGTTTTCGACAATGTATCTTCTGGGCGCGGTAGCCCATTGGTTAGCGCGCTGGAGTTGCACTCGGTAGGCCCGGGTTCGATTCCAGACACTGCCAAAACTGCCGCCGTGTTCATGCGGAGTACGATCACGTTAAACATGTGGGTCCGAAAGTCCTTCCGAGAGGTTGGTGGTAGGGGAAGGAGGGTACGGTCCCTGTGGATGCCTCCCCCACTGGATTCCGGTCTAAATTGGGTGGCACTTCCCGACCGTCCAAACAGTTACCTTACACCTTTCTGGTAGGTCGGACGGTCTGGGTTTCAACAACAACAACAATGTATCTTCTGGGCGCGGTAGCCCATTGGTTAGCGCGCTGGAGTTGCACTCGGTAGGCCCGGGTTCGATTCCAGCCGCTGCCAAATCTGCCGCCGTGTTCACGCGGAGTACGATCACGTTAAACTTGTGGGTCCGTAAGTCCTTCCTAGAGGTTGGTGGTAGGGGAAGGAGGGTACGGTCCCTGTGGATGCCTCCCCCACTGGGTTCCGGTCTAAATTGGGTGGCACTTCCCGGCCGTCCAAACAGCTACCTTACACCTTTCTGGTAGGTCAGACGGTCTGGGTCTCAACAACAACAACAATGTATCTTCTCTCGTGAATGGAACGAACTATATCCATGAAAATGATAATAACGAATTTGTTGCTGATATTGTATATGAAAAGTGAGCATATTTCAAAATAGTTAATACTTCCTTAATTTTATATAATTTCTCTGATACATTTATTTGAAAAATGTGTAATATCTCGAGAATTATTAATTCTAGAGCTTTAAAGTTTGCGCCATACGTTTAATAATAAAAAATTACATACAAAATGATTACTAATTTAACAATATTCAAAATTTTGATTTTTCAGTAATTTTTTTCACAATTTCATTCGAAAATTGGATGGGGGCAATCTTTAGGACATTCAATTGCATCTAAAATTAGAAAGATTCCAATATTCACCGATTATAATATTTATATCAAATTTCATTCTAAATGCTCCATTCGTTCATAAGGTATCACATTCACAGACCCACGGATAAACACGCACACACACACATCACTTCAAAAATGATCGATTCGTACAAAGATGCTTGAAACGTGCTCTTCCGTCGAAAACTTGAATTTGAATTTTCGACCCCTTTACAATAGTTTACCTATGCGTTATACTATGTACTTGTATGTAGGAAAAACAAATTTACTTGTATGAAAGTATCGTATTTATCGAATTCTGTATTATTGAAACTAACTGCATGATAAAAAATATAAACTTGGATTCATGATATGAGCTTGGATTCATCGGGTAAAGTTTTTCGTCGATCTCAAAGAACTTGTGAAATGTGAAAGTTTAAATATTGTACTAAAACTGTTTTAATGCATATTATTTCAACAAAATTATCCTTCACATCAATTTAAAAAAAAAAAATAGATTGCGGATGAATTTTTTCTGGAAAATTAGATCTTATGTATAAATTAGTGAATACCCCTGATATATGGGGTGATATTAGTGTGTAGTATATGGGGGAAGTTAATAATTTAAACTACGCAATGAATATTAATGGTATTAAAATAGTTTATATTAACGCAGATAGCCAAAAGGGTGTCACGACATTTTTTTAGCTGTTGCCATCTTTAAAAAAGAAGTTTTTAAAGAATTTATATGGAAATATTCTAAACGAATTACTAAAATATGCGAAATCTGAAAAAGATAAATATTTTTTTTTTCATTCTGATAACGACGTATGAATCATAAAATACAATTCACCATCCGAAAATAACCATTTGTTTACAAAACACTCATTCAACCGTCCTTTACCCACTCACTCATCAACAAATATTGCATTTCCGAATTTCTTACATCACTGGAGAAAAAAAAAACCATCCGGACTCCCCGTCGCAATTTTCCTTTTACTTTCACTTAATGGCCAAGAATGACGAGATAGGACTCTTGAGGTAGCTTGAGGTCACCTGCAGCTAAGGAAGTAGGTCGTACCCTCTTTGTCCCTCTCCAGGGTTGGTGAATACATTTTGTGTGTTTCCCTCCCCCTGAGGCAAATCACTCTCAGTCCGGCTATAATACCGGGCAGTATATAAATGCCAGTGAAAGTGAACATTCCAACAAACTTTCACTTGTTCGTCAGCTTGGCAGGATAAGCAGGCTTCCGTTGTTTGGAATTATTTGGTGGGATTTTACAAGGTAAGGCATGCCTTGATGAATATTTGTGTTTTTTAATTTTTTTAATTCTGAAGAAAAATATAATTTTACTTTTCCTACATACATAGTATAATGTACAGGGAAAGTGTACAGAGACGGGGTCGAAAATTCGAATTTGAGTTTTCGACGGAAACGGAAGACCACTTTTAACCATCCCTGAACTCAAATCGAACGTTTTTGAGGTGTGTGTCTGCTTGTGTGTGTGTGTGCGTTTGTTTGTATATATGTATATATGTTAGTGTGTGTGTGTTTGTATGTTTGTATATATGTTAGTGTGTGTGTGTGTGTTTGTATGTATGTATATATGTTAGTGTATGTATTTGTATGTATGTATATATGTTAGTGTGTGTGTGTGTGCGTTTGTATGTATGTATATATGTTAGTGTGTGTGTTTGTATGTATGCATGTATTTATATTAGTGTGTGTGTATGTTTGTATGTATGTATATATGTTAGTGTGTGTGTTTGTATGTATGTATATACGTTAGTGTGGGTGTTTGTATGTATGTATATATGTTAGTGTGTATCCGTAAGTCTGTAGAGCCGACATCCCACGAACGAATGCAGCGTTTCGAAAACATTTTTGTACGATTATTATACTGAAGCCTTATTGATTTTTAACGCAATAAAATGTTTGGAAGATCCTCAATTTTCGAACAAATTTTTAAATAAACCCTTAAAAAATCAGAACTTTTACTAATGATGAATAAATGTAATCATTCCATACGTAATTTTTCATCACAAAAAGAATGCCATAAACTTTAGAACGCTAACATGAACCATTCTCAAAAAATTGCACTTTTTTCACTTTACAACATAGTTGAAAGGTGTTTATGACTTTGTTAATTCTGTCTGTCCGTCGTCTGTCTGTCTGTCCGTTAGCACGACAACTTCCCTAAAAATGACTTTATCAAAATCAAATTTTAGTATATTGTTAAAATGGTCTGTGGAACCTATGGGAATATAAATGAATAATATCACACAATTAGTTTTGGATTGAATCCGAGTTGAAGAAATGAAATACATTGAACCCTATGGGACTTAATTTTTCAAACGTTTTTTAAGTGAATTTAAAATTCACAAATTGCTTCGAAAGTTTTAGGAAATATTCAAATTATTCCATAAAATTAATAAAAAAATATTCATCAAAATATGTTCGGTAGTTTTTTAAATAATAATTAAAATAATAATTACACACTTTATATGAAGAGATCACGTGACCATTATATGAAGAGATCGCGTGACCCACTTCAAAATAAAATATGGCATCCACCTTGTGTGAAAATCGTGATTTTTAAAGTTCTTTTTAATTCATATTTAGTGTTGCATCCGTCCTAAAACCGCTTTATTTTTGCTTAAATTCTGTGCATCTACATACTGAAACAACGCAATTACAATATATTTGAGTTTAAATGATCATCAAACTTTGATTATTCCTTCAACGAAGCCTAATTTTCACTTACGGAGAATGTAAAGACCAAAAGATGTAGAATGAGTTTTATAAGAATTACGGCATTTCTTTAACTCAAAATTATTTAGCTCAAGGAGTCTGCAATATAGCTGATACGAATAAAACATTCATTGATTTTAAACAGAGAACCAGACGATTTTTTCGATGAAGTTTTAAGGATAGAGTTAAATTACTTGTATCTCCATGGTTTTAAGTTTAAAAAAAATTATTATAGTATTGTGATGAATGAAAGGAATGGAAAAAAGTTTATGAATGAAATGTTGCTTTTATATTGAGAGCCAGGCAATTTATATTTCGATAACGTCATTTGAATAAAGTTCATTTGTTTTCGATGAAGTTTTCAAATATAATAAATTATTGTATTATTATGATAATTTTTAAAATATTGCCGAGGAATGTATCGCATTTTAGAGATGTTTAAACCAGACAATTTATATTTCAATGCCGTCATTTGAATAAAGTTCATTTTTTTTCGATTAAGTTTTAAGTTTTCAAATATAATAAATTAATGTAGTATTGCGATGATTTTAAAAATATTACCGAGGAATATATCGCATTTTAGAGATGGTTAAATAAAATTTCATTGAAGTTGGAAAGTGTTTCATAATCAACACTTTATGCATGATTGACCTTTCTTGTTTTTAAATAAATTTAGGAAAAAGCTACATAAAAATCAAAATATACTTAGTATAATCAAATATATTCACTTCCATATGCAATATTATGCAACACATTTGTTATCATCATTCTAATTCGTTCCATTCATAAGAGAAGATACTTTTTGTAATAATAGTTTTATATTTTGAAGTCAAAGAATTCGACATTAGTTATTTACTTCACAGGATATTAACTATTAACTATTTTATTATTAACCATTTTATTTCAATTTGGATAGGGACTTTGCTTAGCAACCCCGAATGTGTTGTTGTTGTTGTTGTTGAGACCCAGACCGTCCGACCTACCAGAAAGGTGTAAGGTAACTGTATGGACGGCCGGGAAGTGCCACCCAATTTAGACCGGAACCCAGTGGGGGAGGCATCCACAGGGACCGTACCCTCCTTCCCCTACCACCAACCTCTCGGAAGGACTTACGGACCCACATGTTTAACGTGATCGTACTCCGCATGAACACGGCGGCATTTGTGGCAGCGTGCAAATCTAGCGCGCAAACCACGGGGATACCGCACCCGAGATGGCCAACAGCACGCGGCGTTCCGAGGTGGTCACCCACCAAGTACTAACCGCGCCCGATGCTGCTTCACTTCGGTGATCTAACGAGAACCGGTGTTTTTCAGCACGGTACGGCCGTTGGCCCAACCCCGAATGTGTGTTAAAACCATAGTTTTCCAATTTTTACCATTCCTAAAATACACTGAATTTTTCAAAGGAATTTATTGTGACGAGATCAAAAATCATACTCTCGTATTTAATGGAATAAATAAGATTCAACAATTTTTTCATTTAGGTCTGTCTGTTTATCTATGGACACTATATACCTCGAAAAATTTGAAAGATGGTAAGATTATTTACATTTAATTTCAGCATTTAAAGAAATATGAAAAATAACCTCCTAAAAATAAAATAAAATAAATTCAAAAATATTTTTATTATAATACGTGTGAAAAGTTCGCTTGTTTTTTACTGAGCAACACAGGGTCCAAATATTTTTGCCTTTCTTCCCTGTTTCTTGAAGTTATTTTTATATATATTCTTGTGGAAAGAAGTCCTCAAATTTTTGCATATTTTTTTATTTAGATAACATAAACAAATCATAGAAAATATCCATATTAAAAATTGTCACCAAAATAGTCATTTTATATGTAATGTTTAATTTAAAAGCAAATGACATTATTTACAGAACATTAACATGAATGTTCGAGGTATATCATGCTTTTCATCTATAATGGAAAATAAATCATAAAAAAATAAATATTTATTTTTTAACTTTTACCTAAGCCGTTCTCCCGATATTACAATTTTTAGTTTTACACAAAAAGCGCGATATCTCTCAAAGGAATGGAGCATTTATCATTAAATATGGCATGTTTATTTTGATCGATCATAGCAGTAATTTTATTGATTTTTAGCTATATTGATTTGTAAAAAAGCTCTATAATTTATATTATTGTTTCACCACAATATCTAAATTTGTTAATCTATAGAGACCATACACATCGGATTATTACTCAGTAAAAAGAAGAGGTCCCCCCTAGCCCCCCCCCCCCCCCCTCCTTTATTTTTCTTGCGAAACATCTTTATATCTGCATATACTTATCAACCCATATTACTTCTTATGAAAATTGAAATTTGACGGCTTTGTGTTCCATAAAATAAATTTCAGTTTGTAAACTCTCCTCCCCATCTTTTACGTCTTTCTCCATTTTAAAATTTTCAAGGAAATTCTCCAAAATTAGTCTTTTTTTTTTTTTTTTCATCTTTTTCTCTGATTTCGGAAGAAATATTTGGCCACTTCCAGTCCGTGAAACAATAAATTCCCAAAGTCTGAGGATATGTCTAATACCAAATATGTATTTATTTATTTCGGATTTTTCCATTATAGTTCGAAAAATTACAAGAGCACCGCAAATTATCCTAATTGCTTTAATAAATTAAAATACATGTACAACGACTGATTGCTGTAATAATTTTAGCATAATTATCTTTAATATATATATGTTTATGAGTTTTGAAAAAATACTCACAAAATTGAAGCCTCCTGATCCGGCTTACCCAAAAACGATTGGTGTTTCATGGATTAAAATAATCGAACGAATTGCCACTCCAGTCTCTCAGTACGTTATATCATGTCCACAAACTCACAGAAGGACAGACACACATGTACGTCGTTGGAAATAAAATATGGCTGATTTCGCCTTTAGAGACTGTCAAAAAGAGAGCCCTCAAACTTCGAGAGTCACATTTTTGCCCTTATCACAATACATACGCTTTACATTTGCTACATATTTTTGAGAGATATATCATGTTTAACCATCAAAACAATCAA
Source organism: Amaurobius ferox (assembly GCA_951213105.1). NCBI lineage: Eukaryota > Metazoa > Arthropoda > Arachnida > Araneae > Amaurobiidae > Amaurobius > Amaurobius ferox. The sequence continues at coordinate 74,110,225 of OX578136.1, forward strand.
TTTCAATCAAGAAATTTTTTTTAGGTAAGGACCAGGTATGTCATGGGTAGAGATCTGCAGATCTCGAACCTGACCCAAGAGTCTAAGCAGTACCAACACACGGGCCGACCTCGAATTGTGTTTAGACCATTCGGGGCTGAGCCGATACAGACGATTTCCATGTTGCAACAAATGATATAACAGCAATATGATACATAAAATTTTTAATAAAATTTATCATTAAAGTATCGTACTAAAATAATCCGATAACAGCCTAGATATTTAGCATTTAAATTTTGCTTGTGTTTTACGCAATTTTTGATGACAAAACGAATTAAACCAATACCATTACTCTAGAATAAACCATTCTTAAGATATTTCAGTTTTTTAAACTACTTAGCAACGCTTTAAAATGTCAGACAAAAGTCGTCAGACAAAAACAATATTTTTAACTGATATTCAAAATAAGCATCGATTTTATATCTTATTTGGAATGAAAAAAACTCAAATGAAAGTTTGAAACAATAAATTTGTACTGCAGGAAAAACCATGTGCTGTCCGCATCAGATTCTACCCCTCCCCCCTTTCTTGCACAAGACAATATCAACTCTTGAGAATTATCGTGAGTGCGATCACGTGCACTGCCCTATTATTGTGAAATCGAAAAATATATCTCGCAAGAGGATAAGAACCAGAGATTTCATGCAAGATGCACCCCAATATGATGAAACAGTCGTTCAATAGCCTCTTGCAAAATCTCTTCGCTCACATCTGAAACAGCTTTAATTATAACTATTGAATTACTTCCTTAAGTGATCGGAAGTATGCAGTTGAGAAATTTCTTTTACAGACAACGACTGCATTTCTTTTCCAAAAGAAGATCTCTTTTAAGACACACACATTTTCCAGTTTATTATTATTATTATTATTATTATTATTATTATTATTATCATTATTATAATTTTATCATTATAATTATCATTATACTATTATTATTATTGTTTTTGTAATAAAAATAATCAAAATCATTATTGTTATTATTATTATTTTGTCATTATTATTATCATTATACTGTTATTATTATTATTGCTTTTATAATTATTATATTATGCATATATTATTTTGTACTAGCAAAAGCCGGGCTTTGAATGAACGCATGAAATGTTCGAGCTGTGAAAGATTTCAAATTAAAACTTAATCTTCAAATAATTATGGAATGCATAAAAAATTAATTTCAATATTTGAGAATCCTAATACAAAATCACATATAAGTTTTTAGAACTTGAATATTAAACTAAACAAATTAGAATACAGAAAAACGTATGTATCACATATATCATTGTCACGTGTGTCTCTAATTAGTGTTATTATTATACGTAACTATTACTATGCAAATTGTAATGTTCTGAAATTCATAAAAAGCGTCCTTTTCAAATTTTGTTATTTTGGTTTTCACTTTCTCATACCTTAATATAAAAAAAAAATCCCTGAAATATTTTGTTCTATAATTTCGAGATAAAATTTTGTGGAAATATTTACTGAGGCATGAAAAATGCCAAGATTTTAGTGGAATAAACCAAATAGTTACTAATCGAAAACTCGCCTAATCGTAAAAAAATTATATCAAAATTTCAATATTTAGCAACACGTGTAATTATGATACAAAACCAAATTATATAAGTATAGAAAGATTATAAACAAAAATTAAGTTCATTTTTTTATGTATTGAAGGAATAATATCTGTACTATGAAATGTCTGTATAATGTTACGGCGTATCCTCTGGTAGACGTATTCTCAAGGTACAGGAATAAATTTTGAATAACTAACTCTTTATTTACAGCAGCAATGAGAGCAAACAGAAACAATATACAGGTAGAAAACCCTCTAGATATCTCACAAAATCACAAACTAATTATCAGGCACAATAGAACAGCAATTAAAGGTTCAACTGATTCTCAAAGTCCAAGTACATTCATTAGACACTGATGTATTCACACATTACTTTTACTCATATCACATCGACAACTTCTTACGGAACTCTAATCAACTTATAAACCCTCGGTGGGAATTTCCGGAAAAATCGACGTAACTTTTTGCAAATCTTAACCAATCTACCAAATTAGAGCATTTTCCAAAAACTTGCCAAATGTCGCCAAATTGGCGATAGTTCACCAAATTTGTCGAGATGGTGAAGTAGCGCGGACCTTTAAATAATAATAGTTACCTGTAAATGTCGTTTCTCCTCGGGGATAGATAATATACCGAGAAGACGGTTTAGGTATTCGTAACAGTATATTACTGTGCTTTTTAAACTTTTTTGGTCGCGGAACCCTTTTGAAATTCAATTTGATGGCGGAACCCCAAAATAAGGAAAAGTTCATTGTGGTGCAAATTATGCATTCAAAATTTTACATGTGCTTTTTTATTTATTTTTTAATTATTATTTTATTTCTTTAAAGAAAATTTAAACGAAACTATCACATCGCGAAACTATTTGAATACGGTTAAAGAACCGCCGGGTTCAGTGGAACACACTTTGAAAATTGCTGATATATTGCTTTAACAACGCCTATGCTATAGTGTTCTACTTGCACACTGTTAAAATACTATGGAGTTTAAAGCTTTCATTCCACTATATAAAAGCATTATTAACTATTTCTTATTGAAAGCTGTTTTACAGTGTGCTTTAAATCTTTTATAGTTAAAATCACCGAAATTTCAAATATACTTATGTCTCAACAGTTACGTAAAACATGTAAAAAAAACAGTTTTTAATGGCTAATACACTTTCAGCTAAAATCTCAAATAGTTATAAAGTTCATTATTATAATGAGTATTCTATTAAATATTTTATAATGTTGAACAATAGAGGTGCTTCAACGACTTTCATTAAAAAAGGATTAACTTTCAGTTTAAATCTCAAATAATTTTAAAGTTATAATAATGAGTATTTTATTAAATGTTTCATAATATTGACCACTAGAGGTGCTTCAACAGCTTTCATTAAAAAAGGATTAACTTTCATCTAAAATCTCAAATAGTTTTAAAGTTATAATAATGATTATTCTATTAAATATTTTATAATGTTGACCACTAAAAGTGCGTCAACCGCTTTCATTAAAAAAGGATTAACCAATCTAACCACAAGCAAACAATTATTGCACACCTAACAAACTTCGTGGAAAATATTAATTATGCATAAGACATTTTGCTTACACCTTATTTAGCAATAAAAATATTTTTATGCTTACAGGCGAATATGCTCAGATATTTTATTCTATTTTATTTACATATTGACAAAGTCACTGTCTAATTGCAATTTACTGTCTAATTTCATAAACGGGGCTAACTGTCACATGTTAAGTTGATCTCTAAACAATTGATCTCATCTCCAAAGGCGTTTGCTTGAAAGAAAATTAACCAAAATAATAATCAACGTGAAACATCTATTCTACGGTCTCTCCTGTGAAACGAAAACAACGAGGGGGAGGGGGTGTCCATACGAGAAGGAAAAAAATAATAAAAGGAACCAAAGAGAAATAATGTAGGAAACACTGCTTCAACTAAATCCAAGAACACAAAGGAAAAGTAAATACGATGCTAATCGTGAAGAAGATGATGTTCCTTATTGCTTAATCTGTGTTTAACCTTATTAACAGCCGTTTGAAAGAAGTATGAATCATGATAAACTAGTATAAAGCTTGGAACCTTAAATATTGCACTTCAAGTATAAACCACCTCTGTATCACAACTGTAACAATGATAAATTAATAAATGACTCATTAATACAACTATGGTAGATAGACATAACTTTGAAGGCACTAATTCAATTGCACTTTTCAGTTCCTTAAATGTAATTTTGTTTTGTTTTCACGTCGCCCATAGATTTATTTTTCATCTCATTAAAATTTACATATAAAGGAATAAATCTTGTTTTAACACCTTTTACAATAAGTTTCAAAATGCATACACGAAGAAAATAAAACTTATATAAAACAAAGAATTTTTCTATAGTTGGCCAAAAGATGAAAGTTATGAATGGTGAAGAGAAATTTTGATTTTCGTTTATAAAACATGAAAATGTAAAACGTGAGACAACTAGCCCTACTCCACCCTATGTATTTTTTCATTCAGCAAACTAATTATAATCGCAAACTCTCTTACTCTGTTATATATGAAATCTGTTGAAATTGAAATTTGTTAAAACCGGACACATATGAGGAAAACTGGACTTACTAAATAGGGCGCACTACAAAGAGAAATTTTTGCGGTTTAGATTTGAATTCTTTCTTTAATTAAAGAGGAAGTTAAAATGAAATAATCGTGAGCAGAGGAAGTGAATTTGTAATAAATGCTTCCAGGTAGTTGTATTCGGTGAACACTTGGTTCATAATGTGAAGAAAGATCCATTGTCCTGTGTTCAAAATGACGTAATAGCGGTTATCAAACATTCAGAAATCAGAATCAAGATTTGTTACGTTGGTCACGTGTGAACTTTGCTTCTATTTCCCCAACCGACTGTGGTTTAGAAATTTTACCCATGATTCATCAATATCCTAGTTGCCTAGATGTTTAACCCGTCATATGAAGAAGTACATAAAGTTATGTTGTTGTTGTTGAAACCCAGACCGTCCGACCTACCAGAAAGGTGTAAGGTAACTGTTTGGACGGTCGGGAAGTGCCACCCAATTTAGACCGGAACCCAGTGGGGGAGGCATCCACAGGGACCGTACCCTCCTTCCCCTACCACCAACCTCTCGGAAGGACTTTCGGACCCACATGTTTAACGTGATCGTACTCCGCATGAACACGGCGGCAGTTTTGGCAGTAGCTGGAATCGAACCCGGGCCTACCGAATGCAACTCCAGCGCGCTAACCAATGGGCTACCGCGCCCTACATAAAGTTATGTGAAATATTCCCTCACATCCGAACACTTGCAGCATTTGTACACTTCTAAAATTCAACGGACGCACGAGGAGCACGCATTTTCTCGATCAGTATTATTAATTAATATAAAACCATTAACAAAACATAATTATTTATGACCCCTAACAAAACTCAATGATTTTACCTCTCTAGAAGATCTCAACGAAACGCAAATTCTATATGACCCAAGCAAAATGTACATGTTCCAGAAATAGAGAAACCCACTATATTTTGAATCAAGAATATTAAATCACTAATTCCCACCAAGCGACAAAGAAATGAAATTTAATTTCAGCGTTACTGAATTATCTCTAACTTGGCAACATTCTCTCTCTCTCTTGCTCGCTCAATCTCTCTCCCCTCTCACACTCTCTTTCGCTTACTCTCTCTCTTACTCTCCCACAATCTTTCACACTCTCTCTCTCACTCTCTCTCTCACTCTCTCTCACTCTCTCTCACACTCTCTCTCACTCTCTCTCACTCTCTTTCGCTTACGCTCTCTTGCTATCTCTCCTACTATCCCTCTTACTATCTCTCTTACTCTCTCTCTCTTACTCCCTCTCTTATTCTCTCGCTTACTCTCTCTCGCTTACTCTCTCTCGCTTACTCTCTCTCGCTTACTCTCTCTCGCTTACTCTCTCTCGCTCACTCTCTCTCGCTCACTCTCTCTTACTATCTTTCTCTTACTCTCTTTCTTACTCTCTATCTCTTACTCTTTCTCTCTTACTCTCTATCTCTTACTCTTTCTCTCTTACTCTCTATCTCTTACTCTTTATCTCTTACTCTCTATCTCTTACTCTCTATCTCTTACTCTCTCTATCTCTTACTCTCTCTATCTTACTCTTACTCTCTCTATCTTACTCTCTCTATATTACTCTCTCTCTCTATCTTACTCTCTCTATCTTACTCTCCCTCAATCTTACTCTCTCTCTATCTTACTCTCTTACTCTCTCTCTCTTACTCTCTCTCTTACTCTCTCTCTCTTACTCTCTATCGCAGTCTCTATCACACTCTCTTACTCTCTCTATTTCTCTCTCACTCTCTATTTCTCTCTCGCTCTCTCACTCTTTCTCTCACTCTTTCTCGCTCTCTCTCACTCTCTCTCTCTCTCACTCTCTCTCTCTCACTCTCTCTCTCACTCTCACTCTCTCTCTCACTCTCACTCTCTCTCTCTCTCTCGCTCTCGCTCTCTCTCGCTCTTCCCTCTCCCCATGATATAGCAGCGTCATTATACATATAATGGCAAAGACAACACTTTAACAGTATCCCAACCAAGTAGATATTCCTGTAATAAAAAGATTATTGCAAATTAAACTGTTGATCAAACTATTAAAATATTCTACTGTTTTTTAAAGGGCTAGGGGGAAAATTATAGAAATCCTCCTTACAATATGCTTGGTAGAGGATGCTAGTTAGGATCGAATTACCGATCTCTGGTGATCGAAATATCGATCTGGCTAGGCGAAACTTGATCAAATGAGCTACTAAGACGATTGTATTTCCTTCAATGTTTGAAGTGGATCCTACACTTTCTAATCAAAATATACAGGATGGCCATAACTTAAATTTCTTATTTATATCTTTCTGCAGCTCATTCTAATAACCGGATGGTCACCAAATGAACATAGAAATAGATATGCTAATTAAACTAATAAAGAAATAGGTACGTTATTTAAGCTAATGAAGATATAGGTATGCTATTTAAGTTAATGAAAAAATAGGGAAATAGGTGTGCTATTTTAGCTAATGAAAAAATAGATATACTATTTAAGCTAATGAAGAAATAAGTATGTTATGTAAACTAATACAGAAATAGGTATGCTACTTAAGCTAATGAAGAAATAGGTATGCTACTTAAGCTAATGAAGGAATAAGTATTAAGCTAATAAAGAAATAGGTATACTGTTTAAGCTAATGAAGAAATAGGTATGCTATTTAAGCTAACGAAGAAATTGGTATGTTATTTAAGCTAATAAAGAAATAGGTATGCAGCTTAAGTTAATGAAGAAATAGATATGCTATATAAGTAATGAAGAAATAGGTATGCTATTTAAAAGGATTTCATGAAGAAATAGTTCCAAAATTCGTCAAAAGGAGAAGAAAAGTGCGGTTAAGAGTAAAACAGGATAACGTATTTGTAGATAAATAAAAACATATGAAATGCAGTTAATAAGCGGCAAGAAACTCAAAAATTAAAGCTTAACCGATTTCGAACGTAAAGAAAGATTCACTCAGGACAACAAAATTAGAGAGCTTTATCCAGTAAAGCTAATAACTCTGTCCTGACAGTCAATATTTTTACATCATAAACCATTTGAGAAGGTCTATATTTTTGTGTTTTATATCACTAATTAACTGTTTTGCAGTTTTTTTTCTCACTTTTAATACATTATTATTTGCCTTTGTCTAGTGCCATATTTCCCTCTCATATAGACGGACATTAGATCCAATTTTTATTCCTGAAGCCTTGAATGGTTGCAACTCGGTTGTTATATTAAACTAGAGAAAGCTCTGAAGATGGAAGGTGTAGTAGAGTTAAAACTTCAGTAATTATTTGAAATATTAGATTTTCGTAGTATAATGTCCTATTTAAAACAATGAAAAGTCTGGGAATAATGTTGATACAATGTTTCAAGAAAGTCATAAACCAGACCAATAACTCGAGAAATATTAGGTTTATTGAATATTTGTATGCCAGATATATAGGAAACTTTTAAGCTGCTACACAATGACAGAACTTTAGGGGACTGACCCTATTTTAAGGGGGTATAGGGAGCTATCCCGCTTCCTGTTAGGAGTAAAAGTAAATTACAAAGTTGTAGAGGATTGCAAAATTAGTACTAATTATTTTTGTCCAATAGCTAAGGCTGAAAAAAAGAACTCGCTAAATACCGATTTCTAAAGAAACAGTTTTATTAATCTACATGCGTGTAAACGTAGAGACATGAGTAAACGTACAAAGTTATAGTATTATTACACGTGTTCAAGCATGCATAATACCTGAAAGTAAACATTTTGTATTTTGTGTATAATGAAGTTTTTTATTCAGCCACATTTCTAAATATTCGATTTTGGGGTGGAGGATTAAATTGTGTACACTCTTTTTCCTGGTTCCTTTCCATATTTTGCGGAGGGGGGGGGGACAAAATGCTTTGTACAAATATTGCAATGCCCTACATCATTGTAATTTATTTTTCCCTTATCTTTAGGGCGCGGAAGCCAAGTGGTTAGCGCGCGGGAATTGCAATCAGTAAGCCCGGGTTCGATTCCCTTCGCTGCCAAAACTGCCGCCATGTTCACGCGGAGTACGATCACGTTAAACATGTGGGTCCGTAACTCCTTCCGAGAGGTTGGTGGTAGGGTACAGTCTCTGTGGATGCCTCCACCACTGGGTTCCAGTCTAAATTGGGTGGCTCTTCCCGACCGTCCAATCTGTTACCTTACACCTTTCTGGTAGGTCGGACGGTTTGGGTCTCAACAACAACCCCTGTACCCCTTAAAAAAGACGGTCAAACCCCTAAAGTTAACTCAGTATGTAGCGCCACTAGTATTTCCTACATTTGCATAAAAAAGACGGTAACACTAATATTTCTCGAGTTATTGGCATGAACCATAAAGTTCCTTGATATCCTGATAGTTATATGAGAGAAGTGACAATTTGAAGTACGCTGTGATTGTTAATCGTATAAAAATAGTGTATATGAACACATATAAGCCAAATGTATTCCATTTATCAGAGTTACTCAGCTGTTAAAACTTAAAAAAGCCGTTAAATAATTTTTCTAAATATTTTGAAAGAGATACTTTGATACGAAATTTCAAAATCGTGCACTATTCTATTCTAATAATGATTGTAATAAAGGTTTAACGAAAATAAATACAAATAAGAAAGTCATGTAAAAACTTACACTTCAAAGAGACTTACACTTCTATATACACTTCAAATGTACTGTGAAAAATCTAATGTGGGCAACACATGACTTTCCTTAGAAATCAAATTCAATTTCTTATTTTTTTATTCCATGATGCATTAAACCAAATTAAATTTAAGGAAATAATATGGATACTTTTCAGATATTATATCCAATTGCAATTTTAAAGCACGTTAGTTTCGTTTGGCGACTTAATGCACTTTAAAGTCTTCGGCTCTTCAAAATTCCAAAAAACTAAAATATCTCGAGAACGATATGCTCAAATGTATGTATGTCTTTACGTATGCTCAAATGTATGAATTAAATGCATATTTTATAAGTAATTTTTGACGATGAATAAGAATAAGATCAACCTTATTATTCTAGGATTAACCTTTCTCTAGATATTTTAATTTTTTCGCATTTTTGCTACGCCACCTTTGAAATTGAGTGCAGTTTCCAAATGAAAAAGAAAATTGAATTAGAAGTACAAATTCGGTGAAATTTCAAATAAGTATGCGTGCTATTTTATGCAATGAAACTTCATTTAATTAATTATTAAAGGAATAAAAAGAAAATTAATTTAAGTCTATAGGGAAAACTGCTCACATCAGATTATTTTAATGGAAAATGAGCTTTGTTCATACGCTGTATTTAAATCCAGCCGTATGATATAAATATTTTTTCATCGTTTATATTACATTTTAATCAAATTAATATTAATGCTACATGTAGGAATTTTCAAAACATGCTTTACTAAAGCTATTTAGTTGGTTTAGAAAAACCTCAAATTTTTACATTTGTTCCAAAATAAACACTGCTGTTTACAAATATCTGATAAGGAAATTAAAACCTCCCCTGTAAAAATCGCTCTTTTCTAAATTGCCCCATTCCATATTTATATATATTTATACTTTTAAGCCATGTGTCTAAACTAGGCCACGAGCTGATGCTAGGTCTAATTAACACCAAAGCTTCTCATGCTTACACAATATTGTCAAGTATTAACCCCTTTTATTATAAACTTAAAGATAACAACATTAAAATGTCTGATGTTGGCAGCACATGACTTTCCTTATATAATGTAATGAATTTACTACTTTTATACAGTAAAAAAATAGGTTATTCTTATAGTAGATACTAATATTCTTTCCAAGATATTGAATTTCCGACAATTAGTCGTCATTTTCATTGATTTAGCGTCATTTTAATCCATTTGGCGAGATTTTCGTTAATTTGGTAACATTTAAAAAGCAGCCAAGTTGGCGACATTCCGCCAAATTTGTCGCCAAAATCTCGCCAAGCGTTATGAATGGAGAAATAAGTTATTCTTACAGCAGTTAAATGACTATTGGCGTTCAAATACAAAAGTATTACTTAAAATATCTTTTCTCATAAAAGGAACGAGCTAGATCCACGAGAATGATGTCACCCAATTTATCTCATGATATTACATATGAAAAGTGAACATGTTTCTCAACAGTTAATACTTTTTTTTAATTTATGGGATTTTTTGATACATTTATTTGAAAAATGTGCATTATCTCAAGAACGGTTCATGCTAGCGTTCTAAAGTTTATGTCAATCGTTTTCTAAAGAAAAATTACACATGAGATGTCTATTTACGTAACTTTATTAAAGGTTTTGATTTTTTGATGAGTTTTTCAAATTTTCACTAGAAAATTTAGGGGGATTCGAAAACTCGAATTCGAATTTTCGACCCCGTCACAATACTTTCCTTATACATTATATGTATATAAGGAAAGTAATAACAACCGACAATGCACAGAGATCAAATTTAGTCCCTGCGCAACAAAACTCCATATCCTTAGAAGGCAATGTTTTAATATTTCTTCAACACCACATTGTTACTCAGCCATGTAGAAGCTCAGATCCTCATGATATCAGATTGCAGGATTTTGTCATTTTATTCAGATTAATCTCAATGTCCACGCTCCAGAAATTTCTAAAAGGCAACTTTTTTGGCCACTTTCGTTCTGAACTTCTGAATTCTAACAGGCATTTTGCGTGCTCTTAAATGCATGTGACCTTAAGATCCCCGCTTTTACTATTGTAACTGCTAAATTATGAACGTGAAATTATACAACGTGTATTCTTCAGCTTCCAGCCCCGAGTTGACGAAGGTTGAGTATGTTTGGCTGGTTAAACTATTCTAAATAAAAACTGATTTTTAAAAATCTAGATTTCTTTTCTATTGTATACCTCAAGGAATATTGTTGTGTATCTAATATTTTATCTTTCTAAATTACAGACATTCAATGTTGCCCAGGCGTATATTGTGTGTGGCCTTGGCTACACTGTTTCTTTCGGCTATCTTCATACAGCAGGCTGAAGCGAAGAAAATTAAAAAGCTGATTGCAGCCCATGTCATCCTCAAAGCTCTCAAGCCGAGATTTATTCCTCTACCAATACCCATTCCCTTCAAACTCAAAATCAACAAGGGAGATAAAGTAGTTCCTTATCCGTAAGTTAGGAAGAAAACAGGCTTCCGCCCACATTAAATTCGATTTCCCAATTTCATTGAGAAATTGAAAAGCATGCTTAAATACAAACTGTGAATGCTTAAATATTTAAATACAAAATGTGCTTGAATGCTTAAATACAAACTGTAAATTGATATAATAATGACATAATAGCTTTATCTGCATAAAATAAATTTGAATAAGTGGTAAAATATTAGTAACTATTTGCAACTGAAGTTGATTTGTGGATGCCCCTTATTTCCTAATGAAAAATTTAATCAATGATAACTATATCAAACTGGATCTTATGACAGCCAAATTCAAAGTTATACTAAATACGGTATGAGTAAAATTTTTGTAATTTGACATTTTTCGATAGAGGCTGTATAAAAAATTAATATTTTTAACTTTCTTTAAAAGTATGGCACTGCATTTAAATTACTATTTCATAACTTTCTACCTTATTTAAAGCATTTTTGCAATTGAAACTATGGGTCTACAACTAACTGTTCAAAAAAATTTCCACTGTTGACATTTGTGGGACACCCTGTATAGTAAGTATATTTAAGAAGTTTATAGCATAGTGAGTTTTTATAGTTTAAGAATTATTTTGTTTTTTACAGTTTTAGATGTTATTATAACGATGGTTTATGTTTATTATCTTAGCACGGGAGCCACTTCTTTCCTTTTTGTTATATAACATAATAATATAACATTTGTTAATATAACAGATTTGAGGGTTAATATAACAACAGATTCGCTTTTCAATATCCATTAAACAATATATTATTTTAAATATGAAGATATTTGGTAGAATTCTGAATTATATTTTCAAGAATTGATTTGAATGCAAACGTTCAGTTTTATACCGCTAATTTTACTTCCTCATTATTAACACATGGACTAGAAAGAAAACGCTCACAGTTTCTTATAAACACAAAACAAAATGGCTACGAAATGTGATGTTCGACATAAAAGAAGACAGGTTGGAAAAATATTTTTTAAATGAAGAAGGGGAATTTAAACGTATCAGATAAAATACTACTGACATGATAAAGAATCAAACAGAAAAAAAACCGTTTTAAACGTATTTTTCGAGTTGCAGGTACTTTCAGAATTTCCGCCATTTTTAGAATTTAAAGAACAGACTACAACAGTCTGTAGGTAGATCACGGAAGAAAATAATCAACACACGAGTTTAAATTTTCAGATTTTTTTTCTTGATACTTCTATGTTTGTTTATTAAAATATTTCCATGCATCACAATAAATAAAACTGCTGCTCTTGAGAATAAAATTTACAATACTTCCTTGAAGAATGCCGCCATACAGTTGGGCGACAGCAATTATTTCGAGGGCGTTTTCAACACCCTTCGTCAGGCCAAAAGAACAGTATGCGCTCTCAACAACCGCTAAGAACGAACTGCCAAGCGAACACCTCAAAACAATTATTTTCACCTCTGACATACGCCAGCTTTCTTCAAGGAAGTATTGTAAGCCATTAAGTTTACATAAGGAAGTAATGTTTCCGTGCATTTTCATTTGCCAGTAATTTACAATAAACTGTTAAATACCCCAAAAAAGTTCAACATTTTGTATTCATTTCAAAATATAAATTTCGAAAAATTAGTAAGAATGAAGAACTTTACTAATTTCAAATCTCTTTTATACTTGAAGACTTTTTTTCTGTCAACGTTAGAATTTTTTACGATTTGACTCCAAAATAAAGCTCCAAGGTTACCAAATAAATGATGAAATAATTAAAAATCTGCAACTTCAATGTAAAACTACTTTACCTACATATATATAATGTGCAGGGGGGGGGGGTGTTGTAATGAGGTCAAAAATTTGAATTCGAGTTTTCTGGCGGATTTACACGCTTTAGGCATCCCTGGACTCAAACGCTTTAAATTGATATATATATGTATGTGTGGACACGATATCTCACATATGAATGAATGAATCGTTTCAAATTAAATTTGCATGATTATCAAAATCAATTAATTTAATCACTGGCACCCTATTGATTTGATCGAAGATTTGGAAACTCCCAAAATTTTCAAATTATTTCTGAAAATATCGTAAATGTATTTAGATAATCAACTATGTAATATAGAATGAATTTTCCGGTGTTGCCCGGTCCCTAAGTAAGAGCCAGCTATGTTGATAATACAGATACAAATAGCATCACTCAATTTCCAATTCGCATGTATTTAACTAAAATCCTTCCCACCTTTAGTTTCTATCCAATTCCTATATAAATATTAAATATAATAAACATTTTAATTTGGATGATATTATTAATTCTATTCTTCAGAAAAGAAACCTGGTATAAATGGAATTGGGTTAAAGTTAAATTTGTTATTCCTAGGATATTATAAATTAAAGGAATATTATGTATCTTTAATCCCATTATTCGCATATATTGATATGAAGAAGAATGAATTATAATTCCCGCACACAGAAATATTGTTGATTTAAATAGTGCATGAATAGAAGCAAGAATGACAGAAAGCAAGAATTGAATAATGTATTGAAATTACGAATATTATTAAATCAATTTGTCTTAGGGTAGATAAAGCAATGATTTTTTTTACAACTTGTTCTCAGTTAGCGGCTAATCTAGAATAAAGTATTGTTCTTCTTGAAACAATTATTATAATTAATATAGAAGATAGGTGGAAATTATTTATAATTCGGATTATTAAATAAATTCCTGTTGTTACTAACGTTGAGGAATGAACTAAAGCTAAAATAGGTGTAGGAACAGCTATAGTTGCTGGAAGTCAAGCTGAGAGTGGAAATTGTGCTCTTTCAGAACATCTTGCGATTATTAATAAAATGATGATAATAAATTTAAATTCTTCGTTTGTATTAAAATTTCAATTTAGATTATATACAATTTAGATTATATAATTCTAATAGAAATTAAAATTATAATATCTCCTAGACGATTTCTAAAAATAATGATAGTTCCTGAAGCTGATGATGAATATTTTGATAATAAATAACTGAGGCATAAGAGGTTATTCTTAATCCATCTCAGCCTAAGAGAATAAAAATAATATTTTCTCTAATAATAAGAATTCTTATTGATAAGACAAATATGATTAGTAAAATAGAAAATTGGTTGTGTTCTTTATTTGGAATATATTAAATTATAAATATTAAAATTAATCTGGAAATAAATATTACTGTAAACAAAAATGAACAAGATATTCAATCAAATAGAAATTTTAAAGGAATATTAAAAGAAAGAAAATTAATAAAGGGAATTTCTACTGATAAAAATATAATATTTCAGATAAAGAAAATAAATAAAAATAAAGGAATTATAGGTGAAAATAATATTATTACGGTCTGATTTAAAATTAGATAATTGTTAATTCCACAAATTAATGTTTTATTTAAACTAGTAAATTAAATTATAATTTCTATTTTTATTAATAAAAAAATTAATAGGATTAAATAAATAATAAAGATAAAAAGAATTTATTAGAAGTGCGTGAAGAAAAAGAGGTTGAGTTTTCATTATGATTAATATTAATAAATAATGATAAAGAAAATTATGCTGTTATTAAAGATGCAAGTAAGATAATAAATATTATACTTTTATTAAAAGGAAGTATTGATGAAATAATAAAAGTTTTTCTCTGATAGTAGTTATAGAAGGAGGGCTCAGCTTGTGATGTTAACCGCCAACCGGAGAATAGAGCCCTTCGAGAACAGAATCGAAAATATCCATTTTTTCGCTTTTATTTGAAAATTTACAGAAAATCAAAAAATAGAGTAATTAAAAAATAAATTATCAGAATCCGAAGATATACACCCTTACTTTTGTCAAACCATAGAATTGTGCTAATCCTCCATTTTTGGATTCGGCGAAATAAGAATCGAAACACCTTAAACATGCAAATTTCGGTATACTTAAAAATAAATAACTAAATATGGGAAGGGGAGAAATTGTCCTATGGATTCTGTTCAAAAATCGTTAGAAAGAACGTTCTTCTATCTTGCCGATGATGTCAGAATGAAAACTCTGTAGTAATATTTTTGATCCTGAAGAACCGATTTGTATGAAAATCGATCAAAATCGAACTTCGACATATAATAACTAGAAAACGAAATCGAATTTTAAAAAAAAACTCAACGAAGTCCATCGTAAGCCATGTGTTGGCCACCTTAAGTTTTTATATCATTTTACATGCCATTTTGTTCCATAAAACGAGTTTAATCTCATTTTAATAAGTATAAACAACAGAAGAGAGAAATATACGAATTTGAGCCTATACAGGGAAAGTTTCGTGTGGTACTCACACCAGGTATTTAATATCTTATTTTCTTTCAGAGTCCACTCCAATTCTTACTCGCATGAATTCCAATATGGAGGTGGCGATTTCGGATATGGTGGAGGAGGCGGATTCGGAGGAGGAGGGGGATACGGAGGAGGTGGCGGATACGGAGGAGGAGGTGAATGGTGGTAGGCTTCATCCTGGGAGCCATTCTATCTGTCATTCCATGCACAAATTTTACTAGTAACGCTCATTGCATCATATATATCATTCATGATCGTCCTTTACTTTGTCAGTACCTTATTTTGTGTACATAGCTAAGTGCCATTATAAAATTGTACATACTTGTGCCTGTACTCTTGAAAAATAAAATATTTTTACTTCTGTACTCGACCCTTTGTTTTGTGTATTAGTCTCTCAGAGCTGGATTAATGCACTTTGAAGCTTAAAGCAAGGAAAATTTTGGAGCCCACCCTCAGGACCAGGTTAACAGTGTCTCGGGCAACTAGCCTGTATGCACAATAATTACCCAACACTAAATATCAGGTGTAATAGTATACCAAAAAGATTTCTTTTGATGCACACTTTGTTCATAGCAAAACGCATAGCAACAAAGTATATTGTTGCTTCATCTAAAGGAACCTTTTTGGTTAATTTCGTCTCGATAGACAATACTGCAATTGCATTTTAAGAGAGTCTAATCGAACTGGGGTGTTTCTGAAATGTATTTAAAGTGTACATTATGACTGGCAATTTCTCACCATTTATAAGAATGCTGTTAGTAAAATTTTATAAAACAGTATTATTTAAATTATTAACTCCATTTCTTAGATTTTCTCTGTTTTTAGGAACCATATACCAATATGAATAACATTTTAGACCTTCTGTGTGGTTTTGTTCAATTCCGGTCAAAATATCTTAAATCATATATAGATATTTGTAACAATAATCTTCTTGTTAATTTTAAATTTAACACCTTATCATCTGTTTTTATAGCAATTCCAATTCCAAAAAATAAAGTTCTAATTTTTTTCAAGTATATTGTTACGACGTATCCTCTTGAATCGTGGATGTACGCTCAGGATACAAGAACGAGTTCAAACTTCTGGATAACTAACACGTTTACTTACAAGCGCAGCGTAGACCGGAACCACATACAGTAAAAGAGCACTCAAATGCTCCTCTAATTTCACTAAATAGTTGATACTGTTCGCGAAACATTGACGTATTTCATTCCACAAAACAGCGGCTACGATTCTCAAAACATTGTCAAATATCGCAGTTCAATATAACTCGTATCACGTTAACTGCTCTTCAACTGAGTGACGACTCCTTTATAGACTTCCTATAGAAACGCCTGGAAATCTCTCATATGTCGAAGAATATTGGTTATTTCGAGGTGTTTCTCGAACCTTCAAAAAGTCACCAAATTGACCATAAATCGCCAAATCTAACAACCCTCTTCCAAACTTCATCATCTGAAAACCCTAGATTCACGCCATAGGAAATGTTGCCTGTACCAAGGCCACCTGGAATAAGATAGCCTTGCATATACGGGTATTTTTCCCCTCTGGTTTTCAAAAGACACTCCAGTTAAAGCATTTTACACGTTCGTAACAATATACTTTCCTCGACACGATAACATTGATATACACTTACTTCTGAATTTTCATCTGTAATTTTATTCGTTTCTAATTTCCTTTTTCTGAGGGGGACTTTAATGCCAGAGCAAAGATGTGGGGATACGGTTTCATTGATCAAAGGGGATACAAGAAAATTTACTTCTGTCTTGAAAATAATTTTATAATTCTTAATTACCCTGGCTGTGGTAACTATAAGACTAATAACTATTAATTTAAAAACTGATAACTTTAGAAACTTAATTTACCATTGGAAGATTTATACATATATAATTTTAAATTCCACCTTAAGTATTTAGAATCTCTAATTTTAAAAATTAACAATATAAATACTCTTGACTAACTTTTCGTTATTTTTATCAAAAATGTTAAAGATTGGACTTTTATTAATTTATTAGAAAGAAGAAATGTAAAATTCATATTGGTTTCTCCTGGTGGAACAAAAATTTACCTAAATTCAGAAATGTTGTTACATAGCTTTTTAAAAGGGTAAATCTTCAATCAAAAACTCTGCATCAATAAATGAAATTGCATCAGCCAAGGCTAAATTTAAACTAATGATAAAGCTAAAAGAGGTGCTTGGAAAAAAAAAATTTCTAATTGAATCTCGAGATTTGGTACTCAATGCATAACTGTTGAGAACCTTAGACAAACATATTATCATTTTGCAAGTTCCGAAAATTTTAAACTTAACATATCCTGATAAAAGCTCTCGACTCTTGAACTACAGGTTTCAGGATGATAAAAACGTTACATCTTTTCCCGCCTTTTCTTCAATTCCAATTGATGCACTAAGATTTGTCACTGGGGAAGAATTGACCTTGGTTTTTATTAACTTAAAAATATGATGTAGGCAGCACATGACTTTCCCTGCAGATTTAAATTTATTTTATTTTTATTTTTTTTAATAATTCATTAAATTGATTTTTATTGCATAAAAAAACTCGCATACCTATTTGAAATGACACTGAATTTACACTTTTAATTCATTTTTACTTTCCCTGCAATACATGGTAATGTATAGGGAAAGTATTGGAATCATACCGAAAATCACAACTCGAGTTTTCGACGGATCTACACGTTTCGAGACCTCTAGAATACGAAAAAACCATTTTTAGCGTGACGTCTGTGCGTGTGTCTGTCTGTCTGTCTGTCTGTGTGTCTGTCTGTCTGTCTGTCTGTCTGTCTGTGTGTCTGTCTGTCTGTGCAGATTTTGTATCCACTGTAACTAAAAAACTAATGGACCGAATTTCACAAAATTTGGTAGGTAAGTCACTTGTGGGCGGGGCTGGTGCTGATTAGTTTTGGGTACGATTCGGAATAAAAGAACCAGCATTTTTTTGCGAAATGGCCCGCAAAAGCTTGTATCCACTCTAGCTGAAAAACTAATGGACCGAATTTCACAAAATTCGGTAGATGAGTCACGTATAGGTCACTCTGGTGCTGATTAGATTTTGGTACGATTCGGAAAAAAATAACCTGCCTTTTTTTGCAAAACGGCCCGCAAAAATCTTCAAAATCTAAACTAAAGAACTAGGTATACTCAGATATATCCATAAAATGCCCGTTTAATACTTAATGTTTAACGACGAAAATAATAATACCAACCCCATTACACTAGGACTAGCCGTTCTCGAGATATTTCAGTTTTTCGTACTTTCCCTACGCCACCTTTGAAAATAAGCCCGGTTACCGAATGAGAACGAAAATTCAATAAAAGTGAAATAAATGTAATTAAAATAAAGAGAACGTGGATATAAGTCTGCAGGGAAAGTCATGTGCTGCCCACATCAGATTTTTTACTTTCCCTGCAATACATGGTAATATATAGGGAAAGTATTGGAATCATGCCGAAAATCGCAACTCGAGTTTTCGACGGATCTACATGTTTCGAGACCTCTAGAATACGAAAAAACCATTTTTAGCGTGACGTCTGTGTGTATGTCTGTGTGTCTGTCTGTCTGTGTGTCTGTCTGTCTGTGCAGATTTTGTATCCACTCTAACTAAAAAACTAATGGACCGAATTTCACAAAATTTTGTAGGTAAGTCACTTGTGGGCGGGGCTGGTGCTGATTAGTTTTGGGTACGATTCGGAATAAAAAAACCCGCCTGTTTTGTGAAATGGCCCGCAAAAGCTTGTATCCACTGTAGCTGAAAAACTAATGGACCGAATTTCACAAAATTCGGTAGATGAGTCACGTATAGGTCACCCTAGTGCTGATTAGATTTTGGTACGATTCAGAAAAAAATAACCTGCCTTTTTTTTTCAAAATGGCCCGCAAAAATTGCCAAAATCTAAAATAAAAAACTGGGTATACTCAAATATATCCATTAAATGCTGATTTAATACGTAATTTTTAACGACGAAAAGAATAAGACCAACCCCATTACACTAGGACTAGCCGTTCTCGAGATATTTTAGTTTTTCGTACTTTCCCTACGCCACCTTTGAAAATAAGCCCGGTTACCGAATGAGAACGGAAATTGAATTAAAAGTGAAATAAATTTAATTAAAATATAGAGAACATTAATATAAGTCTGCAGGGAAAGTCATGTGCTGCCCACATCAGATTTTTTTATTTGGTAACTGCGCGTATATTCAAAGGCGGCGTAGCAAAAATACTAAAAAGCTACAATATCTCGAAAACGGCTAATGCTAGAGTAATGGGGTTGATCTTATTATTTTTACCGTCAAAAATTACGTATAAAACAAGCATTTAATGGATATATTTGAGCGTACGTAGTGCTTTATTTTATATTTTAATGATTTTTTGGACCATTTTGCAAAAAAAGCAGGTTATGTTTTCCCGAATCGTATCAAAATATAATCAGCACCAGAGTAACCTACAAGTAACTTATCTGGAAAATTTTCTGAAATATGGAAAATTAGTTTCTTAGCTAGAAAAAAATGGAAAATTAATTATTAGGCTCGTTCCATATGTAATTTTTGACAATGAACCGAATAGGATCAATCTCATTACTTTAGGATGAAACTTTCTCAAGATTTTTCAGTACTTTGGAAGCTTGAATAGCTGGGAAAGTTTCAAAAGGCATAATGTTGCCAAATGAAAAATAATATGTATTAAAGCTACATACTGAATATAAGTAACTCCAAATAAATATCCGTGTCATTTACTGCAATTAAACTCAGTTTAATGAATTATTAAAGACAGAAAGGGGAAAATGACTGTGAGCTTGTAGGAAAGTCATGTGCTGCCCACATCAGATTTTTTTACGTGACGTCTGTGTCTGTGTTAGACTACGTGGCCGTGTGCAATGTATGTATCCACTCTAGATCAAAAACTATTCTACGAAATTTCACAAAATTTCGTAAATATATCGCTTGGTATGTCATGTAAATTATAACATTTGTCGCTGTAGTGAAAAAAAATCTGATGTGGGCAGCAGGACGCATGACTTTCCTTATACTGTAATGCAATAAATTTACTCCTTTTACAGTAAAAAAAAGTCGTCAAGTTGGCGACATTCCGCCAAACTCTCGCCAAGCGTTATGGAAGGAGAAATAAGTTATTCTTATAGCAGATTAACTTTCAAATACAAAAGTATTACTGAAAGTATTTTTTTTTTTTTGTGACTGGAACGAGCTAGATTCACGAGAATGATGTCACCAAATTTATCGCATGATATTACATATGAAAAGTGAACATGTTTTTCAAAAGTTAATATTTTTTTTTATTTATGGGATTTTTTTTATAAATTTATTTTTAAAATGTGCAATATCTCGAGAACGGTTCATGCTAGCATTCCAAAGTTTATGTCAATCGTTTTTTAAGGGGAAAAGTACATAAAAAACGTCTATTTGCGTAACTTTATTAAAGGTTTTGATTTTTTGATGAATTTTTCAAAATTTCACTCGAAAATTTAGGGGGGTTTTGAACTTTCGATTGTGTTTAAAAACAATAGGCTTTCAGTATTCACGGATTGTAATTTTTGTACCAAATTTCATTCGAATCGCTCTATTTGTTCGTGAGATATCGTCTCCACAGACTCACTGACACACACACACACACACACACACACACACACACACACACACACACACACACACACATACATACTTTCACACACACATACACATACATACTTTCACACACACACACACACACACAGATATCACCTCAAAAATGTTCAATTCGTGATCAGGGATACTTGAAACGTGCTCTTCCGTCGAAAACTCGAATTTGAATTTTCGACCCCGTCACAATACTTTCCTTATACATTATGTATATAAGGAAAGTAATATCTGACCTTGAAACATAGGAACTTAAAATTTGAATAGAAGAATTTTCTTCACTGTAACTGTAATATATCCTAAATCAAATTAACGAGTGCTACGTGATTTGAAAGAATACATTTATTTTCAATTCACCATTGAATAAGAGACTTTACATGTATTGGGCAATTAATCCATTCAAAAAAGCATGCACATTTTTCTTTGATTACTTATTTATTCTTCACGGGCAGTCTTGAGCTTGAAATATATATTACCTTAATTTTAATTCTACAAACAATTGATTGATGTTGCTCGGTCATTTCAAAACATCATAACTCACATTTCGGTTTGGGAGTTTTAAGACAGATTCCCATGTTGTACAAAAGCAGAAAAAGTCTCCTTGAATTCAACGCGTAATACAATCTCTTCAATTTGCCATCGAAATAAGCTAATGCTACTAATAAAGTACCAATATACAGAGTGATAATTATTAAAGTTACGATTTTAAAACTCTGTAAAGTAAGAGCCACTGGTCTGAATGACCTGAAATTTGACAAGAGTATACGTGAAGCAATGGAATTTTGTTTGGCGAAGGAAAAAAAATACTTCAAAAATGTACCGATAGACGGCGCTGTATTTACCAAACACAGGTTGTTGTTAGCCGAAAGAAACCAATCGTCAACTGAAGAAAACGACAATTTAATCAACATCACTTAATTTAATAATTAATCGAAACATCACGAAAACATGAAACAAACACCTACGATATACGCAAGGAATGTTCAATAAGCTATCCAGTGTAGATGCTATAGTATAAAACAGCATGTTCCACAACAAATGGGAGTGGAAAACATCAGAGGTGATGTTGTGGATGTGGTGAATAATGCATGCTTTTAAGTCAGCTAAGTTCGCAATCCGACCATTGTACACCACATTCTTGAGATGCCCCCAAAGCCAGAAGTCGCAAGGATTAAGGTCAGGTGAACTTGGCGGCCAGAAAAATTAATTTTGGTACGATTAAATTTTGGTACAATTCAAACAAAAACAGAACTGACCTTTTTTGCAATATCTTCCTCGGTAATATTTTTAAAATTATCATAATACTACAATAATTTATTAGATTTGAAAACTTTATCGAAAACAAATTAACTTTATTCAAATGACGTCATCGAAATATAAATCGCCTGGTTCTCTCTATAAAAGCAGCACTTCATTCACAAACGTTTTTCCATTCCTTTCATTCATCACAATATTATAATAATTTATTTATTTTTTAACTTAGAACCATGGAAGTACAAGTAATTTAACTCTATGCTTAAAACTTCATCGAAAAAATCGTCTGGTTCTCAGTCTAAAATTAATTAATGTTTCATTCATATCAGCTATATTGCAGACTCCATGAGCTAAATAATTTTACGTTAAAGCAAAAATACAGCAATTCTTATATAACTCATTCTACATATTTTGCTGTTTACATTCTC
The DNA here is from genome assembly GCA_951213105.1 of Amaurobius ferox. Classification (NCBI taxonomy): domain Eukaryota; kingdom Metazoa; phylum Arthropoda; class Arachnida; order Araneae; family Amaurobiidae; genus Amaurobius; species Amaurobius ferox. The sequence continues at coordinate 74,133,172 of OX578136.1, forward strand.
CATAAATGAAAATGAGGCTTCGTTGTAGAAATAATCCAAGTTTGATGATCATTTAAACTCAAATATATTGTAATTGCTTTGTTTCAGCATATAGATGCACAGAATTTAAGCAAAAATAAAGCGGTTTTAGGACGGATACAGCACTAAATATGAATTAAAAAGAACTTTAAAAATCACGATTTTGACACAAGATGGATGCCATATCTTATTTTGAAGTGGGTCACGTGACCTCATCATATAATGGTCACATGATCTCTTCATATAAAGGGTGTAATTATTATTTTAATTTTTATTTTAAAAACTACTGAATATATTTTGCTGAATTTTTTTTATATGTTTTATGGGATAATTTGAATACTTCCTAAAACTTTCGAAGCAATTTATGAATTTTAAATTCGCTTAAAAATGTTTGAAAAATTAGGCCCCATAGGGTTCAATGTATTTCATTTTTTCAACCCGGGTTCAATCCAAAACTAATTGGGTGATATTATTCATTTATATTCCCATAGGTCCCACAGATCGTCTGAACAACATACTAAAATTTCATTTTGATAGAGTCATTTTTACTGCAGTTACCGTGCTAACGGACAGACAGACAGACAAACAGACAGAATGAACAATGTCATAAACACTTTTCAACTTTGTTGTAAAGTGTTAAAAAGGGGCATTCTTTGTGAAAACAGAAGCACAGGCAATCCCAGCTCTGCTATGCATTGTATATAGTATATTTTAAGTAAATTAAAGAGATGTAATGCAGTTAGTTATTGCAAAGACGTAAGGAAAGATGGACAATACTGCTGCACGTGATGCAAATGTATTTTGGGAAGTATTAGATGAAAAATCTTTGAAAGTTATACTTATTGATGATAATGGAGTAGTAAGGCGGAATGCCAATTATGCAAACCAAAATGTGCAATTATAAGACTTTCGAAGCTACAACGAATTTTAAACTGAAGGTAAGATTTTAATTTTATGTAGGAGTCCTTCGATTTAACGAGTATGTATGCTAGGCCGTTGGCATTTGTTTAAAGGCGGTAAAGCTATATTATGTAATAAATTTTATTGGCGGCAAACATTTGCTATACTATATTTCTTCAGAAAAATGCTTCCTTGAAACATCTCTTTCTTGGCATCTGCCATAGAGAGCTCAGATGATAACTGATTTGAAGTTAGAATCATATTTGGAAGGGATTGGATGTTCACTGTGGATTTCTACCCCGCCCCCTCCTTCCAGTTCTTTTTTCATTTCCGATTCAAAAATTGTCATTTTACTTAAAATGTCTATATCTCAAAATTGGCTATAGAGCTTAGATGATAACTGGTGATATGGATTCTGCATCAAATTCTAGAGTGTGTAGGGTTGTTCACTAAGAATTTGAACTTCCGTTTTCTTTTCCACATCTTGTTCAAAAATTTTCCCTGAAACATCTAGTTTACAGAATTGGTTATAGATAGGGATAACGACTGATATGGGTTCAGCATCAAATTCCGGAGCAGAACGGGGGGTTACTAAGGATATCCACCTCCAGTTCTTTTTCCACGTCAGGTTAAAAAAATGTTTTTTGACACTTTATTTCTTAAGATTGGTTATAGATAGAGCTGAGATGGTGACTAATATGAATTCATCATTAAATTCGGGAGATGGTTGGGGATATACTAAAGATTTCCACTTCTGTTTTGGTTTTCATTTCTTTTTAGCTTTAATTTTTTTTTTTCACTTTCGATTCAAAAAAATGTGCTTGAAACATCTATTTCTAAGGACTGGCTATAGATAGAGCTTAGATGATGACTGATATGGACTCAGCGTCGAGGGGGGGGGGGGATTCATTAAGAGTTTTGATTTCCAATTTTGTAGATGTCGCTACCAGTTTTCCTGAAAATTCGTATGACTGTAAAAAATACGTATGCAAAAGAGAATTAAAATGCTTAATAGATCCATCAAAAATGAAATATACAAACCATTTGTCACCATATAAAGGTTTCTTCCTAAATTTCTTGTTTATTATTACATCTTTGTCTGTTATATAAAATGCGTTATTCCATAGATTCATCTATTACTTTCCTTATATAGTACATAGTTATAATATATGACAAAAGTATTGTGACGGAATCAAAAATTCGAATTCGAGTTTTCGACGGGAGAGCACTTTTCAAGCATCCTGAACACGAATCAGACTTTTTGAGGTGATATATATATATATATATATCTGTATGTGCGTATGGAGACGATATCTCACGAACGAATGGAGCGATGCGAAAAAAATTTGGTACAAAAGTTACAATCCGTAAATACTGGAAGCATATTTTTTTTAATGCAATCGAATGTTCAGAATCCTTCTAAACTTTCGAATAAAATTTTGAAAAAATCATCAAAAAATCAAACCCTTTAATAAAGTTACTTAAATAGTCATGCCTTATGTGCTTTTTCATTAGAAAACGATTGATACAAACTTTAGAACGCTAGTGTGAACCGTTCTCCAGATATTGTACATTTTTCAAATAAATTTATCAAAAGATCACGGAAAATAAAGAAAATATTAACTATTGTAAAATATGTTCGCTTTTCATATGTAGTATCATTCAATAAATTTGGTGGCATTCTTGTGGATTTAGCTCGTTCCATTCATGAGAAAAGATTCTTTCCAGAATACTTTTGCAGTTGGATGCCAATAGTCATTTATCTGCTATAAGAATAAATTATTTCTCCGTCTATAATGCTTGGCGATATTTTGGACGAATCTGGCGGAATGTCGCCAACTTGGTGACTTTTTAAAATATTGACAGATTAAAGAAAATGTCGCCAAATTGATAAAAATGATGCTAAATCGATGAAAATGACGACTAATTGACGAATATTCAATATTTTGGATCTATAAGTACTATAAGAATAACCTATTTTTTCGTCCGTAACGTTTGGATAAAATTTTGGTGACGAATTTTTCGAAATATCTCTAACTTGGTGACTTTTTAAATGTTGCCAAATTGACGAAAATGTCGCCCAATTGATATAAATTATTCGCCAAATTAATGAAACTTACACTGAATCAATGAAATGGCGACTAATTGATAAAAGTTCAATATCTTAGAAAGAACATAAGAATAGACTATATAACTCTAGGAGTAACCCATTTCTCCGTCTGTCCATCCGTAACGCTTGACGAGAAATTTAGCGGGACGTCGCCAACTGGGCGACTTTTTTATATAGTGCTAAATTAACGAAAATATCGCTAATTGATAAAAATGATGCCAAATGATAATAATATTTAGCAAATTCTGATTTCCGTCATTTGACGAGCATACATTCTAATATAAAAGAAATGCTCTTCTCTCTGTTTGTCTGTAACAATTGGTGATGTATTTGGAAAACTTGGTGGATAATTTAGTAAAGTATCGCCTACTTGACGATATTTCGTCCCAGATTGACGAAAATTTCATTAAAATTGCCAAAATGACACCTAATTGATGAATCAATTATTAAAATATTTTAATACATGTACTATATCGTTTATTGAGGATGCTACCAATATTGATAATTGTTAATTTAGAGTTGCGTGAAATATAAGTTAATTAGGTACCTTGAAATAGTATTACATGTTGTCATCCGGAAAATCGCCCAATGTACAACTTAACGTTAAAAACACAGTACCGTTGATCTTATACATTAATTTTTGACTGTAAATGTTGTAAATTCATTGCATTACATAAGAAAAGTCATGTGTTGCCCACATCAGTTTTTTTTTTTTTTTTTTAACTTGGAAATTTAAAATTTCAAGGAGTATAGTCTTTTAAGTCATACTCTTTCAATACATCTAATTCTTTTAAAGTTCTAATATTATACTATTTAACAAATATAAGGTTTGTTTATTTTCATTAAAATGTATAGACAAATGGTGTTTGCATTGAAAATTCAATCCACTCCTATACACAGCAATGTTTAATTTTTTTAAATGTATTTTGTATTTTGAATGTGTTTTGAAAATACATGCATTTTGTATTTGGAATTTTTCAAATTTGAAAAGTATTTTGTATTTTGTATTTTAAGCCCTAAAACTTATGTGTTTTGTATTTTGAGTTTTTTTTTAAAATACATGCATTTTGTATTTGGAATTTTTCAAATTTGAAAAGTATTTTGTATTTTGTATTTTAAGCCCTAAAACTTATGTATTTTGTATTTTGTATCGAAAATACATTTTCAATGTATTTTGCCCAACTCTGTATTTCACCCACTGCATTTTATAAACAATGGTCCCCACTATGACCCCTTAAGCTGTTGCTTGTAGTACACTCCAAAATATTTAGTATAATATACCACTTCACTGTACAGTACGTCGAAAGCCCAGACCATCCGTCTCGTCCGAGGACTTAGAGAAACCATTTGAATGGCCGGACTGTACAGTACGTGAAAAACATTTAAATTAATTTATATATTATAAAGTAAACTTCGATAAACAAAAATCTGCATACAAAAGCATTTAGTCTATTGCAATAAATATACTTTAGTACAGCTGAATGGACCTGAACATAGCCGCCGTCAAAAATTTGGGGCATATACAACAAATGTACACCCCTCCCTATTTTACAAGTTATTGATCTATTTTTACAAACGGTTTAGGCAAAAAGGGGTCCGGTTTGTGGAACAGTCCAGTTGTTAATGCACGGGGATTGCACTCGGATCACCCAAGTTTGATTCCCAGCTCTGCCCAAACTATCTATGTGTTCATGCAGAGTACGGGAACGTTAACTATGTGGGCCTGTAAGTTCTTCCGAAAGATACAGTCCCTGTGGATGCTGCCCCCACTGGGTTCTAGTTTAAATTGGATGACACTGCCCGGCCATTTAAACAGATACCTTACACCCTCGGGTAGGTCAGATGGTATATACAGGTAAAAAAAAATTTAGCTTCCAGGGCTCCTATTTATTATTATTTTGCCTTACCTATCAGTGCCTCTGTACTATGCTGCGGATTGAAAGGTATGTAATACTGTTTTAGTAATGTTTCGGTAATAACTGAATTACAATTAAAATAAATTAATGACATTTACAAATTTATTGAAGTGAAACCCCGGTTTTGTAATACCAACATTATATGCAGGAAAACAAAATACAAGGAAAACTCCATTTTAATTAGAATATAAAAATCAAGGAAAATATATAAGTTGAAAATAAATAGACCACTTATCAAGCTTTACTTTTTCATTTGATAAAAATGTAATCAAGAATAATTCCAAATATATATTCGTATATTACATTCAAAATTAATTTGGCTTCCATAAGAAATTTTTACCTTGACTTTAATACATAGACTTGTAAATTTCTTTAAACAACTATGTTATTTCCAATTTATACAAAAAAATTGAAGCAAATAATAAATAAAAATCAAAGAATGTAAGGTGAAATTGAATAAATTAAAACATCAAGATATTTGAGATGAATGTTTCATATTTTTTTTTAAATATCTATTCCATTTGTCGAGTTTAAAACTCTGAAAAATATTGAAACAACCCTATAATATTACAACATCTATAATTTAGCGATTTTTCAAGTCAAATTTCCTATTAACTATTAAGAAAACAGCCACTTCCTTATAGCTTAGACATGTTACTCATAAAATGCGGTAGTCTTATAACGCAGTTTCTCTATAATACCACTCAGTTTAAGCAGTCTCCCTATAGCATGAATTTTTCTATTATTCACTATAATACCACTCAGTTTAAGCAGTCTCCCTATAGCATGAATTTTTCTATTAAACTTTTACGGTTCGAAATTAATGGGGAATTCCCCTGTTTTTTCATCCACGTACATCACCATATTTCAATTTCAGTTATCAGGGAAATTCTCTGTAAATAAAATTAATACATTCACCTCAAATGCATCGGTAGACGAAAATATGAGTAAAGAATGGGTTTCAAATTTCAATTTAAGTGATGTGAAAAGGGGACTGAGTTTAGGTAAACAATTAGAAAATTACTTTATTGAAAATGATCCTTCATCAGTGCGAAGTGCAAAGATTAAAAGAGAATTACAAAATTGTTTGGCTCCTTTTAAAGAGATTTTGGTAGAGTTACAAATTATAACTACATTTGAAAACGAAAATGAAGATATGCAAAGTGAAGAGGACATTAAAAGAATTAGGTAACTAATATTTAACAGCGGTGATGAATATTAATAGGATTTTTGTTGGAAAAAAGTTATATTTCACATTGCTTTTTTAATTTTCTTAATTAGTCTTAAACTCAATAAAAATAATTCGAAATATGTAACCTTGTATTTATTTATTACCTTTTGTATCTATAAACTTATATTTCATAACCATATACATCATAACATGGTACTCTATAAATACAGTTTTATATAACGCAGCCTGATTTATATATTCTGAGTTCCACTTAATGTGGGTTCCGTATAACAGGGTACGAATTGCTCTGTATTGTACTAATTCTGAGTTTTTATAACGCGGTATGCGGTTCCCATATAACATGGTACAAATTAATCTGATTTGCACTAATCTGAGTTTCATTTAATGCAGTATGAATTAATACTAGAACGACAGAAGCGGTCATTTTGACCGCATAACTCCCTTGAGAAACGATTCCTCCAAAACGGCTAATTTCAGCCCGTTGAAATTTTATGGCTTTTCTTATTTTCTTTGCGAAAAATGTGTCGAAGAAACATCCTAAATGCTGTAACTATGATGTTTTGTTTTGAATTAAAGATATGTTGTATTTTTTTTTCTATGGCTGTCAAATTGACCGCTGCCCGTAGTTCTAGGTAGTTCAAAATATCCGTCGTTTTAGTGTTAATCGCATTATGGAAGCGTTGACTGTACTGTTGAACGTATTTGTGCATACAACAAAAATTTGTATCATTGCTATTAAATGATGCATCATCACATATCAGTAAGAAACTGACAGATTGCTTCTCTAATCAGTTTATTTTGTGCTAATTAGACTTTTCTGCTGGCGCTGGCATTGTAAGCATGCAAAGCAACATTGATATCGGGAAGTTTAATTTGAGCTTGATGACCAATTATCAATCATCAATCACCGTTTCATAAATTCTGCTGAAATATTATATTAAAAAAAATTATTTTTTTTAAACTGATGTTAGGTAAGCAATGCTTGCATTGCTTCTGTGGACTGCATACCACTGGACAAAATCTAACTAAAACTGATGATATTCGGGAAACATGTGAAAAGTTTCTGAGATTATGACAGGTGACCACCAGTATGCATACCATACGTCCGGGATTTCCCCGGACAATCCGGGTTTTGAAGGTGCGTCCGGATGTCCGGTCCGGGGTTAAGAAAATGTCCGGGGTAAGCAGTCAAGCAAGCAAAAAAAATCAAAATTTAAAAAAAAAGGATCAACTAAAAATATTTATATCACTCAACAATATTTATATCACTCAACGATATTTATATCAATCAACAATATTTATACCACTGTCAAAATGCAATTTGACAAAACTTCCAAATTTAGTATGTACTGGTGATAATGAGGTTGATGATATACAGCCAGGATCCCATCCAAAATGAAATGAATGAATTACAGAACAACTTTGATTTGCGTAGCTTCCTGTTTCAATAAAAAGTGATATTGTGTTATGGAAAGTTTGCGCAAAGTATTTTAATCTTACCTTGTGACTAGTAGCCTATTCTGTATTCTAAATGTTACTTATACATTCTTTACCCGAGGCGAGCAGGGGCGGTTCCATGGGTGGGGGATAGGGGGAGAATTTATCCCCCTCCCCCAAAACAATCAGTCAATTAACACTACGTCGGTAGTGGCAGCAACTATCATCATCATCGCCATTGTTGATTTGGCAGTACAAGTTCCCACCTAAAATTCCTCTCCTGATCCGGTATGAATTGCTATAAAGATTGGCAAATAATTGATCAGTTACATATGCAATATAATTTTTACATATAGATATCTTTACAAATTCTTGTCCAGAAAAACACTGGGAAGTCTGCTGAGATTTTGTAAACAGCAAAAACTTCATTGTGTTCATCTAGTCTTTCAAACATTAAAAAAATATCACTCTTTTAGAGTGTATTTTTATACACGATTGATAAGAATTTTATATATTTAAATATAACACTTACTTGATTGATACTTCATTAAAAAATTATATCCGGCATAATAACCATAATAGCATTATAGCGTAAAAAAAGAAAAAAGGATATAGGTGTCACCTTAGTTCACGAAGGTGACGAGCATAGGCATATGCAGTCGTGTATACAATAGTCTGAAATAATTTATAATTATGGTTATGTGTGCAATTTTTGGGTGCGGTAAAAGTACAGGCCGAGATACTGGTACATCATTTTACCGATTCCCTCGAATTGTGAGCGGTAAAAGTCGCAAAATTGAAGAACTGACTATTCGTTACTAATTCCTCCCTGGTGAAGGAGCGCCTACGCACCACGTCCATAAGACTCCCCCCAGGGTATCCCATGGCTAAGGGGAGGAGATTTGCAGCTTCACTTTTATAGAGGCTCCCCGAAGGGTGAACGTCTGACTTGGCCTCGACATGACAACATCCATGCCAGCTGGCTGGATTCGAACCCGCAACCCTGCGATCAGACGGAAACGCATGCCCCTGACCGCTCGACCACCGGATCGGCAGAACTGACTATAAAACGTAGGAGTGAATGGTTGTCTCGCGTTCATCAATTGGACTTAACAGATGAACAAATAAAAAGCGCTCGGGTCTGCAGTTTACACTTTACCAAAGGCGAGTAAAGCAAAATATTAGCATTTTAAATTTATTTATTTTATAACATAATCCTTTTAACTTCTACGGAAAAAGTAATGAGGTAATAATGTCGATGTATACTTTTAGCGATGTGCAATTAGTACTTAACCAAATATATAAAATGTACAGTTTTATATTTTTTTAGAGAGTATCCATTTACCGAAAAGAAATATGTGAATTCATTTCTGTTTCTCACAATAACTGTGTTTGTAGGCAAGCTACAGAATGTAAATATGCAGTGCGGGTTTTTTTTTTTGTGTCTTACTACTCACCCACCCAGGAACTCATTGAAGTTCGAAGAATGATATTTGGGGAAATGTTAAACAACATATTTTGTCACCCCTCCCCCCCCCCAAAAAAAAATCTGGCAATGCTGCGGGACATGCATGCATATGTTGTACACAGATACTGAATTATATTTTATTTCACAGACACTTTTCTGACAAATCTTGCCCTTTCATAACTGCATATGCAACAATAATACGCTTAGTTTACCATATTTGGAACAAACAATTAAGAAATAATTACTTAAGATATTTTTTCATATCTATTTTTAAATATTGTTATATACACTCCAAAGTTTACAGCACATTTTCAACTACTTTGTATACTAATGTTCTGATCTCAAAAGATAAGCATTTTTTGTAATTTTCTTTTTCATTGACAGGAAGAGCACGTGAATAATCCATTTTTGCCACCGCTAAATACTAAAGATTACTGCCAGTTATGAAGAACCACTAAACGTTTTTACTTGATCAGTCACAATAGGGAGGTTTCACCTACGTCACGTTCTCGTAGCAACCATTTGAGCAGACGACTGCTTTGTACAAGCAACAGCTAGAACGCCATGAATCAACATTACAAATCTTATTTTTCGCAGCTAGATCCTGGATGTAGAAGCTTATATTAGGCTAAAATCAACGAAATTTGAGGTGAGGATCCTTATGATGGATGCAGATTACTCACAGAAAAGTTATATTTTAATGTTTTTGAAAATCAATATGGTAATAGTTGGAAACTTTATTATATGGAAAAAATGTTTCCACAAATCAATCTCTTGCCAATTCAGAGAGTTTTGATGTAACTTCATGGTCACTGAAATCTCATGTCGGTTTTATGTCATGTCTGTCACAATGGGTTTTTAATTTTATATTAAATAAGTAGACAAATTGATATTTTGAAACTTCCCCAGGAAATAGATGTAATATAGATATACATATTGTGAATAAAATTTATTATCCTAGAAATATTATCTTCTATGTCAAATGTACTACATTACACATCTGATGTCATGTCTGTCACAAACGAAATTAACCTACAAGTATCTACTACTGAATTTAATGATTTTAATTTGATGTTGATTTTTTTAAATTTTAGATTTATGAAGCAAAATAAAAATTACGGAGTTGACTGCTTATAAATCAATGATTGTATAATCAAATTATAAAACTAGAAAAGTTTACACTTTTTTTTTTTAGATTTATTAAACTTAAATTGAAAAGCATACTGTGCCATATAATATACTCACCATGAATAAATTGCTCACCAGTGGCTTATCCTGTCTCTAAAAAGTGGGGGGGGGGCAACTGTTTAACATTTGCTTATGCCAGGGTTATTTTGAATGAAAAATACGCATAACATTAAAAAGTCTTGAAAAGTGTGTGTGGGGGAGGGGGGTTCACTGCAAACTTTCCTGTGCTTCAAATTTTCAGTATTCTAATCTTCTCCGTTGATTCTTAAAGGCCATTCTTTGCTTCTTTTAACAAACAAGTCCTTGATTTTATTCCCTTTATTTTCAATTATTCGAGGAAATGAAAAAAATGATACAATTAATTACGGAACAAATCGCCATTATCAAATTCAATTACTTTATCTTAAAGAAATTATGATTATATATGATATCGGCTGGATATAGTTTTAATAAAACGACTTTTTAAAAAAAAATTCACACCAAAACGTATCTTTTACATATAAACCTAATGCAAGTTCAACGTTTTTTTGTACAAAAAGAACTTAGGATTATCTCCGCTAGATGGACGTGACGTCACGTGAAACCTCCCTATAGCCATGCCAATGTTATTAACTAATTTTTGGCCATAAATGTCGATTCTTTTACTACAAAATTTGCTATCTGTAGCGAAAACATCCTCAGCAACGCAAAATATAAGCATTTGTTTGCAATTTTCTCTCATTTGACGAAAAACAACATATATTGTTAATTTCTACCATAATAGCCAATGCAACCATTTACGTTCGCTTGTATTGCGGAATGAAACTGCTGACACGTTGCTAGGAGCAACGTGACGTTAGTAAATACTCCCCAGTAGACTTTACCTTCAAACTAATAGAAAGATTTAATAAATGTATCTAAATGACGATCCCATTATAAATTGTATAATGTATCGAAATTAGCCAGAGCATCCGAGAAATGAATGTCTTCCCAACAAATTTTTCAACATTTCCGGTTTATTACCCCAAAATTCCCTGGTTTATTTTCATATCTCAAAATTCCCGGGTTTTTACAACTTTAATTTTACATAGAAATGTTTCCTAAATACTGTGAAGTAAAACAAAAAAAAAATCGAATCTTCCTATTTTAGGAAGATTCGATCCATAAATAAGGTTAATCCATAAATAACAAATAAAAGAAAATCCCCGAACTTTGATAAATAAAGTAATCATGAAATAACTTATAAACAGCGTGAAGGCTAAACAGTTTATCCACCCAACATGGATGAAGCATAGAAATATGTGTTGTAATGTAAGGAAAGTAAAAGATTCTTGATTGACGTATGATGTATTATATTGTCTCCGCCCATGCAGACATATAGAATCTTGTTTCAATATAAGCATCAATGTAGATTTTCATAATGAAAGGAGGGAGAAGTAGTACGTTGGAGTCTCCTCTGTTTATTTGCAGCCCCATGGAATAAAGTGAGGTATTAAACTCCTTCCGGTTTTACCCTTCTCCTTTAAGCGCTGCCATTTTACTTGAGAGATTTTGATTTTACTGTTTGTTATCAGTACAAAAATGGTTTTATAATATAGAGTCGTAGACCTCGATATGTCAAAAGCCACATGGTATGTCACAATCGGTCATTTTATATTCAAATTATAAATTTTAACTTGATAGCAACAAGTTATAAGAATGTAGCCGCTTAATATACCATTTTGATTGGTCATGCCGCAGATTATTTCAATTTTACATTTTAAACGGCAGAGAGTACTTGTGATCTAAAAGTTAAAAAATATCTTTTAAATTGCAATTAAGAACCACTTCACTTTTCTATTTGTTATCCGAAAAATCTTGATATGAGAAACAATTTGAATTTTCCAGTTAAAATGGGACTTTGATGATCGTATGAATTGTAACAAAAATTGAAATAAACAAACAAATCCATGTTTTTCGAGCAAGTATTTCTGTACTTACTTCTACAAGGGATTCAATTTTTAAAACTAACATAACAAAATAAAGCATTGTAAACCCTAAACAAGTGTACTTTCAACCTTCAAATTTTCTTAATTGCTGTAAGTTTTTAAGCAAAATACGATTTATATTTTCAAAGTTTTCAATACATTTAACAGTTCTTTCACATTGAAAAGTTTATGAAAGTTAGGCTTTATAGATCTAAGCAGCTTTAACATATTTTTATCCTGCTCGACTAGTTCTATACTTCATTCTCAATTTTATTGAATTTAAAAACATTTCTAAAATAAAAAAAACGTGTTTTTTTTTTAATTCTTTGAGTGAATCCTTCATTTCTTTTTATTTATCAATAAATTAAAACTAACAAAACAATTTTACAGCTGGTCATTTTTTATGCAATGGATTAAATCAATACATTTTACTCCATTTTATGGATTTCGAACAAAATGGACAAATAATTACGGAATTCCCAACCAATTTATACCAGTTTCCTGCATTTTGGTTTATGTCCATAATCATAAGCTTATTTATTTTATCATTTATTTACAATTTTTCCTTTATTTTCCTGTTAATCCATTCAATCCAGGGTTGGCTATTTTCTACAAGCATTCTTCTGCTGGGTAAAGGTTTTCAAACTGTAATTTTTATACTTTAGGTATTTGCTTGGAAATAGACCTGAAAATTCAAATTTTCACTTAGTAGCCAGTGGCAAGTAGGCAGTTTTAGTTTAAGTAGCCACTCAATCACAGATTTTTTATAAAATTGATATGTATAGTTACATTTAATTGATATGTAACATGTATACATATATTTTTTTTCATTTATCCATACAATAGATGAGAATTAGGAAAAAAAAAGAAACACACAGCTAGTAAATGTCTGGCCAGTTTTTTTATTATAACAAAATGGGGGAAAGGAATGGTGGCCGGCTAGTTGATTCATTTAATTGGTACACTCATTGTTTAATTGATCTATGGTGAGTGCCTATTTCCAAATCTCCTATAAGTTATTGTTTATGTGGTTTAACTTAAATTTGAAATTATGAAATTATTTCTGTATTAAATATTAAAGTGAAACAAGTTCCAAAAATTGCTTTTCTAATAACACCAACACAAATCTGTATGTGGAAGTTTCGTTGTTATAGTAAAACTCTTAATTCGAATAAAATTTTGTACATGGCTTGAACTAATCATGTCATGAAACCTAAATTTTAAATTTCAATCTATGTATACTGAGATATGAGGTCAAATGTCAGATAATATTAAGTCTATGGGGAAAAGATTTAACATATTCTCTATAACAAAACTGTATATTTCAAACTATTTATGCACCAAATAAGAGTTTTCTATGTTTTGTATAACTTTTACAATTGTCAGTTGTATTTGTGTGGTATAACTTCTACAAAAGTTACTACATTAATTATTTAATAGAGTCTTTTACTGCTTTCATATTCATGAAATAAACATTTTAGTTATTACACATGTAGCTAGATACCCAAATAGATGCTCATGTCCCAGCTGACGAGTCGGACGGTCTGGGTCTTCAACATGTAGCTAGATACCCTGTTTCACTTCAATTTAGGACTCAACCTTGTTAGTGTTTATACTTCAGTGTTAAATTTAAATTGTTTAACTTGTGCTAAATCTCTTAATACCTTGTATTTGTTCTTGATATATTTGTTACAATTTGATATAAATATTTGTTTATTTGATGCTGAATTTATTTCTATTTTACAGCGAAAATGGGAGATAGTGACGAAGAATACGACCGGCGTAGACGTGATAAATTCAGGAGAGAGAGAAGTGACTATCAAGAGCGGGGACGAGAAGAAAGAGGACGTCGAGATGACTGGTCTGAAAGGTAAATAGGGTGATCAATAGAATAGACCTCCACTCGTTTTTCAAAGTACAAAATTACGCCAAGTTGGGGCGATTCACCGGGTTACACTTTCATGCCGTTTATTTCGCCAATCTGGTAGCCCACGACTTTGTGCACATCCAATCAGCTCGTAACATTTTGGAAATCTGCATTTTAATAGGCAGGAAGTATTTCAATAGTCTTCTGTGTATTTCATCAGACCTTTTTCGATCGAATTTGTTGACCCTTGTTTTTACAGATCCTTTTTGATCGAGTTTGAAAAGATTTGTTGCTGCAAACTTTTTAGGAATAAATATTTGAAACTTTCCTTGTAATTCCCGTACATCAACATTTTAAGCAAATTTTCAGTAGATATTTTGGTAGATTTAATTGGATTTGAGTGTGAAACGTGTTCCAGTGTTGAATGTACGTGTATGTTCAAGAAAACGTGTTCCGGTGTTGAATGTACGTGTATGTTCAAGAAAACGTGTTCCGGTGTTGAATGTACGTGTATGTTCAAGAAAACGTGTTTGTGTGGATGTAATTAAAAATATGGGTACAGCTTGGATATAAGAAATTTGGTTTATTCAACTTTTTTTCGTGAGCCAAAGCCGCGATAAGTCGCCAAATGTGGCGTGATGGTGCGAAATGCTCTCTGACGTGTTTTTCTGACAATCCCACCTTTTTTTAGCTTTCTGTTAACTTTGCTCCGGCCATTTTATTTTTGTAGTGTTTTTGCTGTGTGTGTAAAAATGTATTAAAAACGTGAATATCATACAAATATTAAAGATAGCATATGTTAATTGATAAAATAATGTAGAAGCAGAAAATTTACATAGAAATAATGATCGTTCTTTGATGACTGCAATGTGAAAACAGTTATTTGTGCAATTTGGATATTTACACATGTTTTTCTTTGAAAAGTTTTGGATTTCATTAAACCAGGTACTGTGTTTTGATTTAAGAATGGCTTCTGCTTTGTTTTTTTCTTAAATTTAAAGTACAAACTTTTTAAGTATCGTTTTTTCTTAAATTTTGTTAAAGTACAAATGTTTTTATAAAATTTTGTGATTGGCATTTTTATGCATTTTTAATTATATATGTTTTGTTAAAGTACAAACGTTGTTATAAAATTTCGTATTTTTTCTTAGTATTGTTAAATTATGCATTTTTAAGTATTGCATTGTTATGCACTTTTAATTATATATGTTTATATTAGTTACGTGCAATGTTCAAGATGTCGCCCGTTAGGACTTTTCAAACACTGTATGCGTTGGCGCCATTCTTGGCAACAAAAAAAAATGGCGGATTTAGCCAAATTCCTTATATCCAATCTATTCCAAAATATGGATATATCAGTAGATATTTTTGGATTGCAGTGTGAAATGTGTTCCGTTACATAAAGGTTAGTTCTTTTATTTATTTGTCCCGTGTTTTTAAAATGGCTCTCCTAAGTATTGATTTTTCTTAAATTTCGTTAAAGGGTCATTCCACAGTATTCATTTGTTACGTACGGGACATTTCACAGCAAAATTTTGAGATATTTGTACATTTTTCAATGTCAAAATATAAATGAGAAAGTTTGCAATTATTTTTAATGTATTATATACCGCTTCATCTAGATTCCTGTGAAGTTTCTTTTTGTTGGAGCCAATATATATATATATATTTAATTAATAAAGTTTTGTTTCGTACGGGGCATCACAAAAAATTGTTTTAAAAGTACCTCCAGCAATTTGGATTTTGCTCTGAATTTATTAAATATTTTCACAAATAAATTTAATGAGTAGAAGCAGAAATATACATTTTATTAATTAACTTTAAAATTATTTTTTAAAATTATGTCATTAATTAATGAAAGCTAATTACTTCTGTTACGTACGGGACAAGCCTGTTTGTTACGTACGGAACCTATGATTTGAAATAACAGTACTATAAGGAATTGTGAACTAAAATGTATACAAATGTTAATTTAATGAATTTACTAGCTCTATTAATGTATTCAAATTTATGTTTAATTATGGAAATAAAAATAATTAATGATTTCTGAAATATTTTAATTGCTATTATATAAATTAGGATTTTCCATGCATAGCTCCATTTGAAAAAATGGTAAACATTTAAAAATAAAATACATGTTTTATACAAGTCCCAGAACATCAATAATGTCTTCAAATTTTTTCACTTCCTCCATTGGCAAAGAAAAATGTCCCCGGCTATTAATTGAACTTGGTGCTTTTTCGAGCTTAGTCAAAATATTTTTTTTTTTGTGAGGATTTTATCCTTTTCTGGGATGTGTGGCCAGGAAAACTTGTTTTTGCCTAAAGGTTTCATAAAGGATACAGATATTAACTCCTGGCCACCAATAATCATCGTACATCACCGATACCCAGTCTGATTTTTCAATAACTCAGTACATGCATCTGAGCTAGGCTCTTTTTCTTCTACAGGGCATAAAATCTTTATCTTTTCATCCGGATCCTTTTTATCAGAAAAACAAGAATGCTTCCAAAAGTCCAGACTGTCCAAGTTTATTGGTTGGGCAAAATGCATGCTATGTATACCTGATATCGAAGTAGCTCCTTCCCATTTTTCAATTAATGCAAACTTAGTTATGCATATCTGAATGTCCGCTCCACTTATGTATTTAACATTTATACAGGGTGCCTCTTTTTCCGCAACTTTAGAAAACTCCATTGCTGTATTTATTACGCACTGCTTGCGCAATATACTTAACCAAACGTTTCTCTTAACTACAGCTCCTAAACCATCCACTGCACCTTTTCCGTGTGCAGTTCTGAAAAAATTCCAGTCTGCACTAACCCCATGGTAATGCATGTGAAGCATTAAATTTTGCATGTTGTACCGATTTTTAAACTGGGCACCACATCCATACGACCAGAAATGGATGTGACTAAATGCCACTGTTTGTTTCAAATCTTCAATTATTGTAGAACTGAATGCAAATACTGCATCTTTTGTATGATTAAGGTCGTCTGAAACGACAACATAGTTTTTATGTTCTAGTTCGAGAGTGTTTCATTATTTCTATAATATACAATACAGGTAAATAATGTTACTTGGGTTGAGTTCCAGTGAGCTGCCATAATTTCCCCTTGCTGTTCTAGCGTAAAATTTCCCCCAAAGTCTTCATAAATAATTATATGCCCAACCTGTAGGGTTTTTTGAGGTATTTAAACTCTGCAAGTTGTTTTTGTGCAGTATAAACATGCAAAGCAAAAGGGTTCAAAAGGCTGATTAATTCTTCCTTTGCCTGAAGTAAATAGTAAACAATTAGTTCTTTCTTCATTTTTCCTTCATTTCATTTCCATTGATAAAAGTTATAGTCTCAAAATTCTGCATTTTGTCCCGTACGTAACAGATTTGTCCTGTACGTAACATATTTTTATTTATCACTAGCCGCCTTTGGCGACTAGCCTGTTCGCTACCCTTCAAAATTCTGACCGTGGCAAACTCGTTGGCGCGACCTACCAGAAAGGTGTAAGGTAACTGCTTGGAAGGCCAGGAAGTGCCACCCAATTTAGACCGGAACCCAATGGGGGAGGCATCCAAAGAGACCGTACCCTCCTTCCCCTACCACAAACCTCTCGGAAGGACTTGCAGTCCCACATGTTTAACGTGATCGTACTCCGCGTGAACACGGCTGCAGTTTTGGCAATGGCGGGAATCGAACCCGGGCCTACCGAGTGAAATTCCCGCGCGCTAACCACTGGGCTACCGCGCCATCCGCGACAATCTCCATAACTTTATTTTTATTCGGCCAATTTAGACTGAAACCCAGTGGGGGAGGCATCCACATGGACCGAACCCCCCTTCCCCTACCACCAACCTCTCGGAAGGACTTACCGACCCACATGTTTAACGTCATCGTACTCCGCGTGAACATGGCGGCAATTTTGGGAATCGAACCCAGGCCTACCAAGTGCAAATCCCGCGCACTAAGCACTGGGGTACTTCACCCTCCGCGATATTCTTCATAACTTTCTTTTTATTCACCCAATTTAGACCAGAACCAAGTGGAAGAAGCATCCACAGGGACCGTACCCTTCTTCCCTTACCACCAACCTCTCGGAAGGCTTACAGACCCACATGTTTAACGTGATCGTACTCCGCGTAAACACGGCGGCAATTTTGGGAATCGAACCCGGACCTACCGAGTGCAATTTCCGCGCGCTAACCATTGGGCTACTTTGCCCTACTCAACAATCTCCATAACTTTCTTTTTATTCATCCACAGGGACCGTACCCTCCTTCCCCTACCACCAACCTCTCGGAAGGACTTCCGGACCCACATGTTTATCGTGATCGTACTCTGCGTGAACACAGCGGCAGTTTTGGAAGTGGCTGGAATCGAACCCGGGCCTACCGAGTGCAATTCCTGAGCGCTAACCACTGGGCTGCCTCGCCCTCCGCAACTTTCTTTATATTCACCCAATTTAGACGGGAACTCTGTGAGGGAGGCATCCACAGGGACCGTACCCTCCTTCCCCTACCACCAACCTCTCGGAAGGACTTACGGGCCCACATGTTTAACGTGATCGTATTCCGCGTGAACACTTCGGCAGTTTTGGCAGTGGCGGGAATCGTACCCGGGCCTACCGCTAACTTCCCGTGCGCTAATTTACAATTTAAAATGACCATATGCTCTCTAGGCTCTTAATTCCATCATCCTCATTCCATTGTTCCATCATTTAAAATATCCATAAAATTAAAATATCCATCATTCCATCATTTAAAATATCCATAAAATTAAAATATCCATCGTTCCATCATTTAAAATATCCATAAAATTAAAATATCCATTTAAAAAATCCATATCGTTCCATCATTTAAAATATAAATATAATAATTTCTACAATGCATATGTTAAGCTCTTATTTCATTTAAAATCGGAAGCGCGGGAAACGGAAAGTAAAAACCAATTCGGTTTCTTATTGTCCCACCCATCGCTATGCATATACAGAACCGTGACGTCACCTCCACCTTGACGTCCCCACCCACCACCTTCCCTGCTTCTGTGGGGGAGAAACGTCGGTTAAGAAATGCTTTAGCGGATCGCCGAGAAATTGAAATTCGGAAAATCTTAAAATCCCGATCCTGTGGCCAATACGGAATATTTCTTGACCAGATTGGACTTGTAAGAATGCCAGATATTTGACCTTTCTAAAAATGTAAATTATTAGTCGAAATTCTGAGTACTTTTTACTATGCGAGAATTTAAAAACCAAAAATCGTTTTTTTTTTTGAGTCAAAGTGACTTTTGTTTTAAAATCATAAAAAAATATTAGAATTTGTCCCTGAGATTTGAAATTGATATATTTTTACTCGAAATTCTCTGCTCTTTTCGATGGTGTGATTTGTTTTTTTCTACAATGTCTGGATCGTGGAGAAAAAAGAGCAAAAAGGTCAAAAAACGGTCAAAATCGCATAAAACATTAAATAACAAAAAAAATAATTAAAATTTTAAAAATCGGTTTTCACGTGTCCTCCCTTCCCACCCCCCAGGGTCTCCGATTGCCAAATTTCATAGCTCTCCGACGCGCGGTCGCAAAACGTATAGTGTATAAGACAGACAGACAGACACACACACACACAGACATTGCCTTTTATTATTTAAGATACCCAGCTTCTAAATGAAAAGATACAATATTTCAATTGAATAATTTAGGAAGCTAGTTCACCAGTTGAAGAGGAAAAAAAACTGTTCAGTTGTCATCAGTATTATTAGTTAAAAAATTAAAAATAAGCTCAAGATTGTTTCGTACGGGACAAAAAGAAAGTAATCATTGAAAGTTTATGATAAAATATTTTTTTAACTTTTTTCTTTTTATTTCATATAATGCTACTATTAAAAGGGTTTAATGAAACATAGGAACTTTAAAATAAAATAAAATATTTTTTGAGTTATAGTTAAAAATATAATGTCCCGTACGTAATAAATTTTTCTATATGGCTGCAAACAAAATGATCTAATTTTTGTTTGGTTAAAAATATAGATTTTCTGTTGATAAACTTTAATAGAATGGATTTCAAGCTTTAAAATGATGTATTACACTTAATTTTTTATAAAAACATTTTTTCAAACTTGTGAGGCCAAATACTGTGGAATGTCCCTAAAGTCCAATCTTTTTTCTAAGTCCTGTTTTTTCTTAAATTTAATTAAAGTAAAATCATTTTTTTTAAATTTTCGTATTTTTTCTAAGTAGTGTCTTTTTTTTTTTTTTTTTTTTTTCGATGTTTCGAGTTATAAGTTTTTTATATTGATTTAAAATTGAATTGCACTATCATTTATCAAAATTCCAGTTCCTAAAACTATAGAATATGTCACTTTGGTAGGAGGAGCCTATTTTAAAACATGGGAATATACGTCACTTGAGTAGGGAGGAGTCAATTTCAAAACATTGAGAACTATAAAAAAAATAGCTAGTTCATAGCTGCCAACTTTATTAGAAAGAACTTCAGTATAAAGAATTTTTATTTGGCAATATTTTAGGCATAATCTGGTAATCTCATTATGTTTCTGTCTTTCTGGCAACACCTTCTTCTTGCTTCCTGATGAAAGAGTTGCTTATTTTAATCAATTTTTGAAATGTGTTGGAGAAAAGCATATACCATGTTAAAAACTTTAGGAGGAAAATTTTTTTTCTACATTATTTTTTCCATAAAACTATAGAATGCAACGTCACTTTGGTAGGAGGAGCCTATTTTAAAACACTGGAATATACGTCACTTCAGTAGGGATAGGGAGGAGTCAATTTCGAAACATTGAGAACTATAAAAAAATAGCTAGTTCATAGCTGCCAACTTTATTAGAAAGAACTTCAGTATAAAGAATTTTTATTTGGCGATATTTTAGGCATAATCTGGTAATCTCATTATGTTTTTGGCAACAACTCCTTGCTTCCTGAAGAAAGAGTTGATTATTTTAATCAATTTTTGAAATGTGTTGGAGAAATGCATATACCATGTTAAAAACTTTAGGAGGAAAATTTTCTTTCTACATTATTTTTTCCATTTTTACAGTGTTGACGAGTGCTGTCATCTCTAATTTTTGTATATCTTTTTTATGCATTTTTGTATTTTACTTCTATTTTTCAATTATTTTTCCACTAAACCTAACATGGTGTTTGTAAGCACTTTTCAATGTGAAAAACTTTAGGAGGGAAAGTTTGTGTTTCTACATTATTTTATCCATTTTTATGGGGGTGGCATGTATTATATTTCATTTTTGCATGATATTGTAATAATCTTTCGTTTTTATATATTTGTTTTTTGTATGCATTTTTGTATTTTACTTCTATTTTTAAATTATTTTCACTCTAAACCTAACATGGTGTTCATAAATACTTTTGAACATGAAAAGTTTTTTGAGGGAAATTTTTGGTCTACATTATTTTATCAATTTTCACAGTGTTGACATGTGCTATCTTTCGTTTTTGCATTTACATTTTTATGCATTTTTGTATTTTACTTATACAAGGTAGGATCAAAAAATTCGGAGACTGGCTTACTTGGCTGGTATGATTTATTGATATTGTGTTACACACAACCACCTTCACAGTACTCCCCCCTCTGAGGTTATGCACTTCTGCCAGCATGAGTACAGTTGCTGAAAACATTCCTGGAAGCCTTTTGTTGAGGTGGTCTTCAGTGTGGCCGTCGTAGCTTCCTCAACTTCAGATGCACTCATGAAACAGCGGTCTTTGAGTTCGTTTTTGAGAAGGGGGAAGAGGTCAAAATTGCATGGGGCGAGATTGGGTGAGTAGGAAGGGTTGACGTTCCTTGTCTGACCAGTGCGGACTGCACCATGAAAGACCGCTGAGTGGGAGCATTGTCATGTTGCAGCACCCAATTCTTACTTTTCCAAAGTTCTGGCCTTTTCCGGCAGATAGCATCACGGAGACGAGCCAGGATTTGTGTGTACTTCTCCTTGTTCACTGTTTCCCCCTTCCGGTATGAACTCGTAATGCACCAAGCCCTTCTGGTCAAAAAACACCTCCAGCACTACCTTCCCTTTTGAACGGTCCAAACAGAACTTTTTTTACTTCGGCGACAATAGTGACTTCCACTGTGAGGACTGCCGTTTTGTTTATGGGTCGTACAAGAAACACCACGTCTCATCACCTGTGATAATTTTTGAAAGGAATGTCAGATCTTTGTCAGCAATATCAATCAGTTCTCCACAGATTCGCATGCGCTCATCACACTGATCTTCGGTTAGCATTTTTGGTACTATGTGTTGACACACACGTTGCATGTTCAGTTCATCCATCAGGATAATTTGGCAGCTCCCGTACGAAATTCCTGCTTTTTAAGCAATGATGCTGATAGTTTAATGTCGGTCGGCATGCACAATTTCTGCCAACTTTCGAATGTTGTCCTCCATAATTGATATTGAAAACTGCCTAGTCTGTGAATTGTCTTCTACGGATTCAGGTCCGGACGTGAATTGGGAGTGCCACGAAAACACCTTCGCATGACACATTGCTCTCTCACCATACACCTGCTGCAACATGTGCAGTGTTTCTGTCTGCCCCAAATGCTGGCAGAATTTGATATTCACACGTTGTTCTTCAAATACCACTTCCGTTTTCGATGAATGCGAATGTCTACAGTTCATTGACACACATTGTCTGGAAAAACCCTGCACTGCAGATCTGCTTCTTCCTTTTCACATCTTGCATCACATTTGCCTTTACACCATGGTAAAATAGGTCCCCTCTCCTCCAATCAGGGTTGGAGATATCAGCACAGTCTCCGAACTTTTTGATCCTACTTTGTATTTATCAATTATTACCTGTTAAATGAAAATCTCCTTGTTTCTGCTGAATGCTTTAGAATTCTCTTAAAGTTGGGAATTTTTCCATAAGATATCCTTCTAAAAAAAAACTATATTTTCTATTTCTATAGAAAAAAAATACGACATTTGATACAAGATTGATTATTCAAAGAAATACAACATATATTTGTATTAATTTTTATATCTTATTTGCAGAGATGGAAGAGGTAGCCGACGTGAATATAGAGACTATGATCCAAGAAATCGTAGGGATAGATACAGTCCAGCTCGCCATGATATAAGCCCACCTATGAAACGAATGCGTAGAGACTGGTATTTATTACTTTTAATTTTGTTTTCATAGCATTTGTAAAGACAGTTCCATGATTTGCTTTAAAGAAATTGTTTTCACTATTTCAGTATTTTTTGACTTGCTAAACCCTTTCACCCTATATTTTATCAGTAGCCTCTTGACCTATATTTTTAGAATAATAATTTTCAATTTTTGTTCAGAGGGTTTCATTATTAATCCTAACCTATGACATTCAAAATATTTATAAATCTATAGTATGGTTCTTATTTTTGTTTCAATTATATCAAAGTGCTTGTGATCATTAAAAGTCCTTAAAAACTGCTTATTTCTATATCTTGATTTTTAACGAACCTTAAATGTTTTTGCAAATTTGAAATTCAATTTTTGATATGAACTGTGAAATAATATTAGTGAATGTTTGAATTTTAGCGGTGGTTTGCTGGTCTGAGACCACTTAATCAGACTAGTAAGATTGCAATTTTAACCAGTAAATTTTTTTGAGAAAAAAAATTGTGGATTTTTCATTTCTCTGTAGAAGCTCAGTATATACTCCTGCAGGCTTCTCGTTAGCAAATGTAAGGTAGGGTATACCCACTTTGAACAATGCAATGTACTTACAACATAAGTGATAATACAGTGAAACCCCGAATCTACGTTTTTCCCGCATTTTACGTTTTTTTCATCAGGTCCCATTTTTCCGTATACCAATACATGTTAATTTAACCCAGATTGTAAGTTTGTTATTTATGGACTTTCCCGCATTTTACATTTTTTCCCTGGACTGGAAAGTAAAAAAAAATTTAAATTTGCAATAATTTACAAAAAAAATTTGCAAAAAAAAAAAAAAAGCAATATTACTATTTTTTCCTTTTGTGCTTTTTTAAAGCTAATCCACGTTGTTGAAAGTTAATCATGAAAACAGAAACACATTCCACAGACTCTTGTCTTCTGAAATCCTGTCCAGACTCCTGTCTTCTTGGATTCCCCCCCCCCCCTTCCTTTGTTGAACACCCGCTGTCGCGGACTGCTCCCTTCCCGGGGAAGAACACTCCAGTTAACCAATCAGATGGAGTGGTTCCTTTTCTTTCGTCGGGGAGGGGGTGCCGGCCTTACCCTTCTCCACGTTTTCAGATAAGCCTTTCAGTTGCTGTTTAGCACGCGGTGGTCGCATTTCTAACCTTTTTGTGCCAAAATGACGAGTAAAAAACGCAAAAACTTTTCTGTTGTTAAGAAAGCCAAAATTGTTAAACAATTTGATGAATTTCACGGAACCAAATTAGCGTTCGCTCAATCACAAGGAATTCCCGTGACAACTCTGCAATCCATACTACAGAAAAGAGAATGCATTGAAAAAAACATCGAGAAAGTGGGTGAAAAAGATTCCAAGAAACGGAAAACATTGAAAAAATCTCCATACGACGAGCTGGAAGGTATCTTAGTAAAGTAGTTGAAAGAAGCTCGTGCCGCGAATGTACCTATAAATGGCATGATAATAAGAGAAAAAGCTCTAGAAATCGCCGATAGGCTTGGTGGTTTGAAAGACTTCACAGCTTCAAATGGCTGGATTGACAGAATGAAAAAAAGACATAATCTTGTGTATAGATCTCTTTCGGGAGAATCATCAAGTGTAGATGAAGCTACAATAGAAGAATGGAAGAAAAATCTACCAAATTTGACCAAAGGATACAAGTCAAAGGACGTATTCAATGCGAACGAGACTGGACTTTTCTTTAACCTCCTACAGGATAAAAGTTACGTTGCTAAAGGAGACTCCTGCCATGGAGGGAAGATGTCTAAATTGCGCCTTACGGTTTTACTGTGCTGTAATTCTGATGGAAGTGAGAAGCTGACGCCTCTTGTTGTTGGAAAGTCTCGCAAACCACGATGCTTCAAAAACGTTAGAAGTTTTCCGACAAAGTACGAAGCAAACAAGAAAGCATGGATAACCGAAGCCCTTTTCGAAGACTTTTTGTGCAAACTAAACAAACAAATGAAGTTGCAAAATCGTAAAATAATTTTGTTCATTGATCAATGCACTGCACATCCGGATTTGCAGCTGTCTAATGTGCATGTCGTAATTTTTCCTGCAAATTGTACAAGCAAATTGCAGCCTTGTGATCAGCAACATTATTCGATCTTTCAAGGTTTATTACAGAAAGCAACTTGTCCGGAAAGCTGTAGCTGAACTAGAAAATGGAAACCTAAATGACTCCTGCAAACTAAAGTTAAGTGTTCTAGAGGCTATGCATTTTATTTCTGCGTCGTGGAGAAACGTTACACAACAGTGCATTTCCCATTGTTTTGAAGAAAGCGGAATCGTAGCGTCTAATGAACCGGGAACAGATGAAGAATCAGCTGCGGTGGACTCGGAGGAGGACAACGAAACACTTATCTATGTACATCCCGGAAAGCTTAGCAACATGCGAAGCTGAAAGAGCTACTGCTCCATCCGTAGACGACCTTATGGACTTTTCGTCCGTCGATGAATATGAACAAGAACAACCGGAAACACAGCCCGTCCCTTCTTTCAGTATTGCATTGAAGAGCTTACAAATAATGAAAGACTATTTTCTTTCTTATAAAGACCAGGAAAAAAACTTGCAAGGTATTTCAATCCTAGAAGATGCTGCCTTCACTTTGAACTCAATGGCTAAAAAACAATGCACTATTACGGACTATTTTCAACCTAAACGCCAGGATTCGTAACTAAATGTGTTAAAATGATCTTAAAATGGTATGTATAATAATGTTCTTTTCGTAAAATATACATATTTGAAAGAGTCATCTTTACTACCTTTAGTTTTTTTCTATTTGATTTTTGCATTCTATGTATTTCCCGTATTTTACGTTTTTCCCCCATTTTACGTTTTTTTCACCCAGTCCCTTGAGAAACGTAAAATCGGGGTTTCACTGTATCCATCATGTGCATATCATCTTAACTATCCACCATTTCAGCATTTTCCATTAAAGGTACAATATTTTACAAGTATTTACAAATACTCTGGAAAATCTCGGCGATCTGGATTTTTATCGACCCTGGACCAGACGAAATGATTACACAAAAATTGTCTCCAGCCTGGATGTGAATAAGAAGATAGCCAAATTTTTAAAATATGGTGATGCACAGTTAAATGCTCTCTGAACTTATGATGATAGCATTTGTAATCAGGCATGAGATTCTTCCATAAATTTCCGCTTTTGTGTTTGTTTTTATTTTCACATTTTTCGATGAATTTTCTTCTTTTTGTGGGTCAAATATATTCCTTGCGAATTAGAAAATTTCTCTTTATTAAACAGTTCCTAAAGACGACAAAAGTCCGGAAATTTTTTTAAATTTGTCTAAAATGTCGCGAAAGGAGAAGCAAAATCACAAATTTTTAAATCTGAGCTTTACCGATCTTGCATCTAAAAATCTGTTTCCTTGCAATTGCAATATTGGCAATCTCAAACGGCAATTCCTTCTGCGTTATGAGGAAGATAACCAGTGATTATCTTTCTCCCACTTTTACAATGTATTTGCATCAACTAAAATGGTTATTATTTCTCATTATATATAAAAAAACTATTTTTCAAATATTGACGAAATGAAGGGCTGTTTTGCAGCAGTTTCACAAAAAACTATTTGTACTCAATATACCTCATTTAATTGTGAAAATAATTGTCATCAATAATCTTTGTCATCAATATACCTCATTTAATTGTGAAAAATATTTTTGTATGTATACCCTGACTATGTGAGGCATTGCCGCTTATATCCACATTTTCACTTACATCCACATGAACACGTTTTCTTGAACATTGGCATACCTACCAAATCTCTCGATTTTTCCGGGAGTCTCCCGAATTTTGAGGCAATCTCCCGAATTCTTACAGTAATTAGAAAAAATCCCTACATTTTTTTTTTTTTTTTACAAGAAAATCACTGCAATGTTCTTATTCTCAATGTGGCTGTGCGCTTTGAACAGGTTAACGAAAAATAAAATTTCCCGTGAGCCTCGACTGAGGAAATGACGTCATATTGTTGTTCTGCTAATAGCTGTCGCGAAGTGGCTAGAATAAATATATCGATAGCTCCGCTTGAGAAAATCGTAATCGTATCTGACGTCGAGTGTTTATTTTTCTTTTCTGTCTCCACTGTTGTTGAAATCAAGATTGACGCTCGGCAATTCAAATTATTTGATTTCGTGGCCACATGCTCTATATTTGTGATTCTGAAAACCGGTGTTTGTAATTAGCATGAATTTGCAAAAGCCAAAAATGTATCTTTTACGTTTTTAAAGATGCATATTGCATATTCTACTGAATTTTCATTCATCAAATGGTCAAAAGCATCTTTTGCCTTTTGCTCTGATTGCGGGACTGACATAAACATCGCACATGACGGAAGAGGTGATATTATGACTCATATAAAATCAAAAAAGCATCAAGCTAACGTCAAATATCAGGAAAAGAATTCGAAAATTGAAACTCTTTTCTCGCCATCTGAAGATTTCAGTGTTACCCGTGCTGAGTGTTTGTTCATGGCCTTTATTGTGGAACATAATTTGCCTCTTAGCTATGCGGACCATGTGGGTCCGTTATTCAGAAAGATGTTTCCAAAGTCTGAAACTGCAAAAAAAAAATATGGTTCGGCACGCACGAAAACCACAACTATAATGTGGTTGATGGCGCTAGAAGATCAATCAACGTTAATATCATGCTTGCAAAAACAACCTTTTGTTGTTGTTACTGATGGAAGTAATGACGATGAAAAATTGTATCCCATCGTAGTAACATATATTAATCATGTTACTTCATTTGTTGAAAGTAATTTGTTGTGTGCACCAGCATTAAAAGGAAATTCCACAGGTAGAAATATTGGCAATCTTATAATTGAAAATTTAGTTGCTAAAAATATACCTCTAGAAAACGCCATTGTGTTTGGCTGTGATACTGCTAATGTCATGATTGGAAGTAAAAATGGTGTTGCTCCAGTTTTATCCAAATCACATAAAGATATAATGATTATGGTATGTTTGTGTCACTTAATTGATATTGCCGCAGGTCGTGGATTAAACGCTTTGCCCATAAACATTGACGGAATCTTAGTCTATATTTATTATTATTTAAAAAGAAGCTGCAAGAGAAAAGATAGGTTTAAACAACTGCAAGAACCCCATAATACTGAAATAAAAAAAATTCTGAAGCATGTTGAAACACGGTGGTTGTCTATTGGACGATGCCTAAGTAGAATATTGGAACAATGGGACCCACTATTAAGCTTTTTTGATGAAGAAACTGCATCTTGTAGCAATAAAAGAAGTACTTCTGATGCTAACTTAGATTCGTACAGAATCCCAAAAGTTAAAAAAATGTCAACTGTAAACAATACAGGGAATGAGATAAAGAAAGAAACATCACACAATACTTCAGATCCTTCACATGTGTTGAAGGAGTGTTGAAGACCCAGACCGTCCGACTCATCCTGAGGACTTGAGCAACTATTTGGACGGCCGGACCTTCACATGTGTTAAAAAAATCAACCAGCATTAAAAGTGAAACATAAGCAAAACGACAAAAAAAAAATTAAAACAAATGAAATAACTGAAAATAAAGTAAAACGTTGTTCATATGAAAGTCAGAAAGAAAGAATTCATAGTTTTTTATCTTCAGATTTAAATAAAGCATTCTGCTTATTTTTACAAAATATTACACCAGTATTAGAAAGAGCATGCACTCGGTTACAGTCACAGCAACCTTTGATTCACATTTTACGATCATTAATTTTGGATTTATTTAAAAAACTACTCTCGAAATTTCTAAAACCAGATATTGTGAGAAAATGTTCATCACCGCTAAATGTAGATTATCCTTGCTGCTACCACCAAAAAGATGATAATGAAATAGTAATAGGAAGTCTGACTTCAAAGGTTGTTGATTCATTAGTGAAGGAAGATAAAGAAACTTTCTTTTTGAAGGTGAGAAAATATTTTATTACTGTTTTAAATTATATTTATCATTCTTTCCCTCATAAAAAAGATATTTTGATTAATGCTGAAATTTTGAATGTAACAGCTATTGCCTCTGCTGATTTTTCAAAGTTAAAATTCTTTGTTGATAAATTTCCTATAATTTTATTGAGAGAAGGAAATGAAACTAAAGAAGTTTTAGATATTTTGCAGTCTCAATTTTGTAAATTGCAGCTGGAGATTCTGCCACCAAGTATCAAAGAAGAGCAAAGGATTGAAACTCAGTGGATGCTTATTAGCAATATAAAAAATGCAGATAAAAAATTAGCAAAAGTCATGTTATCTTTATTAGTTATTCCACACTCTAATGCAGAGGCCAACGACCGTACCGTGCTGAAAACACCGGTTCTCGTTAGATCACCGAAGTCAGGCAGCATCGGGCGCGGTTAGTACTTGGGTGGGTGACCACCTGGGAACAACGCGTGTTGTTGGCTCTTTTCGGGCGCGGCAGCCCAGTGGTTAGCGCGCGATTCTCGCCGCTGCCAGAACTGCCGCCGTGTTCATGCGGAGTACGATCACGTTAAACATGTGGGTCCGTAAGTCCTTCCGAGAGGTTGGTGGTAGGGGAAGGAGGGTACGGTCCCTGTGGATGCCTCCCCCACTGGGTTCCGGTCTAAATTGGGTGGCACTTCCCGGCCGTCCAAACAGTTACCTTACACCTTTCTGGTAGGTCGGACAGTCTGGGTCTCAACAACAACAACACTCTAATGCAGTTTCCCGGCCACCCAAATAGCTGCTCTAAGTCTAAGGACGAGTCGGATGGTCTGGGCTTTCGACACTCTAATGCGTCCCGGCCATCCATTAAGTTGCTCTATGTCCTCGGATGAGTCGGATGGTCTGGGCTTTCGACACTAATGCAGACCATAAGCCTTCGGGCTGGTCATGTGGTCTGGGTCTTCAACACTCTAATTCAGGCCCGGTGGTTTGCACGCTGCCACAACTGCCGTCGTGTTCATGCGGAGTACGATCATTTAAACATGTGGGTCCGTAAGTCCTTCCGAGAGGTTGGTGGTAGGGGAAGGAGGGTACGGTCCCTGTGGATGCCTCTCCCACTGAGTTCCGGTCTAAATTGGGTGGCATTTCCCAGCCATCCAAACAGTTACCTTACACCTTTCTAGTAGGTCGGACAGTCTGGGTCTCAACAACAACAACAACACTAATGCAGAATGTGAAAAGATATTTAGTCAAGTCAAGAAAATTAAGACTGACTTTCGAGCTTCACTATCTAATGAAAACTTAGAAAACTTGTTAGTGACTAAGTGCGCCAGAAAAACCAAGTGTTTTGAAGAAGAATTTAGTAAGCAGGGTCCGCGCTAGCCATTCGCCTACGCGCCAAATGCGAAAAGATCGCAAAACTGGCGATAAAAAAAATACTTTGGCGAAAAAAATGGCGAATGATTTTTTGGAAACTGTGAAAATTTCGTAAATATTTTTTTGGAAAGTAATATGGAATAAAAGTCCGATTTAATTTGGAATAAAAGTCCGATTCCAGACAAGTAGGCCTATGATATACGAGCGTTGTCTCCCGTCTGTTTTGGGGACGCTCGTTCTCGTGTGACAAGCTCCAAGTATTCTTTAATTCCCAGCACGCTGCTCCTCAAAACGGACGGCAGACAGCGCGCATTCCTGTCTCTCAAGCGTCCTTGACTCACCGCGGCAATCAAAACATTATCTGGATTCCGTCCGTTATGTGAGCCGATTTTTTTCGTTAACCCCGAATCGCACAACCGTTAACCCCCAACACAGTTATTAGATACTCTCCAATAAACAAAACAAAAAAAACACTTTCAACTTAAAATCCTGCATTATAGTTTTAAGCAATCCGTTACAGAATTATTTCTGAAAAGAGCCATTTTTTGTCGAAAACGATCAGCCGTAATCAAAGAAACAAGTGATAAACATCGAACGAAAATGTTGTATATTTTTTGATGACGCGTATACAATGGTAGTCCGGAGCATCTGGAGGGCAGAGAAATTAGGAGTGTGCGATTGCGTAATTACTACCGCATCGTTTTAGGATCGATTGTCTTGCGGGAAAAAATAACTTTTAGACTTACGATGTTCTTTTTTTTTCAGACTCCGCATATAAATCGCCCCCCTCCTCCACTTTGAAGCGTTTTTTTTTTCTTTTTGTCACAAATTTCTCGACTTACGCGAGTATATTACGGTAAATAAAAAAGCATTTAATTTTAGTTAAAAATAAAATAGAAAAAAGGCAACTACTGATTATTATCACAGATGCCAATTTGCGGTTTGCTGTTTTTGTCATAAGTTGAATCGTAGTTTATCTTTTTGTTACGAATTTTAAGCCTGCCTGGCTTGTTTTCGTTTCATCTTCATCATCATCTTTTTGGTTTTTATACGATCCTTACGCCTGCCTGAATTTTAAAACCGACATTAAAATTTATCCCTTAGATAGTTTTGGTGCCTAATTTTAAAGAAATATAATGATGATACTGCATATAAAAATATTATGGATGTAACAGGAATTGGTTTCACATGTCCTATGACAATAACCATCGTTAAAAGAGGCTTTAGTAAACAGAACATAAATTTCATTAAGTAGTAACATCAGAGTAAAAAATCTCAGTGACTTGATTCTTATAAATAGTGAAGGGCCAGATATGAAAGATTTTAACTTTAAGGCAGCTTTTGAAAATGGGTGTATAGTACAAAATTCGATGCTTGCCTGGTTTATATGATAATGAAACTATGTGAATTATAGAATAAATTTGTCATTTTTGTAACTCATTGTGATCTTTTATTGGTAAATACAAGTTTAATTTACTAATAGCCTGTTTAATGATTAAAAAAATGAAATCTACCTATCTTTATATCTTGTTTAGAATGAAATTAATATTATTAGCTGCATTATGGCTTAAAAGTAAAAATTTTTTTACCGATGGCGACTTTGACTAATAATCATGTAATTTGGCTAATGATTTTTCAATTTGGCTAATTTGTTGGCTAACAGTTTGAAATTCCTAGCGCGGGCCCTGAGTAAGGAGTTCTTTAAAAAAGCAAAAACAGCTACTACTTTATTTTTAAATAGAAGGATTGAATTTGACATTTTTTAATTATATAGAACTTTTACGTGCTGTATTTTTACTTACCAAAAGATTTCTTTCATTCAATATTTTATCTGCAGAGAAGTGTTTTTGTGTCAAAGACATGTGAATGATTATTAAACAGTAACCAATGACATTTTTCTTTATGCATCATCATAGCTGCCAACTCTCCTGGTCTCCCGATTAAGTCGCTCAATCTCCCGGTTTTCACTCAGTTGCCCTTATTTTCCCCCTTGCTAGGCAGAAATCACGATCTTATAGCTCACGATCATGTAATATGAATCAGTTGCCCTTATTTTCCCCCTTTCTAGGCAGAAATCACACGAATGCAAATCGTTACTTTCAGTTGTTTTCTGCGGTGCAGTTTTCTGCTACCGCGGTGTAGGAATGGATTGCGATTGACGTTTGTATTTTTGTATTTGTATGTACAGGTTACAACAGTAAAAGAATCGGAAATAGATCACGAATATTCCGAAAATATCACAAGGTGAGAAACTAACTCACAAATTTTGAAATCAAAGTTTTCCTGTTTTTTCGTCTAAAAATCCATTTCCCAGCTATCGCGTAATCGGCGCTCGCAAACTGCGATTATTCCCACAGTGTCACGAGAGAGATGACCAATGATTAATCAATGTGGGAAAAACGCATTTGCATCGATTAAAATGTTATTAAATTATTTTGTTTTATATACAAAACTATTGTTCAAACGTAATATGAATGAAATGAAAGGCTATTTTGCAGCAGTATCGCGAAAAACAGCATTTGTGCGCGATCCTCCTAATATTTCGTTTATTTGTGAAAATAATTTCTGCTTTTGCAATCTGTCGACATCGTCAAATTTTTTTATAATTATTTCGTATTTCATACAGAAAAATTATTGCTTAAATGTATTATTAATGAAATGAAAGTCTATTTTGCAGCAGTATCGCGAAAAATGGCATTTGTGCGCGATCCTCCTAATATTTCGTTTATTTGTGAAAATAATTTCTGCTTTTGCAATCTGTCAACATCGTCAAATTTTTTTATAATTATTTCGTATTTCATACAGAAAAATTATTGCTTAAATGTATTATTAATGAAATGAAAGGCTATTTTGCAGCAGTATCTGTCGGCTGCTTTTGCTGTGTTAGCTGAGCGACTAGACTAGAAAATTTGAAAGTCATTTGCAGATTTAGCAGTGTTTTGGCCATATCCATATCTGAAGTGCTGGTAAAGAAAATTTTGTAGCAGATGATATGCAGTAGTGATGTGTTTTCTCAAGAAAGCAAGCTCGTTAAACACAAACACAATTTATTTGTTGTGAGATCCATTGCATCAGATGAAGTTACAAAATAAAACACTGTAACATTCGTTGCAAAGCAAAACTATATACAATGAGCTAGCAAGCTCATGAAAAGGTTTTAAACAGTCTATGACTAGGCACACACTCTCAGTTATTATAACATCGGTAAGTAGAAAAAACAGCTACTGTACCACTCATGTCGTGCACGTTAATGAAGCCACCATCATCAGGTCACACGTCATGGCTTTAGAAGTTAGACTACTCTCTACCGATCAAGGTCTGCCTTCCATACAAGGTCTTTCACCGTCGATCACCGTCTGATCGATCTGACTATACGTCGAGTCTTAAGTCTGCATAACTACAAGATCTTAAACTCTGAAAAGTCTCCCACGTCTACTACATGGTCAGTCAGGGTCTGTAAAGTCTCTGAATAACTGAGAATGTGTCCTATCATATATACACTGTGATGGGTACGCTCCGGAACACAACCGTTGACGGCAGCGCCCTCACTATATGCAAATCAGAATGCGCGCGCGGCGAGATGGCGATTTGCATGAATGGCATGTTCTGTTCCCGTCACGAGTCGTTCACGAGAACGGTAGAACCATTCTAAAAATGTAAACACGTTCTCGCGATAACGAGAATCGCGACGAAAACAGAACCAAGTTTCCAACAATCGGCCCCCTCATGCAAAACCCCAAATCTCGGCGCACGTGCTATCAATCAATGAAATTATTCTAAAAAACATAACAGCAAAAATGTCAAGTTCTTTAGTATCCAGCAAAAACATAAAGTATATATATTACTTTTCATGTTAAGCAAAAAAATTTATCATTGAAAGAAAATTTTAGATATCATTGAAACACTAAGTTCCAAAAATTTAATTTAAGTCAAAATTTAAGTTTTCAAGAAATTTAAGTATAATAATTTAAATTTAACATTTAAGATTAAAAATTTCACTATAAATATCAAATTCAATTATGTAGAAAATTTTATGTATAATTATTAAATTTAACATTTAAGATTAAAAAATTTCACTATAAATATTAAATTCAAGTATGTAGAAAATTTTATGTATAATTATTAAATTTAACATTTAAGATTAAAAATTTCACTATAAATATCAAATTCAATTTGTGTAGAAAATTTCATGTATAATTATTAAATTTAACATTTAAGATTAAAAATTTCACTATAAATATCAAATTCAATTATGTAGAAAATTTTATGTATAATTATTAAATTTAACATTTAAGATTAAAAATTTTACTATAAATATCAAATTCAATTATAGCTGTTCATTATCTCTGTCCAAGACCAGTATACATAATTAATACTAATAGCAATGACACAGATAACGAAAGATTTTTTTTTTTTTTCTTTCTGTGTTGTATTCAAATTTAAATAAGTGGTTTGTCATCAATGAATCATAGCCAAGTGTATGATAACAAGGAGTAAACACACAAAATAATACACATAAGCATAACTGTCTTATGCGGGAATTGAAAACATGGATATATATATACATTCAGTGTAATGTGAAAAATTTTAGAAAGTTCATTGTAAACAATACACATATATATACTCTAGATACAATTATCTGCATCACAGAGGGAGGAGTAATTTATACGATATCCTAACCATATTTTGTAAAAGAAAGAAAAAAAATTTAGAAGTTACAAATTTAATCATTTTTGTTTTTGGAAATTTGATTACAAAAATTTAATGCTAAAAATTCCTCAAACATTTGGCAAATCTTATTAATGTACTGCCTATGATGTATAAAAATTTTGTTATTAATTTCAGCAAATTCCACACCTAACAGTTTTTGGACCTTCCCTAGAGTTTTGATATCAAATTCTCCCTTTAGCAAAGAAACTGCATGATCAATATCACCTATTATTTCTATGTTGCTTGCCTCTGGCCTGGATTTGATATCCCTCTTTTCTCTGAAGTTAAACAAATTTTGGTCATAATGTATGTT
This sequence comes from Amaurobius ferox, assembly GCA_951213105.1. Lineage (NCBI taxonomy): Eukaryota > Metazoa > Arthropoda > Arachnida > Araneae > Amaurobiidae > Amaurobius > Amaurobius ferox. Next base: position 74,168,669 of record OX578136.1, read on the forward strand.
AGCCTTAGCACAGAATTTTTTAACATCATTATGACTTCTCAGCCTATGTTTATCACCCCTCACTGAGTAGTAAACATCAGTTCGAGTTCCATCAGGCCTGGGTACAGCTTTCCTTTCCCAATCTATGTTTGAACAGGGGGTCAGATCGGAATCAGCAGGAGAGTCCTCTTCCTCACTAGTATGACTAGTGTCATGGCTCTCACCTGCTTCTTCCTCTGACTCACTATCCAAACATCCCGATCCTGAATCTGATGTTCGAGTAAAACCCGATTTCTTTTGGGTGAAGTTTCTAGGTCGAATGGGGTCCAGGACGCCTTCCGCTGCTTCCATCTCCTCAAAACGGACATTGCTTATTTCTAATATTTTTCCTTCTTTCACAAGAAGAATTCTATAGCCCCTGGTATTTTCCGCATATCCTACCATAACTCCCAGTTGAGCTCTTAGGTCTAGCTTCTTCCTAAGCTGTTTTGCTATACCAGCATAAGCCTTACATCCAAAAACTCTGAGATGGGATACAGCAGGCTTCTTCCCATAGTACAATTCGTGTGGAGTTTTAACTTTAAATTTATGGCAAATCCTGTTCTTTGTATAAGTAAAACATAGGATTGCCTCTGCCCACATTTTGTCACCAACTTTGCTTTGATTAAGCATTGCCTTGACACAATCTAACGCTGTCAGGTTGAATCTTTCAGATACCCCGTTTTGTTCGGGTGTATAAGTGTTAGATCGTTCATGCTTAATCCCTAACTTTTTCAAAAAAGCTTTAAATTGACCGTGACAAAATTCCATGCCGTTATCAGTACGGATGCACAAAATCTTTTTGCCTAATTGTCTCTCCTGACAAGCTTGAAAATCCTGAAAAACTTTGAACACATCTGATTTTTGTTTTAAAATAAAAACAAACACCTTGCGGCTAAAATCGTCTGTAATAGTCAAGAAGTATTTGTTTCCCCCCAATGAAGCTACAGGCATTGGACCACAAACGTCCATGTGCAGTAATTGCAAAGGTTCTGTAGATCTAATCCTGCCTATTGGTTTGTACGAAACTCTTTTAGATTTTGCAAGTTTGCAATGAATGCAATTTACTTTTGCATATTTTAATTTTGGGAGTCCGTTTGCCGCGGAAACTTTACTTGTTTGGTGCAAGTAGTCTGAGTTAATATGGCCATATCTTCTATGCCATAATTCAGTTTTGTTCAGAATTTCAACTGTTGAACCACTAATTTTATTTGACTTTGATTTTAAATCAGATTTGTTTTTCCTTTTATTCAAGTTAGGCTTAATTTTGTTTTGACTTTGACTATTTGTTGCAGGGGTTTTTCTAACCTGTTTAGAATTTTTGTCCCTATCCTGATCTCCTTTACGGCCCTCAACACTACTATTTAAACTTTTAGTTGAGTACTGTGGTTTTAAGAAATACAATCCTTCTTTACGTTTAGCGTAAAAGAAATTTTCTCCCTCAGGAGTCTTAAACCATAGAATACCTTTGGCTGCACTAAAAGAATAGCCCTGCTCTTCTAATACAGATGCGGCCAACAAGTTACGCCGTAATTTTGGTGAATACATAACATTTTGTAACACAATATTATTTGTATGATCTTTAAATTTAACATACATGTTCACCGTTCCAATAGCCTCAACTGGGCTTTCCATATCACCCACTGCTAGCGACATAGATGTATCCTTACATTTATCAAATTTTGAAAACATTTTAACATCATTACAAAAGTGTCGCGTAGCAGCGGTGTCAATCACCCAGCTGAGCCTATTGTCAGGATTATCAACAATATTAGCTTCTACATTTATATTTGAAAATACTTCAATAATACTAGAGCTAGTCATCTTTTTCAATTTTGGGCATTGTGCCTTTACATGACCATTTTTATTACACATAAAACATGGTCCTATGACCTTAATAGACTTTTTAACTTTGGTAACATTTTTGCATTTAGCGTTAACATTTGAAAAATATACAGATGAATTGGAACTTACATTATTATTGTCATGATCCTTCCTCAACTGTCTAATCCTGCCCTCCTCCAAGGACAGTTCTTTCTGAATTTTATCCAATTTAAAATCAGTATCGCTCCAGCGATAAATGATTTGGATGATACTCTGGTACTGGGCTGGGAGATACCGGATGGCTTGGAATGCCACGTACACATCCTCCACGGGGTGATTCACGTTCTTGAGCTTGGTGACAGCTTTCCTTATCCTCGTACAGAATATGTCGATGGGCTCCTCGATTTCCGGGCGTAGACTGAAAAACTCGTCCAACAGATGAACTAAATTGGCGCGCGTTGGGGCCTCAAAATGCGCCTCCAACTTCTCCCACGCATCCGCCGGGCTGTCGTCGATGTCGAGCAGTTCTCTGTACTCCGCCGAGATATTTCGAAACAGGATGGAAAGTGCGCGGTCGCTGCTGCGCATGTACTCCTCTCGCTCGCGGCGTGACGTAGATTCGTCGACTGGTAATGCAGTACGGTTGATGTGGCCGTAACATCCTTCTCCTTTCAGGATAAATGAAATTTCATTACGCCAGGTGACGTAATTGTCCCTGTTTAACGCTTCTATGCCGTTGCTCACCGCCATAGTCTTTAACTGTGACTAGAGTGCGTTGTTTACCTTTCTGCTTGATGCAAATGGCGCCGGTCGCGGCCCCCGTCGATGGAATTCACAACTCTTCACTGCTGCTTTATCACGGATAAAAGTTATGGCCTTGACATACTGGGGGCCCATAACCAAATGTCGGCTGCTTTTGCTGTGTTAGCTGAGCGACTAGACTAGAAAATTTGAAAGTCATTTGCAGATTTAGCAGTGTTTTGGCCATATCCATATCTGAAGTGCTGGTAAAGAAAATTTTGTAGCAGATGATATGCAGTAGTGATGTGTTTTCTCAAGAAAGCAAGCTCGTTAAACACAAACACAATTTATTTGTTGTGAGATCCATTGCATCAGATGAAGTTACAAAATAAAACACTGTAACATTCGTTGCAAAGCAAAACTATATACAATGAGCTAGCAAGCTCATGAAAAGGTTTTAAACAGTCTATGACTAGGCACACACTCTCAGTTATTATAACATCGGTAAGTAGAAAAAACAGCTACTGTACCACTCATGTCGTGCACGTTAATGAAGCCACCATCATCAGGTCACACGTCATGGCTTTAGAAGTTAGACTACTCTCTACCGATCAAGGTCTGCCTTCCATACAAGGTCTTTCACCGTCGATCACCGTCTGATCGATCTGACTATACGTCGAGTCTTAAGTCTGCATAACTACAAGATCTTAAACTCTGAAAAGTCTCCCACGTCTACTACATGGTCAGTCAGGGTCTGTAAAGTCTCTGAATAACTGAGAATGTGTCCTATCATATATACACTGTGATGGGTACGCTCCGGAACACAACCGTTGACGGCAGCGCCCTCACTATATGCAAATCAGAATGCGCGCGCGGCGAGATGGCGATTTGCATGAATGGCATGTTCTGTTCCCGTCACGAGTCGTTCACGAGAACGGTAGAACCATTCTAAAAATGTAAACACGTTCTCGCGATAACGAGAATCGCGACGAAAACAGAACCAAGTTTCCAACAGTATCGCGAAAAACGGCATTTGTGCGCGATCCTCCTAATATTTCGTTTATTTGTGAAAATAATTTCTGCTTTTGCAATCTGTCAACATCGTCAAATTTTTTTATAATTATTTCTTATTTCATACAGAAAAACTATTGTTTAAACGTATTATTAATGAAATGAAAGGCTATTTTGCAGCAGTATTGCGAAAAACAGCATTTGTGTGCAATCTGTCTGCATCGTCTAAAATTGAGCTGATCAAAATCTCCCAGTTTTTTCATATTTTCGTACAAAAATCTCCCGGTTTTTCATATTTGAAGGTTGGCAGCTATGCATCATATTCAGTGTAATGAACATTGCTATAGACTCTGATGAGAATAACTCTAACGAATGTGCTTGTTTTTTAAAAGATGTTTTAATTCATTTGTATTCGTTGAAATTAAATTGTGTTTATAGATACAATACAGATTGTTTATCATATTTGTCTATTTTTTTATGGTGCAGTTTTGTATTAGGGGGCGAAAAATCCCTATTCTGTCTTTAAAATTGCCTTTTATGCTTTCTGTAAAAAAAGAAATTGTTATCGTGCTGTACGATTTTTCGACTTTTGTCGCGAATTGCATATATTTAAAAATCTCCCTAATTTTCAATTTCCAAGGTTGGCAACTATGCATTGGCACAAATCTATTTACAAATTTAAATAATTCGCTTGCATTCCCTCCAGACATGTTTTCTTAAACATTCGCACAAATCCGTTAAATAAATGTGTAGATACGAATATTATGTGCAAAATGTTTAATGAAAATTCGTTTAGCGAAATGGCACAACAAATTGGATTGAAAAAGATCTGATGAATTATCTATTTTCTATTAGAATGCAGAATCCGAAAAGCTGCGTGCTGATTAAATATAATGAAAGTCGTGGGTTGCCAGATTGGTGATGAAAACGGATTGGAATTAACCCATTGCTTCGCACTGACCGGACTCTTCATGCCAAAAGAGCTGTGGTTGGCTATTCTATCGATCACCCACATATTTTACTAAACAAAATAATTTTCACATGGTGTGGTTGCGCAATTCTGTTTGTATACACGTGTTATCTATCTTCAATATTTGGATAAACTGAAATATGAATTTAATAAAACTTAAATGCAATATATTGAAGTTTTCTAGAAAATTTTCAAATTTGCATGTTTTGTCTTTAAAATTCATGGTAAAAAAAAATTGGAAAAAAAAAAAAAGGCATTTTGCACCGTATACCTTTATCTCTAGTTAAAGTGTTTATTATTTGTAACAATCCTTTTAAAGTATTCAAATTTCATTTTTATTTGAAGTTAATTTTAACCACACATTGAAAACTTATAAAATATAATTTATAAAGTTAATGTTTGAAATTAAAAAACTTGTCTTCTTTAAGCCATAAATAAATTGTTAATGTGCTAATTTTATTGCTATTCTGCATAGGGAGGACCGTGGTGGGGGTTATGGAAACAACTTTGATGGCGGCAATTATCCTGGTGGTGGTATGATGGGTGGCATGCATGCTGGATGGGGAATGCATGGACAAATGAATCCCCAACAAAGGTAAGTGGTTTCCCCCCCCCCCCTATGTGTATGTTAAAATTTAAAATTATTTCTTCCAAATCTAGTATTTTAACAGAATTGGTCATCTAGAAATTATTTGATCATAAAAGATTAGATTTTAGTTAATAAATTACTTAATAATAAGAAATTGCTAAACAATTTTTTTTTCCATATGATTAAATAGTTTATTGGTTCAAGTGCAGTTGTAATTGCCTGTTTGCATTTCAAATTAAAAACTCCTGTTGTCAAACAAAGTCGTCCACCATTTTGTTTCAAAATATTTCCAGAAAGAATTGATTGTTGGGATATGTATTATACCTTAAATATTGTACCAGATTCAGAAGAAACACTGGATTCACAACACAACATTTAATATGTACACATATTTACACTTTAAAATACATATTTTTATTCATTTTGCAGAAGCGCCTTCCATCTGCACACATCTCGCTTCTTCCCCCAACACAAACTACCTCTGCGTGCACGCAAAAGTTCTTGTGCTTAAAAGTTCTCAAGTTTTAAGTCCCTTACGCTACAGTCTCTTCCCTCCTTCGGAGGAACTTTTTCCAATGGGTTCGGCAGGTTTTCTATACCCCTTTCCAATCTCATGACCTATGTACAGTACATGATCCTAGCCAAATCAGTATTTCAATGGTTTTGCTTTCTGTATTTGCTGTAAGACATACTCTAAATGTTTGAGGTGTTCTTCCCAGGTGTCTGAGATGACCACATCATCCAGGTAAGGTACAGCAAATTTATCACATCTCTGTAATAGTCCAGACATCAGTTTGCTAAAATAATAGGGTACATTTTTAAGCCCAAATGGCATTCGGAGATGGCAATATACACCAAAACTAGTGCAAAAGGATGCCAACCCAGCTTAAAAGCTTTCGCAGTAAGAAGAATCTGCCAATATCCTTTGGTCAGGTTCAACACTGTAATACATCCTGTAGCCGCTACAGTAGGGGTGCACAACCTTTATAGCAGAAGGGCCATTCACATGAAATGATAAGGCTGCCAAAGGCCAACATACACAATTCAGTTTGAAAGTAAATATCAACAGTTTATTTTTGTATATATAGAAATCAGTGTTAGAAATTAAAAATTTGAACTAGGCGTCATTTGACGCCTATAGGTTCTGACTCTAGGTGCCAAATAGACGCGGCGAGTTGCCATTTTTACATCTCTAACAATAACAACTATTTTTTAAATGCCTATTTTTATTAAAGATATAAACAAAGAATAATTCAGATTTTTGTATTAAAAATTGTTTTAAATTTTCTTAAAATTTAAAATAAACTGAAATAGAAACTAAAGAAAAAATAAATAGAACAAGAAAGATCAATCATGCTTAAAGCATTGATTATGAAACACTTTCCAACTTTAATGCAATTTTATTTAAACATGTCTAAAATGCAATACATTCCTTGGTAATATTTTAAAACTTATCACAATACTACATTAATTTATTATATTTGAAAACTTAAACCTTCATCGAAAAAAATGAACTTCATTAAAATAACGGCATTGAAATATAAATTGCCTGGTTTAAATATCTATAAAATGTGATACATTTCTCGGAAATATTTCTAAAACTATCATAATACTACGATAATTTGTTATATTTGAAAACTTCATCAAAAAAACTGAAATTCATTCATAACATTTTCCCATTCATGTCATTCATCAGAATACTATAATAATTTATTTTATTTAAAAATTAAGACCATGGAGCTACACGTAATTAAACTCAATGCGTAAAACTTCATCGAAAAACTTCGGCCTTCTGTTTGTAAAATCAATGAATATTTGATTCATATCAGCTATGCAGACTCCATGAACTAAATGATTTTGTGTTAAAGAAATACAGCAATTCTAATACAACTCATTCTATATATTTTGCTGTTTACATTTTACATAGGTGAAAAATAGGCTTCGTTGTAGAAATAATCAAATTTGGATGAGCATTTAAACTTAAATATATTGTAATTGCATTGTTTCAGTATATAGATGCACAGAATTTATGCAAAAATAAAGTGATTTTAGGACGGATATATCACTCAATATGAATTAAAAAGAACTTTAAATATCTTGATTTTGAGACAAGATGGATGCCATATATCATTTTGAAGTGGGTCACGTGATATTTTCATATCATGGTCACGTGATCGCTTCATATAAGAGGTGCTATTATTATTTTAATTTTTATTTAAAGAACTACTGAATATATTTCGCTAAATTTTTTTTTATATATTTTATGGAACAGATTGAATATTACCTAAAATTTTCGAAGCAATTTGTGAATTTTAAACCCGCTTAAAAAATGTTTGAAAGATTAGGTCCCATAGGACTCAATGTATTTCATTTTTTCAACCCAGGTTCAATCCAAAACTAATTGGGTGATATTATTGATTTATATTCCCATAAGTCCTACAGACCGTCTAAACAACATACTAAAATTTCATTTTGATTAAGTCATTTTTACGGCAGTTATCGTGCTAGCGGACAGACAGACAGACAGACAGAATGAACAAAGTCATAAACACTTTTCAACTTTGTTGTAAAGTGTTAAAAAATTGCTAATTTGTTTTTACTTGGCAAAAAGGGCATAAAAAAACAACAAATTAAAAAAAAACTTCTATTTAACAATTTTCAATTATGGTCATCTTATACAGTCATTGCCCCAATACCCCTTCATTTCATGCTTGAAAATTTATTTTCCTGAGTTAAAACAGCAAATAATATAAAAGTTTTAGTTAGTGAAAACAAACTGCGAGAATGGAAAATACATGATAATAAAACGGGATAAACCGATAATAACATATAAATACACATTTTAGTGACATTTCCATATAATCTTTCTCATATTACTTGCAAATATAAGAATTAAACATATTTAAAATTAAAATATTATAAAGGAATCTTGAGCGAAATTTAGTCACTTTTTATGGCTAATTTTCTCAAAGTATGGAATTTCATTTTAAAATCTGTTTACTATATTCATCTTAAAAGTTAAGAAAAAAGGGGGGTGGGGGGGTGGGAATTTGCATATTTGTCCGGAGATCGGCAGTCAATGCAAATATCGGAGCTTCACGAAAAAATGCAGAGTTGGCAGCTAGGGTTCTGTATTTGCAAGTCAATAATAAGTTTTTGTTTTATAGTTGCTACTCTTTTTCTTGTCGCTTTGACAAAATATAAATCATACCCTTCAAACTCATCTACACCCTTTGGGTGGTTAGTGCGACATTGAGATATCATGCAGCACTATAAGCAGTGTGGTGTCCGGCCATCCAATTTGCTACTCTTAGTCTTCGGACGAGTCGGTTGGCCTGGGCTTTCGACACCCTTTGGGTGGGGGCGCGGTAGCCCATTGGTTAGCGCGCTGGAGTTGCACTCGGTAGGCCCGGGTTCGATTCCAGCCACTGCCAAAACTGCCGCCGTGTTCATGCGGAGTACGATCACGTTAAACATGTGGGTCCGAAAGTCCTTCCGAGAGGTTGGTGGTAGGGGAAGGAGGGTACGGTCCCTGTGGATGCCTCCCCCACTGGGTTCCGGTCTAAATTGGGTGGCACTTCCCGACCGTCCAAACAGTTACCTTACACCTTTCTGGTAGGTCGGACGGTCTGGGTTTCAACAACAACAACACCCTTTGGCTGAGCTAGACAGCCTGAATAATAATAAAAAAAAATATGAATCACATTAATTTCAGGGATTGATATAAAAAATGCATAGATGCCAACCTACTAGAAAGAAAGATAGGAACATATTGCATGTGGAAAAATCGCGCACTAATACCATTTTTCCCCATACTGTTGCAAAATAGCCTTCTATTTCATTAATAATACATTTGAAAAATAGTTTTTCTATGTAATATACGAAATAATTACAAACATTTTAAACGATGCAAACAAATTGTAACAGTGGAAAAATACTTTTAAAATAAAACGAAATATAGAGGATCGCGCACAAATGCAGTTTATCGCGATACTGCTACAATATAGCCTTTCATGTCATTAAAAATACGCTTGAAAAATAGTTTTTCTGTATAATATAGTATATACGAAATAATTACAAATGTTGTAGACAATGCAAACAGATTGCAAAAGTGTTCTTAACACAGTTCTAATTGATGTCTTGTTGGATTAACAACCAATTGCAAAATGCTATACTAAATCTTAGGGATAAAGTGAAGTCCATGAATACAAAATGGATATTAATGGTATTTTCCAAGTGTTCTAGCACTTGACATCCTAAGTATCCCCAAAGTTTTGCTTGCTTTTCAAATGCTTGTTCGTGGGTTGAAAGAAAAATATCGGATGATGTCGGTTTCTTGGTCTCCGTGTACAAACGATTTCTTCCTGGGCCAGGGGCTCTACCACCAACACATCGTAAATCTATCCGGGTTCGAAATAACTGGTTATTCCGCACGTGAATCAAATTTTACGAAATGTGGTACCACGAAGTCTTATTTGGGTGCCTAAAGTTGTACGAAGGTTCGTAAAAAACCCTTGATAATTTCACCCTCTAAGGAGGCCGTGAAACCTGAAATAAGGTACGTAATAGCAGTATTCAAGATGGCAGTCTTGTATTTGCGAGTGATCGTTTTTGAAAGGAAGAAAAATTCAACCACAGAAGTTAAATTAATTATGCTAATTGACAATGAATTTGTTTTAGTATCAAATGCTTCGATAATAATTTCCTTGGAATATGTAAAACGGCAATCTTGAGAAATTTTATAAGCACCAATTTTTCATCAAATCTGAAAATTTTGTTCCACGTATATTAAAATACAAGCTTATTTATTTACTTCAAAGGATCTGCTCTTTCAATTTTCAAAATATTTCTTTTCTTTTTTTTCTATTTGGAAGTTCGTATAATTATTTAGGTTTCAGCTATGTTAAC